>CM036755.1:78688289-79370549 GCA_020796225.1 Arion vulgaris
AGCATACACATGGACAGCGAAGAAAACAAATGAGGTTTTAAATCAGGCCTGCACAGAAAGAAACCTTATCAAAGGAATAAGAATCCGACAATCAAGGCTCTTCGGGCATATTATGCGAAGAGAAGGTTTAGAACATTTGGTAACAACATGTAAAATTCAGGGAAGGAGAGGTCGCGAAAGACACAGGGAGAAGATGTTGGATGGCCTAACATCATGGTTCGACACAAGATCGACGTCAGAACTGATTACATGCACCAAGCAGAGAGAGTTGTGGAGAGATAAGATCGCCTATGCCGGCAGGTATGGCACTTGATAGATTGATACACATACTAAAACAACATTTTTATGCAATGGTTTTTAGAATGTAATTTTAACGAGGTACCAGATCACTACTTCATATATCAGAAAGTGCAAAGTTGAAAGGTCTATTTGATTAATTCACATGTTGTATTCTGCAAAGAATTATACACACATATAATCAAATCAATCAAGTGCCGTGCCTGCTGGCGTAGGCGATCATGTCTCTCCACAACTCTCTTTGCTTGGTGCATGTAATCAGTTCTGAGGTCGATATTTTGTAGAACCATGTCAGGCCATCCAACATCTTCTCCCTCTGTCTTCCACGATCTCTCCCTTCCCTGAATTTTACCTGTAGTCACCAAATGTTCTAAACCTTCTCTTCGCATTATATGCCTGAAGAACCTTGATTGTCTGATTCTTATTCTTTTGATAAGGTTTCTTTGTGTGCAGGCCTGATTTAAAACCTCAGCATTTGTTTTCTTTGCTGTCCATGGAATTTTCAGCATTCTTCTGTAAAACCACATCTCTGTGGCTTCCAATGATCGTATTGATTGTTTGTTCATTGTCCATGATTCGCTGCCATACAGAAGTATTGGTTCAATATAGCACTGCAGTACTCGTTTTCGCAATGTTATTGGTAGTGAGCTCATGCATAGTGTGTTCTTCATTTTCATAAAAGCTTATAATGAAATGGATCCAGGTAATAATTTTTTGAAATAAAACAATTTGGTATGTGATGTGGGTTGTTTTAAAATTGTTACTGCTCAAACGGTTTGTTAAATGTCTTGTCATACTCTATGAGTTAAGAAATGATATTTTACTGCAAAGCTCTTAATCTGTGAGATACATCTATCCAGGCAAAATACATAAGTGAATCCAAGGTGAATCCAAGAAAATGTATTTTTGTTTTGTCTTATTTTTAAACAATGTGGGAAAGGGCAATAAGTATAAATTTCAGCTCAATTCAAGTGAGATGTTAGCAGAGAAAAAATAGAACCTCTGTTCTAGTGTGATGTAGAATAAGTAACTATTTTGTACTTGTGAACATCTAACACTGGCTACATCTACCTTACTCAGGCCAAAGAGGTTTACCAGCGAACTCAGGGAAAGCAGCAAGTTCTACCGCTGGATTCTATCTACAGAAAAAATTTACCAGATTGGGACAAGTAAGTTGAATGCTGCATCTGAATAAAACTTTTTTAGTGTGTGTGTCTGTGCACTAGATTGGGAAATGGTAAGTTGAATGCTGCATCTGAACAAAACTTTTTTAGTGTGTGTGTCTGTACACTAGATTGGGAAATGGTAAGTTGAATGTTGCATCTGAATGAAACTTTTTTTAGTGTGTGTCTATACACTAGATTGGGAAATAGTAAGTTGAATGTTGCATCTGAATAAAACTTTTTTTAGTGTGTGTGTGTGTCTGTACACTAGATTGGGAAATGGTAAGTTGAATGTTGCATCTGAATGAAATTTTTTTAGTGTGTGTGTCTGTGCACTAGATTGGGACAAGTAAGTTGAATGTTGCATCTGAATGACATTTTTTTAGTGTGTGTGTCTGTGCACTAGATTGGGACAAGTAAGTTGAATGTTGCATCTGAATAAAACTATATCAATGTGTGTGTGTGAGCCAGATTGGGACAAGTTAGACTTCGTGCTGTGTCTGATCAGTGGTACAGTTGCATGTAGTATGGTTAAACTTTGTATGGGGGTACAGTTCTTCTTCTCTTCCACCATTTTCCTCTTTATAAAAGTGTTGGAGGAGCGGGAGAAATGTAATGATCATGAGTGTGCTTGTTCTATTGCATTTTGTAAACTATTCATTTTCTTAAGGCTGTTCTTGATGCCGTTGCTCCATCTTTTACTTGGCCTTCCTCTTGCTGTGTACTCGTTATACTTTTTCAATGTGGCGCTCTGTGGTAGGTGATGCCAGGAAATTTTTGTCAGGTATTACCATTTAATCTATTGTTCTTTTATGAATTGCATTACTGGTTTCAGATCCAGTCTTCTTCTGATTTCTTCATCTCTAATTTTGTCTCTTTATTGTCACACCTGCAGCTCTTCTAAGACACCTCATCTCCGTCGCTATGATTTGCCGCTTATTAGCTGCTGTTATTGGCACTGGCAATATAGTGTTGGCCAGAAAATCGTTCTTATAATATTTGCTTTCGTTTTTTGCTGTATCTCTTTATGGGACAAGTGGTACAGTTGTATGTAATATAATGAGATGTAGTTTGCTGGTTGAAATGTTAGCTGCAGTGCAGATACTTGGATATATCATGGCACATAAATAAGTTGAGAAATGTGGTCATGCTAGGAATCTAATCTAACAAAACTGGTCTCTATATCTCACTGTATTACAGATATAATGAATGCAGATGACAGATTGTACAAAAGTTCTACTGTGGAATACAACAAATTGCGAATCACTGGCACTTTGGCAAAGATATTTTTTAGATGGACAGCAGATGGAAGAAGAAGACAGATTGAGCCAAGTAAACTTGGAGAAGGAAATAGGAGATTATCTTATGCAATCGACGTCATGACACATTGGATTCCCATTCATGCTCTGTCCTTCGCTGCAGCAGCTATCCCAAAGTCCATTTGCTCACCGTACTCATAAGAAGTTGATTATTATATCTTCTCTCTACTCGTGAAGACGACACTGTCTGGCATGTCCAAATTCAATAAGCATAAATTGTATATAATAGGAGATTGTGGACTGACATGGGTAGAACTGTGGCAGACCAGCAGCACTGTGAATCACTTGTGAATTGCCGTACATGTCAACTACCACATAGAGAGGATGTAGAGAGATTAAATTCAATAAATATAAATTGTATATAGATACACTTTAAAACTGTTTCTAAATATGAGTTGTAATTATTTCTGTAATTATTTCTGTATTAATATCTCATTAATGACTTACCCATTGACAACTAGACCCCTACCGCATGCCAGATTTCGTCCTAACTACAAGCCAGTTGGCAATCCTGTATATGCCAGGAACCTGTTGGAGTTCACCAAAGATGAAGAAAGCTGCAGAATTGGTTAGTGTTTATATTTATCCACATTTTTTTACTGTTTTAGATAACAACTTGAAGGAACTGCAAGCATCACTACACCAAGTATGCAAAATCTTCTCTAGAGTGGTAATACAGTGGATACCATCTCACTGCGGAATACCTGGCAACAAGACTGCGGAATACCTGGCAACAAGACTGCGGACATATTGGAAAAAGCAGGTAGCAGGCTACCACAGACAGACACCAGTATGACATATGAGGAAGCAAAAGTACGGATAAAAATGGCCTACAAGAACAAATGCTTGAGAGATCACCCAGGGCATGAAAAGGATGATGCATACTACCAACTAAGTAGAGAAGAACAGGTTGTCATTTTTCGTCTATGAACAGGACACAATAGGCTGAAATACCATCTGTTTAACAAGTATAGAATAGGTCCATCTGACATATGTATATGTGGCACCAGCAAGATGACAGAGACACACATACTGTAAGAATGTCCAACGTACACGGAACAGAGAGAAAACACATGGCCCAATCCCCATATCAGTCCAAGACAAGCTATATGGAGATGTACATGGACTCCAGTTGACCACTAATTACTTTAAAAGTATACAAATCGATGTCTGAAAACGTTGGAAGGAGCAGAAGTTACTGTTGATTGTTAAAACTTATATGTGCTACTACCACGTCTTGTGTATATCTGAAATAATGTCACTGGAAATTGACAGTTTAAACAGTTTTTAATTCCAACAGCTTATACAAAGATCATATCAAGATTATTCATGTTCACAAAAGGGAAAATTACCACCTGTGAAATGAGATGCTTGAGGAAAGTGGTAAATAAAACAAGAAGAGACTATATAAGAAATGAGGAAATTAGAAGAACAGTCGGAACAACACCTGTCATTAGATTTATTGAAAAACAGGGGCTCAAATGGTTTGGCCACTTGGTGAGAATGAACTCGCATACACCAATTGCAAGAACGTATAACCTGAAAATGGAATCATCAAGAGGAGGGGGAAGACCAAGAACAAGATGGATTGATAGAGTTATAGACATCATAAAACTACACAATACCACAGCATATCAAGCGACAGAGCGTGTACTATTTCAGAAACCGATCATCCGTTAAACCTGCAACACCTAATGGCATAAAAGCAGTGATACTGACCATTTAGGAGCTCACGATGTCCAGGTCACAGCCATTCGATCATGTTCCTCGAATGATCGCAGTCGATTTGCTCTGGAGAATCGGTTGATTTTGTTGTATGGCACCTAGCGACCAAGTGGGCTCAACGTAGTACATTCCTATGTTTCTTAGTACTTTCTCTTCTCATGCCTTGTAATCTATATGGGCATATGTTGCATGTATTCAAGTTATATATTTACTTGATGTTTTATTGTTTCTTTTCTATTTCTAGTTTTTATGTGTGTTTTTTTGTGTTCCATTTATTTTATTTGTTTTTATTCCCAGATTTTCATTATAAACGATTGAATGTCTCCGTATGTAGTCATCCATATGTATATGTTTTTTAAAATTCGTCACTCCTGTTGTTTGTTTCCTTGATAAAGGCCTTGTTGGTCGAAATGTTGCTGTATATTGTCATTGTTTTTGTAATTTGTAAAACTACTGTACTTTGTGATTACATGTTTCACTTTGATGAGTAACCATGTGAGCTTTGATCTTTTTCTAACACAAGATGATCTCAGCGGCAGTGCACAAACTTCATAGCACCAACAAGAGTCCCTGATGTAATGTAGAAATGATGAAAATATTTTTGTAGTTTTTATTTATTTTGTTTTAAATTATTCTAATGAATTTTGCCCATGCAACGGCTTTCCAGCCTGCTCTTCTTGATTTTAACCCTTTGAACCCTGGCCACCTGTACCTTAAAAATCTCTTCCACGGAGCTTCTGGGCAAAAACAGTCCACATCAGAGTTATATTAAAATACGATAATTTAGCACTCGTAAGTGCTCTATAATTTGTTATTGACTTACCCCATCATCTCCGTTATTCCTGCTTATTATATATTTGCAGAATACTAAACTTTAAAATTTGTTTGATTTAATATGTGGCACAGCCCGAACACTGCCATATATGTAGATTTTTCTCCAGATTGAACATATATAGCTTGAATATCAATCGATTAAAACAATTCTTCGTCGACTAAATAATCATCTATCTCACTTTCTATATCCTTATTAGAATAATCACATTCTAAGTCTAATTTATCTTCGGATTCATTCAAAACAAGTTCAACAGCTTGCTCTGTTATACTTTTAGAATGACCATTTCCAAAAGTTATCTTTTTAATATGAAAATACTTAACTAATTATCTTATCAGTATAATAAAATCACACAACAGCGTCTGCCATCTCGTAAAACGATTTAGAACACATGGGTTATGTTTTCCGTCACATTTGTACACAATTTATTGTCAAATACCGAAAAATAGTGAAAAAATATGCTCAGACCGATATATCGGAGCTCGGGTATGCAGCGCTTATATTCAATCCCGAAATATCGGGAGCCCTGGTTCTAAGGATTAAACTGTCAAAGGTTCTTTTACCTGCTCAACTTGAACACCCTACCGTCCAAGTGGTTACCGGGGCCCATATTTGGGGTGTAAAGAATACAACCACTGTTACCTGCCACGCATGTCATAAGAGGCATCTAAGGAGGTTTGGCTGAAATCGAATGCATGTGTCCTAAACGTGTAGAAGTCTATGCGTTTAGGGGCCTACCAAACCAATGTGCAACGTATACACGTTCTTTTCTTGGCAAAGATCAAACATATCACAAAGAGTGATTAAAATTGGTCGTAAAGAACGAACGCAAAGAAGAACACCCTACATTTTATTGTTCATCTCTGATAGCACTAGAAACTCGATCTCACCTGCACTGAGATCAGAGCTCTCTGGAAAATATCCCAATGGCTCCACGATGGAGCAAACCTAGTACCTTTGGAACTGGAGGCGAGCTTCTAACCTCTACGTCACAGAAACTTGGCTTGAATATGTTCTTAGATATGCTGTAAGTCATCTGTTATGTGCCTATTCTCTGATGGAAACACAATGTTATTGAATTTATTGAATCTTATATGACATGATTGCCAGACTTTCATCTATAACGTTGTATCTAACTTGTCTACCATTATCTCCCAAGTGTTTGGCATGCTGCTAGGCGACACACTCATTCTGGACAACCTTGACCAAGCTAACCTATACAGACAAGAAGTAAGTATTATGCAAATACCTCAGGTTCAAAAGTTTCTGTGACTTGAGTCTGTCTACTTTGTCTTTTATTTGTCCATTTTATTTTAAAATATTTTTTAATTTATGTTATTACCAAATACACTCTTTTTTAATCTTTGGTACATTGGTACGTAAACCTAATCTAGAAACACAACAAATATGAGAAAAACATTTTCAAGAACAGATTTAGAGCCACCAACTGGGTCATAGGAAGATTCTTCTGTAAGAAGACATTTGTTACAACTAAGAGAACATCGAAGAGTCATAGGTACAGTTTTATTACCAAACAAGCCTCCAAAATTGGTACCAGAAATGTTAGAACTTTTGATGAACAAAGAAAAACTGCACAGGTGACAGTAGAAATTCAGAATTTCAAGATTATGAGGAAACATCTGGCAAATGTGTGTTGATAACCTGCGATACAACAGCTTAAAGAATTAAGTATCATAGAATAAACTATGTCAGACAAAGATAGTAGTAATTTTCTTTGCATTTGCTTGACAACAATCTCTTGTTAACCACTCTTTGTGATCTGTGTGGGATTTGTATCAGAGAGCTTTGTACCACAGTTAATTCCACATTTTGTCCTGGAGCAGAAGGGAAAGAAGTTTTGTTAGCCACTCTTTGTGATCTGTGCGTGATTTGTATCAGAGAGCTTTGTACCACAGTTAATTCCACATTTTGTCCTGGAGCAGAAGTGAAAGAATTTTTGTTAACCACTCTTTGTGATCTGTGTGTGATTTGTATCAGAGAGCTTTGTACCACAGTTAATTCCACATTTTGTCCTGGAGCAGAAGTGAAAGAATTTTTGTTAAGTATCAGAATAGAATAGAATATTTCCAAGAAAGATAATATTTCAGAACTTGATAGACTTTATATAGTAACAAGTGCTTGTCTATGGAAGGCAGGAAGAGAGTTTGTTAGTGCTACATAAAGACAGTCTTGACATGTGGACATATAAACATTAAATAAATGTACAGCAAGACCACTGAAAGTCACAGAGAAATGCTTTTACAGAAGAAAAGAGGACACACAAATGATCTCTGTCCTAAAACAATGAGCTTGTTCGTTATCCTGAATGGTTTCTTTCTTTATTTTGTCCTTCTCTGCATTTTTGCCGTTAGGCGTAGCAGGTTTAACTGATGATCAGTTTCCGAGATAGTGCACACTTTTCCACTTGAAATGCTGTGGTTTTGTGGAGTATTTCCCGAGATAGTGTACGCTTGACCACTTGATATGTTGTGGTATTGTGGAGTTTGAGATTCTGTAACTTCATCAATCCATTTTTTTTCTTGGTCTGCCCCTTCCTCTTGATTCCATTTTCAGGTTGTATGTTCTTGCAACTGGTGTATTCGGGTTAATTCTCACCAAGTGGCCAAATCATTTGAGTTTCTTTTTTTCAATGAATCTAATAGCCTGAATAGTTTGCCTGCTGTAAATCACAGCACAGTTTTCCTGTACTCTTTGACACAAATAACACAAAACAAAAACAAAGAACAGTTTATTGTGCTGTAGTCACTGTTGAGACTTGTCATGGGCTAGGTAAACTAACAAACAGACATTAAAAATCAAGTGTGCTGGGCCTAAAGACACAAAATAACACAGGTATTCATATTGTAAGTAAACCAAAACACAATGTACTTTTATTCTTCTGCACAAATCATATATAGATAGATCACAATGAGTAGTTAACAACTGCATGTTCAAGATGTAACACTCTAACAAAAAATAGAAAAGAATGGTCGTAAGTCCAATAGTCTGCTTTAAAAAAACGAAAATTAATGTGCTGACAGAAGTTGATGCATGAAAAAAGTTTCATCAGAAAATTGAATCATCATTTTTTATGACAGTGAAGAGATGGTTTACAATAGAAGGTAACAAGCAATGAAATCAGTGAGATATGAAATAGAGAATGATAGAGAAAATGTCTGGACAGTTTCACTTTGAAACAGAAACATGACAATACTGAAACTAGCAATCACAACTTAGCACACACACTCACATATATATATATGTGTGTGTGGAAATTTATGATCACTTACATGGCACATGATGATGATGTATTTTTCATATTTGACTTGTTTTTTCTTAATTCCAAACTTACTTATACACAGATTGTAAGGTATACACATTGTCCCACCATTTTGACAAGAAGTGGTGATCGGATCCGCAGCAATGGCAAGTTTGGTGGTGCCATGAATAAAGCTCCATCTGTTGACAAACTCAAAGGATGTATTTTTGGGCAGCCATTACCGTTGGCTTACCATGCCATCTGCACACAAATAGGTAAGGGTATTCTCTCATTCTTCTGTCTCAAAACTATCTTCTATCAGTTAGCTACATGTACAGAGAGATCACACAGTAACATGGACTAAGAATTTGCCTCACACAAAATGATGAAGCTAGAAATTATACAGTTGTAATGAATATTTTGTTCAAACAATATGACAAAATGTGGTCTGTTTTGTTGTGTTCGTGTGATCAGAATTTCTTTGTGCAATGACTTCACTCTTCAGTTTATCAATAGTCTTGTGATTTTTTTTTTTCACAAACACATAAACGGTTTTAGAATAATTGCAATGCAGAACACAGTGACAAGCTTCTGGAAAAGTTAGTGGCATGCAGGCTCGATCAGGATTTGGAGGAATGTCGCATGTTTCCTTCCACCCTCTGCAGATACAGGCGGAATAAAGAAACTTGGTGTAATGCATCAATCTTTTCCTATAACGTCTTTGAAGGTTTCCAGGCTGGTTTGGAGACATGTGCTGTTGTACTAGATCTTGAGGATGCTTACAACAAAGTTCCAATCACATACCTTATGCTCACGCTACTCAATATCGATACATTGCTCATTAGATGGATTGCAAGGGTCCTGTTCGAGAGAAAAGTGGCACTCAGGTGTGGTAATTGGTGTTCTGTACCAACAAAAATTTCACCGGCCTACCCCAGGGTCCCCACTATCTCCAATACTATTCAGTGATTTCACAATAATGATTAAGAAGCAGCAATTATCTGGCATGGGACGACACTGTCATTTGCAGACATCATGGTGTACAGACGGGAGAAACAGGGATGAAATTGCTAATAAACTCCAGGAAGAACTGAACCGCATCATGGCCTGGTGTGATATTTCTGGTGCAACGATAAACCGTACCAAAGCTTTGCTATCATGGTTCTCCCTTCTTCTTCTTCTTCTTCATTGCGTTCGTTCTTTACGACCAATTTTAATCACTCTTTGGGATATGTTTGATCTTTGCCAAGAACGTGTATACGAACATTGGTTTGGTAGGCCCTAAACGCATAGACTTCTACACGTTTAGGACACGTGCATTCGATTTCAGCCAAACCTCCTTAGATGCCTCTTATGACATGCGTGGCAGGTAACAGTGGTTCTATTCTTTACACCCCAAATTTGGGCCCCAGTAACCACTCGGGCGACCGCATGGTTCTCCCTAAATAATCACATTGTGAAGTCTGACACACCACATGTCACTTTAGATGGACATATACTCACCCGAACAGCATCTATGAGTTATTTGGGTGTAAAATTTGATTGCAGTCTATGATTTAGGGACCATATCGACCAAGTTATTGCCAAGGCTCTGCAAGCGCTATCCGCACTGAGAATCATCGCGGCTGCTAACATTGAGCAACGTCTTCTTGTGCTCTTGTACCAAGGTATTGTTCTGTCATGTATTTTTTTTTTCCGATCCAGAAGCACTTGAGCTTTTTCAGCTCTTCGCTCGGTGCCATGGACATCGTAACCCTTCGGTTCGGTGCCACGAACACCGTAAATCTGGGAATCTGTGGCTTTTTCTGCCATCCCGCGGAATTGAACCCACACACAGAGGGATAGTCACCCGTAGTCCAACGCGCTACAACACGCTGGGCAGACGGGCTCTGTCATGTATAGAATATGCATGCGCTCTCCTAACAATTAGTCCTACGCAAACAGGGAGACTGGAAAGAATTCAGAATGAGGCTATGCACATCATTCTGGGATGCACCAAAGATACACCAGGAGTGTCAATGCAATTCCTTCTTGACCTCCCAAATATTGTTAACAGAATTGAAACTTGGAGGGTTTGATCATATCTAAGAATCAATGCAAACAAGGAACATCCTCTCCATGAAGAACTCATTAAGGAGAAAGGGTGTAGACTCAAGAGAGGCAGATCATGGCTGAGTCTAGCGGAAGATACGCTTAGGAAAATATGTGATCCTTCCGGAATTGAAACAGGAGAGGAATGGATTGCTGTGCCACCTCAATTTCAGACTGCTTTCACCGTTATTACATCCATTAAAAAAAACTACGAACAAAATAATATATCACTGATTAATGTGGAGGTGGAGGCCCTCTTGAATGACATCATCAATGATACAGATGTGGTTATTTACACCGATGGTTCAGTCATTCGCCAACAATGCTGTGCGTGGGCTTTTCAGCACGCTCAGGAGGAAAAATAATAAGAGAGGTCAGTGGGGCCTACACAACAACCACAAGTAGTTTGACAATGGAGGTTCGGGCTGTTACGGAGGTGGTGAACTGGTTGGCATCTCACAACTACTCTCGTGTTTACATACTCAGTGACTCCATGAACATGATTCGTAAAGTCGAATCAGGAATGGTGAGACACAACTGGGTGGAGGTACTGGTACAGACAATGATCAGAGAAATCACCTTCATTTTTGTCCCTGGTCACTCAGGGTATAGGGGTAATGAACGAGCTAATAGATTGGCTGGCTTGGCTACAATATCAGAGGGGGCTGCCATGGATCGAAAGGACATTCTTCACGCATTGAGAGAGTCTTTCCGAACAGAGGAGTTTCAGGGCTGTGAATCCCACTCACTGGCCAGATTGAAAGAAATGGGTGTCAATATTGGTGCAGCCCGAAAAAACGACATACTAAATATGCAAAGAGATTGATTAATCAACATTGAACTGTTGCTGGACACTGCTTGATTTGCTGAGGTGGAGATTGGAGCACCTATGGACATGTCCGGAGTGCTATGATGATAGTCCTCATATAACTGATAATAGTCTTGTTTACCTGTACATGGGATTTGTTTACATGATTCAGTAAAAGAACATCTCTCTATCAATCGTTTATTTCTTGTTTATGTTTCACTTCTATTAACAAGGAGTTATTGCATATAATGCTTTACTTGTTATTTTGTAGATACTTTAGAAAAGTACAAAGCTGCACTAGTGGCCAGCATACAGGTACAAGATGAACTGCAAGAGCAAATCAACTTGCAAAAGCTTCCAGAGACTATGCACAAATATAAAGAGTGCAAGGAGGCAGAAGCACGACTGAAAGGAGTGGAGCAAAAGCTAGGTCAGTATTGCGTGATATTCAGTTGTTATCTCAACATTTTCCTTTATTGTATCAGTACTGTGCCATGTTGATTAGTCTCAACCAATTGTGAATGTCCTTGTATGGATTCTATTGTTGAGAAGGAAAAATAGAACCACTACACACTACCGTCTAAGTCATACAAGATTAGTCATTTGTTTAGAGTAAACTACTTGGGACCAGTAACAATATTCTCTAAATAAAATTGTTATAGAATCCAGCATTTTAACAGCACCGCAATGATTTCACATAATACTTTCTACAAGAAGACCAACTGTAGTGGTGTCATTATACTCCTATCAAGACAAAGAAGGAAGGAAAATGACATGACATATTTGACTGGGTTGGGCACTGAGAGTCTCACCTTTGAGTTAGTTAGGGTTACCATATTTTGATCTTCCAAAATGAGGACACTTCTCCTAACATTAAATTCCATCTAAATTGTGTTACATGAATATTTTTCTAATGACCTGATCTTTTTTAGAATGTTTTTTTTTCGCATCAAATGTCCATAAAGTTGCCTTCAATGTGAAATGTATTAAATTTTACAAGTGAAATTGAGTTGACTGAATCCTCACTAAGATGATTTCTCTAATGGGTCCATTGGGCATGGATTAAAGAAAATAGTCTTTCTACCAAAGCATTGTTTGCTGGAATAGCAAAGAAAAACTGTGCTATCTTCACGATTTCAGAGCACATTTCACTATTTCTACAGTTTTCAATATAGTCGCACCACTTTTTTGTGATGGCACTTGATTTTTATAGGTGGATGCAAATTTCTCCAGATTGCAGTACTGACCACATCACTTTGAATCATCTACGTGCACACCTTTGTCAATCAAAAATCTGATGGAAGCTTCCACATTTTCCCACGACAAACACAGTTTGATACTGGCAAACCAACTTATATAAAAGAGAAAAGCGCATGAATGCACATTAATGTTGTGTTTGCTCTTATGAATCTTAGTAGTTTTTCAAAGATTGCAGATTCTGGTTCGAGCACCAAGTTAGAAAACCAAATTTTACACAGTTACCACAAGGTTATCACATGATGACCACTGACAGAGTTAATGTTGTCTTGGTTTGTAAAATTGCAAACAAATCTACGAATTTTCAAAATTGTTTGTGGGCGCTCAGATTTACTCGTGAAATAAATATGTATTCACAAAAAATTAAGACGTATGGCAACTATAAATTAGTTATAATGCCATCTAAGTAGACCTCTTTCAGCTGTCCTTTTTTTCAAAGAATAATTTGTCATGTAATGGAAGAGCAGTTCACTAGTTATTGGGATATGCCACTTTGCACTTTTAGCAAAACCAGTTCTTTGGTGGACAGCAAATAAGAAGGAGATTAGACAGACCAAAGAAAACATGGAGAATGACAATGAAATAGTGTGTTCTGACATGAGATACCATATGTAGAAAGGGAGCAGAAATGTGAATCATTTGTGAATGTCTAATGTGTCAACTACGACATGAAGAGGGGTTTAAATTTATGACCTAGTATGGTAGTCTCTACTGTCCATGATGTTATATATCAGTAATTTGTAATACTATTGACATATAAAGATATATTCTCTTGTACTGACATATAAAGATATATTCTCTTGTACTAATGACGTAGAAAGATATATTCTCTTGTACTAATGACATATAAAGATAGTCTGTTGTATTACTGATATTATTCATTTGCTGATAATCTTCATCGCACATGTCCATATCTGCTCCTCTTTCCTCCCAAGCATGTATTTCAATGTGTTTAGACTAACAACTCCTGTTCTGTGTTGGTTGATGTATCTACTGGGGTTTCTCGCATGGTTTTTCCCGTCTTGCTGCACCGATCGGTATGCATAACTTACGCAAGTGATATATTTTTTCCCGATCCAGAAGCACTTGAGCTTTCAGCTCTTCGGCTCTGTGCAAATGACATTGTAACCCTTCGGTTCGGTGCAGTGAACACCGTAAATCTGGAGAACCTGTGGCTTTTCTGACAGCCCGCGAAAGCAAGTGATATAGAGAATACCCTTTATCTTGGCGTGTTCGTAGCGCGTTGGACGACGGGTGACAAGCCCCATGTGAGTGCGGTTCAATTCCGTGGTCTGGCAGAAAAACCACAGGTTCTCCAGATTTGCGGTGTTCGTGGCACAGAACCGAAGGGTTATGATGTCCATGACACCGAGCCGAAGATCTTTCAGACAGAATAAAAATCTTTGTCGTTGAAATCTTCAGAACATTAAGTTTTCTCTTAGAGTATTGATGATGTCGCTTTTGTCCATAGAAGACCCATTCTCGATCGCAATGATCGATGTAAAAGTAATTTGTTGTACTAGTAGAAAGTTGTAAACTTTGTTGTAGAACTGCTACAAATGTTTCATCTTGAATTCTGTAACTGTCTGTAGGCATGGGTACACCATCTCGAGCTACTAAACAATCTGCTCGCTCTGCAACTGATTCTGAGCCGACACTAAAGAAACCAAAAATAGAGCCAGGCACATCTCCAACTCAGTCAACTCAGACGCCAACCTCTGCAACCAAATTGCGACACAGCACTGGTTCAACTAACATGATACCTGACCCCTCAGTGACTCCATCTAGAACTAGTCTTAGAATTGCATCTATGACGACAGTTGTTTCTGAAGATGGAAGAAAACGACTTAAGAAATCTATCTAATTTGCTTTTGTTTTTGTTTATTGGAACTTGTTGTTGACAAATGTCATTAAAATGATATCATAACACAAATGCTAAAAAACATATTTCTAATGTGTGTTGTTTTTGTGAATGTTCTACATTTTAATCATGTTTATTATGTATAATATATGTAAATATGACTTAATGAATACCATTTATTATGTGCAGCATAAACAACTTTTTACAACAAATTGTAGATAAGTGGGGGTTTCCTGTGTTATCATGTTGTACTGTTTGTGTCATGTTGATTGTATGTGTTGCTTGTAACATTATTACCATGTTTTGTTGGTTTCAAAAAGAGAAAAAGGCTTCTGTTCTGCAACAGCTTGGTATTAGAGAGAGATGGCTATTAAAAGTATAACATCAAGGAAAATTAAATATTTCGGACACATCAAACGAAGATAATTTTGGAGCGAATGGTGCCTGGAAGAAGACTGAGAGGAAGACCTAGAAGACGATGGATGCAAGGTGTCATTGACGATCTGAGAATGACTGCCTGCTGATGCCGGTCAACTTGCACAGAGCAGAGAGTTTTTCATGACTGCTGTCATGGGAGCCAAGTTCCAGAAGGGACAGGCTACTTGATGATGATAATGATGTGTTGTTTTCTTGTATTATTGGTTACTGAACTGACGTCACAGCACTCCGGGTAGACCCATAGGTGCTCAGTCTTCCCCAACAGATGTCAAAGTGTATGCATACTGATGGTTTCTGTGGATCACTGGTTAAACACAATCCTCTCTCAAGTATCCAGCTCTACTTATAAAATATTCAATTTCAAACTCATTAAATCGCTGGATTAATTCAACATCAATTTTAGTGTCCTCATCCAACAGTATGTTACCAAGAGAGTGTGCAGCCCAGGACTATGCGCATACCTTCATTCTGAACCCGTTGGAGTCGTTCACATTGTGATCTTGATATCGTAAGAATTCCGAGTCCGTAATCTACAACTGACATAACCAGTCAATCAAACAAAAGGGCAAGTAGTCTCTGCTCAAGGCGTGCGGCCACCATAACTTTGAGAGCCGCAAGACCATGCTTGCACCGTTGTATCGTCAGTTCAATACCCCCATTGTGAAGATGAGATATATACTTGGCATTCTGTCACTACGCTCCCGTCATGCAATCGCCCAAACCAAGGCATATATGCGGGTTAGCCCGTCTGCACAGCGTGTTCGTAGCGCGTTGGACTACGGGTGACTATCCCTCTGTGTGTGCGGGTTCAATTCGCGGGATGGCAGAAAAAGCCACAGATTCCCCAGATTTACGGTGTTCGTGGCACCGAACCGAAGGGTTCGATGTCCATGGCACCGAGCCGAAGAGCTGAAAAAACTCAAGTGCTTCTGGATCGGAAAAAAAAAAAATATGCGGGTTACTGCGGATAAGAGACATCCACTACACAAAAATACTAATGATGTTAAGGGCACGAGAATCAAGCGTGGCATGTCGTGGATGGCCTAGGCTGAGAGAACAATTGGCCAGGTGACTACGGTTGCGACCCTACCAAAAGGGGAAGAATGGATCCCAACAGATGGTAGCATGACCAACTATCTCAACGTTAGTATTACTCTTGGAAGAGAATGTAGAGATTGGGGCAACATGAAGGCTGATCTCGCAGTTAAGCAGCTGATAGAAGATAATGCAAGGGATGATGATGTTGTTGTATATACCGATGGGTCGGTTCAATGTGGTGAGAAATCCGGCTGGGGTTTCTTGGCTAATGCGCATGGTAGGGTTGTTGCAGAGCGAAGTGGGGCATACAGGACAACTACTTCTAGTATGAGGATGGAGGTTGAGGCGTTACTGCTGCCCTCCATTGGATCTCTGGGAATTCATTTACTGGGGCAGTTGTTGTATCTGACTCTCAGTCGATGCTTCACAAGATCCAGAAGGGCAGGTTTCGGTATGAGTGGATGTCGTCTATAGAGGTTTCTAACCTCCAGCGGCTTATGTGGATATACTGTTCTGGGCATGCGGGTGTTTACGGTAATGAGAGAGCGGACAGGCTTGCATCAACAGCATCGATTGCTGGGGAGTTGAAGATGGATAAGGGGATGTTCTTTGGTCTCTTCGATGTCTGTTGGATGAGGACACTAAAATCGATGTTGAATCGATCCAGCAATTTAGGCAGTTTGGAGTTACCCGTTGTTCAAGTCGAACTGGATGCCTGAGAGGCAGAGTGAGAGGTGTGTTTAATCAGCAGGCCACAGGAACCATCAGTATGTATACTCTTCGATATCTGTTGGGGGAAACTGAGCACCTATGGGTCTGCCGGAGTGCAATGACGTCAGTTTAGTAACCAATAACCAACCATGAGAGAGAAGAACATCCCCTATTATCCAACATAAAATCACAAACAATCGATGTTTTTGTTACTCTTCTCTCTTCCAGTATTAGTTTCTCCATAAATCTTTCCATTATTATTGTCTAAAATGTGAAAGTGTACACTTTTTCTCACTCCTAAATATGGCTGCTTTCTTACTATTACTGCTTGTTGATCAGATTTCATCCTCTATACAAATCCAGTCATATTTCTCATTTTATTTCATCAGACATCTTTGACTCAAATCACATATTGTGTGTGTCAGTCATATAAACACACATCTCAGGTAGGAAATAGTATAGCCACAGCATCCTACAATTGCATATTGTAAACTCGTAAAAGCTTGCACATTTGGCTCTGTTCTACCAGTGACGGGGGGATGTCCATATTCTCTCAATGATAGAGGTGACATGGATTGAAGGTCATCATAAACAAATGTCCCATCATTGTCATAAGTCCCTTTCATTGACCTGCAGTTAGCCGAGTATATGGTAGCTGCCGAGCAGTTTCTTCTTGAACGCTCCATATCAACCACTTGTTAACCACTTTTGTGATTTGTATGTGATCTGAGCCTAAGAGCGATTGTACATTGTGCCAGTTATGCACCTACAAGTAGGACAGCACATCTGATTTCTGTGATGCTTTTTATTTACTAGGGTAGCTTCCCTAGGCCCCTACCTCAGTCGCCTTGACATGCCTTATAAGTCGCATTGTTTCTATTCTTTGCTTCCCCTTCGAGCCCTGGCAACACATGGGCGGCTGAGCAGCTTAGGATCCTTTCCCTGTTTATAGTTTTGGAGTCAATCACAGCATTCCATATACTGTTGTTTTCTTCTTTTGTCGTCACACTGCTATCGGGTTGTTGTCTTGCGCTGTTCTGGTGGCTTGGGTGATTGTTATTTTTGCTTTTTGACAGGATTCTGCTATACCATCTAACCATCTTTTTCATGGTCTTCCTCTCGCCTTCTTACCTGATGTTCTATTGTAGAAGACTGTATACTGTGGAGTTTGGATGCATTCTTAAGTGGCCAAACCACTTCATTCTTTGTTTCTCAATGTATTTCAAGCAAGGTTCTGTGCCAACTTTCTTTCTTATGCTGATGTTGGTGACTCTGTCTTTTCTGGTGTTGTTGGTAACTTTTCGCAGGCAGCGCATTTCACGACAAGTCCATCACAACTGCATTAATACCCTTCTTGTGAAGCTGTTTGATGTGGTCATACTGGACACCATCAGGCCCTAGAGCAGTGCTGTGAGTGTATTTACAACATTCTTCTTTGTTATTAAATCAGTCTACGGCTCTCCAGTGTTATTAATATCACAATGAACATTCATAATATTACGGTGGTCATCCTTATCACCCTTTTCTGTATGATGCACAAAACACGGAAGGAACACCTTTTTCTGCATCTGTTGTCAGTAGTGCTCCTGACGAGTCACGTAAATTAGGAAAAGACTGGCTGGTAGTCCACCTTGTTCTCTAATTAGGCAATGATACTGTATGCCCAGAACGGTAGATCCATGTAAAACCTTGGAGATTTGAAGCGTCAATAGATGCTATCAGCTCTACCGAAATTGGGCAGTTTGGATCTTTCTAGCTGTGAGTTGGGGTAGGTGTTAGTTGGGTAGCTGTGAGTTGGCGTATGTGTTAGTTGGAGTAACTGAGTTAAATAGCTGTTAGTTCTGGTAGCTGTGAGTTAGGGTATCTGTGAGTTGGGTAACTGAGTTTGAGTAACAGTGTTGGGTAGTTGTGATAACTGTGTTGGGTATCTGTGAGTTGTAATAACTTTGTTGGGTAGCTGTGAGTTTGAGTAACTGTTGGGTACCTATGAGTTGTGGTAGCTGTGAGTTAGGGTAGCTGTGTTGGGTTAACTGAGCTTGGGTAGCTGTGAGTTAGGTTAACTGAGCTGGGGTAACTGAGTTGTGCCCAATAAGTGCTCTAGTAAATGAAGTCTCTTATAGCAATTAAAGGATGACAGTATGGTCTCAACTTTGGTTCTCTCATACGGGAAGTGGTCCCACGTGCTTCATTCTCTACAGCATAGATTCCCAAATTTTTCGGCCCATCGACCACTGCTTCATGAGGACTGCTGCGCTTTCAAGACAACAACATTGAGCATGACTATGGAGATCACTGCTGCCTCCAGGGCTGTCATGGGTGGCTGACCAATTATCACATCAGACTATGAATATGCTTCAACGGATTGAATCTGGAAGTCTGCGCATGGAATGGGTGGACATCAATCGGAGATGACATCTCAAGAAAATGAATTGGTTGTACACACTTGAACATGCCGGAGTTCAGGGTAACGAGAGTGCTGACTTTCTTGCAAACAATGCGCCAACTCAAGCGGGACAGAGTGGATATCATCAGTGCAGTACGCTCTCATTTATGTGACTTGAGCGAGTCTCAGACACTGGAACGAGTTCCAGAATTAGGCATTAAGTTTGGACATGCCAGACAGTGTCTTCGTGGTAGAGAGAGAAGATATTCTAATCAGCTTCTCATGGGTACGGTGAGCAAATGAACTTTGGGATGACTGTTGCAGCGGAGGACAGAACACAAATGGGGATGCCCAATGTGCCATGACGTCGATCGCATAACATGCGTTGACAGTGTGTTTAGTAAGGGAGAACCATGTTACTACTGCTTGTGTAGGATTCTGTGAGAAACAATTCTGTCAATATTTTATAACATTCTGTAAGAAACAAATCGAAGTTTGTCGATGAGAAAAAAACTAAGCAAACTGATATTGTTCTCTTTTATTTGCAACTGTTATTGTTTGATCTTCATAGATTATATACAAAATATTAGAATACAGACTAAATGAGGACAATTAAAAAAGGAATCAGGCATCAAATAGGACATAATGGAGAGTTGCAGAATTCAGAAGGCAAAATATTCAAAGATGTTTGAAAGCTAAGGATTGACTTTATTGCATTGGGTTTTCTTATCTGACTTGGTGCCTGTTGAAATTATTACACAAAGTATGAAGTCAGTAGTTGCTTATAACAAAGTATGAAGTCAGTAGTTGATTATAACAAAGTATGAAGTCAGTAGTTGCTTATAACAAAGTATGAAGTCAGTAGTTGATTATAACAAAGTATGAAGTCAGTAGTTGATTATAACAAAGTATGAAGTCAGTAGTTGCTTATAACAAAGTATGAAGTCAGTAGTTGATTATAACAAAGTATGAAGTCAGTAGTTGCTTATAACAAAGTATGAAGTCAGTAGTTGCTTATAACAAAGTATGAAGTCAGTAGTTGATTATAACAAAGTATGAAGTCAGTAGTTGATTATAACAAAGTATGAAGTCAGTAGTTGCTTATAACAAAGTATGAAGTCAGTAGTTGCTTATAACAAAGTATGAAGTCAGTAGTTGCTTATAACAAAGTATGAAGTCAGTAGTTGCTTATAACAAAGTATGAAGTCAGTAGTTGATTATAACAAAGTATGAAGTCAGTAGTTGCTTATAACAAAGTATGAAGTCAGTAGTTGATTATAACAAAGTATGAAGTCAGTAGTTGATTATAACAAAGTATGAAGTCAGTAGTTGATTATAACAAAGTATGAAGTCAGTAGTTGCTTATAACAAAGTATGAAGTCAGTAGTTGCTTATAACAAAGTATGAAGTCAGTCGTTGATTATAACAAAGTATGAAGTCAGTAGTTGCTTATAACAAAGTATGAAGTCAGTAGTTGATTATAACAAAGTATGAAGTCAGTAGTTGATTATAACAAAGTATGAAGTCAGTAGTTGCTTATAACAAAGTATGAAGTCAGTAGTTGATTATAACAAAGTATGAAGTCAGTAGTTGATTATAACAAAGTATGAAGTCAGTAGTTGATTATAACAAAGTATGAAGTCAGTAGTTGCTTATAACAAAGTATGAAGTCAGTCGTTGATTATAACAAAGTATGAAGTCAGTAGTTGCTTATAACAAAGTATGAAGTCAGTAGTTGATTATAACAAAGTATGAAGTCAGTAGTTGCTTATAACAAAGTATGAAGTCAGTAGTTGCTTATAACAAAGTATGAAGTCAGTAGTTGATTATAACAAAGTATGAAGTCAGTAGTTGCTTACAGCAAAGAACAAAATAAGGTGTAGCATTACAAAGTAAAGTGCCCAAAAAGAATGCCTTAGACAAAATACTATAGATGCACAATGATAACAGTTAGGTAGAGATTTTGTCTAAAAATAAATCAAAATGAAATAAAATAACACGGAAATAAAGAAAACTTAAGATATAAATATATACAGTGGGGCCTGCAATACCAAATCCGCATGTCTATTAAAAAAACTATCGTTACTGCTTGTAATACCGCTTTTTGTGCGGTGTAGGACAGGAGGGACATGAGACTGGAATTTAATGTCTGCATGGCTAGTGCAGTCTCTGCAGAACTGTTCAGGTTAGGATGTTTTCTTTATGTCCTCGACAAAAAAATCTTTGGCCTTACCGTGGATTGAACCCGGGTCTCCTACATGGGAGCTGTGCTCTAATCAATTTACCCAGACGCTCAAGTATCCTTGTGTGTCTCATCTAAACACTTGAATGCTAAACTCTGGAACCATGTCATCTGCATAGCTTATTCAGGCTAGAATTTCCATGTCAATGTGATTATTTGGAGATCTATATTGTTCCATTCCTGAGTTATAGGCTTCATTAATGGGATATATATATATATATTCCATATAATAATTAAGGATATAAAATTATATAAGGAGATAATGTGGATAATTAATGAAATCATGTGATGGAAATAAGAAGCATATTGTCAAAGGGAGATAATTTAAACATTTGCAGAAGAAACAGGTGCAAATTTCAATGTTCTTCAAATTAGTGAAAGATTCAACATTTGTGATAGGTTTACAATTGGGATGTGTGTCCGGTCTACAAGGTGTGTCCTGAGCCTAGCCCTGCATTCAGCAGGGTTGGGATCGGCTAGTCTCTCTTAGGAGGGTCGAAAAGGGAAAATTAGTAGCCTGCTGATGACCCTCAGTACACGCAAGTCAACCCCCACCTTCCAGCGGTGTAGACCGGGAAACTTTGACCGTGAAGTCAAAGGCTAACGGTGCAATGGCTCACCTAGGAGAAGGACTCCCTAGGTCAAGATTTTTTCCTTCTAATTAATTACCTTCGGGGTTAACCCGACAAAAATCACTTTGGATGTCTGCCCCCGACTTGGTATATCTTCTTCTTCCTTCTTCTTTTCGAACATTCTTCACGGCCAATTTTATCATTCTTTTTATGATATATAATTGGTCCTTTGTCAAGTACTAATCTGTCGGAGTGATCTACGTTGGGTCGATTGTGCGCTCATGGTGACTAGGCTCGCCCATCTGGTTTCAGCCAGCTTTTGATTTACTAGGGTGAGCTTTTCCTAGGGTACGATCCTTTCTGCCGACTATGTCGGCCCAGATCTTCGCCTTTTCGATCAGCTTTGTCGTATATGTGGGCTTTGTGATCTACGCCAAGACAGTGAGTTACACTATTATGCCCTTTCTGACTGTGAGGTCATTCCGGATTAGGAACATTTCACGGGGCTTATAAATTTGTCCTCGGGCGGCGTCTTACTCGTATGAACACCGTGTAAAGTATCGGCCTTCGCCAATGTTCGGATCCGGACAGCCTGTCAGATCTTTACATTGTCGACCTTACTTTACCGGTCACTTTTGAGTTTGATCCGGAGTAGGAACATTCTCAGCTTTTTCTAGACGCGTGTCGGTACGTGGCAATTTGCAGTTAGCCTCGGAAAACACAGGCCTGGGGCCAAGCACAAATAATGTAGAGGGTCGTTTCAATCGGCGCTAGCAACGCAACTGAGATTTTGCACTCGCCACCATCACCCGCCCCAGTTCTTCCGGGGATGTTAATTGTGACTGCAATAGTACCTTGCCCGGTTGCCCCAAGGCTGGCAGTTCCGTTAGGCATCACCCACCTCAGTTCTTCCGGGAATCTTAATTGTTATCGCAACAGTACCTTGCACGGTTTTCCCAGGTAGGGTGGTTTCGTTATGCACTAAAACGCAACTTTATGTTTTGCGCTCGGCAATCCTTGCCCAGTAAATGTACCTGCGCCAGGCCACCAATGCGGAGTCAGCTGCAATCTTCCATCGTACCGACACGATGGTAGATTTGTATTCGTTACGCATCTGACTTATTTATTCTTTCCCCCAAGCTGGCAATGTTTGTCCCCTACTCAGGGCTTCGAGTTTCGCCCTATGTGGGCACACGTTTCGTCACTGGATGCACCTCTCATCCTTTCATGTTTACTAGTCTCCCCATCGGCAGAGAAACTGGTAATTTGTGGCGGGACCTTTGACTTAGACGTCGAGCTTGTGTATGGATTCTCCTGCTCCGGAGATGGCGATTTGTATTCGGCCCTTACTCCGGGGGAGTAGGGATTATACCAGAGACGTTTCGCTGCTGTTTCTTTTTGTTCGGGAACTTCAGCAATTTTATTGGACGTCGGCCAGGAGATTCGTCCATTTTGTTCGTATGGACCTGCATTTCTTTTTCGTACTTGCACTGCTACCACTACCAGTAGTTCTCCCGATCCCTGCCCCCATTAGCCAGACCGGAACCAACGTCATTTTCCAGGGTCACCACGTGGAGATAGGGGACAGGGTCTTGATTAGTGCCGGCCTACTACTCCTGGCACACCACCTTATGCGCCTTTGACCCCACTTGGGATATGAGTGGATTTACCCTGATATCCAAGATCCAGACCCCCAGCTATGGGCAAATAGCCCCACTGCCTGCTGGAAGCCTCGGGAGAGGCAACGGCTATGGGAGTAAACCCAAACAGAAAATCAACCTGCTGCCTTGCAGGTCGGCTGGAGACAGCCAAATGCTGACGGAGAGCGAACCCAGTAAACACTGGCTAAAACCGGATACATCGCCGAAGGATAAGCACCAGAGCTCCAAATGGCGCTAAAGATGTGATGTAAACACATCAATTCTAGGGCTGCATGAATCAGATTTCCACATGAATAGAATTTATAGGGATATCAGGTACATCGGTCTGGGCGGTGATCGCGAGAGAGAGAATGTGTGTCCTCAATGCGAGTCAGAGTTGTGAAAGACTCAACACTTCAACATGTCACAGTATATACACAGCAAAAGGCAGTCCACGTAAAATGTGAACCTCAGAAATAACAAGCAATGAAAGACACTATTTATGAAACGCTTACAAGAGCCTATTCTAGAAGTCTTTTCTTATTCTGACGCTGTGAGGCAATACTGAATTAGAGACCAGAAAAAAGATGTAATAAGTATTTCTTGCAAAAGTAACAAAGTTACAACATTTTGTTTTCATTCGTCAGTTATAAATGCAAGCATAGTAAAGGTGCTCAATATGGTTTCCCTGACTAATTTTTGTGTGTCAAGGCTTTATCATCAGTGCCCCTCGTCATTCATACTCTGACTGCAGAGGTACTTGTAATTTAGATCGGTACCTTGTACGCTCTCTTTGCCTTTTTACCCTGGATTGGGGCATATGCCCTCAACCAACTCATGCCAATTCTTCCTATCTCTAGCTATCTCCTGCAGCTCCCTCCAGCTCTTCTTTATATTGTTGATCTCCGCCTCCAAATCTCGTCTCCATGTATTTCTCCGCCTTCCCTTCTTTCGCTGTCCCTGCGGGTTCCAGGTAAGGACCCTTCTTGTTATATTCCCCTCCGGTTTTCGCGAGGTCAACAATAGGATATCCAAAGCCAGTGCTGCGTTCGGAAGGTTACGTGTCACTGTGTAGGAACGGAAGGGGATAAGCATAGTCACAAAGCTGAAAGTTTACCAGGCCATAGTGCTAACCACGCTGCTGTACGCAAGCGAGACATGGACAGTGTATAGCAGACACGCAAGAAAATTAAACCATTTCCACACAAGCTGTCTACGCAGAATACTAAAAATAAACTGGCAGGACAAAATTCCAGACAGCGAAGTCCTCACAAGAGCAAAGATCCCAAGCGTCAACACCCTGTTGCAGAAGGCCCAAGTGAGATGGGTCGGTCACGTTGCTCGGATGCCTGATAAACGCATCCCAAAACAATTGATGTATGGCGAGCTTGAAGGGGGCAGACGTTTAGCTGGTGGACAGAAAAACGCTTTAAAGACACTCTTAAAGTGTCTCTGAAATGTTTGATATAGACAATACGTGCTGGGAATCCCTTGCGCAAGATCGCCAAATGTGGCGCTGTAACAAAAAAAGAGGAACCCGAATAGCTGAGAATCATCGTATTGTTGAGTCACAGAGAAAACGAGCAGCGCGAAAAGACAGAGCATACAACACGCACATGTCTAACCTTGATCATGTATGCCCCACCTGTGGTCAGGGATTCTGTTCTAGGATTGGACTCTACAGTCACCTCCGCACACACCAGAGAGGTGCAACAGCACACGTCTGAGATTGTTGTCATCATCGCCTGCGATGGACGGCTATTATTAATTAAATCCTATCACTGCATTGTTGTTTCCCTGCCAACAATTTTCAAATGTAACTATTGTTTTAATACATATCATTTTCATCAAGTTTGATACACTTGGTGGTCTATTCTCAGATATTCAGTCATCAATCGCTATACTGTAAATGTACACTTGTGTTTTCATGTGTAATTGGACACTTTTCCTCTCACTGTCTGCGTTCTGATATCAAGCCGATAGAAAAACATCCACGACAGATAACCAAAAAAGTTTATTGAAAACAATTTTGCTGATTTCATTTGTGGCTAACATAAGATTTTATTACATTACAAATGCGGTCACAAGAAAGTCAGTTTCTTGCTATTTCTTCTGCTTCTTCTCGCGAACGCCTGCTGTTAATTCAGGCGGAAAGTCATGACGCCTGGTATTGCGCTTCTGACTGATTTTTGCGTAGGTCTATATTACCCTTTTAAGGGTATCCCTCAACCATACGGACAGCCTCGTCGACTTCCGAGGCACTTGAAGCTTAGATCCTTCAAGAGGGATCGTTGCAGGAGACCTATTGTCCTTGTAACTCTTTCTCGGACAGAGTTAGTTTTAGTGAGGGCATAACGGTGACCTCTAACCGCTTTCCTGCCTTTGGTGAGGTCGTTCTATACGCAGCGTAAGATAACCGCTCTTTAATGATATTTTAGTGCAGTAAATTTGGGCTTAGATCTACGCCAAAGAGAATTAGAGCATGCGCTGTCTGGGTGAGGTCACTAAGGTAAATACCCGAAACATCTCGACCCTTCTAGGGCTAGTCACAGGAAGTATCACCTATTGCTTTACTAATCCTGGCGCGGCGTTGTCTCCATGTGCCTTTGGCCCCGTTTCTTGCTATTTAAAGTTTCTTACAAGTGTGATCACAAGAAAGTCAGTTTCTTGCTATTTGAAGTTTCTTTCAAATGTGATCACAAGAAAGTCAGTTTCTTGCTATTTAAAGTTTCTTTCAAATGTGATCACAAGAAAGTCAGTTTCTTGCTATTTAAAGTTTCTTTCAAATGTGATCACAAGAAAGTCAGTTTCTTGCTATTTAAAGTTTCTTTCAAATGTGATCACAAGAAAGTCAGTTTCTTGCTATTTAAAGTTTCTTTCAAATGTGATCACAAGAAAGTCAGTTTCTTGCTATTTAAAGTTTCTTTCAAATGTGATCACAAGAAAGTCAGTTTCTTGCTATTTAAAGTTTCTTTCAAATGTGATCACAAGAAAGTCAGTTTCTTGCTATTTAAAGTTTCTTACAAGTGTGATCACAAGAAAGTCAGTTTCTTGCTATTTAAAGTTTCTTACAAATGTGATCACAAGAAAGTCAGTTTCTTGCTATTTGAAGTTTCTTTCAAATGTGATCACAAGAAAGTCAGTTTCTTACTATTTGAAGTTTCTTACAAATGTGATCACAAGAAAGTCAGTTTCTTGCTATTTGAAGTTGCTATCAGATTCTTGTCCATGTATTCAGGTAATTTGTTACTTCACAATGGCTGAAGAATGACAACAGTTAGTAAGTGTGGAAGATAATGTTACCTTCTATGTATATGTTTATTGTAATTATGATGTTGCAGTGCTAATCACAATAAACATATAAACATATGAGGCTATGATAATAGATGCAATCCTTGAGGAGCAGATGGCAGAAGAGGGACATGAAAAAAAGTGATGAATAACTACAGTCTGCCCCATTTCCTACACTGTCAAAAACGATGGAAAAATTTGACAAAGTGCAGCATATGTCTGTAGTTCTGATGTTGATAGCGATGTTGTGAACTTGCTAAGATGGACACTGTTACAGTACAGCGTTATGTCTGTAGTTCTGATGTTGATAGCGATGTTGTGAAGTAGCTAAGATGGACACCTCTACAGTACAATCGGGATGAAATAAGCAATCAACTCTGGATATGTATTTCAAACCTGTTTAAAAATACAATCATTGTTGTGTACAATTAGTATATTAGCACACTAGTATATTAGTATATTAGCACACTAGTATATTAGTATATTAGCACACTACAAATAGAATTAAAGGAGCTACTGACCAGATCTCTTTCTCTCTCTCTCTGCCGTGTGGGGTAGATGTGTATGTGCATGTCTGTGCACACACACTTATGTACAAGTGAGCTAATGAACGCACTTCTCTCCTATATATATATATATTGGGGTAGAGGGTCTACGTGACGTAGAGGCTAGGTGCTCACCTCAGGTTCCAAAGGTACTCATTTCGCTCACTCGTGAAGCCATCTGGATATTTTTTTAGAGATCCCTGATCTCAGTGTAGGTGAGATATAATTCTTAGCAATATTGGAGACGAATGATAAAACGCAGGTCCCATATTCAAGTTGAGTATGTAAAAGAACCCTTGGCAGTTCAAAATCGAGATGACAGGCTGGAAAGCCACTGCCTGTGCAAAATTCATTAGAAAGATTCAAAAATAAAATTTCTACCAAATATTTTCACCATCCTCTAAATAAATCGGGACTCTTGCCGGTGCTACAGAGTTTGTGTTCTGCCACCGAGACCCTCACTGGTGCTACAGAGTTTGTGCACTGCCTCCGAGATCATCCTGTGTAAGAAAGATCAGAGCAGACATGGTTACTCACCAAAGTTCAATGATGATGGTCCTATCAATCAATCAATCAATCAATCAATAATATAAATTGTAAATTTATATGAGCCCACACTTCAGGTCAAGTTATATCCCTATTATTTCTCATCTAACTAACCTCCATCACATGATGTCACAGTTTTTATTGACGATCATGTCATCTTTGGCTTTTATGTTGTCTTGTTTTCTGTGTGAGCTTGAACTTTAAGCCTGACTTGACTTTAATTCGGTCAATCAATCAATATTTTCATGTTGTATAAAAAACCATTTTTATTTCATTTCCGAAATGTTTTCATAATTTTCCACATATGTTAATTTTCAATATGTTTTATTTGTCAATGACTGTGTCGGAAAAATAGTGATAGATTTTTAGTTTCAAGATTTCTTCTTTCTTCAAACATGCTCCATTTGTTCTCTGTCAGCCATTATTCATGTTGTTGATTTCTTTTGCAAAAGAACCTTGTCCCATGTACTTAGAATTAGTTTCCTTAGTGTTGTTCCAGCGATTGTCTATGGTTTTCTGTATCATGTTCTATAGAATCTGAAATCTGTTTTTGATATTGATGTTAAACTTGGGACTTTTATGACTTTGTTTGTGGAGTTTTTGTGTTGTTTTATTTGTGACTTGCTCTGATGGCTTTGTCACCAAATTTTTTTCATTTTATTCTTGTGATCCTAACCAGAAGATGGGGTTGCTGAAATCTCTCTACCAGAAAATGGGGCCGCAGATAGCTCCCTACCAGAAAATGGGGCCGCAGATAGCTCCCTACCAGAAGATGGGGTTGCCGATAGCTCCCTACCAGAAGATGGGGTTGCCGATAGCTCCCTACCAGAAGATGGGGTTGCCGATAGCTCCCTACCAGAAGATGGGGTCGCTGAAAGCTCTTTACCAGAAGATGGGGTCGCTGAAAGCTCTCTACCAGAAGATGGAGTCGCAGATAGTTCCCCACCAGTAGATAGTGATAGCAAAGTTGATCACATTCTGTGCTAGTGACTCTATGCCGTAGAAATTCCACGGTGTAAGTACAGCTTAGGTGCAAAAGTTGTTGATGTACACATGTAAATGGTTGGATTACAGGAAACCCTGATCAGTTACTTGGAGATTTAAATTACAAATACCTTTGAAGTCTGCAAAAGGCTCGCCTGAATAATGAAGGACACTAGTGATAAGAAAAGCAATTTTTCATGCACAATTCAGGCAGAGGAGTCATATTTAGCACCAGGACTGCGTCTGAATTCATAGGGGGCAAATGAAAACAAAAAAAGAAAGACCAGAAGATGGTGATCTGAAAGACTAGACATAAAGATATACTGGAAAGACTGGACATAAAGGTATACTGAAAAGACTGGACATAAAGATATACTGGAAAGACTGGACATAAAGGTATACTGAAAAGACTGGACATAAAGATATACTGGAAAGACTGGACATAAAGATATACTGGAAAGACTGGACATAAAGATATACTGGAAAGACTGGACATAAGGTATACTGAAAAGACTGGACATAAAGATATACTGGAAAGACTGGACATAAAGATATACTGAAAAGACTGGACATAAAGATATACTGGAAAGACTGGACATAAAGATACACTGAAAAGACTGGACATAAAGATATACTGGAAAGACTGGACATAAAGATATACTGGAAAGACTGGACATAAAGATATACTGAAAAGACTGGACATAAAGATATACTGGAAAGACTGGGCATAAAGATACACTGAAAAGACTCCTCTCTCTCTCTCTTTAGCCTGTTACGCCCCTGGCGTTTAGGGCAACAACAAACGTACACCATTCTTCCCTGTTCATGGCCTTCCTCTGTATTGTGTTCCAGCTATGATTCATTTCCTTCAGCTCTTGCTCTATCGTTCTCCTCCAGGTTGTCTTGGGTCTTCCACGCTTTCGCCTACCCTCTGGAGTCCATCTCAGTGCAGTTTTCGTGTCGGAGCCAGTCTCCATGCGCATCACATGTCCAATCCATCTCCAGCGTCGTCTTCGGATGATAGTGCCCATATTCTCTTGTTGGCATCGTGCAAGCAATTCTTGATTCGAGATAGTAGTCGGCCAGTACACGCGTAAGATTTTCGCAGACAAGTTGTATAATGGAAAGACTGGACATAAAGATATACTGGAAAGACTGGACATAAAGATATACTGGAAAGACTGGACATAAAGATATACTGGAAAGACTGGACATAAAGATATACTGGAAAGACTGGACATAAAGATATACTGAAAAGACTGGACATAAAGATACACTGAAAAGACTGGACATAAAGATATACTGGAAAGACTAGACATAAAGATATACTGGAAAGACTAAATATGAATCTTCTTCTTCGAACGCTCCATATCAACAACTTGTTAAACCACTCCATGTGGTTTTTATGTGATCTGAGCCTAAGAGCGATTGTACCTTGTGCCAGTTATGCAGCTACAAGTAAGCCAACATATCTGATTTCTGCGACGCTTTTTATTCACAAGGATAATTTCTCTAGGCCCTTACCTCAGTCACCTCTTACGACATGCCTTGTAGGTCGCAGTGTTACTATTCTTTGTTAGCCTTGTGGGCCCCAGCAACACACAGATGAAATATGAAAGTAGAAATATCTACATTTCTCTACCTTATCTGAAGATTTATTTCTGTAATCCTATCTCTGACTGTTCTTTAGCTGGCATCCATGCTGTGATAATTGTTTCGTATGTGATAAATGTTATAGCACAACTTGGTGTCACTCGGATTAAATTTGGCCATAAACCTTTGTAGTAACATAACGGACCTTCCAATCTGAAATATCAATGAGATATCAATAAACTGTATATAATTCAACACAAGACTACTCATTTTTGCTTTTCCCTGGTCATACAAACTATGACTGACTTCACAAACTTTGACTGACTTCACAAACTTTGACTGACTGCACAAACTTTGACTGACTGCACAAACTTTGATTGACTTCACAAACTTTGACTGACTTCACAAACTATGACTGACTTCACAAACTTTGCCTAACTTTACAAACTTTGACTGACTTCACAAACTTTGACTGATTTCACAAACTTTGCCTAACTTTACAAACTTTGACTGACTTCACAAACTTTGATTCCACTTAATAACTTTGATCAAGAATACTTCCCATAAGCAGACTTTTGCTTCCCAAGTAAGGCTGCCTACTACGTGCAACACAGTGCGAGTGATAACAGAAAGAGTTATCTTTTCTGAACCCCAGCCTTGATGTGTCAGTGAGCACAACAGTTGCTGTTTAATGTTAGATACAGAATATTTCAGATGTACTGTAAATTCCATGGACAAAAGCCATAGGTTCCCACATTTTTTTCTACCCACCACCCACTTTGCATGACATAAACTTTGTACCGTCACCTCCCCATTATAACAGTTTTCCAATGCCCCCACACATATATACATGCTCTGTTTTCACTTTGACATAGAAAATTGATATATATTTATGTCATACATGGTCAATTTTCAAATGATTATATACATGAAATACAAAATTAATGAAAAAATGGATCGTGTAAGACGGGCATAAGATGAATTAAAATGCATTCAAATTTTTAATGATTATTCAATCGCAAAATCACGAAAATAATTTAATTTAGAATATATATTATTAATTATTTCTCTAAGGAACCACCGACCCCTAATCGTCTGAATGCCCCCCAAATGCTTCTGAACCCATTATCAACCCCCTAGAAGGCTTCAGCGTCCACTGGGGGGAGCAGTACTACCCACTTTGGGAAACTAAGGACTAGGCAAATGATATCAGACCATGTTCTGATAATCATAATTAATGACCAGAACTTGCAACAACAAATATAGGTTCTGACACCTCCTATAAATAAGAAAACTCGTAAAATAAAAAGAGAAAGTCTTCTTCTGCATTCTCACTAGATTGGGATTTCATATTCTCTAATAAAGGCAGCCGTCTGCTTCAGATTATCAGCCACGCCATACAGTTTGTCTTCTGCGTTCTCACTAGATTGGGATTTCGGATTCTCTAATAAAGGCAACCGTCTGCCTCAGATCATCAGTCACGCCATACAGTTTGTCTTGGATGCTAGTGTAAGTGGGCCACCTCTTTCTTCTCAAGTCTGCATATTGGAGGCAGTTCTGTAGGATATAATTCCTATGATTTCTGCTTCTCCGTTTGTGCCGACCTCTTCCCGCAGTAAGTTTTGGCCACCCTCGTGATGGTAGGTCTGACATTCTTACTGCGTGGCTAAATCTCCAAGGCAGATTGGCAACCGTAGAATCCGTTATCCCATTCCTCATTGTGAGGGTCGTTGCACCATGTTATGAACCTTATGGCCTGGTGCATCCGTTTTCTGCAAGCATTTATTTCAGGTTAGCATTCCCTAGCGGACACGTACATCCAATTTCAGCCAAACCTCCTTAGTCGCCTCTTACCACATGCGTGGCAGGTAACAGTGGTTCTATTCTTTACTCCCCAAATTTGGGCCCCGGTAGCCACTCGGGCGATAAGAGAAATGATTGCACAGTTTAGTCTGGAGATCATTGGATTTATGACAGCTTTGAAACAGTCAGACTTTCAAAAGTGTAGATAATCAAGCAGTATTTGTAAGAGCTTCTCTTCCAACATTTAAACTATCTTGATACACTTCCAGACACAGTGGGCAGAACATGTGGCTCAAATGCCAGATTGCAAAATACCAAAAAAGACTTGTATATGAACTGCGTAGCTTTAAACGCTCCTACGGTGGTAAAAAAAAGCGATTCAAAAATACACTAAAGAACTCAATGAAATCCTTTCGCATAAATGTCGACAACTGTGAGAATGTTGCTCAGGACAAATCAGCCTGGGGCACACTTCTTCATCACAGTTCTTTGGACTGCGAGGCGGGTAGTACAGCACGGATGGAACAGAAACCTAAAACTAGAAAGGCAGTAAAACACCCAACAAGTGCAAGTAATCCATGCCCTCGTTGTACAAGAACATTTCAAGTCCGAATCAGGCTCACTAGTCATCTATGCACACACAGACAAACATAATGGGACTGCATTCCCTTGGATGAAAAATGTTGGTCTTCATTACCTGTGATGGACGATCATCAGATTTGCACATGGACAATAGTAGATAACACTAAATTAAATTGTTAAAAATCATTACAATTTAGAGGAGACTGCAGTAAAACTATTTGATATAAGAAGTCTTAAGGATATGTTGGTACACAGTCGCCTTAAGTTCAATATCCAGACTCATTTTGGCACTGTCCAGTGTGGCCGTCGGCGTTGCAATACGTGTGCTTACATGATACAGACGCGTACTGTATTTTTTCCTTTAGCCACGTTTGTTATTGAAGATGGTTTCACATGCGAGTCCCGTAATCATATCTATGCCATTATCTGTAAGCGGTGTAATAAGGCTTATATCGGCGAGACAGGCAAGAGGCTCAGTGGCCGATTCGCCCAACACTTGCGCAAGATACGCCAATGCTCTGTGATCCCTGTAGCCACCCATTTCAATGATACTGGCCATTTAGGAGCTCACGATGTCCAGGTCACAGCCATCCGATCATGTTTCTCGGATGATCGCAGTCGATTTGCTCTGGAGAATTGGTTGATTTCGTTGTATAGTACCTTGCGACCACGTGGGCTCAACGTATTACATTCCTATGCTTCTCTTCTCATGCCTTGTTATCTATATGTGCATATGTTGCATGTATTCAAGTTTTATATTCACTTCATTTTTATTGTTTCTCTTCTTTTCTATTTCTAGTTTTTATGTGTGTTTTTGTGTTACATTTATTTTGTTATTCGTTTTTATTCCCAGATTTTCATTAGAAACGTTTGTATGTAGTCGTCCATGTTTTTTTAAATTTGTCACTCCTGTTGTTCGTTTGTTTGATAAAGGCCTTGTTGGTCAAAACGTTGCTGTATTTTGTCATTGTTTTTGTAATTTGTAAAACTACAGTACTTTGTGATTACGTTGTTTAAAAATCATTAGCAAATCAAAGTATTTATTAAAAATGGTCAGTAACATGGTCAGTTAATATTGGATTTCAACTGTTAAAGCCAACACATAGCAGATGCATATATTTTGTGTGTGTATATCTGCTTCTTCTTGCTTTCAGCCACTATAAAGTCAGGCATAGTCTGGTATGCCGCTTCTGACTGATTTTTGACTTAATATGTTAAAACCACAGGTCCCACCGGAAATAGAGCCAGCTGAAGAGGATCTATAAATTAACTGTGAAAGACCAAGTAAAGAAGAAATAATGAAGGCCATAAAGCACTTAAAGGATAGAAAAGCAGCTGGGCCAGACAACATTCCAGCAGAGGCCATTAAGGCAGATACAGATATCTCAACAGAGTTACTATACAAATTACTAGGTAAGATATGGGAGAGAGAAGAGATACCAGTAGAGTGGAAAGAAGGTCACTTGGTCAAACTACCAAAGAAAGGAGACATGCATGAATGTACAAACTATAGAGGGATAATGATATTATCAGTGCCAGGCAAAATACTAAACAGGATTATACTCCATAGAATTAAAGAGGACATAGATACACAACTGAGAGAAGAACAGGCAGGTTTTCGCAAGAATAGATCCTGCACAGACCAGATAACTACACTGCGCATTATAGTAGAACAAAGCTTAGAGTGGAACTCACCACTATACATAGGTTTTGTGGACTATGAAAAGGCGTTTGATAGCCTAGATATAGTCATTGTGGAAACTATTAAAACACTACGGAGTTCCATCTAAGATTGCAAACCTAATAAAGGAAATGTATGAAGAAATGAAGAGTCATACATGAGGGCCAATTGACAGAATTCTTTGAGATAAGAACAGGGATGAGACAGGGATGCCTTTTATCACCATTCCTGTTCTTGCTGGTCATAGATTGGATCATGAAATCAACAACAACAGACAACAGATGGGGAATACAATGGACACTTATGAAACAACTAGATGACCTGGATTTTGCAGACGATCTGGCATTGCTGTCCCACAATCACACACAGATTAAGGATAAAATGAATACTCTAAATAATAAGTCTCAGCAGCTAGGTCTGAAATACACATGGGAAAAACCAAGGTCATGAGAATAAAAGCAGTAAATGTAAACCAGATTATGCTGGAGGAAACAGCTCTACAAGATGTAGATTAATACACATACCTTGGTAGCAACATAGACACAGAAGGAGGAACAAACAAAGATGTCAAGATAAGAATACAAAAAGCAAGGGAAACTTTATTGCATTCAGTAAGATATGGAAGTCAAAAGAGATCAAAACAAATACAAAGCTGAGAATCTTTCAATCAAATTTGAAGTCAGTGATGTTCTATGACTCGGAAACATGGAAGACAAAACAAAAGAAATCATCATAAAACTGAAGACCTACGTAAATGGATGTTTATGTAGAACAGAAAGACTGAGATGATATGACAAGATTACAAACGAGGAACTTAGAGAAAGAACTAAGCAGATACCAGTGAAGAAAGAGCTCAGGAAGAGACGCTGGCGATGGATAGGACATACATTGAGAAGATTGACCGAAAGCATTGCAAGACAGGCACTGTTTTGGAACCCGCAGGAAAGAGGAGTAGGGAAGACCTAGACAGACCTGGAGAAGAGAGCTGGAGGCTGATATTAAAAGGATAGGTAAAGAATGGAAAGAATTGGAAGGGATGGCAAGAGAGAGGAAGAGCTGGAAGAAGTTCGTTGAAGACCTGTGCTCCGCTGGGAGTTGAAAGGTGAAGAAGAAGATTCATTCTGTCGTCCAAATTCTTGTTTATTGTCCATGTTTCAGAACCCTATATTAATATAGAGTAGATATAACACTCGATAATCCTCATCTTTCACTTATTTGTGATTTGTGTGAATGTTAGGAACTTTTTGATGTCCATGAATGTACGTTAGGCCATTCACATTCTCTTTTCAATTTCTTTTTCTGTCTGTCATCATTTTTAATCATCTGTTCCTGAGTGGTTACGGGCCCAAATTTGGGGTGTAAAGAATAGAACCACTGTTATCTGCCATGCATGTCATAAGAGGTGACTAAGGAGGTTTGGCTGAAATCAGATACATGTGTCCTAAACATGTACAAGTCTATGCGTTTAGGGGCCTACTAAACCAATGTGCAACGTATACATGTTCTTGGCAAAGATCAAACATATCACAAAGAGTGATTAAAATTGGTCATAAAGAACGAACGCAAAGAAGATTATCTGTTCGAGATGTCAGAAACTGACAACTAATCTTGTTAAACATTTCATGTCAAATTTTCCCCACAACCAAAGTTTCCCAACTTTTTAGGATGAAATGGTCACTTAAAGAGTCACATTTATATGAGGGATGCATAAAATTATTAATATCAATCATTTTTTAGTTTATAATAAATTAAATTTAGCCAAATGATTTGTCATACCTGGGGACTCACTTTATTAGAAAACTCAGTTTCATATTGTCTGCCGATGCCATGAAGCATTATGGGAAGTTATTCATTCTTGGTCAAATAAATAACAATAACATCTGTGTTAAATAATATAAATTCTACCAACAGTAAACAGAAAATATGTTCACCATAATGAGCTACTTGAGCTTGAACTGTTGTAAGGAAGCTTAAGCTTGAACTGTTGTAAGGAAGCTTAAGCTTGAATTGTTGTAAGGAAGCTTAAGCTTGAATTGTTGTAAGGAAGCTTAAGCTTGAACTGTTGTAAGGAAGTTTGGCAATATCTACTTTCAAGTTAGTTACAGAAATAATGCTATGTTTTCTACATATGCCAAATCTTTTAGAGAAAAATTTCTCTCATCACAGCCTGCCTGAGAAACTCTTGATCTCGAGCAAGTTCTCTCGCCTCTTCCATCACTGTGTTCAAGATTTCTATAATGCTCTTTGTGTCTCCATTGTCTTGATCTTTCCCTGTCTTCCATGTCCTTTATTACTGCTCTATCCGAACCCCTGTGACGGTTAGTGATCAAAATAGTTCAGTTTTCAAGATATGATGTTTATGAACTAATGTCTCGGTCTTGTAGGATGTCTATATTCCATCTCTCCTTTGTCTAGTGTGCTTTAAGATATTGAATGTAGCACTTTGTTTCCAAATATTTCCTTCTCCTTTTAATGTTTGTATTAAAGAATTGTTATTCTGAATTCACTACGGTAGAGATGATAGGAAAAGTGGTGGTGAATTTGCAATTCTAAACAGACTGCAAGAATACCAACCAAATCAAATGTGTTGTAGCTAGACAAGAGAACTATGCTGGTAGCCAAAGAAGAATAGTAAACCAACATAGAACCAGCGTTGTTTGTTGCCGCACACTGATAAGATATATTGAGGAAGAGATCGAAACACTTATGGACTAATTGGTTCGATGTGCAGTGATGATGATCTGTCGACTAAACTAAACTTTAACACTTGTGTAACGGTCCATGATTCACATCCACTTGTTGCCACAGGAGAAATGCATGTCCTCAAAACTTATTACATATTACTTTTGTTCTCTTGCTTGTGTTATGCTCTTCATACTAAATATGCTCTGAATTGCCATTGCTCGTCTCCTGTTTTGTTATGTACAGCGGTCATTGCTGTTAATTACAGAGCCAAGAAATTCAAAATGTTAATATTTTCAATGTTTTCATTATTTATGGAAATTTTGGGTTGACATTCTATTTTGTCCTTTGACCGTAGATTTGTACGTATTCAGAAAAAAGGTGCTCATCATCACTGTGCTTATTTAACAGATAAGATTAGCTGTTTCAACCTCTTGTCATTATTTGAAAGGAGAATTGTGTCATGTGGGTTCTGAAATATTTCCACCAATTGTCTGTCTGTCTGTCTATCTATCTATTATACCTATTTCGCCTTTCAGCATTAGGACGAAAAAGATGCACCTGGAGCAGCTTCGTAATTGTAAAAGTATCAAAATATTTGTGGTTTTGATCAGTACTTACATTTCTCATATGTTCTACATAGCTATTAAATAATTATGATAAGAGTTATCCTTGTCTTACTTCCCTTTGTACATCAAACCTACTGTTTCACTAGCTACCCAAACAGCTGCTTGTTCATGATTTAATGTATTCTCTGCATTTCTCTTCAGATATTTCTCATATTAAAAATGTCTGTTGCCATGTCTGAAGCCTGCCGGCACTTCATATATTTTGTATTCTAACTTTCTCTACTCATCACAAAAATTAGCAACATGATTTTGCTGTTGTGGCTTATCAAAATAAAAGTATGATAGCTGTTGCACTGCTTTTTTTTTTTTTCGTCCGCTTTCAACTCAGACGAGTTTCATCTCTGAAACTGATTTTTGCGTGAAAATCCGTTTTTCCAATTTCTTACAATGGCAGCAGCGTGCACATTGTAAATTACTTTACACTGGCAGCCGTGTGCTCAATGTACTCGTAATTAGTATTCCTCGCCATACAGGCAGATTTTCTCCAACTTCAGAGGTACTCACGTTATCGTCCTGAGTAAGACCAGGGGACTAGAACAAATGCCGGACAGTAGGTTCGAACCCGAGCTATGAGGCGTCTCACAGCTAGCAGGCCGAGCTACTATCAACTACTCTAGGCAGTCCCCCGTTGCACTGCTCTAAACTGCCGTTAGTTGGGTGAGATTGTATAATGATCTCTGCCATACTTTGGGCCAGACTGCAATGTTCCAGATTTTCATGCACATTGTGTGATAAATGTTACGATTTAGATCTCATGTCGGTCGTTCTGTTCCCGACAGTTTTTCCTGAGAACTCTAGGATTGTTGCAAGAGCTACAGAGTTTGTACTTTGTGCAATACTCTCAGTAGGTGGCGTTAGTAGACACTAACATTCAGCACTCTATCACATTCTAGACACAAAGGAACATTGGGTGCCCATAGTTTGAGTAAAACTAATGCAGACAAAAATTAAGATCTTACACATGACAAACAAAATGATGAAATGACAATGAACAGGTTTTGGAACTCGCTAATATTTTTAATATCAGAAATTGTAGCCACTATATTTTCCTGCAAATATCTTCTATGATTCCACTTTTCTCAACAAAATCAATATTTATTCTATGTCATTATTATAACATCCTATTTTTGCTAACATCAAAATTATATTTATTACCATCTGTAAAAGTTAGAATGTCGGTCATGAAAAATATAATAAATGCAAAAAACAAAACGTATAAAATAAACAACATGAAATAAAGTTAATAAAACAGTAGATGTAACAGTGGGAAGAAAAATGTATCAACAAAAAAGAAAACAGAATGAAATTCCCATTTGAAAACGTAAATCAAATGCATGCTATATAATATATAGTGTGTTGTGAAGACCCATAGTTAACACTACGTGCATCTATATGACCCTGTATATGTAGACTAAATATGTTTTCTATCCTCTAATTAAAGTAACAATATGAGCATATTTGTGCGCACTTGAAGACATCATAGTAAACATTTCACAAGATATTGACATTATTTTATAACTAGCAATAATATCTGTCAAATATGATATTGGATAAAATAATCAAATTGTGCAATACAGAATGAATATTTTTTTAAATTCCTGATTGAGAAAACCGTCATCTAACCACTGGACCACCCTGCTTCTCCTAAATAATAATATGTTAATGTTGTATAACTATGCTCTTATCTGATCAAGTGGTTAGAGCTATTACTTCACAATAATAATAATTCATCACGTCCGTATATCGTTACATAGGGCCTGCAAGCAATTTCTCCATACCACTTTATCCTGGGCAACTCGATCAATCTCCTCCATGGAACTGAGACAGATATTTCTTGCCTCAGTCAGCAAATTTCGTTTCAGGGTCTCCTTAGGTGTCTTCTCTTTCTTGAACCCTTTACATCCCACTTCAATGCCTGCTTTGATATTCGTTGATCATTTCTTCTCAAGGTGTCCAATATATCTCCATCTTCTCTTTCTTACAACAGTTGTTACTAGTGGTTGACCAGACATTTCTCTAATTTCAACACCACTTCTGAATGCGTTCAACTTGCTTTCTATATCTTTAGTCATTTTCCAACTCTTGCTGGCATTACTTCACAATAGAAAGAGACAAAGTTTGCTTGCTGAAACATGAGCACTTCACTCCTCTAAGCTGAGCTATGGAAAGAAAACATTCAGAAGGAAGTGAGCTAGCAAGCTCAACCTCACAATCTAAACTTTCTGCAGGTTTCTTGATGCTATACCATGCCACAAATTCAGATATACAGAGTGTTCAAGATAACTGCAACCCCATTGACAATTCGAAAGTTGCCAGATACAAATTGAGTTGTGTTTATTTCCTATTTAAACCGGTTCTGACGAGCTCGTCCTACGTCACATTTGTTCATCGCCCCTTCCGCACTACAATTACACACCATCACACAACCTTGACCTATACTACGTCATAACTGAACCTTCCCATTTCCATACATATATGCCAGATTAGCTCCATTCACGGGCAGCAATTATCTTGAACACCCTGTATCTATTAAATATTTCCTGCTTTTCTCTCTCTGTATAAAGTCAGGTACGTACTTATCAACTAAATGTGTTGTACTCTTTCTGTGTAGTTTTGTGTCACAGACTGCAATTCTACATTTGATTGCACATGTTTTTTTCTTCTAACTGATTTAACTCTTTCCATACGCAGTTATTTTCTCAGTTGTACACAATTCAAGGGAGGCACAAAAAGCAATTTTTAAAAAAAACTAGCAGTCAAAAAAAAAACACACATATATATATATCTTATTATATCTAATTTGAAGAAAACTGGACAACCTATTAGAATAACAAAGTTAAAATGCAGTAGAAGTAAAACTAGAAAGACTTCTTAGATGGGAAACAACTCAAATGTTGCAGTGTACGGCGAATGGCGTTCAACAGAATATGCTGTGGCGCAGTGTGCTGCGATTAGCGTGGAAAGAGTAAAATTCTGAAAGAGCAGTAAACTTCAATCTTGATTGCTGACAATGTTTACATTATATTATTGGCTATATTATCACTTGACAAACATGTTTGTTACATAAATAGGAAATAATTGCAACCATTTTGTGTAACATAATTGTAGTTGTAGTAAAGTATTGTAAAGCAGTGTTTTCTTTCAAGAATGTTAGGAGATTGGTCTTCTTTGAGACAAGGTTATCTTATTGCTTAATACAACACCGTACTATTCTGCTGCAATCAAGGATTTGTCATTCCAAATTAATTTGATTTTATTAAAATAATCGCCGAGTGGTTACCGGGCCCAAATTTGGGGTGTAAAGAATAGAACCACTGTTATCTGCCACGCATGTCGTAAGAGGCGACTAAGGAGGTTTGGCTGAAATCGGATGCACATGTCCTAAACGTGTAGAAGTCTATGCGTTTAGGGGCCTACCAAACCAATGTGCAACGTATAGACGTTCTTGGCAAAGATCAAACATATCACAAAGAGTGATTAAAATTGGTCGTAAAGAACAAACGCAAAGAAGAAGAAGATTAAAATAATTCATGTAAAATTTTGATTTTTAAATTATTGTTTTCATGACATGTGCATCTGGTATGAGTATGGTATATCTCATTATACATCACATACAAGACAGACTCTGTCTGAGATGTTCCAAGTTACTACTATCTTATTTCCACCAAAAGGTCACACAAGTGACAAACATTCTACAACAGAAACATGTGTCTGCTCAAACTAATGTTCTTTCTCCTGAGATGATAAATAGCAGGTATCGTGTAATCAAGATAACATGAGACCACTCACACATACAAACATACACAATACACAACAAGAAAATAGAAGACAGGAAAACAAAAAGACAACGGGTTAAAAACAAGATGCAGGAAAACAGTAGTAGATATTTTGTGACACATACAGATGACCTTGAGTTTGAAGATTAGTCAAACTAATCAAAAGGTCACTCATTAGAACAAAAGTTGACAGCTTGATCTAATGAAGTGTAGATTATTACAAGCTACCCTAGCAGTGCATCCTGGCAGACATGTTGACTAATGTACCTAAGGAGAGCGCTGTTTATAACAAAAATAGCCGTCCATCGCAATCAATGAATACAACAGCATCAGGTGTTCTGCTGCACTTCTGGTAATCTTCTACCACAGGTGGGGCATACACGATCAATGCTAGACATGTGGGTGTTGTGTCTTTTTTTGCACCGCTCGCTTTCTCTGCACCTCAGCGATTCTCAGCTGCACAAGTTCCTCTGGGGGTAAACACTGTCTATACATTATGTCAAACAAACTGCTAGAGAAACTGTAGTAAGCACATAGAAATGATGACATTTAGATGGTTAACTCGCCTGTGTTGTGCCGGGGCCCAAGGGAAGCAAAGAATAGTACCACTGTGATCTACAATGCATGTCGTAAGAGGCGACTGATGTAGGCCCTAGGGATGCTACCTAGTAAATAAAAAGCAGCGCAGACATTGGACATGCTGGCCTACTTGTAGGCGCAAAACTGGCACAACGTACAATCACATTTAGGCTCAGATCACATACAAATCACACAGAGTGGTTGAAGAAGAAGATGGTTAACTCACCGACTGCTAACCACTTTTGGTTATGCAATAATCTCAGCGGTGTGTATTTTGATCATATTTCACAAAAATTATTTGATACATTAAATATCATGTTGTTTCTTATTCATTTGTTATTGCAAATATGTTGAAATAATATTTCTTCTGCAACTAATATATTGATCGCTTGACCAATGTCTCATTTTTCTTATGTAAAACAAGGTTGGCATGATATGTTTGAATAAATCATCAAAATAAACCTGTGACACTTAGAAAATGAAAACTATATTACAAAGATGCACAGACTGTTAGAAAACTACAAACAGGAAAGCATGATAGGAAACAGAAAAGCATGATCTACCTCTTAATGTCAAGCTACTTACAAATGAGCAGCAAAAGAACTTTACTTGTAGATCAATAGTTGTTGAGTAAAGACTTTTTCATTAGGCCATATGTATAACGATTGTCAAAAAGAAAATGTGTACAGTTCACTGATTTTGACATCCTTCCACAAATGCAGGTCTGGGGATGCTTGTGACTGACTGTTAAAGCTTTCTAAATCTTGTCCAATCAACTTCCTGGTCTTGATTATTCTCCCAATGTTTGTTTCTTTACCACACCCCCACACAGGTGGACCAGGGAGGTCCTTTGATAATGACCCTACCTCACTATATGTTTCTTTACCACACCCCCACACAGGTGGACCAGGGAGGTCCTTTGATAATGACCCTACCTCACTATATGTTTCTTTACCACACCCCCACACAGGTGGACCAGGGAGGTCCTTTCATAATGACCCTACCTCACTATATGTTTCTTTACCACACCCCCACACAGGTGGACCAGGGAGGTCCTTTGATAATGACCCTACCTCACTATATGTTTCTTTACCACACCCCCACACAGGTGGACCAGGGAGGTCCTTTCATAATGACCCTACCTCACTATATGTTTCTTTACCACACCCCCACACAGGTGGACCAGGGAGGTCCTTTCATAATGACCCTACCTCACTATATGTTTCTTTACCACACCCCCACACAGGTGGACCAGGGAGGTCCTTTGATAATGACCCTACCTCACTATATGTTTCTTTACCACACCCCCACACAGGTGGACCTGGGAGGTCCTTTCATAATGACCCTACCTCACTATATGTTTCTTTACCACACCCCCACACAGGTGGACCTGGGAGGTCCTTTCATAATGACCCTACCTCACTATATGTTTCTTTACCACACCCCCACACAGGTGGACCTGGGAGGTCCTTTCATAATGACCCTACCTCACTATATGTCTTTTTCTTCCACTAGAATTAGAGTCTACTATTGTCAGCTGATCATTTTCACTGACCTGGGCATGCGGTAATGAGAGAGCAGACAGACTTGCATCAACAGCAACGATTGTTGGGGAGTTGAAGATGGATAAGAGGGATGCTCTTTGGGACTGCCTGTTGGATGAAGACACTAAAATAGATATTGAATCAATCCAGCGATTTAAGCAGTTTGGGGTTACCTATTGTACAAGTAGAAATGGATGGCTAAGGCGCAGAGTGAGGAGTGTGTTTAATCAGCGAGCCACGAGAACCATCAGTATGCATACTCTTTGACATCTGTTGGGGAGACTGAGCACCTATGGGTCTGCCCATAGTGCAATGACAGCAGATAAAATTAATAAAACACAAAGTGTCCTTGATATAATTGTCTGTCTCGTTAGCATAAATTCCTCAACAACATCAAACAAAGATTTCAGCAAGAAGATATCATGATTCCTTTTCTGTATTATTTTAGACAAATTCACAAAAACTGAGTGGTAAATCATCTCTAAAAGTACCCCTAGTCACGAAATGGATGGAGAATTGTAGTTTCAACAGATAATGTATAGAATGTTATTTCAAAAGTTTCTAATTTGCAAGTATCATCCAGCAAAGGTTGCAGTAACAGAAGTAAGACCATAGCTCTGCTTTCTACAACTGCTGTGTGATTAGCAACCAGGATAGTTAATGGTGGCCACATGCTCTTACTGCAGTGAAGTAAAGTAAGCACGGGAATCTACCAGATAGAAATAAATTACAGCATAAAAAAAAGAATTAACAAAGTCAGATTTGCAATCCTCCAGTGGTTACCAGGGCCCAAATTTGGGGTGTAAAGAATAGAACCACTGTTACATGTCGTAAGAGGCGACTAAGGAGATTTGCCTGAAATCGGATGCATGTGTCCACTAGGGAATGCTAACCCGATACAAATGCTTGCAGAAAACGGATGCACCAGGCCATAAGGCGCATAACATGGTGCAACAACCCCTCACAATGAGGAATGGGATAATGGATTCTACGGTCGCCAATCTGCCTCAGAGATTTAGCCACGCAGTAAGAACGTCAGACCTACCATCAAGAGGGTGGCCAAAACTTACTGCGGGAAGATGTCGGCACAAACGGGACTGCAGAAACCATAGGAATTATATCCTTCAGAATTGCCCAGAGTATGCACACTTGAGAAGAGGTGGCACACTTATACCAGCGTCGAAGACAAACTGTATGGAGTGGCTGATAATCTAAGGCAGACAGTTGCCTTTATTAGAGAATCCGAACTCCCAATCTAGTGAGAATGCAGAAGAAGATTTGCAATCAGCTCTCTCCACAGAAAAAAGTATTCCCCAACCATTATCATTATACTGACACCCTCTACCCCCTCGCGAATGTCAAGTTGTGCTATTTGATCATAGACAGAATGATATGACATCAGTTTATCATGTTCTCAGAGGCAGAAATCAGTATTGCAATTGACACCCTGGCAAATAGGAAAGCAAATGGAAAGGACGGCATCCCCCCTGAAGTAATCAAATGTGCTAAAAAAAACTCTCCTAACCAGTCTGCATAAATTATTGTGGCTATGCTGGGAGGAGAGTGCCTCAGGACAAGAGAGATGCAAACATCTTCACCTTGTATAAAAATAAAGGTGATCGTAGTGACTGTAATAATTACTGTGGTATCTCGTTGCTCAGCATCATGGGGAAGGTCTTCGCACGCGTAGTACTAAATAGGTTACAAAAGCTAGCTAACCAAATATACCCTGAGTCACAATGTGGATTTAGATCCAACAGATAAACTATCGATATGTTATTTTCCTTGAGACAACTGCAGGAGATATGTCATGAACAAAGAATACCACTGTACATTGCTTTCATAGATCTAACAAAGGCATTTGACCTAGTGAGTAGAGTTGGCCTCTTCAAGCTTTTCGAAAAAATCGGCTGCCCTCCTACATTGCTTAAAATCATAACATCATTCCATAACAACATGAAGGGTACAGTGATGTTTGATGGGGCCTCCTCCAGCGCTTTTCCTATCAACAGCGGCATCAAGCAGGGGTGTGTACTTGCACCCACACTCTTTGTGATGTTTTTCTCCCTACTTCTCTCCCATGCTTTTGAATCTGCCGAAGAAGGAATATTTCTCCACACAAGATCAGATGGAAAATTATTCAACATGGCACGACTCAAACCAAAGTGTCACCATCAGTGAACTTCTGTTTGCCGATGATGCAGCATTAACATCACACACAGAGGAAGGGCTACAACACCTCATGAACAGATTTGCTGCAGCATCAAATTAATTCGGCTTGACCATCAGCCTGAAGAAAAATATAATGTTCCAGGCTATTAGCAGAGCCCCATCTATCAATATTGGTAGCCATACGCTTGAAGTAGTCAACACCTTTACTACCTTGGCTCTGTCATCAGCAGCAACCTCTCCCTCGATGATGAAATTAGAGTAGTCGCATTGGGAAGGCCTCCACTGCTATGTTTAAATTAGCAAAGCGTGTCTGAGAAAACAGGGCACTCACAAGAAACACCAAGACCAAGTATATAAGGCTTGTGTTCTCAGCACTCTGTTGTATAGTAGTGAGACATGGACCACATATGCTAGACAAGAACATCGCCTCAACACCCTCCACATGCGCTGTCTCAGGCGAATATACAACATCCGATGACAAGACCACATCTCCAATATAGAAGTCCTGGACAGTGCTGGCATTCCAAGCATGTACATCTTGCTGAGTCAGCAGTGTCTGAGATGGCTGGGACATGTGTGCCATATGAGCAATAATAGAATCCCAAAGAACATTCTATATGGTCAACTTGCATCTAGTGTTAGACAGCATGGGCGCCCATTATTACGCTTCATTGACACCTGCAAGCGTGATCTAACTTCATGCGGCATAGACAAAGAAAACTTGGAGCAGCTGGCCAAAGACAGGCAAGCATGGCGAGTGGCAGTGAGGGGAGTCTCAAAAAGAAAATAAGAAAAACAACATCACATGTGGAGACAAAAGAGAGAGTAGAGAGAACATCCTACATATCAGCTCCAGTTTTACCTGCAGCAACTGTGGCATGGATTGTCACTCCAGAATAGGCCATTACAGCCACAAGAAACGTGATTCAGCACAGAACATACTACGTGACGCAACACCAATTGTCTCCTGAGACAAAGAGACCAATGATGATGATGATGTCTCATCATTCCAATAACAGCTAGTCCAACAGCAGATAACCCGGTTATCAGAGCTATATTAAGAAAGATTAGTCATATTCTTATAAAAACAACAGAAGTTTGAAAATCGTGGCACATCCTTTTACAGGACTTAGCCATCAACAACAGTAAACGAGCCGTCGATTTTCTAGGCAGTACTTATATGTTCAGTAGTTTGCCATTGCTTTCTGAACAGTGAGGTCTATTTTTATCTTTCGTAAAAATACAAGGGAACTAATTTGCTTCAAAACTTGTCCGTCGCGAAGTTTGAACAAGGTACGCTTGGGTTGTGATCGAGCTCACTACCGCTTAATTGGTTACTAAACTGACGTCATTGCGCTCCAGGCAGACCCATAGGTGCTCAGTCTTCCCCAACAGATATTGAAGAGTATGCATACTGATGGTTCCCGTGACTCACTGTTTAAACACACCTCTCACTCTGCCCCTCAGTTCTACTTGCACAATGTGTCACTCCCGCTTAAGCAACAGACATGACAAAAAAACAGAAGTATAACCAGAAGATATTTAAATTGAACACCCCCACATGGATCTCTTACCACACAACTGTATATATGAACTATATTGACAGAAAGTATAAATAAACAGAAACTAACATATACCAAGTCAAGATTGATATGTATATATATATATATATATTATAAAAAAGAAATGACCACATATTTGTTAGTTTTTGCACATATATGTCCACATCAATCACTTAATTATAGACAAAACTAGCAGGGGGTTTATGAAACTACAAAATAAAACATCACTATATGATTGAATCAGATTGTTCAGCTACATGGTCATGATGAGAAAAAAGTTCTCAATTTTCCTTACATCCATTCGTCATATTTAAAATGTGTGAATCTCTATTAATACATATTGATTGTGACAAGTTGTGGAATGTGATATCATCCAAATAAATGGCTACACTAAAAGTAACATGACAATTATTAATGAGACAATACTGGTAACAATTAACAAGTTCATCATGAATAATTCACATTTAATACATAACATAACAGTAAATGATCCAGAACAATATATATCAAATATGTAAATTAAATACAAGTTTGATAAGTTCAACTTATCGGTAACAACATCCATCAAATATAATCAAATCAGAAAACAAGTTGTCTATATAACGGACAAAAAGTTGTCTATATAAGAGACAACAAAAATTAAGTCACAAAAACTAGTTACGCCTGTAATAAATAAGTATATCCCCAGGTGAATGATGGAATTGGCTGTCCACTCTTGTCGTTAAGCATAGGGGTGGGAGCTTTAATTTGCGTTCCAGTGCCAGATGGGTCGCCCTTGTTTTGTTATATCCGTGTGGTTTTGATATCATCTATTCATCTTTTCTTGGTCTTCCCTTGGTTCTAGTACCTGATCTCTTGTTATTGTATAAATAACAGTAAAGGATCATAAACAATCTCAGATATGTGGATGACATAGAATTGGTGAGTGAATGTCAGCAGTTGGATCTGCAAGAACTAGTGGAACAAAACAACATCAGAAGTGGTAAGAATGGATTAGACTTGCACAATGAGAAAATGAAAATCCATTTAACTAATAACGGAGTATCAGACATTGTAACTTTCCATGCAATAGTACTAACAACAAACAGACATGTGAGAGATTTCAAACTTAGTGAATTGAGAGATTTTAAACTTAGTGAATGACTTATAGGGCTTTGAAGATGGTAAACATACAATTGTTGGACTAGTAAATGAGTTAATTGAAGTTCCAGAACAAATACAGCTCACAAAAGTTTTGAGACGAAAATACCATAGATGTGAAACAATAATTTTGACTGAGATTAAATCATTGATATGGAGATTGATTGCCAGTTTCATGCTGGCACACTGTACACTTGTCAATGGTACTTAGCCAAACAAGTGATAAGTCAAAATTAAGCAGACAAATAAATGGAGATAAACCGAAATCAGTCAAATGTTTTTGAATCTTGGATAAACGATAGCAGGCGGTAGAAGATAAGAAATAGAATTTAAGAGAATATTTCAGGTCATAAATGCATTCAAAATGACGGAGATGAGGTGCATTAGAAGAGCTGCAGGTGTGACTATCGGAGACAAAATTAGAAATGAAGAAATCAGAAGACTGGATGCGAAACCAGTCATGCAATTCATAAAAGAACAACAGATTAAATGGTTTGGACACCTAACAAGAATGCCCTGGTATCATCTACCACAGAGAGCCACACTGAAAAATTATAACGAGTACAGAGCAAGAGCCCGCAAAAACAAAAAAATGGATTGGCGGCATCAAGAACAGCCGTAACACTTTCGCTGCCACGCATTTTTCAACAAAGTCTGGCCCAGTGCCACGCTATTTTCGGTATGATCAGTTTTCAGTGACAATTTTAAAAATCGTAAAAATAAACTAATAAACTTAGGACTTTTAAACTACGGAATAGTGTTCATATATTAATGAGCTACTAACCTGTCTGTATGTGGAATATATTCCTTATAATCCACAAGCTATTGTAGTAACTGATATCCTCATACCTATCCACAGTATGATATGCCGTCGTTTTCGAGATAGGTGTCCGTCATCTACTCCCGTAACGGTGACAATATCTGCTATCGATCTATAAACATCGCCACGTGAATCACAGTTCACTTCATATTGCATTCAGAGTTCGTTTTAACACTATCACTGGCTAAAAAGTCCGAAAAGAGTCATTTTGGACATCACTATTCATCAGCTACGTCATCCATTTTGAAAATGTTTGTTTACATACGAAAAATCAGACTTATCCCAACGTTTACTGCGTGTGTGTTAGATCCGCCATTTTGGAGAGCTCGTCGGAACAATACGGAAGTAGTACGTCACTCGAACCCTGTTTTCGGTAAGCGATACTCCCGTTAAAAAGACATCGTCGACCGCGGCAGCGAAAGGGAGTTTGTACTTCGACGACTTTTGTCGTCGGTGGCAGCGAAAGTGTTAAGAAAATCAATAACAGTTTACAAAGTGCATTAAAACAAACACACACGCGATCACTACCCCCTTCTCCCCAAAAACACACACATACAAAAACATACACAATAAATCAAGAAGCTAGAAGATAAGATTAAAATCACAGAGATATTGTTTTACACAATGTGTGTATTAAGAAATAAGGGTTTGGGAGACGAGAGAGAGAGAGAGAGAGAGAGAGAGAGAGAGAGAGAGAGAGCAGATAAATCAAAAAGTTTATGACAAATTTAGGATAACAAGAAAATTGTAAAGTAGAGGGATAAAATATTTTGGACATTTGCAAAGACTGAGCACTGTTGAATACAATATAATGTTATAAATGGAAGGAAATCATTGGCATGTGAGCCAATAACAGTCTGTGTGAAAGTACCAACACAGTATATGTTGTATAGTCTTTGATGTCTATAATGCCCGCCTGCCCAGCGTGTTTGTAGGGTGTTGGGTGACAAGCCCCTGTGTGAGTGCGGTTCAGTTTCGCGGGCTGGCAGAAAAGCCACAGGTTCTCCAGATTTACAGTGTTTGTGGCAGCGAGCCGAAGAGCTGAAGTGCTTCTGGATCGAAAAAAACCAAATGCCTATAATAGTGAAAAAAGATGTGAAATATAATCTATTCATTCTGGAATCATAGTGTTCCTTACTAGAGAAGGAAAGAGTAGAAACTTCCAATTAATCATGTTACAAAATGCAACCAGGTAGGCTTATATTTGTAGCAGTCTTATCAAGTCTTTGTCTTATCCACCATGAAAGCAGCACTGAGCAAGTATATCAGTTATGTAATACTGTCTTCCTACAAGGTCAACTACAATGAGGGTCCATGTTTCTATTGTAAATTTTTTTTTTTAAAAAAAGGATTTCAAAAAATGAGTGTAAACTTGAATAAAGAATAGATAATAGAGAAGTGGGGTATGTATTATTACGAAACATCAGTTATGAGATTCTTAATCATAGTGTCATATGTTTGACTTGCACTAAAAATATACAAGGTAAGAGAAGTATGCCCAGCATAAAACTAATATCAATGAAATGGTAATATCATTAATACAAAATATTTCTTATCAAACGAGATACATAACCAAAACCCTACAAAATACATCAGAATGATGTCAGGAAGAAAACAAATACAATACAATGAAGTAAGAAAAACAAAATACATCACTATGAAATTTGAAAAACAAAATAATGGAGTAAGAAAAATCAAATACACACACGTAAGTGTTTAGTCAATCAAAATGAACATGGGAGTTCTTCAAACAAAAGACAACTTTTTGCTTTATAATCCTTGTTATTCTTATTAGCTATCAGATCAAGAACCATCATTACCTCAACAGTTGGATGTTGTGACTCTAGAACATGTGTTCCTAAAGTGGGTGGTACATGAGAAAGAAGAAACTGTTATAATGAGGCAGTGGGCGTTACAAAGTTTTTGTTGTGCAAAGTGGGCGGTGGGCCGAAAAAGTTTGGGAATCTATGCTCTAGGATGTTGTCCTTGTCTGATAGTACATTTTCACAGATTGTTTTTCCCCTCTTGATTTCTTCCCACTTTTAGAACTTTCATCTTATTGACTGCTTTCCGTTATCATATTTCTCTCTAGTAAACATTTTCAACAATGTTCTGTATTGTTAGGTAGTATCCACTATCATTTGTATATTTGTTTTATCTCTTGAAATAATCCTCTTTATTTTAATATCCCATATCAAATAGAGAGCAGCATAGCAGTGATTAATGCACTGGCTTCCTAGATGACTTATCAAAGTTCAATCCACAGTTTTGATAAAGATTTTAAAAAATTTACCTCAAGCGACTCTCTGGTCGACCCAGTGTCGTGGGTACCAGAACAACTCTGTTATGCCAAGATGACCGGTGTGCTGTTCACAACATCAATCATATTGTACCGTTGGTGAAAAATATCTCGCAAAAAACTGCACCCTCCAATCTATTACACGGTATGACAAGGATACATTACTACATATAAAACAAACGATGAGTTCCAATGTGATTTATTCCTCAAGAAACCATTAGAACTGCCAATGTTTATAATTTCATGAGAATAACTACTCTTTCTCTTCTGTTGTCCTTTAGAGACAGACTAGGCAATCAAGGGGCCATTATGTCCGATGGTGTCTTGTACGGTAGCAACAACAAACTTTCTCTTAAAGAGACAAAGCATTACAGAAAGAGAGAAAATACATTACAGAGAGACCAGCTATGGGTCAAAGTACAAAACTCAAAGGTCGTTAAATCAATGAAGAAGAGTTAGAGAAAGAAAACAAGAGAAAGTTGTGAGATTCATAAAAAATATGTTTACAAATGTCAAGCAATAAATAACATAAAAAAGTCAGATCTATACAAAATGCAAGAAATATGTTTGACACAGAATAATTTCATTTGATTTTAGGTATTTGTTCTAGTCTGGTGATTCTGGGGGCATCTACTTATAGCAACATATATTTGAACCAATCGTGGAGATTTGGTATTTATACACTTCATAGGAGATAACCTTATTAATGTATATTTAAAAAAAAAATATTTCACTGATAAGGTGTATACTTCAGATATTAGTCTTGAAACCAGAAATCTACACTGTAATTCTTGATCTTGTCCACAATGTTGATAGCACCTGTACACAACAGAAGACATCCTTCACTGTAACTGATGGTATCAAGTTGTGTTCTGTCTGGTTCACAGATCAACAAAAATGCTTCCTCTGTGAAATCATAGACAATTGACAGATTTAATATGTGTTCTCGTTTTATTTTTCACAGTTATCAGTTATATGAGGACTATCATCATAGCACTCGGACATGTCCATAGGTGCTCCGATCTCCGCCTCAGCAAATCCAGCAGCGTCCAGCGGCCCAACATGCCAGTTCGATGTTGATTAATCAATCTCTTTGCATATTTAGTATGTCATTCTTTTTGGGCTGCACCAATATTGACACCCATCTCTTTCAATCTGGTCAACGAGTGGGATTCACAGCCCTGAAACTCCTCTGTTCAGAAAGACTCAATGCGTGAAGAATGTCATTTCGATCCATGGCAGCTCCCTCTGATATTGTAACCAAGCCAGCCAATCTATCAGCTCGTTCATTACCCCTAACTCCTGCGTGCACAGGGACAAAAATGAAGGTGGTTTCTCTGGTCATTGTCTGTACCAGTACCTCCACCCAGTTGCATCTCACCATTTCTGATTCGTAACATGGAGTCACTGAGTATGAAAACACAAGAGTAGTTATGAGATGCCAACCAGTTCACCGCCTCCGTAACAGCCTGAACCTCCATTGTCAAACTACTTGTGGTTGTTGCGTACGCACCACTAGCCCCTCTTATTATTTTTCCCCCTGAGCGTGCTGAAAAAACCTACGCACAGCATTGTTGGCGAATGACTGAACCATCGATGTAAATAACCACATCTGTATCATTGATGATGCCATTCAAGAGGGCCTCCACCTCACTCAGTGATAGATTACTTTGTTCGCAGTTTTTCTTAATAGATGTAATAACTGTGAAAGCAGTCTGAAATTGAGGTGGCACAGCAATCCATTTCTCTCCTGGTTCAATTCCGAAAGGATCACATATTTTCCTAAAAGTATCTTCCGCCTGACTCATCCATGATCTGCATCTATTGAGTCTACACCCTTTCTCCTTAATGAGTTCTTCATGGAGAGGATGCTCCTTGTTTGCATTGATTTTCAGAGATGATCGAACCCTCCAAGTTTCCATTCTGCAATTTAGCAATAATTGGGAGGTCAAGAAGGAATTGCATTGACACTCCTGGTGTATCTTTGGTGCATCCCAGAATGATGCGTATAGCCTCATTCTGAATTCTTTCCAGTCTCACTGTTTGCGTAGGACTAATTGTTAGGAGAGCGCATGCATATTCTATACATGACAGAACAATACCTTGGTACAAGAGCACAAGAAGGTGTTGCTCAATGTTAGCAGCCACCATGATTCTTAGTGCGGATAGTGTGTTGCGAGCCTTGGTAATGACTTGGTCGATATGGTCCCTAAAGCATAGACTGCGATCAAATGTTACACCTAAATAACTCATAGATGCTGTTCAAGTGAGTGTAAGTCCATCTAAAGTGACATGTGGTGTGTCAGACTTCACAATGTAATTATTTAGGGAGAACCATGATAGCATAGCTTTGGTATGGTTTATCGTTGCACCAGTTATGCGCCTACAAGTAGGCCAGCACATCCAATTTCTGCGCTGATTTTTATTTACTAGAGTAGCATCCCCAGGGCCTACATCAGTCGCCTCTCACGATATGCAGTGTAGGTCGCAGTGATACTATTCTTTGCTTCATTTGTGGGTTCCGCACATAACATGGGCGGGTCTGAATGGTGAGAGATACTGGTGATAAGGAAAGCAAGCATTCATGCAAAAAACCAGTCAGAGGTATCATATTAGGCACCATGACTAAACCTAATTCATAGCGGATAAACGTTAAAAACTGAATATCACTTTTAGTGTCATCATCCAACAGGTGGAAACCTAGAATCTGAAAGACCTTTTCCCCTATATATCTTCAACCCCAGGTAATCGATGCTGTTAATGCAGGCATATCCACTCTACACAGAGAATGCACAAAGCTTGATACTGTGATGATGGTTATCTGTTGTTTATGATGAAGAATATCTGCTATCTGATAGAAACTTTAAGTAAGACAGTGAGAGAGTTCATCTATGCAGAACTAAACACTTCAAACTAAAAGGTTAGAAATTAACATCACTGTGCTCAGGGTGAACCCATCAAGGTTCAACTTGCTGTCATGGTACATTCTCCATAGCTCCTGGGCTAGTTCTGATTTATATCCAGTTGGCAAACTAGAGCACCGATTATACTAGATAACGTCCAAGGTATATTTGAGATTTAAAATTGCAACTGAATAACTCAGGTTAAGATCTCATATTTTATTCATCATCGTAAAGATGTTCCTTACAATATGAACACAGTATCTTCACTGCAATTAACCTGCTAACAGGATGGCTTTAGGAAAGTATCTATGAAATGAAATTGTTCTTAGCCTCATACTCCACTAGCATCATTAGTCATCTTTAATGACAAAGAAATAATTGTGAATGGGAGCACTAATCAAGATGAATATGTCTACCATAACCAATACTACTAATCATCATTTTGCATCAACAGCATCGATTGTTGGGAAGTTGAAGATGGATAAGGGAGATGTTCTTCGGACTCTTCGCGGATACTACTAATCATCATTTTGCATCAACAGCATCGATTGTTGGGGAGTTGAAGATGGATAAGGGAGATGTTCTTCGGACTCTTCGCGGATACTACTAATCATCATTTTGCATCAACAGCATCGATTGTTGGGGAGTTGAAGATGGATAAGGAGATGTTCTTCGGACGCTTCTGGATACTACTAATCATCATTTTGCATCAACAGCATCGATTGTTGGGGAGTTGAAGATGGATAGGGGGATGTTCTTCGGACTCTTCGCGGATACTACTAATCATCATTTTGCATCAACAGCATCGATTGTTGGGGAGTTGAAGATGGATAAGGAGATGTTCTTCGGACGCTTCAGGATTGGATGAGGACACTAAAATAGATGTTGAATCAATCCAGCGATTTAGGCAGTTTGGAGTTAACCATTGTACAAGTAGAACTGGATGCCTGAGGGCAGAGTGAGAAGTGTGTTTAATCAGCAAGCCACAGGAATCATCATTATGCATATTCTTCGATATTGGGGAGACTGAGCACCTATGGGTCTGCCCGGAGTGCAGTGAAATCAGTTTAGTAACCAATAACTAATCATCATTACATTACTGTGATGGAAGTAGTTTAGCAAATCAAAACTTTAACTTGAACCCACAGGAGCACGTTCAATGGGAAAGCTTATGAGAGAGTAAAAATGTAACCTTAATATCAAAATAAAATGTCAAAACCACACACTAGATGTTTGTACTACATATATGTCCTCCATGTGAGGTACCTGTGCACACATGTTTGTTGTACTGACGAGAAGTGCAGCATCGACCCACGAAACATCGAAACAAGATGGTCTTGTTCTTGGAGGCATGCACCACAGAAGAGCAGTTTGGTGATGGTAGACAAAGCTAGACTTATGACTCTTCTTATGACCTAACTGTGCGGTGATGCCTTCTTGCAGGGCATAAAGGACAAGACAGGTTTAAATGACCAGAAACTTCCCAACAAAAATGTTATTGATCTGTTATTGGTTACTGAACTGACGTCACAGCACTCCGGGCAGAACCATAGGTTCTCAGTCTCTCCCAACAGATTTAGAAGGGTGTGCATAGTGATGGTTCCTGTGGCTCACTGGTTAAACACACTTCTCTCTCTGCCCCTCACACAACCAGCTCTACTTGTACATTAAGTCCAGACTCGCTCAATTGCTCTATTGATTCAACATCTATTTTAGTGTCCTCTTCCAACAGTAGGTCGCTAAAAGACAGAAGAACATCCCCTATCCATCCTAAACACCCCAACAATTGATGCATGTCCGTTTTCTTGCCTAAACTCCCCAACAATTGATGCAAGCATGTCCGCTCTCTCGTTGCCACGAACACATAAATTTAAAAATATGAAGCGGAATGTTACACAAACCAAAGGTGGTTAGAGACACAGTGCTTGCAATATTCCAACAAGGGACAGAAATACTTCAAACATGTAAGGTACTCACCAAGAATTCTAGGTCTCTTCTACAGCAGCCAGGTCCTTTTCCAGCTCCAGTTCAGAATGAAGATTGAGTACAGCCTCGTAGATACCAAAGACAATCATGATATTTGGCACAATATGGATCATGTAAGCATTCAGGCCCTTGAACAGTCCACGGTATGATTCCCTCCTGTGAGAAATCTTTAACTTAATGGCACTGCTCCGCCAAGATTTTTCTTTTGCCCTCCCACCCTTAATAAAAATGTTACTATCTATTCTAAGCTTATTATTTACTTACACAAATGTAATACAAGTTTGGTATCATAAAAAATCTCTCCAAATAAAGCGAGGACAAATGGATGTTGGTCATAACATGTGTGTGTATGTGTGGGGATGTCATAAAGATCTGATACAAATGTTGCGTTAGGCAAAATATACAATCAATATTTTTTATATTACTCATTTTATTACCTAAGACAGTTGATCTGATTTATATTTTCATCAAGACACACCTGGACAGTGACACACTTGTGTAGTCAAATATCATCATTATTGTTCTCTGTCTCAGGAGACAATAGGTCTTGCGTCATGTATGTTCTGTGCTGAATTACAACGTTTCTTGTGGTTGCAATGGCCTATTCTGAAGTGCACTTCTTGCCACAGTTGCTGCAGGTAAAACTGGAGACTGGAGCTGATACATAGGATGTTCTCTCTGCGCTCTCTTTTGCCTCCACATGTGATGATGTTTTTCTTCTATTCTTTTGAGCCGCCTCGCCATGCTTGCCTGTCTTTGGCCAGTCGCTCCCAGTGTTCTTTGTCTATGCCGCATGAAGTTAGATCACGCAGGTGTCAATGAAGCGTAATAATGGGTGCCCATGCTGTCTAGCACTAGATGCGAGTTGATCATATAGAATGTTCTTTGGGATTCTATCATCGCTCGTACGCCACACGTGTCCCAGCCATCTCAGACGCCGCTGACTCAACAAGGTGTACATGCTTGAAATGCCAGCACTGTCCAGGACTTCTATATTGGAGATGTGGTCTTGTCATCGGATGTTGTATATTCGCCTGAGACAGCTCATGTGGAGGGTGTTGAGGCGATGTTCTTGTCTAGCATATGTGGTCCATGTCTCACTACCATACAGCAGAGTGCTGAGAACACAAGCCTTATATACTTGTGTCTTGGTGTTTCTTGTGAGTGCCCTGTTTTCTCATACACACTTTGCTAATTTAAACATAGCAGTGGAGGTCTTCCCAATGCGACTACTAATTTCATCATCAAGGGAGAGGTTGCTGCTGATGACAGAGCCAAGGTATGTAAAGGTGTTGACTACTTCAAGCGTATGGCTACCAATATTGATAGATGGGGCTCTGCTAATATTCTGGAACATTATATTTGTTTTCTTCAGGCTGATGGTCAGGCCGAATTCATTTGATGCTGCAGCAAATCTGTCCATGAGGTGTTGTAGCCCTTCTTCTGTGTGTGATGTTAATGCTGCATCATCGGCAAACAGAAGTTCTCTGATGGTGACTCTTTGGACTTTGGTTTGAGTCTGCCATGTTGAACAATTTTCCATCTGATCTTGTGTGGAGAAATATTTCTTCTTGGGATTCAAAAGCATGGGAGAGAAGTAGGGAGAAAAATATCCCAAAGAGTGTGGGTGCAAGTACATGTCTGCTCTCTCGTTGCCACGAACATAAATTAAAAAATATAAAGCGATGGACCGGATATGTTACTGTGCAGAGTTTAATGGACAAAATACGGTCGGAGCCGTTTATTAGAGGTTCTACCATGTGGAGCAGTGTATTTTTGATGGCAAGTCCTACTCCATGCAGTTTTGGTTCGTCTTGAGCTTTTCCTTGCGAATAGAACGTGTAGTCTTGTTATCTCAGCGATCCATTTCAGCGAGTCGTGTCTCCTGTAGTGCTGCGATGTCCACTCCAAGTCATTTTAGTTCATTGTTAATTACTGCAGTTTTCTGAATGTCGTGTATCTGTGTAAGATCTTTGACAGGCCAGGACACATTGTCCTTACGTTCCAGCTTGCTAAGCGAAGGGCTGGAGCCTTCTTGATTTTATTATTATTTTTTGGTGCGGTACTTACAGTCCACTTGTCAGGTAATGCCGTAAGCTCCAACCACCCATTGAAGCAGGTGAACTGTGGCGGGATAACACCTTATTGTCCGGGGCTACCCAGTTTGAGGCGGGCGGTAACTGTCCAATGAGACGTGATGATCTCTCCCACCATCGAAGAAAACCGTGGTGTCTGATACTCTACACAAATTGAGCTGGACTTATAACCCGTAACTGCTGTCTTCTGTGTTGGTTTGGTCTACAAAGTTGACCACAAAGTGACCTCTCCATGGCGCATGACTGAGCGATTTTTATAGAGTAGCTGAGTTGCCCAAGTGTCAACTACCCCTCTCGACCTCGCTGATAGAATCCAGAGGAGTGCAAGCACAACATCTGGTATCAGTTCGGTTGCAAGAGCTGCTGGTAGGACATCGCTTGATGCCTGTCTGCTCCGGATTTTCTGTTTGGGCTTACTCCCATAGCCTTTGAATCTCCCGAGGCTCCCACAAGGCAGTGGGGCTATTTGTCCATAGCTGGGGGTCTGGGTCTTCGATATCACAAGTCTGGGGGCCAGACCTCCACCGAGATTTTTTGTCGGGTTAACTTCCCAAGGACATAGTCAAATCATTATCAAATCATCACATAGTCAAATATAGCACATCAGATATATGTGTATATTAATGACAACTTTGTGTTGATCCCGGTAGCAAAGAATAGTATCATGTGTCTCTTCTCACGCATGTCGAAACACAACTTAGAGGGATTAGGCAATGAGCCATTGACCTGACCCGTACTGCAAAATAAAAAGTAGTAAGCAGCTACAGAAAAAAGGACAGAAAAATCCAAATGCCCATGAAGATCTGGTTGCTATAGTGATAGAAGATGGAACTGTCAATGATTAAGGACAAGGTGAAAACCTACAATAGCGCATAAATTGCAAACATTCATCAACTGGTGTCTGCGCAGAATAGAGGGCATAAGATGGTATGATAGGGTCAAAAATGAGGAACTTATGGAGAGAACAAGACAGATTCCAGTGAACGAACAGGTTAAAAAAGACGCTGGCGCTGGATAGGACACACTTTGCAAAACCAGAGGGGAATATAACAAGAAGGGTCCTTGCCTAGAACCCGCAGGGACAGCGAAAGAAGGGGAGGCTGAGAAATACACGGAGACGAGATTTGAAGGCGGAAATCAACAATATAAAGAAGAGCTGGATGAAGCTGCAGGAGATAGCTAGAGATAGGAAGACTTGGCATAAGTTGGTTGAGGGCCTATGCCCCAATCCGGGGTAAAAAGCAAAGAGAGAGAGAGAAAACCTACAGGAAAGTCCAGCCCGCGTCTTGGCACACAGAACCATGAGACAACTTGCCAGCTAGAACATCAGAAAGATGTATGAAGCATGCAAGGTCACTCAATAGTGATTGAAATGCTTAACAACAGGATAGACATACTGGAGATTAGTGAAGGTAGATAGCCTGGGAAGGGAAGAATAACAACCAACACAGAAATCATTATTCTCTACTCTGGAAGAAACTGAAATCCCTATGTGTGTCGCCCTAATGGTAACAAAGGAGGTAGCCAGAACACTGATGATTGCACGCTTCAACCCCAAATACACAAAACTCACAGTTATACAATACAATGCACCAACTAATGAAAGTGATGACAATACAGAAAACCAAACTTACATCCAGCTAATATGAGGGCGATTCATTAAGTAAGGGCAAACTGCCAATATTTCACTTGTTAAATATCGGATATCTTTCAAACTTCTGTACAGGAAAGACCCATTATCAGAGATTTTGACACTGTCTGAACATACAGAAAACAAAAACTATGGTAATCAACAAGGAAATGGAAAACCTAAAATGAATATAAAAATACATGGAGAATTACTACATCAAGTAAAAGCTACTCCTATCTCGGTCAGATGATAACAGATGATGGCAGATGTATAACAGAAATTAAAAGAGAATAGGAATGGCCAAGGATAATTTCAATAGTATGAGAAAGTTACTGACATCCAAACAAATCACAAACAGGCTAAAAATTAGAATGATCAAATGCTATATATATCCTATATTAATGTATGGCTCGGAAACATGGACAATGAACAAGCAGTTAGAAGACAGAATTGATGCATTTGAGATGTGGATATATAGAAGAATAAGCAGAGTTTCATGGACAGAAAAACAGACAAATAAACAAGTTTTAGGAAAACTAGGCATGAAGAAACAATTATTAAGAGAAATAAAATTCAGACAAGTAAAGTATTTTGGGCACATAAAAAGGCATGACACCATGATAAAACATTTACTAGAGGGAAAGTTGAGGGGAGAAGAGCAAGAGGAAGACCGAGAGATAAGTGGGAGGAAACTTTAAGAAATGGACAGGTTATAGTCTGGCAGTGTGCAACACCAAGGCGAAAGACAGAGGATGCTGGAGATTCATTGCAGCCAACCTTCGATGTGGAGACGGCACCTGATGATGATGATGATAGATGCCACCGTTTGTGTAATTGTAACGAATGTAGAAACAAAATGGCGACTCCTTAGCTGTGTGCACCATGGAGGAGCAACAATGAACCATACGACTTTTGTGGTCAGATGGTTTCAAACCTCGTGTGAAATTCACAGAAGAATGCTGCAACAGTATGGGGATGTATGCATTGTCCAGCGGAAAGTATACAAGTGGGTAGAAAGCAAGAGGCAGTCTTTAGAGTGTCGACACACATTTTCTTCAAGCAAGAAAAAGTTCAAGTCAGCCCTCCTCTGGGAAGGTCATGTTCATGCTCTTCTAGGATATGAATGGTCCACTTGTGGAACATTATCAGAAAAAGAGTGAAACAGTAAATAGTGCAAGATACAGTACACTTTTGGAGGATGAGCTGAAACCAGAAATACGGAGCCATCGCAGAGGACTTTTGTCTAGAGGCGTTCTTCTTCATGATAATGCACACCCTCATACAGCTGCTGCAACTCTTGACAGACACCATCAGGAGACTGAGATTACAGATCTTACAGCATCCCCCTTACAGTCCTGACCTAGCCACCTCTGATTATCATGTGTTTTTATCCATGACAGACGCTTTGAGGGACGAAATTTGGGAACGATGGTGAGAAGTGCATTAAAAAAAGGTAGTTATGTAGAAAAATGACATTTGTATCTCTATATGAATTATGTACCTCGAAAAATGTAATTTTGCCCTTACTTAATGAATCACCCTCGTAGATGAACTTGTCAAGAAACATGACTTGCTTAATAATAATGGTTTGACTTAAATGTAACAGTAGGCAAAGACAACACTAGATTAGAATCAGTCCTAGGGAAACAAGGATTGGGAGAAAGAAATAACTGTAAAGGGTTAATGAACTCCTGCCTACAACATAAATATGATCATTAGAGGGACAATTCTCATGTTTGTAATGGTTATATGTGTGAGATGAGGTGTCTTAGAAGAGCTGCAGGTGTGACAATAAGAGACAAAATTAGAAATGAAGAAATCAGAAGAAGACTGGATGTGAAACCAGTTATGCAATTCATAAAAGAACAACAAATTAAATAGTTTGGACACCTGACAAGAATGCCCAGGTATTGTCTACCACAGAGAGCTACACACAAAAAGTATAACGAGTACAAAGCAAGAGGAAGACCATGCAAAAGATGCAGCAATGCTATCAAGAACAGCCTTAAGAAAATTAATGCTTACAAAGTGCATTAGAACACAAGCACACAAGATCACTACCCCCCGACTACAAGATTACGACATGAGTGGCAGGTAACAGTGGTTCTATTCTTTACACCCCAAATTTGGGCCCCGGTAACCACTCGGGCGTAAATTAGTATATAATAAGATATATATATATATATATGTTTATTTATTGACGAGTAGTTATGATTTTTTTTTTAAATTGTTTTTTTTTAACCTTCCTTTAATTAACTGTTTAAAACTTGAAATAACTGCGCGTGGAAAGAGTTAATACATAAAACATTTATCCATCAACTATTATATATGACAGCTCATGACTGGTGTATATGGGAATCAAATTCTCTCTCAAAGTCACTATTTTTGTCATGTTTTTTTAGATCTCATAGTTATTTTCAAATGTGTTATCTTTCCTCTCTTATCAAGATTTGAATAGTGTTAGTTACCCATATATATAGCTGGATTTTGTTACTGATTTTATTTCTATCATCTCTGATAAACCCTTTAAGATATCAAGATACTATAAGTAGATAGTCAATCCAGATTAACTCTTAGTGGACCAGTGCAAAAGCCATGTGCTTTTAGAATAAAAAACGCCCTTTAGTGTGGCGCCTGGTAAAAAGGTGTCCAACCCAAAGCCCTGTAGTGAGGCATTTGGTCCACAAGGAGTTAATATATAGTGATTAAAAAAAATACAAAACAGAACCAACAAAACTTTGTAACCAATAACAAGAAATAAACATATTTTATGAACAAATAATACTTCGAAATATTGTGATACTTTTTAATCTTGACAACTGAGATATTGAAAATGTTTGCACTGAATCACAACTATCAGGAGGTACTAAGTCAAGAAAACTGCAGACTTCCATGACAATCTATGTTATTATATACCATCACCATTTATATTTGAGCATACTAACTATGATAAATAGAAGTGATACTAACTAGACAGCCAATCATTATTACAGGGTTGAAAGTCAACAATATAAATGATTAAAAACACTAAGGAGAGAAAGCTATATAGACTTGTGAATACCTACAACACACAACTTGTCACAAGAAGGTAATGCAGATGACAAAAATTGCATGTGAATACAAAAGTTAATAGAAATAAGAGTGCTGGTACAACCAAATCAAAAGGTAATAGATATGTGTCAAACTATCAGAATATACCAGTCAATCCAGGTGTTATTGGAAACACTACTCACACAAGGATGATTAGGTTAACAAGGAAGAGACCTGCATAATAACCTTCAAAAGAACATGACATCCAAAATCTAAGACCCAATACTGTGAGATCTCTAATACTTCAAATTGGCAACATCACTTCAAATTGGCAACATGACATTCAAAATCTAAGACCCAATACTGTGAGATCTCTAACACCCAATACTGTGAGATCTCTAACACTTCAAACTGACAACCTAATCTCCATAAGCTAAGATCCAGTACTGCGAGATCTCTAACACTTCAAACTGACAACCTAATCTCCATAAGCTAAGATACAGTACTGTGAGATCTCTAACACTTCAAACTGACAACCTAATCTCCATAAGCTAAGATACAGTACTGTGAGATCTCTAACACCTCAAGCTACTACAGTATTATCTACCATGAACTTACCTGGACTATAGGTAAACACCAGAAATATGATTTTCTAAAACAGACATAGAACTTACACCCAAATTTGTTTTAGTACATCCATGACTCCACTATAGCTCCGGTGTTGATCCTGCAACCTTGACCTTACAACTTGATATGGATATGTTATAGCTGCAGCAAACATTTTAGACAGAGCAGCAAATGTCAGGTACTCCAATGAACTCTGAAAAACATGAACCATGACAAATACACGAACTGACATATAACTTCTCTTGATTTATTATTTCAGATCTGCAAATATTTCACACATATAAATACAAACATTTTTATGTTCAGACTTTGCCCGCCTGTTCAATGTGTTTGTAGCGCGTTGGACTACGGGTGATAAGATCTCTGTGAGTGCGGGTTCAACTCCGCGGAGTGGCAGAAAAGCCACAGATTCCCCAGATTTACGGGTTCGTGGCACTGAACCGAAGGGTTATGATGTCCATGACACCGAGTCGAACAGCTCAAGTGCTTCTGGATCTTAAATTTTTTTTAAATGTTCAGACTTTCCTCTTATCAAAAAGATCATAGTTTATTCCCCACTTTCTTCTCTCTGAAGGATGATCATTTTGTCTACTTTTTCCTCCATTTTGCAGCATTCCTCAATTTGTTTATCCTATTCATTTCTGGTCCCATCCAATACAAACACATGCGCAAGCATTGTACACACCTTCTCTTCCTTTATCGTTCTTTAGTGATGTGTTGGAGGGATATGTAAGGATCTTCTATGTGACTTTCATACATTTTGTAAGTTGATATTCAATTCTCTAAAGTTGTTCTTGATGTCGTCACTCTGCTTCTCTTGCGTGATATGCCTCTCGCTCTATATTCATTATACATTTAGCGTGGCTCTCTGTGATAGACAATACCAGGTTTCTTTTGTCAGGTAACCAAACCATTTAATCGGTTGTTCTTTTACAAATTGTATGGTGAAACATGTAAAAACAAAGTACTGCAGTTTTACAAAGTATAAAAACAATATACAGCGACATTTTGACCAAAAGGTCTTTATCAAGCAAAGGATACAACAGAAGCAAAGAAATTTAGATTTCCTATATGACAGACATTTTAGGGCCAATTGGGATTTTTTGTCTGACTATATGTTATGTCTGCCTTATAGGAAATCTAAATTTCTTTGCTTCTGTGGTATCCTTTGCTTGATAAAAGCCTTTTGGTCAAAACGTTGATGTATATTGTTTTTGTACTTTGTAAAACTACAGTACTTTATGTTTTGCCATTGCTACAGTTTTACTGCTGTCTTCCCTTAAATAAATTGTATGACTGGTTTCATTCGTAGTCTTCTTACTTATTCATTTCTAACTTCATCTTCCTGTTACTCTTGCAGCTCTTCTAATCTCTGTTGTTATGTTCATTAGCTGATGTGTGTGACCATACATATCTTCTGTTCTTTGGAACAAGTCATAAAAATGTTGAATAAATCCATGATACCAACATTCACATCTCAGTCAATGAAAGGATCCCTCATAGAGGCCTGATGATTCAGGACAATATTTCTTTTTCTTTGAGCGTTCCATATCGACCACTCGTTACACCACTATTAGTGATTTGTATGTGATCTGAGCATAAGAATAATTGTACGTTGTGCCAGTTATGCGCCTACAAGCAGGCCAGCACATCCAATTTCTGCAATACTTTTTATTTACTAGGGTAGCTTCCCTAGACCCCTACCTCAGATGCCTGTTATGACATGCCAATAATCCACAGGATGCAATGTTATTATTCTTTGCTCCCCCTGTGAGTCCCGGCAACACACAAGTGCAGTACAATACAATCTATTACAGCACAAACAAGGATAACCACCATGTGTCGTCAGTCAAACACAAATATAAACCTAGTGATATGAAAATGCGCCGAGTGGTTACCGGGGCCCAAATTAGGGGTGTAAAGAAACAACCATGGTTACCTGCCATGCATGTCGTAAGAGGCGACTAGGGATGTTGGGCTAGCTACCCCACCTCATAAAAATCGTTAGATAGCTACAGAAACCAGAACCAAGAAAATTCATAGCTTGCAACCTGAGGAAGGACTCATGGCAAGAAAATGGGAAGATAGTGGAGAGATCTGGAAAAGATGGCCTTGGATAGGCAGACTTGGTAGGCCTTAGTTGTGAACCTATGCTTCCCTAGGGGTTAAGAAGAAATGAAAATAACTACTTGACTTACATACAGCTAGAACCATATACAGACTGCACTACCTACCAGTCTTGTATCCAGTGGTTGATTTCTGTGTTTGTTGTATAGAGTTTTCATTTCTTCATATGCCATAAACTGCAAAGCACCATGAGAAATACCAAATATTCCTGGTAGGAAGCCCTGATTGTCAAAGAGAAAAATAAAGAACTATAATAAGAAATATTGCATTGGTATCCAACATTTAATCAGTACAATGTCGCTAAATCTTTAGCTTGTTGCACACACCATTTTTTTTTAGCAAGAACTTCAGATAAGACTATATCCTCTTTATGTCAATGATGACAGATCAGGCTTTCACAAGTGATCCGCAATGCTGTCTTTCTACCCATGGTATCCCATGTTGGTCCAGACTTTTTCATTTACTTTTTCACAGAGTCCTCCAGACTTAGTTTGGGCTACCTCTTCTCCCTCCACCTACTGCCTATGCCAAAGTGGCTGATGGCATTCTACACACATGTCCAAGCCATCTCCAACTCTTTTCTCTGATCGTAGTTACCAGTGATATACATAATTTCTTCTGCAGCTCTTCATTTGTGATCTAATTATGAAGTCAGGGTACGGCTCACCTGAATGGTGATAAGAAAAGCAAACTTCATTAACCCTGTCCACTGCCAGATTGAATAAAGAGGGTGATAGTATTCTGTGATAGTGGCATCTAAATTCTATGTATAATACTTTAATCATGCTCACAATACTATGTGGTATACAATAATGAAGTAAGATCAGCCACATAGACTCCCTGTGTAAGCTATCAAATGCTTTTACAAAATCATATAAACTATACTATTCCATCAGATAATACTCAACATCATCATCTAACTTGTCCCGACAGCAACTCTAAATGCCTTCCTGTCTTGCATATGCCACAGTCATACACAACTCGTCTATGACATCTTACGCCCATCTTCTCCTTGGTGTTTCCCTTGTCTGTCTAGTATAATAACCCCCAGAATGATCTTCCCCAGAAAATTATGTCGTTTTATATGTCCAAAATATTTCATAGTATTAATTTTCTTTTTCTATATCATTACCGTATCTTCAATTTTAAGTTGTTACAAAATGGACATACTTTGTGTTTCTTCTGTCCATGGTATTATTAGTACCTTAATGTAGCACTTGCATGCAAATACATTCCTCGATTTTTCAAATGTTTTATCAATAATCCATGCCTCACAGCCATAAGTTGCTTGTGAAAGAAAATATAAAGAGTTTTTGTATCAGTTTCCTTCCATGGGTTTTGTAGTTTTTTCTTCAGAGCAATGTTCATTCTTCTTTTTAATCTATTTGCAACATTTCCATCGCTTGTTATCAATGAACCTAAATATTCAAAACTATCAACTCTTTCCAAGTTATGTCCATTGATGAATATATCAACTGTTCTGTTTGATCAGTTATTAATATTTTTTAATTTGCTCCATTGAGATGCAAGTTTTGTTCTTCGTTATTCCTGTAAATCGACATGAATTTTGTAATACCATTGAAAAAGCACTGCCATTAGCATATTTTATATCCAGTAATACATGCCCTCTAATCACTAGAGCATCATACTGTTCTATATCTTCAGCAATATTTCTCATTATAATTTTTGCATTATTAATAAGGTGGCAAAATGCAACCTTGTCAAACTCCTTAGCCAATGGCAGATATGTGGATCAGCATACAGCCATCTTGGTCATTGAATAATCTTGAGGCTGCTACATTTTTGGTAATCAACTCGCTTTTAATACCACTTTCCTTTTCAGTCTATGACAATCTCAAGATATTTAAACTGTCTGACTTGATCACAGTCTGTTCTCTCAGTTTAATCGCAGACAAATAACAACATTGTTTTGTCATTACTATAAAGCAAGACATCGGGGAGGGAGATGTTTACATCTCAGACCTGCATATCGGGTTCTCGGATTCTACGGGTTAATAGTAACTTTCAGATTGTTAGGAATCAGACAATTTAATTTTAAAAGCAAAAGGTAACTAAAGTTATACAAAACAGCAGTGGTAACTCACCCGATATAACCCTCTAACTCCTTCAAATTTGTAGACAGTTCCTAAGGTCTCCCACATTCCTACAAAATGAACCTTTCCAGGAGAACTGTACTGTAAGCACATGCGAGTTTTGGATACCCAGATTGGGTTTGTTAAAGTCAGAGTGGCTAAACCTGATTAAACAAACAATTCAAAGATTACACAACACTAAACCAGCATGATACAGCAAAGGAGTCTGAAAACTATCATTTTCTTATCTATATTTGATCTCGTTTTCTCTAGATGTTTGGACTGCCTTTGAGCTTCAAAGAATATACTAGCTTTACTTATTGTATAATCAACAAATGAAGAACAACAAAATAAACCTCGAGAAATCAACTTAAAATCATGAAGCAGAGAAAATGTTAGCATTAAAGTTATATAGCTTCTTCACCATTCGCCCCTAGGGAGGCATAGGTCCGCAACCAAGGCCTTCCAAGCCCGCCTATCAAAGGCCATCTTTTCCAGATCTCTCCCCACTTTCTTGCATTCTGTCTCCAGGTGTTCCTGGGTCTTCCCCTCTCTATTGCCCTGGGGGTTCCATCGGAGAGCCTGTCTTGTGATGCTAATAGGAAGTTTCCTCAGTGTGTATCCTATCCATCGCTACCTTCTGCTCCTTATCTCTTGTTCCACCTGCTATTGTCCCGTTCTATCCCAGAGTTCCCTGTTTATAGTCTTGTCATACCATCACAGATGGAGTATCCTGTGTGGGCATATTATTGATGAATGTCTGCAACTTTTTGGTGTTCCCTTTAGGTGTTCTCCATGTCTCCGCTCCATATAGAAGAACAGTCTTGACATTTGAGTTAAATATCATTATCTTAGTTATCTTCATCCAAGCCACCTTGAATGTTGACAACACTTCCCAGATATGTACATGTGTTCACCTCCTTTAATGGTGATCCTCTCAGTATGATCGGATCTCTGGAATTAGCATTTAATCTCATGATCTCTGTTTTGACATTATATAGCAATAATAGAGTAATTTTAGGTACCGATTGTGAATATTTGAGATGCTGGTTGTCAATTTTCAAATCTTTATAGTTTTAAAGATAATGTACAATGTCTTAGTGGACATATAAATATGTTCCCTTGAGGTGAATGAAATTCCCTATTGGAGATGAAAGGACAAAACAGGAACACTGCACTTGATTTAAGATCATAGTGAAACATAGCTACTGAGGTTTTTTTTATGGAGATAGCAACCTTATCTTGTCAAACAAAATATGTGTCTGACTAAACGAGACATTCAGATGTAAAACATTGGTTTAAGTGACTTTTAACTTCTTTCTTTTAATTCTGATTTTTTAAACAAGACTTGAAGACCATACCTGCAAAACTAGCAATTAATAAATGATTCCCAGGTCCGAGATTCTTTGTTGTGTCTCCATCCTGCATCCATGTTTTTGATGTATTATAACTGGGGAAAAAACAAGTGCACATTTTCAACCATGTATACAACAAGTAGAATAAAGTGATGTCTTTGTCATAGATAAATGTATTCAAATATTTGTTCATGGTACTATAAAGGGCCCATTATTTGAGAGGAAAGAATCTACACAGGCTATGATTGTCACCATCCTCTGTGTCCCTCTGATCCAACCACAGAACATATCCTGCAAGACTGTCCCCTGTATGTCCTCCCTAGAAAGGAATGCTAGCCCTACAACCAAACACTACATTGAAAACTACATGGCGCCAGAGATGAGCTCCAGACAACAGTCGACTACATCATAAGAATGCGTCTAATAGTATAATCATCAAAATAGCGAAGAAGAAAGGAAAGAATAAATCAAGTAAACATTAATAAGTATGTCATAGAGGGAAACTCTGGTATGTTATGTCTAAAAAAAATATCGATATAAGGGAAGACTGCAGTAAAACTATGTAGTAATGGCTGATATGAAAGAGGCAATAGGTCTTTGAAACATCGCTGTGCATTGTTATTATTTTTGTATTTTGTAAAACTAAAGGATTTTGTTTTTACGTGTTTCGCCATTGTTTAAAAAAATGGGGTTTAAAGGTGAAGGATTGACTTCAGTACACCAGATTTCATTGCATTTGCTACTACTGCTGGCTATCTGATACAGTATATATGACACTGTAATCTTATTTCCATTGGAAAAATAGCTGTCATTAACTAACACAATACGAGAAAAGTTTAACATGAATCCTGCTTTATTAAATCTGAACAGTCCATCTTTGCTAATATTACTTCCACAATGTGCATGGAGGTTTCTTCTGGATTGTCTTGTGCATATTTTGTCCCCAATATCTTCAGTTTCATAACAGCATCTTAGTCAAAATTGAGAATTTTGTGTTTGTTGCACTTTGTAAAACTACCATAGTTTTATGTCTTATTTTTGCCAAATGTGTCAAATTACAAAAGATCAGCACATCTATAAATGTATTATAAATGTATTTATGCTTCGTATAAATTTATACAAAGCATAAATTGCAAAAAGCAAGACAAAACTATAACAATAATTTATATTAACATGCCATCATTTACTTAATTTCACTTACAAGAAGAAATAAAGTCCCCAAGATAAACCAGCTCCTGTCACATTAGGAGTTACCCCTCGATACAACCCTTTCCATCCGTCTGTCTGCACTATTGAGCGAAATGCATGAATGACACCAGTGTAATGTGGTCGAGCTGTTGTCTTATTACTTGGACCTTCATCAACTAAAATTTAGAAACATCAAACAGATAAAATATCAGATTATCATTACAAGAATTGAGATAAGAATGTACATTTAGTTTAGTCGTCGGATCACCATCACTGCACGTCGAACAAATTAGTCCATAAGTGCTCCCATCTCTCCCTCAGTATGTCCATCAGCGTGTGGCGACTAACGACACCGGTTCTTTGTTGGTTTACAATTCTCCTTTGTCTGCCAGCATAGCGTTCTTGTCGAGCTACACCACACTTAACTTTGAGTTCTTGCAGTCTGGTTAGTGTTGTGGATTCGCCACTATTACGTGAATCATGTACCCGCCCTCTCTCCCTTAAGGAATGTATAATATCAGCCTGGTCCATTGCTCGCCCGCTTTGGACAGCAGCCATACCTGCAAGCCTATCCGCACGTTCATTCCCCCTTACACCTGCATGCCCTGGCACAAAAATGAAACTGATCTTTGTCAGCTTAGACCTCCCCAGACTCTATCCAATGTCTCCTAGCCCATCCTGTTTCAATCTTCCTGAGCATACTCACTGAGTCACTGAGAAAACATGCATGGATAAAAGTCTGTGATTCTAGCCAAATCATCGCTTTGGTAACTGCCATGATTTCCATAGTGAGACTGCTCGTAGTCATGGCAAAACCACCACTGTCTTGCTTCACAACATCTCCTCCGACCTGAGCAGTGAAAGCCCACGAGCTTCGTACATGTCGAATCACCGAACCATCCGTATAAATGATTACATCATGCTCAGATGCGTTCTCAGAAACCAATGCCTGAACCTCTGCCTCCACGACAAGTGGGTTGTCTTGTCTGCTTTCTTTATCAAGTTCGATGCATACAGAAAAGGATGTAGCGATTCCTGTTGGCACTGGTATCCATTCTTCACCGAGATCAATGTCTTCAAGTGTACACACCTGTTCAATACAGTCCTCGGCCTGACCCATCCAAGAATGTACATTATTATATAAAGGTGATACTATCAACATTCACTACTCTAACGAGACTATATCTGACAACAAATGATCAAAGAAAACTAGTCACGACAGAGATTATGTGTCTAGAGATTGCTTGGTGTAACAATAGACTGGTTGAGAAATGAAGAAATCAGGAAAAAGTGGGTACAACATCAGTACTAGACTTCATCAAGAAGCAACAAATTAAATGGTTTGGCCACGTAAGCAGATTACCAACAGACAGTGCACCTCAAAGAGCAATGCAGCTCTAATACAATGGGTACAAAGCAAAAGGCCGGCCATGCAAAAGATAGACCTCAGAGATAACAGACGCGACAAAATACACTATCTACGAAGCGCACACAAGGGCCTGTTTTAGAAATCTCTTCTTGACCTGACGCTGTGAGGCAAACAGGATTCGAGAAAAGAAGAAAGAAGAATGATACGATTAACATTCAGTATTCTTCTTCTTTGAGCGCTTCATATCGACCACTTGTTAAACCACTTTTTGTGATCTGAGCCTAATAGCGACTGTACGTTGTGCTAGTTATGCCTCTACAAGTAGGCCAGCACATCCTATATCTGCTACGCTTTTTATTTACTAGGGTAGATTCCCTATGTCCCTACCTCAGTCGCCTCTTACAACATGAGATGATGGACAGAATAGAATGTTTACAGATGAGAAACTTCTACACATGCCAAAGCTCATAGTCATAGTAATGCTCAACAGTATACTTAGAACAGACTGCAGATAACCAGGTAAAAAAAGAAAGTAAAGGAACCCTTTCATACCTCATGGTATATGGGTCAATACAGTGTTAGGCCTGTATTTTTCATTGACTGCCGGCACACGATGGGTGATGTGGTCAGCATCATGCCGGCCGCATTTACTTTCCCAGAGCATGTCTGGTACCCCAGTTGAGGCTGGGTCGACCTGAGAGCCGTTGTGGTCGGGAAAATTCCACGCACATTGCGGGAGCTGAACCCAGACCACCAGCCTTGCGAGCGAGTTCACTAACAACTACGCTACAGCGGCTCTCTCAGATAACCAGCTTCTGTTATAATTATATCTCTATTCCCATCAACACTATAAAGATCTCACTAAAGATTCTAGGTAAAGAATGAATACAAATGTCAACAGGAATCAATACATAATTTTCAGTTTGTATCGGACTTGATAAAGAATGCAGACAAGAAAACCCAGTGGGAATGGAGGCAGAAGTTTCTGTGTTAATTTCTGAGAACTTATATGAGGTTGATGTAATCATTTACACAGAGGGGTAGGCAATTCGACATATACATTAGCATTCACTGCGCAAGTCAGAGGGGATGTTGTAAAGGAAGACGGTGGTTATTTGGCTGTGCTTGCAACTATGGCGGCTGTAAAAGCGGGCGAGCAATAAACCAGGTTGATATTCTCAATTCCCTAAGTGAGAACGTAAATGATTCAAGTAGTAGTGGTGAATCTACAACCCTAACCAGACTGCAAGAATAACAAATCAAATTGAGACAGATGACAATGTCATGACAATGTGGTGTACTGTAACTAGTCTGACTAGTCAAGAGCCCTAAATTGGTAGCCAAAGAAGAATAGTAATTTGTATTTGTAAGTGTAAGTTGTAAGTGTTGGCAACACTTACGGCCTAATTGGTTTGATGTGCAGTGATAATCCAAGGACTAAACTAAACAAAGTAACAATCGTCCTTTTCGGGACAAGAATAAGTCTTGAATGAATTTCTTAAGTCTACTCTATATTATAGTACTGTATTAATATAGCTTTGATCAGTCATAGTCTATTGCCTCTCAGCTCACGTGTGTGGACCAGGACTGATACTCTGACTGTGACTGGTGGTTCACTATCACTGGTATTGGTTGTGAACACATTTTATTTTTGACATCCATATATATGGCTTTTTCGTCTTTACAGACGGTCAATTGGCAAGTGTTTTACTGTGACAACTTCTGAGTTTTCGCTTTTCTCTCTTGTCATTAAGCTCGTATATAAGTCTCTTCTCAAAAGACTGCGTCCTTTCGTAATTTGGCTTTCCACACAACTCTGTAAGCTTTTCGTATTGTGCCGAGCGAAAGCAAAGATGAAGTGTCATCTCTCTTTGTGCCTAGCCTGGGCAGCTGATATGGAGAATGTGCCTTGCCCATTTTGCACAAACCCCTCTCTTCCCTACTGTTTTATCCAAAGGAAAGACAAAGTCTATACATTTGGAATCCAGCAGGGTTTGCAGGAGATGCCAGAAGATGGCAAGGAATACACACTTAACCATCAACTGCTTAGGGTCCCTCCCTCTGGATTTTTGGTCAAGGTTTACTCCTCTAGCCTTCTGCATTACCGTGCTGACCCCAAGGCAGTGGGGATTTTTATCAGGGCTTACTCCCTAGCCTTTGGCTCTCCGAGCCCTCTCCACAAGGCAGTGGGTGTAGCAATTACAAATAGTACATACTGGGTAAATAACACAGTATGACCATGACACAATATGACATCCATATACTATGATGATATCATAGATGATGATGGAGTCAGACAAGGCTGCATTCTGTTGCCTTGTCTGTTTAACATATATGCAGAAAACATCATGAGGAATGTTACAGAAGGTAGCGGAAAAGAACAATACGATTCTTTTATAATCGGAGGAAGAGAAATACCTGAACTAAGATAGGCTGATGATACAGTGTTACTGTCAACATCACAAAAGGGATTGAGAAATTATTAGAAGTGAAAGATAAAAGCGAAAAATAAAATTTATATCTCAATGTGGCAACAACAAAAATAATGACAACAGATAAAACGAACATGACAAATGATATTTTTATCAATGGAGAGAAAGTAGAAAATGTGAACAGTTTTGAATATCTTGGTTCACTGCTAACAACAGATGGAAATGGGATGAAAGAAATTAAAAGAACAAACATGGCTTTACAAAAAATTAAACAACTCAAAACAGTATAGAACGGAACTGATAAGAAAACAAAGATCAGAATACTAAGACTGCATGCATATTCCGAGTGGCAACGTATGGGTGTGAAGCATGGACATTTAATAAAGCAGTGGAAAAACATATAAGTGCTTTTGAATATAAGTGTTACAGAAGAGTCCTTCGTATATCTTGGACAGAGAAGAGAACAAATAGATCTATCCAGAAAGAACTCAAAATCAAAGAAAACTGGCTGATGCTACAAATAAGAAAGAGAAAATTGAGATATTTTGCACATATAAAAAGACATGAAGGGCTGGAGAAGACCATCATGGAACGAGGCATACCGGTAAAGAGAAGAGGAAGACCACGGAGAAGATGGATTCAGGATGTAACTGATGGTTTGAACATGACAGCCGCAGAGGCAGGACATCCTGGCCTATGAGAGAGAGAAATTCCGGAGGACATGGGATGGCAAAGTTCTGCTCAGGACAAGCTATTTGATCATTTTGATGATGATGATATACTTAACTAGCCATAACTATTAACTTAATTATTAATTAAAATAAACCTTTCAAATACCCACCTTGAAATCTAACTTTGATAAGATCAAGAGGGTGGAGCGCTATGGATGACACCACTCCACCTATAACTCCCGCTGCCAAATGTTCGAACCGAACATGAGTTCGTAACGGTAATCCGCGGTTTTTGTTCGCATTCGCAGATCGTTGCTGAGATTCCATTTTGAAAGACCAGATCATACACTACAACAAAACAAATATATTTATAAATCACAATGTCTGTATATTTATATTCGTCCCAGTGACACCATGCTGTTTAATTTCTATAGTTATGACAGTGTCAAGAATGTCCTTGATCACAGTCCATGTTTGTAACTGTAACAACTCCATAGTGGTTCTCTTCCCGAAACCAATATCATTAACGGGAAGTCGTAATTAGTATTGTTTTTTTTTCTAAAAGTCGTGAAAGCAAACATTCGCCTATTTGATTATTATTGCTTGTCATCATCATCATCAGGTGCCGTCTCCACATCGAACGTTGGCTGCAATGAATCTCCAGCATTCTCTGTCTTTCGTCTTGGTGTTGCACACTGTCAGACTGTAACCTGTCCATTTCTTAAAGTTTCCTCCCACTTATCTCTCGGTCTTCCTCTTGCTCTTCCCCCTCAACTTTCCCTCTAGTAAATATTTTATCATGGTGTCATGTCTTTTTATGTGCCCAAAATACTTCACTTGTCTGAATTTTATTTCTCTTAATAATTGTTTCTTCGTGCCTAGTTTTCCTAAAACTTGTTTATTTGTCTGTTTTTTCTATCCATGAAACTCTGCCTATTTACTGTTTGTAACAAGAGCAATAAAACACAAATAAATTGCAACGTTTATCAGTTTAATCGTTTCCATCGTTGCACATTTCTGGCGCCCTTTGTTACTTTGCTGACGTTAACAATATTCAGAGTTGTAAGTGGGAAAAAACATTTTCGGAAAACAATTTTAAATACATTTTTTTAACAGCACTCCGTGGACACTATGTTCTTGATTTTGCAATCTTGTTTTCAGCCACTCTACTGCCACCTAGCTCCCCACTCTTTGCTTTTTCACCGAAGAAATAATCGGCTTCATCTCTACACTAGTCTCTTCAAACAAATCATAGATCTAAGCCCGATTCTTTGAGAGAACTGAACTTATGTCTCTTAAAGACTGTAGGCTACTTAGTACTTAGTAAGCTACTAGGGAACAAGACATTGTAATCATAGTTTCAAATTGTAGCAAATATTCACTGATCACATTTCATACTATGTAAAATGTAAGTACAATTGTATTTTTTGTTAAATTAAGTGTTACGACTGTAAGTCGGGCTTAGGATTTCATCTGTTATTATTTAAAATGAATATTACTATTAATAACACGTTATGACAATTATTATTGTTCGTATTATTGCTGCAATCGCCGCACGGCACTTGCGCCTCTTCAGCGATCAGTCACATCCGTCCCAGTATATAAAAACGTTGAACTTTTTTTTCTTTCTATTCTCCAATTCTGTTTTGCCTGTTCACAGCCTCATGATAAGTGGGGATTTCTTTTTCTTTAGCTATCTCTGAGTGGAGATTCCTAGAACGGATTATTGTGTGCGCTTCATAAACGTTTAACAACACTGCTTTATACGGATCGATCGATTGAAACACTTCACCCCCACACACAGAGACGTGAACTGCAAATGCAATAATTGTAAGCATTGTGTCAACATGAACTACCACTGAATATTTGCAAACGCTGAACTGTACAGCTTGTTAACGTTTCGTCTGTACACTCTTAAACATCGATCTTCATATTTACACAATCTTGTTCTAGATGTGTCCTGGGTTGGACAGTAATTTTGAATACACCGAAAACAAAGTTTACCATTCTGTCTTTTGATGTTCAAACTTATACGCATTGAACTCCCAGTGTGTTGCTGTTTCTTTTCTTTTTTATACAGCGCACGAAGTTGGGCATGACAACGTGCACGGTAGTTGTTGAATAACACTTGTTCAACATTCTTGTTCACCGCAGTTTGATGTTCGCCTTTTATTTGATTTATAGTATTTTGTTGTTGGTCATGAATTGTATCTAATCCCAATTCTGCTATATTTGCCTTTATTTTTCGAATTTACTTTGTGTCAACAATTATTTTTCAAGTGAGATTATTTTTGTATATACTCAGAACGCCCAAACAACAAACTGAAGTAAACTTGTATTCTGAGTTCGGCTACAGTTATATTAAAAAACGCATGTGTCCATATCGATCGTTTGCTTTTCTATAGTCTTGAGCTTAGGTACTTTAAGGATTAGGCTTCTCCACATGTTGGACTAACTCCGCTATTGTTGGTTCCAATCCCAGATGAGAAAGGGCTTATGTGTAAGGCCACACCACACGCAATATCACCACAAGCAATTTTAATAACTACACAAACTTACAAGAAAGGACGTCATACTGGTAAATAGCCCAGCCAGGTGACGTACGGTGTGCCTAGTTCATCAAGGACAGTTGCTAATGAAATCCCATTTACAGGGTTTTAAAGCATAAGGATTGACTTCATTGCACCGGGTGTTACCCCATATGGCTCGGTCCCTCTCCGCAGAAATGGCACGCCACCTGCCAAGAGTATTGCACAAAGCACGAACTCCGTTGCTTCTGCAACAATCCTATGGGTCTCTGGAAAAACTGCACTCGTGAACAGAAGGCCGCGGTCCGGATTCGACTCACAAGGCAAAAGGCTTAACCACTTAGCCACAGAGATCCCCATTTACAGAAGAGCCCTGTTCGAAAGAAAACTAACACACGGTCCTTGTAGTTTGTCCTTTGCGCTGACAACAATTTCATCATGCCTACCATAGGCCCCCACACTATCTGTAGTACTATTCAACGTATTTAAGATAAAGGTTACAAGGCAACAACTGTCTGTTGTATGTAGACGACATCACGGTGCACAGACAGGGAAGAAACAGGTTTGAAATTGCTAATAAGCTACAGGAAGAACTGGACCGCAACATGGCATGGTGCGACGTCTCTGGTGCAACGACAAACCACACTACATTTGTATCATTGCTCTCCATAAGTACTCAAATTGCTAATTCTGAAACACTGAGCGTAGAAGTAGGCGGGCATACAATCACTCGAAAAGCATATATGAACTATTTTGGGACTAGATTTGATCGCAGCCTGTGTTTTAGGGACAATATCGATCAAGTTATTGAAAAGGCTCACAATGCCCTTTTCGTACTGAAAATCATTGCGGTTGCTGACACTGAGCAACGTTTAATTGTGCTCCGGTACCAAAGCCTCACTCTATCACGTATGGAATTTGCATGCACCGTCCTCACGATTAGTCAGTTCTACGCATATAGTGAGACTGGAAAGAGTACAGAATGAGGGCATACGTATCATCCTGTGATGTACCAAAGATACAACAGGAGTGGCAATGACAACATTTTTCCTTGCCTTCCAACTATTTCTCATATAATTCAAACTTGAACTGTTCGTTCCTATCGGAAAATAAACGCAAATAAGAACGCATTAATGAGAAAGATTATTGACTCAAGAGAGGCAGAAGATATTCATCGGAAATTATGTAAACTTTCCGAAATTGAAGCAGAAGAGAAATTTATTGCTGTGCCACCTCAGTTTCAGATTGCTTTCACAGTTATTATATACATAAATCAAACTGAACAATAGAATGCATTACGAATTTACGTGGAGGTTGAGACCATCTTGAATGACAATGCCAACGAAACAGACGCCGTTATTTGCAACGACCGTTCGGTCATTCGCCAACAGCGACATGTTATTCTCATTGAGACAACTACAGAAGAAATGTCACGAACAAAGAATGCCACTATATAATGCTTTCATAGACCTAACAAAAGCAATTGACCTAGTGAGTAGAATTGGCCTCTTTAAGCTTCTGACAAACATCGGCTGTCCTTCTATGCTGCTTCTTCTTCTTGGAACGCTCCATTTCAAACACTTGTTAAAACACTCTGTGATTTGTATGTGATCTGAGCCTAAGAGCGATTGCACGTTGTGCCAGTCATGCGCCTACAGTAGGCCAGCACATCCGATTTCTGCTACGCTTTTTATTTGCTAGGGTAGCTTCCTAGGCCCTGTCTCCTCTTACTACATGCCTTGTAGGTCGCAGTACTACTTTCTTTGTTTCCATTGCGGGCCCCGGCCTAACACATGCGCCCATCATGAAGGTGCGTATCCTTTATAGGAGGTTGCTCTCTTTGCAGAGCATCGGAAATTCACTCCGTCTCTAGCCAGTTCACCCCCTTCGTGGATGGTCATATTCATGATTTCTTTAATATCTTGTAGCCATCTTCTTCTTGGTCTGCCTCTGTGTCCTGGGACCCTGCCCTCTAATATTGTTCTCTCCAGGTCATCGTGACGCTTGATGTGACCAAAGTATCTAATTTTCTGTATAGTATGTTGTTTTATCAGCCAATTGTCTTTAAAATTCAGTTCTTTCTTTTGTCTGTCCTTGGTATTCGTAGGATCTTTCTGTAGCATTTAGTTTCGAAGGAATGGATTTTCGTTCTTGTTTTTTGTGTAATGGTCCATGATTCATAACCATAAGTAGCCACTGGAAAAATGCATGTTTTCAATATTTTTAATTTTAATATTTTGCAGGTGCTTTGCCACGTTTTTCATAGTGTTTAACTTCTTGATTGCTATAGCAATCTTCTTGAGATCTCTTTGGAGCAGTCGCCGTTACTACGCTGCTTAAAATCATTTTATCATTCCATAGCATGAAGGGTACAATAATGGTTGATGGGGCTTCCTCCATCGCATTTTCCATTAACATAGACGTCAAACAGAGATGCACACTTGCACCCACACTCTTTAGGATATCTTTCTCCTTGCTTCTTTCCAATGCCTTTGAATCAGCTGAAGAAGGTATATTTCTTCACACAAGATCAGATGGAAAACTATTCAACATGGCTAGACTTAGAGCAAAGTTCAAAGTCACCATCAGGGAACTTCTGTTTGCAGATGTTGCAGCATTAACATCACACACAGAGAAAAGGATTCAATATCTCATGGGCTGATTTTCTGCAGCATACAACGAATTCGACTGACCATCAGCCTGAAGAAAACAAATATGATGTACCAAGATATTAGCAGAGCCCCATCTATTAACATTGGAAGTCATACGCTTGAAGTAAACATCTTTGCATACCTTGGCTCTGCCATCAGCAGCAACCTCTCCCTTGATGATGAAATTAGCAGTTGCATTGGAAAGGCATCCACTACTATGTTAAAATTAGTAAAACATGTATGGGAAAATAAGGCACTCACATGAAACGTACAAGTATATAAGACCTGTGTTCTCAGCGCTCTGCTGTATAGTAGTGAGATGTGGATCACATATACCAGATAAGAACATCGCCTCAACACCTTCCACATGCGCTGTCTCAGGCTTCTTCTTTGCGTTCGTTCTTTACGACCAATTTTAATCACTCTTTGTTATATGTTTGATCTTTGCCAAGAACGTGTATACGTTGCACATTGATTTGGTAGGCCCTAAACACATAGACTTCTACACGTTTAGGACACGTGCATCCGATTTCAGCCAAACCTCCTTAGTCACCTCTTACGATATGCGTGGCAGGTAAGTGGTTCTATTCTTTACACCTCAAATTTGGGCCCCGGTAATCACTTGGGCGGTTGTCTCAGGCGAATATATAACATCCGATGGCAAGGTAGCATCTCCAATATATAAATCCTGGATGACAGTGCTGGCATTCCAAGCATTTACACTTTGCTGAGTCAGCAACGTCTGAGATGGCAGGGATACGTGTGGCCTATGAGTGATGGTAGAATCCGAAAGGACATTCTATATGGTCAACTCGCAGCTGGTACTAGACAGCAGGGGTGTCCATTTCTACGCTTCATTGACACCTGCAAGCGTGATCCTAATTTCATGCAACATAGACAAAGAAAATTGGGAGAGGTTGGCCAAAGACAGGCAAGCATGGCGACCGGCAGTAAGGAATGACTCAAAAAGAAACACCATCACATATGGAGGTAAAAGAGAGTGCAGAGAGAACCATCCTATGTATCAGCTTGAATCTCCAGTTTTACCTGCAACAACTGTGGCAAGGATTGTCACTCCAGAATATGCTACTACAGCCACAATAGATATTGTGATTCAATACAGAACAAACCACACATTGCAAAACCTTGTCTCCTGAGACAAAGAGGTCAATGAATGATGATGATGACGCAATGGACCAAAATGAAATTATGAACAGATTGCGGAGAGTTTATTCAAACAGAGGAGTTTCAAGATTGTGAATTCCAAGCGCTGACCAGAATGAGAGAGATTAGTGTCAACATTGGTACGGTCCGTAAAGAGCAACACACCAAATGTGCGACAAGATTGCTTAATCCTCATCGAAGTGGCGTGGTGGGCCATTGTTGAATTTGTTGATGCAGGGATTAGAGCCCGTATGCACATGTCTGGAGTACTATAATGATAGTTCTCATATACATGAATGAATAAACAGTACTAGTTATTGACCATACATTAAAGTACTCTGGACACTCTCATAGGTGCACAGTTTCCTTCAGAAGATGCTGAAGGGCATGCATGTTGATGGCACCCATGGAATATACAGTAAATTTGTATCAATAATATATTAGTTTTATATATTTAGTACTTAGTTTGGAAGAGTCCCTTTCATGGATCCAATAATAACTCACTGGGACCCATAGTGCTGGGGCCTGCAGGATCGTTTCTGACACATTAACTTCTATATCCGCTTTGTGTCACTATTGACACATACAGCTTCCACAAGAGACTTACACTGTTGCCGTTCTGCTGCCTTTCTACCAACCGTCTCCACGTCAGGTCACACTCTTTTAACTCTCCACGTTCTTCTCCATGTTTCCTTTGGATGTTCAGGCCTTCTCTTCCCATCTGCTGTCCATCTGAGAGCTGTCTAGCCAATGCCCCCACTGGCATACGACATACATGTCCAAACCACCTCCATCTTCGTCTCTTAATGATCGTCTCCAAGGATGCACAGTCTGTTTGTTTCAAAAGGACACATTAACTTGGTCAAACATAACATTTATTCGAGTGCACACTAATTTATTAAACATAGAAAATAAAATTCAACGAATATTTCTAACATCAATTGATTACACAAATGTTTGTTGATGCACTAAATATATTGCACATGGGTAATGCCATTAAATGATTTCCATAACATGCATTGAGTTATGTCACCTTCAGAATGTACACCATAAACAAAATGAAGACCTTTGTGTATTTCTCAACAAATTGTCATTTCTGTCTTGTGCTCAAGTTGAGCATATACAAGAACTCTTGACTGTTCAAAATCATGATAAGCAAGGCTGGAAAGCTACTGTCCAGGCAAAATTCTTTAGAAAGATTTGTTTAAACTCTTCAAAATAATTTCACTGTCTTTTAAATGACATCGAGGACCCTCTCCGGTGTTACAGAGTTCATGCACCATCACTGAGATCTTCCTGTTTAAGAAAGAGATCAGAGCACACATGGTTACACACTGAAGTGCAATGATGATGGTCCTGACAATCAATCTTCTTCTTCTGCGTTCGCCCGCTATAAATTCAGGTGTAGCCATGGCGCCTAGTGTGGTGGTTCTGACTGATGTTTGCATGAAAGCTTGCTTAACGTTTTATTGGTTTTCTCACCATACGCCTTCTCCGATTTCAGAGGTTGACAATCAATCAATTCTGTCTTGTCCTGACTATTTTATTATATTGAACATAGTTCATCCATTTCATTCATTTTCAAGCATGGAAAGTGACATATCTGTCTTCATTAACAGAAGAATGGCATTTTGAAGTCATGGAATTGGTATAGCAAGAATCATAATGGACCAAGGAATGTATGACAATAAGTTTATACACACGAACATTATTTTGCAAAAAGTAATCAAATCCGACTATTTAGTCATTCAGAATAGAATTATTTTGGTTGAAACCTTGAGACTGACCAAAAATCTCAACATATATTAAACATTCATGACTTATGTTTGCTGCACTAGGAGACTTTTTATGAGAGAACTGTTATTATAATATACTCCAATAAAAATTATCGGCACTGTCATCATCATCATCATCAAGTGCCATGCCGGCTGGCATAGGTGATCAAAGATCTCCACAAATCTCTGTCTTTGGTGTTTGCTATCATCCCAGATGTTGAAGCTCTTCCGTGCCACGAAGTCAGGCTATCCAATATTGTCTCTCTCTGTTGTCGTCTACCCTCGATTTTACCGACTGTTACAATGTGTTCTAAACCTCCCTTCCTCATCAAATATCTGAAAAATGATGACTGCCTCTTTCTTATATTGGTGATGTGCTTTCTCTGTGTCTTGATATAAAATTTTCTTGAGAACATAATGTTTTGGTTTCCCCTTTGCCTTCCACAATCCACAAGAGGAGTTATTCTCCATCCTGTATTATCACCATGTTTGATCAACCAGTTTTGGTGTAAATTTGATAGAAGTAATAGCAAACACAGAATTGGTGAAGATCGCTGAGATATTCCTGTGTAGGAAAGAGATCAGAGCCCACATTGTTAATCACCAAAGTGCAATGATGATGGTCCTATCAATCAATCATATCAATAAATAAATGATAGATTGGGATGACAAATTAGACAAAATGATATGTCCATCTCTTCTGTGCAGCAAAGGCAAGGCCATTGATAGCATACCATTTTTTGTTTAGGGTTCTCTGTGGCGTAGAGGTTAGGTGCTTGTCTCTCGTGCCAAAGGTACCAGGTTTGCTCCTCGTGGAGCCATCTGGATATTTTTCCAGAGATCCCTGACCTCGATGTAGGCGAGATCGAGTTCCTAGTCCTATAGGAGATGGACGGTAAAACATAGGTCCCATGTTCAATTTGAGCACATAATAGAACATGTGGCAGTTCAAAATCGAGAAGAGCAGGCTGGAACGCCGCTGTCCGACAAAATTCATTAGAAAGGATTAAAAATAAAATTCCTACAAAAATATCTTCACCATCTTCAAAATTACATCGGGAACCCTCGCTGGTGTTACGGAATTCGTGTACTGCAGCTGAGATCTTCCTGTGTAAGAAAGAGATCGGAGCACATATGGTTACTCACTGAAGTGCAATGATGATGAATCAATCCAAGTTTTTTTTAAACATCTGAATTGTCAATAATTCTCAATTCTGCAGCATAAAACATGAAAAAAAACCCTTAAAAATTGCACTGAAATAATGATAAAACAAGACAATTTCATAACTACACAATCAGATAGCATGGGTTGTATAAATATGACACTACTATGATGTGTCTATCTGGACAACATGTGTATAAAATTGAATGTTAAAGAAGATCAACTTGAAAACTAACAACATTACTTAGCACATAAACACAAGCTAATGGCAGGAGTAGATATGAGGATCAGTTATTCAAATTAATATGCATATGAACAAAAAGTAAGTACAAATCTCAGAAAGATATATATATAGGGAATACAAATGAATGATTTTCTAGACTAGTTGATAAATAATAGAATAAATGTACTGTAGTTATTTGTTTTTTTTAATAATTGTACTGGAAGTGAGAGTTGAGATACAACTTGATTCTATCATGCTTTCTTAAATCTGGTTGTATCTGTTATCAGAGGACGATTATCATAGCACTCCTGACATGTCAATAATCTGACTGTATGAGGACGATGTCTGCGCAAGATTATGAACATCAGGTGGTCGACAAGATAACCAACTCTGAAGTACTGCAACGTGCAAACTTGCCTTCCATCATGCGCATGCTCAGCAGTAGAAGACTTAGATGGCTAGGGCATGTGCAAAGAATGGACAATGGCCGCATTCCAAAACAAATATTGTTCTGTGAACTTTCGGAGAGGAAGAGGCACCAAGGCAGACCACTGCTCAGATATAAAGATGTCTGCAAGGCCCCAATGAATAACTTTTCTATCGGTCCCAGCAAATGGGAAAAACTGGTTGATGATCAAGACGTATGGAAAACAACATTGCGCAAAGGTGCAAAATCTTTTGAAGAGAGACTTAGGGATGAGCTGAAAGACAAGAGAGACAAGCGAAAACTCAAAAGTTGTCACAGTGAAACACTTGCCAATTGTCCGTCTGTAAAGATGAAAAAGGCCATATATATCTGTTATATAAGGACGATCATCACAGTACTCCTGACATGTCAATAATCTGACTGGATTCAAATCCTTAAGATGGCAGACTTGCACTTCCTCTTCACTAGATCTGGCTGGATTGCAATCAGAATTTAGAACTGGTTAGATTGCAATCAGAATTTTATCAACTCTGCCAGATTTAACCGGCCATGAAATTACTAAAAAGTTATATACACAATTAAAAAATACAGTTTCATCAAAGAAAAACTCGGGAAGAAAGGACAATATTAAGAAATATTTTTTTTAAAAACCATCTCCATAATAAAATGTTCACTAACTATTTTTAGAAATACGTATAGACAGATGTTCAACAGTCACACAAAAGTACAAATAAAACATAAAGGATAGTCCAACAATTCAAGAGAATAGATGAGCAGATATACAACTTGGAAACATGACATGTAATCCAGAAATTAGGCTCAAACTGATAGCCTTCACCAACCGATGTCTTAATACTAGATGGCCAGAAGATATAACAAATATAAGTTTGTAGTAGAGAATACAGCAACAGACAAAACATTTGATAACTGAACAAAGAAAGTATAAACAGATAGGATACAGTGAACAATCTGTCCCGTGCATAGAGGTCAAGAATAACGCCCAAAATATGGAGAGCGGAATAGTAGAAAAAACTAAAATAATAGCAGAAAGTAAAAAAAAAAACTGTTGTTACTGCCTGTTTTAGAGCAGTATAGGACAGGTGGGATGAGAGCCTGAGAAATTTAATGGACGTATGGTTAGAGCAGTCGCTGCAAAGCTGTTCATGTTAGGATTTTTCATTTATGCACACAAAGAAAAAATCCTTGGCCTTACCATGAATTGAACACGAATCTCCGCATGGGAGCCATGCTCTAATTCATTCGGCCAGGCAGAGCAGTAAAAAACCGTTAATGTAGGTCATAAAACTGGGTTTACATGATGTGGAAAAAAGTCAATTGTAACTTTCAAATAGGACGGAAATAGGACAAAATCAATTTCTAAGATTAGGAATAACAGTAGTAGACAAGGAACTAATATTTGAATATGGTTGACATCCAGAGAAATTCTGTCTGCAAGTAAGTTGACTATATCACTTAGTTGGAGAAACTAATTTGTTTAATTTAGCGGCAGAGTAAATAAAAAGTGAAAAATCACATCACACCAGATTCAGAAATTAAGTTTTGGGAATAAATAATTTATTAAAACTACATTTGAATAAAACTATTGAAAGCAAAGGAATTTGGGCAATGTGGTTATAACTACCTCAGACACAAACGATGATAAAATAAATGGTTAAAATCGAATGATGAGAAATTTGATTGCAAAATTGGTCACTGTACTGCAATTATCAAACATTATTGACTAAAAAGTGTTTTTTTACATTTCGTTGCAACAGTTTAAATTTAGCAGACTCATATATCATGATCACTAGTAGTAATTCAACATCAACATACTGGTGATAAAGTTGTCTAATCACGGCTCTCATGTCCTTGAAGGCTCTCATTAGGTCAGTACAAGTCTGAACAGTGATATTTCTGCATGACTGCAACAAGTAAAAATGTACTTAAACTATTGTTTTTCCTTAGGTGAATGATGGAATTGGTTGCCCCCTCTTGCCACTAAGCGTAGGGGTAGTTCTTAAACATTTCATATTTCTTTGGATTTTGTTCACCAATATTTCCTGTCGCAGGCATTTATTGTGACTAAGCCATGACACTTTACATGTTCTACGCAGGAATCAGGGGTAGTGACCGAGCTGACAGATTGGTTGGCATGGCTACAATATCAGAGGGAGCTGCAATGGGTCGAAATGACATTCTTAACGCATTGAAAGAGTCTTTCCGAACAGAGGAGTTTCAGGGTTGAGAATCCCAGTCGCTGACCACATTGAGAGAGGTGGTGTTGATATTGGTACAGCCCGAAAAGAACAACACAACAAATCTACAAAAAGATTGATTAATCAACATTGAACTGGTGTGTTGGGCCGCTGGATTTGTTGAAGTGGAGATCGGTGCACCTATGGACATGTCTGAAGCGCCATGATGATATTCCTCAAAGTCTGAATCTACATGTGTGCATACTTTTCAGCTAATTGTATAATGTGTCCCTTTATCTTTAAAAACTGATTATTAGACATTGATCAGTCTGGATGAAATGAACAAGTACAAAAAAGTGTACACAGTCATTAGTACACATTTGAGGATTAATTTTTGACCCTTGTTGGAATAAAAAACATCTTTTTGGTGTTTATGGATTAGAATTTGATCTGGTATTTTTCTGCTTAGACTGTCAGACTAAACTTGAGTAAATTTAAAACAAGCAGAAGTCAGTCAGTCTATCAACATCTCTACAGAGCTTGTCCCAGAACGTTGACTGTCATTTCAGTTTTTTCTTGCTCTCTTATATTGGATGCTGCTGTACAAGAGATGTACAACTGTCAATTATCAGTCCCACAGTTACATACAACAGAAGTATCCATTTTGTTTTAGCTTGTTGCACATTTTGTATCTGTTGCAACTTTAGTTCAAGAATTGATAAATATAGTCCATTGCATATCTTTAAAATAAAAGCTGTTATAGAAGTTTTGGAAAAAAAGGAATTACAAATGTTGATGGAGTTTTTTAAAACACATGCAAATAAAGAGACACCTTTGAAAAGCATATTAGTGTCGGCTAATACAATAAGAATACAAAGCTATATTGTGGGATGGCAACATCAGTCGCTGACAAAGATTTATCTGTCACAGTGTGTCTGTATGGCAAAATCCATCAAATATAAAGAGATAAATTACAGCTATCTATAATGTAGAAACAAAACTAAATCTGATCTGGATAAGACTATAAAAGACATATACTTTACAAACAGCAAAGAAGCAATATAAATGCAACTTTATTTATATTCTGTGGTCTAATACAATGTCTCATCTGTGGAACAATCAGGATACTCATCTGTTGTTTGAGGATATTAACAATCAGATGGGAAGATCAACTCTAGAATGTGTAGAGAAATCCCTGCAGAAATGGAAGACTGAAGAAGTTGGGCAAAGCAGAAGTTAATGAATACAACTGTAATCTAACAGTTGCAAAGATTTGTTGATGTCCAGTCCCAAACAACCTTTTATATGATGAGACTTGTTTGCCTTGCTATTGATCCAGCAGCACTTGGATTCTTGTCCTTTAACCCCCATGTAAAATTGGAGAACATTTAGATAACAAAAATTGTGTTTAACGGTGCACATATTAATTAAATTATGTATTAAAAGATGTATTAAATTATGTGAGCATCTGTAGCTTAAGCGGTAGTGAGCTTGATCACAACCCAAGCATACCTGGTTCAAACTCCGCGGTGGACAAGTTTGGAAGCAAATTCTGATGTTGGATGGCCTGACATCATGGTCTGACACAAGATCGTCGTCAGAACTGATTACATGCACCAAAAAAGAGAGAGTTGTGAAGAGCAATCATAGCCTACACCGGCAGGCATGCCACTTGATTGATTGAAAAATAGACCTCACCGTTCAGAAAACAATGGCAAACTACTGAACGTATAAGTGATGCCTAGAAAATCAATGACTCGTTTACTGTGGTATTTATGAAGCGCACAAGCGCTCGCTAGAAATCTCTTTTTATCCTGATGCTGTGAAGCAAAACAAGATTGGAGAAAAGAAAGAAAGATGGCAAAGTCCTGTAAAGGATATGCAACGATTTCCGATTAAGATGAATGTCTCTATAATCAGGACATGTCCACAGTCTCACATGTCCACAGTCTCACATGTCCACAGTCTCACATGTTCTTACTGACTTTCAGATGGCTGAAAGTACTAGTCAGAGTATGTGCACTGTGGCTGACTGTCTAATGGTCTAGTGACAAAATATGGTATATAAAACAGAAATCAGTGCCAATAGTTGTGTCCTCTAATCTCCCATGTGGTGCTGGGACCCAAGGAAGCAAAGAATAGTACCACTGAGGCAACTGATGTAGGGGCCTAGGGATGTTACACTAGTAAATAAAAAGCAAAGCAGACATCTGATGTGCTGGTCTACTTGTAGGTGCATAACTGGCACAAAGCACAATCGCTCTTAGGCTCAGATAACACACAAACAGTGGTTAACAAGTGGTTGATATGGAGCATTCGAAGAAGAAATATCCTCTGTGGTAATCATTCTGCAAACAGTGTCCCATGGTCTTACTATTTGTTTCTCTTGCCCTTTGATATCCACTTCAATGATTATATGAGAAGTCTCTTGTTCATTCTGAGCATACATACAATGTATGACCACCATTTTGTTTGTGGTATGCTGACTGAGACATATTGTTGTTTGGTGTTTTCTCTTATTTGCTTGTTGCCTCATAAACTCATTCTAGCCAATAATTTTCTCAAGCATTTATTTTTGAATACATTAAATTTATTCTCAAATGTCTTTGTTATTTATTTTATATTCATTCTCTATATCATTTTGAATAGGACAAAGCTCTGTGCATTGTGCCAAAAATAGCAATTTTACTCTCTTTCATGAGAAGGGTGAACCAGTTATTACAAATCTGACTCAGATGTCTGTATTTTCCATCATACCAAAAGATTTGTTTGCAGAGCTTCTGTAAATGTTTCACTGATCCATGAGGACTTCTAGAGTAAAAGTTAGAAAGCTACAGATGTAACATACTCTACAGTACGAATTATAACACTTTTAAAAAACAAACAGTGTATCCTTAGAAACCATTATTAAAAGACAAAGATGGAGACAGATTGGTCCTATGTGTCATATGCCAGTATGGGCATTGGCTAGGAAAATTCTCAGATGAACAGCAGCTGCTGTCTTGCAGGTTGGCTGGGGACAGCCCAAGGCTGAGTGAGAGCGAACCCAGTAAATGATGGCTAAAACCGGACACATCGCAGAGCTCCAACTGGCACTAAAGATGTGACAAACCACACCAATGCTAAGGCTGCATGAATCAGATTTCTAAGCGGTGATCCTGCGCCGAAAAGAGATGAACAGCAAATGGGAAAAGAAGGCCTGGACGTTCATAGAAAAAACTGAGAAGAACTGTAGAAAGAGAGTTGAAAGATTGTGGCCAGACATGGGAAGCAATTGGTAGAAAGGCAGCAGAACAGCAACAATGGAATTCTTTTGTGTCAAACAGGACATGAAGTTAGAAAGAAATAGGACACACACAAAATTTAACAACTTCTGAAAAGAAAAACCCAGTTCATGTCAATCTCTTGAGCATAAAAGCAGAAATAATCAATACAAACCACAAATAAAATAGCATCACAGTAAAAAAATCAAAGAGGTGTTCTCATAGACAAATGTCTAACCGCTTTCTCCTGACGTTCTATCAATTCCATCTGATTGTGGTGGAGTGAGGACTCCATTTGCAATTGCTTCCCTTTCCAACGATGCCAGTTGCAGACGTAGCTTGCTGACTTTTGACCGTAGCTCTTTGTCATACTCTCTAATTTTATAGATTTCTTGCCAAGCTTCTTCCTGTGGAGCTTGATTTATGACACCCCGAAGATACAGCCCTGTCCAAACAGTCTGGAAAAGAAGGTAATTTTTTTAATGTCGCACATGCACACTAAGGTTTCTTTTATAATATTTTTATGGTTGGTTTTTTACAAACTTTTGTGATACTTTATATTTTCTGTCTTCTGCTCTTCCACTATTTACTTCTTTATGTAAGTTTGGGTTGAGGGCGGGGCGGGGAATGTAGTGATCTTGTGTGTGCTTGTTCTAATGCACTTTGCAAGCTATTATTAATTTTCTTAAGGCTGTTCTTGATGCCGACGCTCCATCTTTTACACAATCTTCCTCTTGCTCTGTAAACGTTATACTTTTCTGTGTGGCTCTCTGTGGTAGACGATACCAGGGCATTCTTGTTAGGTGTCCAAACCATTCAATCTGTTGTTCTTTTACGAATTGCATAACTGGTTTCACATTCAGTCTTCTTCTGATTTCTTCATTTCTAATTTTGTCTCTTATTGTCATACCTGCAGCTCTTCTAAGACACGTCATCTCTGTTGTTACGATTTTCCGCTCATTAGCTGTTGTTATTGGCCATGTTTGACACTGGTAACATTTGCTATATTTTCTGTAACCATTATTATTTCTGCTAAAAATTGGGAGCAAATGGTTAGTGTACAGAATAACAAATTATACACAGAAATGGTCAAAACAAAACAATACAAGAAAACTATCAAATTAACTAATACGCATGTGTGGTGCTGTGGCCCAAAGGGAAGCAAAGAATAGTACCACTGCGACCTACAAGGCATGTAAGAGGCGACTGATGTAGGACCTAGGGAAGCTATCCTAGTGAATAAAAAGCATCACAGAAATCAGATGTGCTGGCCTACTCTGTCTATATCCTCTTCGCGTCTCGATTGACACATAAGGCTTCCACAAGAGACTTCCATTGTTGCCGTTCTGGTGTCTTTCTACCAACCGTCTACCATGTCAGTTGACTCCTTCAACTATCTCTCCACAGTTCTTCTCCATGTTTCCTTTATACATCCAGGCCTTCTCTTTTCATCTGCTGTCCATCTAGAAGCTGTCCTTGCCAATGCAATATCCTTCGAATATTGACCACTTGTTAACCACTCTGTGTGATTTGTATGTGATCCAAGCCTAAGAGCGATTGTACGTTGTGCCAGTTATCCACCTACAAGTAGGCCAGCACATCTATGGACACTATGGAGAAGAATGGATACCGATGCCTCCAATATACTGGAACACTTTTTCAACCATCATTAAATTTGACAAAGGTTGCAGAGGGAAATCCGCGGCGTTGAATGCAGACGTCAAAGCCATCATCGATGAAAATTGCAATGCAGAGCACGTTGTGATCTACACGGATGGATCGGTAGTTCGTCACGGAAAGTCTGCATGGGCCTTCTCTGCAAGCTCATGTGGCAGAATGGTCAAGGAAGCCAGTGGTGCATTTCGTATGACAACAAGCAGCATGACAATGGAGGTACTGGCGGTGACCAATGCACTACTCTGGCTAAGTCACAAAACTACACTCATGCGTGCATTTTGAGTGACTCATTGAGTATGATCCGAAAGGTGGAGGCCGGTTCGGTGCGCAGGCAATGGACTGAATCACTGCAGGCGTCAACAATTTGCAGAATTACACTTGTCTTTGTTCCAGGGCACATGGGTGTCTTTGGCAATGAGGGAGCTGACAGGCTGGCTGGCTCTGCCGCTATATCAGACGGCCAGCCAATGGACAGAGCTGACATCGTGAACGCCCTCATAGAGCGTGGCCGCAGAAGACCTTCATCTAAACCAATCCACGTCAACTACTAGATTGCGAGAACTGTGTTTGAAGATTGGTGTGGCAAGAAAAAAATGGTACAACAGGTATACGAGTAGGCTCATCAATCAAAATAGAACTGGTACGGTCAGTCGCTGGACGCTGATGGAGATATTGCGAAGGAGATCGGAGCACTTATGGACATGTCCGGAGTGCAATGAAGATATTCCAAACTGAAACTGAAACAGAAGAACTAATGTATAGAAGTAGATGTACTGTTATATAAAAGTAGAAGAACTAATGTATAGAAGTAGATGTACTGTTATATAAAAGTAGAAGAACTAATGTATAGAAGTAGATGTACTGTTATATAAAAGTAGAAGAACTAATGTATAGAAGTAGATGTACTGTTATATAAAAATAGAAGAACTAATGTATAGAAGTAGATGTACTGTTATATAAAAATAGAAGAACTAATGTATAGAAGTAGATGTACTGTTATATAAAAATAGAACTACTGTACAAACCAAGTAATAAAAATTCAGTTCTTACCAAACTTTGCGGAGCTACTGAAGGCCAAATTACGGCCTGGTTTGGCTCATACATTGGGTTCATGAAATCTTGCAGGACTTCTGGCCTATTCAGATATGACCTGCAAATAGAATAAATGACTGGTAAATATGTTCATACACTGCAAAATCATCTTATGCCACGCTTACTTCTACAGAAAAATCATATAGTGTGATACAGTACTTTTTCCATATCAATTTTGCCTGCTTTCACAATGAATCCTCTATTATGGCTCTGTCCAATATAGTACCTTCGCGCACCATGGCATCTGCGTCATACATTCATAGCTCCTTATTTTATTCCAACGGTTTTAACGTTAATCAGATTTTAAAAAAAACAACTATTTTTCAGTTTATTTGTAACACTCCCATGAACATGATCTTTTCACTTTTGTAATCTTGTTGTTGTGTAGAGCAATGTTCAACACAATCTTTCTTCCCACATTATGCTACTAGTGCCTAACCTGGACGCTGACATCAAATGGAGAAGAAAACTAGTCACAACAGAGATGAAGTGTCTACGCAGAATGCTGGGGTAACAAGAAGAGACCGGTTGAGAAATGAAAACATCAGGAAAAAGTGGGTACAACATCAGTACTAGACTTCATCAAGAAACAACAAATTAAATGGTTCGGTCACGTAAGCAGATTACCATCAGACAGTGCACCCCAAAGAGCAATGCTGCTCCGATACAATGGGTACAAAGCAAAAAGGCCGGCCACGCAAAAGATGGACCTCAGAGATAACAGAGGCGACGAAAGAGACTATCTACGAAGCGCATACTAGGGCCGTTTTAGAAATCTCTTCCTGACCTGACGCTGTGAGGCATACAGGAAAGAAAGAAAGATTACAACTGAGTCTTCTGTTGTCTCTAATTCTGTCTTGCCTCACAGTGTTAAGGTAAGAAGAGATTTCTAGAACAGGCTCTTGCACAATTGTGTGTGCTTCATACTTGGTGTCTTTCAATGCCTGCTATTTCTGTGGTCCACTTTTTGTGGGACGACCTACGACTTCATTTCATTGTATCAGAGTTTAATTAATGATACTATTTATTTACATATTTATATAAATCTACTACAATGAAAAGTGACTTTCAGTTAAGAACAGGGCATGTTGGACTGAATTACCATCTACATAGAATAAACCCCACACACCTACCACACTGTAGAAAGTGCAGTCATTCATGTGAGATAGTACAGCATATCTTGCTTGAATGCCCTGGACTACATAAAGCCAGACAAGAACTCCTCCCACCACATCCATCTGTTCATAATACCCTTTACACTAGTCTTCCACAATTACAGAACACATGCAGATTCTACATTTTAGCATTGACTGCCCAAGAGTGAAAACTCGCAGCCCTGGTTAGAAGAAGAAGAATCGTGTAGGTTCAAGTAAAGATGAACAATATAAATGAAGACAAACGAAGACATGTTACCATAATGAGACTGTCCTTTCTGTAACTTGAGATTTGTGTCTCTCAGCTTCATTGTTACACAGGAATGTACCTGAAGAAGGATATGATTATCTGAAGGAACATGGCTTGGATATTGTAATCATTTCTAACATGTTAGTTTGTTCATTTTAATAACATATATTTACCGTAAAGACTTTACAGGACTGCCTTTAATTGTCTGTAATACCGCTTTTTAGGGTGGTGTAGGACACGAGCCTGAGGAATTGAATGGACACATGACTAGTACAGTCGCAGTGAAACTGTTCAGGTTAGGATTTTTCTTTTATGCACCAGACAGAAAAAATCCATGGGCTTAACGTGGATTGAACATGGGTCTCCCGCGTGGGAGCAGCACTCTAATCCATTCGGCCAGATGCTCCTCAAAGGACTGTAAAGGAAAACATTTCAGATACTGAAGTCCTCATAAGAGCAAAGATCTTAAGCGTCAACACCCTGTTGCAGAAGGTCCAAGTGAGATGGGTCGGTCATGTGCTCAGATAAACGTATCCCAAAACAGTTGATATATGGCAAGCTTGAAGGGGGCAGACAAACAGTTGGTGGACAGAAAAAACACTTTAAAGACACACTTAAAATGTCTCTAAAAGACTTCCTATATTGAACACGGGACCTTTGTTTTATCATTCGTCTCTAATAGGGCTAGGAACTCGATTTCACCTACACTGAGATCAGGGATCTCTGGAAAACTATTCTGATGTCTCCGCAAAGGAGCAAACCAAGTACCTTTGGCACAAGAGGTGAACACCTAACCTCTACACCACACAATCTAATCTCTACTTCCCTTGTTCACAAACAGAGATTCAATCAAGTGCCGTGCCTGCCGGCGTAGGCGATCATGTCTCTCCATAACTCTCTTTGCTTGGTGCATGTAATCAGTTCTGACGTCGATATTTTGTCAAACCATGATGTCAGGCCATCCAACATCTTCTCCCTCTGTCTTCCACGATCTCTCCTTCCTGAATTTTACATGTTGTCACCAAATGTTCTAAACCTTCTCTTCGCATTATATGCCAGAAGAACCTTGATTGTCAGATTCTTATTCTTTTGATAAGGTTTCTTTGTGTGCAGGCCTGATTTAAAACTTCCACATTTATTTTCTTTGCTGTCCATGGAATTTTCAGCATTCTTCTGTAAAACCACATCTCTGTGGCTTCCAATGATCCTATTGATTGTTTGTTCATTGTCCATGATTCGCTGCCATACATAAGTATTGGTACAATATAGCACTGGAGTACTCGTTTTCGCACTATCATATGTAAAAACCTATACAAAAACTTCTAGTATAAGATGAACACAATCTTGACAATAAAGGTATACCATACTCACCAAAATTTGAAGAGTAGGCATGCTGAAAGAGCATAGTGAGAAATTTCTCACTGAACTCAAATGAGCAAGGAAACTGCTGCCAAATCTGGAATAAGCAACAAATGCAAATTGCATAGAATCATAATTTAAATAATGGCAAATAATTATGAGTTTGAACAATATAAATATTACAATGAACAATATAAATATGAGTGTAAACACTATAAATGTCGCCCGAGTGGTTACTGGGCCCAAATTTGGGATGTAAAGAATAGAACCACTGTTACCTGCCACGCATGTCGTAAGAGGCGACTAAGGAGGTTTGGCTGAAACCGGATGCGTGTGTCCTAAATGTGTAGAAGTCTATGCATTTAGGGGCCTACCAAACCAATGTGCAACGTATGCACGTTCTTGGCAAAGATCAAACATATCACAAAGAGTGATTAAAATTGGTAGTAAAGAACACATGCAAAGAAGAAGACTATAAATATGAGTCTGAACAATATAAATATTAGAATGAACACTATAAATATGTGTCTGAACAATATAAATATTAGAATGAACACTATAAATATGAGTGAACAATACAAATATTAGAATGAACACTATAAATATGAGTCTGAATAATACAAATATTAGAATGAACACTATAAATATTAGAATGAACACTATAAATATTAAAATGAACACTATAAATATGAGCCCGAATAATACAAATATTAGAATGTACAATATAAATCTGCAGCTCTGGCAATCTTTAATAGTTTTCCTTCAAGTTTAACCATATTTAGTTAGATTATAAAGGTCCAAGTGGATCAGGGATGGTATAGAAGAAGAATCAGAAGAAATATGAAGTACCCACCTGCCACACACAATCGATGAAAAGCAGAAACACTGGGGACTCCTGCCTCTGTTTTGTTATAGCATAAGCTGATTTATTGCATCTGGTACGGAAGGGGTGTCCAGCCTGTATCCACTCTCTTTCTATCAGAGCTTCAAACCTATCAAAGGAAGGAAAGACACTCTCAACTTACCAAGTCAAGAACAACATTGGTTATTCTTCTTCACCCTTCGCACCTAGGAAGGTATAGATCCAGAACCAAGGCTTTTCAAGTCCGCCTATCCAGGCCATCTTTTCCAGATCTCTCCACATTTTCTTACATTCCGTCTCCAACTCCCGCCTCCAGGTGTTTCTGGGTCTTCCATTACTTCTCCTTCTTCTTCTGCGAACGTCCGCTGTCAATTCAGCCGGAGGTCATGATGCCTGGTATTGCGCTTCTGATTTGAGTTTTGTGTGAGGCCTGCTTACCATTTTACTGGTGTCCCTCGTCATGCGGTGAGCCTTCACCGTCTTCAGAGGTAATTCCATTACTTCTAATACCCTGGGGGTTCCATTGAAGAGCCAGTCTAGTGATGCTGTCAGGGTCTCCTCAGTGTGTGTCCTATCCATCGCCACCTTCTGCTCATTATCTCATTCCTCTTGCCATTCTCTGGCTTTATCCAACAGCTCCCTGTTTGTGATTTTGTCAAACCATCGCAGATGGAGTATCCTGCACAGACATCTATTGATGAATGTCTGCAACTTTTTGGTGTTCTCCTTAGTTGTTCTCCATATTTCCGCTCCATATAGAAGGACAGCCTTGACATTTGAGTTAAATATTATCTCAGTTTTATTTCTGATCATTCTTGAGGACATTGTTTATTGATGACCAAAAACTCTTAACCTCACAACACTGGGAAGACCTATAGATGCTCAGTTTTCCCAGCAGATGACATAGGATATACATACTGATAGATTCTGTGGCTTACTGTTAATACACACTGCTGGTTTGAACATTCATGGTTTTACGCCCTTGTGTTGCCGGGGAGCAAAGAATAGTAACATCTTTAAGGCAAGAACTTGAGGATGGTCATTAAAAGGCAAGTGGCACATACATGATAACTACTAGCAGCATGACTGGACAATTGTCAGATTGGACAACATTCCTGTAAGGTTTGGGTTAACTCAAATCTATAAAAATGACTGTTACATAAACTGCAAATGAAAAACTGACATTGTGTTAGGAACAATTTCAGTATCCATGTATCATTGGGAACACTGAATTGCAAAACTAATATAAATGTTAGTGATAAGATGTAGTCCTATGTTCTATGAGAACAGAAATAAATAAAAGAGATAAATAAACTATCCATTCATAACAAAGATGTTCACTTTGGATATTTTAAAGTAGGAACTTGGACATGATAACTGTCACCATCACTGGGATCTTAGAGTGCTATTTTAGGGCTGATGTATCACCATCAATTAAGTCCTTAACAAGCACATTTATGTCTTATATGCACTGCTTAATTGACATGAGTGCCTAGAGAAGATAATTTTGGAGGGAATGGTGCCAGAAAGAAGAACGAGAGGAAGAACTAGAAGATGATGGGCCAAGATGTCAATTGCGATCTGAGAATGACTGCTGCTGACGCCGGCCAACTTGCACAGAACAGATAGTTTTCAGGACTGCTGTCATGGGAGCCAAGTTCCGGAAGGGACAATCTACTTGATGATGCACTGCTCAACTTGTGGATCATCATTATGAGTCCTCGTCATGCCCAAGAACACATAAGGTTGAGACCAAAATTTCCCCTGATTCAATCTTGTACATTTCTTTCTACCTCAAACCTAGTCATATGCATGTCTTTCTACTCTGCTTCCAAAGTTCTCCTCCATGTGCCACTTGTTGTTCCTGCAGTATCCACTACATTGCACATCTTGGCATTAAAAAATTTTTTTTTAATCATGAGGACATGTCCGCTCCACTGTCTCTTTTGTATCTCTTTATTTATGGCTTCCAGATCAGTTAGTTCTTGAAGTCTGGGAATACTAATTTTATCCTCCCAGGTGTACCCAAGTGCTCTTCAAAGAAGTCTTTCCTCGAAATCCATTTAACATACCACCTTTACATATCACCAGTGTCCGTCACCGTTCAGGCGAGCCTTACTCTGAGTTCAGGGGTACTTGTAATTTACATGTGCAAGTAAAAGATCAGAATTTCCAATGCATCATGTGATCACCCAGAATTTTTGCCACAATTTAGCCTCAAACCCCAGAATTTCCATGGCCTGATGTCACTAGCAGAGCATGTTATCAACTTTGCTACTGGTAACCCCTGATTATATAGTGAGTTATGTGATTTATTTGAAGAAACTCTTACCCTGTGACCGTGCGACAATCATGATCAAGTATGATCTGAGACAGTGAGGAAACCAGAAGTGTTGTGTCCAGTCCTTCTGAGCCATGAACCAAAACAGAAACTCCTGTCAATCATAGCAAGAAACAATAAATGAAAATTTCAACAAAGATTTCATTTGTAAAAATGAATGAGAACAAGAAAAAATATGTATCTGGTCTCCTGCAAATTACAAATATAAACATCCTATGTAATGTCAGATGGTACAGACAAACTTATGTACACAGCTTTCTATTCCTAATGTTGTTCAAGAAAACTGGCTGATGCTACAAATAAGAAAGAGAAAACAGGTATTTTGGACATATAAAAAGACACGAAGGGCTGGAGAAGACCATCATGAAAGGAGGCATACCGGTAAAGAGAAGAAGTGGAAGACCACAGGGAAGATGGATCCAGGACGTAACTGATGGTTTGAACATGATGGCTGCAGAGGTGGGACATCTGGCCCATGAGAGAGAGAAATTCCAGAGGACTGTTGGGGTGGCAAAGTTCTGCTCAGGACAAGCTACTTGATGATGATGCTGTTCATCAGCTCTATTGCTAACATTCTTCTATACTGTGGAGCTGTCAAAGTATCTTTACTTTATTGTAGTCCCATTTTTTTTCTGTTAATTTCACATGTTTTGTTCTAATCCAAGTTTTCTAACTGTAAAGCAATAGATTAGTCAATAAATACAACTTTTCATCTAACTTAGAAGACTGTTTCAATTACCAGTTGGATGCTCTAGAAAGTTGACCACTCCAGGATTTGAACAAACAATGTATGCTTGTTGTTGAAATCTAGTGCATTAACCAAAAACACAGACTACACTGTACCAAAACACAGGCCCTCTGTACCAAAAACACATGTCCCTCTGTACCAAAAACAGATACCCCTCTGTACCAAAAACACGTACCCCTCTGTACCAAAAACCTATGTATCAATAGCACCAACCCCCTTGTTATAATAACAAACATTGGCTCAGATTTACCATCTTTATCCATGCTCTGTGCCACAACACAAGCTGAAGTAAGGATGTCCTTGACATGTGTTAGCCAGTTGCTAGACTCCAGCTTAGACAGCCATTTGTCCATGCTACTATTGCTGTCATTACAGGCTGTTAACAGAAGAGAAATAACAGGGCAAGTTCAAATGTAGTAAAATATAAACAGTAACCACAGATAAATATTTATATAAGCATTCTTCTTCTTCTCTGAACACTCCATATCGACCACTTGTTAACCACTCTTTGTGAATTGAGCTTAAGAGCGATTGTATGTTGTGCCAGTTATGTGTCTACAAGTAGTGAAACACGTACAAACAAAGTACTATAGTTTTACAAAAAACAGAAACAGTGACGATAATGACTGTTCAGCAGTGACGAAACAGAAACAGTGACTACAAGTAGGCCAACGCATTCGATTTCTGCGCTGCTTTTATTTAATACAGTAGCTTCCTAGGTCCTACATCAGTCGTCTCTTATGATATGCCTTGTAGATCACAGCGGTACTATTCTTTGCTTCCCTATGCTATGTGAGATCATTAATGCCTATGAATGCAAATGCTACAGAAGAGTACTTAGAAGAGTATCTTGGACAGAGAAAAGAACAACCACTTCTGTTCTGCAACAGCTTGATATTAAAGAGGGTTGGTTATTAAAGAACATTAAAATCTCACTGTCACGGCCATCCTCACTATTAGTAAAACGCAAATTGAAAGACTGGAAAGAATACAGAATGAGGCTATGCGTATCATTCTTGGTTGCACACAGGATACACCCTGCGTGGTGATGAGGTTTCTCCTGGATTTCCCAACCATGGAGTATATAGACTCAAGATAGCTAGAGCATGTGCGTACCTCAAAATAAGTGCTAAAAAGGATCACCCATTGCACGAGCTGCTTAACACCAGTGGAGGAAATCGATTAAAGCGGGGCAAGTCGTGGGTTGGCCTTGCTGCAGACACTGTTCAGCAGGTATGCGGGCTCACAAATATCGATTATAGGGAAGAATGGATACTGATGCCTTCAATATACGGAAACACTATTTCCACCATCATTAAATTTGATAAAAGTTGCAAAGAGAGGAATCCCGTGGTGATGGATGCAGACGTTAAGGCTATCATTGATGAAAACTGCAATGAAGGTGCCGTTGTGATTTACACGGATGGATCGGTAGTCATCATGAAAAGTCGCATGGGCCTTCTCTGCAAGCTCATGTGGCAAAATGGTCCATGAGGCCAGTGGTGCATTTCGTATGTCAACAAGCAGCATGACAATGGAGGTACTGGCAGTGACTAATGCTTTATGTTGGCTGGAGTCACAAAACTACACTCATGCGTGCATTCTGAGTGATTCATTGATTATGATCCGCAAGGTAGAGGCTGGTTCGGTGCGCAGGCAATTGACTGAATCACTACAAGCATCAACAATTTGCAGAATCACACTTATCTTCGTTCTGGGGCACATGGGTGTCGTTGGCAATGAGAGAGCTGACAGGCTGGCTGGCTCTGCCACCATATCAGAGGGCCAGCCAATGGATAGAGCTGATATTTTGAGCGCCCTCATAGAGTGTGGCAGCAAAGAAAATTTTCATTTAAACCAATCCATGTCAACTACTAGATTGTAGGAGCTGGGTTAGAAGATTGGAGTAGCAAGAAAAGAACAGCATAACAGGTACGGGAGTAGGCTCATCAATCAAAATCGAACTAGTACGGTCAGTTGCTGGACGCTGTTGGAGATATTGCGAAGGAGATCGGAGCACCTATGGACATGTCCGGAGTGCAATGAAGATATTCCAAACTGAAACTGAACATAAAATCAAGGAAAATTAAATATTTCTAACACATCAAACAACATGAGTGCCAGGAAAAGATAATTTTGGAGGGAATGATGCCTGGAAGGAGAATGAGAGGAAGACCTAGAAGACAATGAGTGCAAGATGTCATTGACGATCTGAGAATGACTGCCACTGATGCCAGTCAACTTACAGAGAATAGAGATTTCTCCAGGACTGCTGTCATAAAGTTCCGGAAGGGACAAGCTACTTGATGATGATGCTGATGTGTGACTGTCAAATGTATCTACAACAGATGGCATATGAGTCTAGCAATCCTTGCATGTGATAGTATTGTCATGTTGGAAAATGGAGAAAGACACAAACAGATTCATAAAACTAACATACCAATATTTCTTGAAGTCTCATGTCAAGATAGATTACTCACCTTCAATCATTTTTATAAGGGAATCATGGAAGGATTGTCTGCGTTCGACAGGCTGATGTATCCTTCTCCACTGAGGATAGTGTGCCTCTAATTCATAGCCACCCCCTAGAGGAAGAATAAAATCATATTTCGAGAATGACAATAAAGTTTTACAAAGAATATTGGAAGAATTCTATCTATCTATAAAAGAAAGCCAAACTTGTGTGTGTGTGTGTCTGTTACCATTGCTTAGCCAACTTAGAGACATGGTACTGACTTGAAATTTGGCAAGAGGGTAGCTTTCATGTTGCGGAATATGTAAAAATTATAAAACTGGACTATTGTTACTTCTTTACATCTTAAAAACTAACATAATTAACAACATGCTGTAAATAGTCAAAAAACCCAAAAGTGTTGGGAACTAAGGCTTCAATCTTACCTTGGACTCGCTGGGATTTGCAGCCTCATTTCGGACTACCAGTTTCAGTTTGGAATATCTTCATTGCACTCCGGACATGTCCATAGGTGCTCCGATCTCCTTCGCAATATCTCCAACAGCGTCCAGCAACTGACCGTACCAGTTCGATTTTGATTGATGAGCCTACTCACGTACCTGTTATGCTGTTCTTTTCTTGCTACTCCAGTCTAACCCAGCTCCTGCAATCTAGTAGTTACGTGGATTGGTTTAAATGAAAATCTTCTCTGCTGCCACACTCTATGAGGCGCTCAAAATATCAGCTCTATCCATTGGCTGGCCCTCTGATATGGTGGCAGAGCCAGCCAGCCTGTCAGCTCTCTCATTGCCAACTACACCCATGTGCCGAAGAATTAAGATAAGTGTGATTCTTGACGCTTGTAGTGATTCAGTCAATTGCCTGCGCACCGAACCAGCCTCTACCTTGCGGATCATACTCAATGAATCACTCAGAATGCACGCATGAGTGTAGTTTTGTGACTCCAGCCAACGTAAAGCATTTATCACTGCCAGTACCTCCATTGTCATGCTGCTTGTTGTCATACGAAATGCACCACTGGCCTCATGGACTATTCTGCCACATGAGCTTGCAGAGAAGGCCCATGCGGACTTTTTGTGATGAACTACCGATCCATCTGTGTAAATCACACCGGCACCTTCATTGCAGTTTTCATCAATGATAGCCTTAACGTCTGCATCCAGTACCACGGGATTCCTCTCTTTGCAACTTTTGTCAAATTTAATGATGGTGGAAATAGTGTTCCCGTATATTGAAGGCATTGGTATCCATTCTTCCCCTTAATCGATATTTGTGAGCCCGCATACCTGCTGAACAGTGTCTGCAGCAAGGCCAACCCACGACTTGCCCCGCTTTAATCGATTTCCTCTACTGGTGTTAAGCAGCTCGTGCAATGCGTGATCCTTTTTAGCACTTATTTTTGAGGTACGCACATGCTCTAGCTATCTTGAGTCTATACTACATGGTTGGGAAATCCAGGAGAAACCTCATGCAGGGTGTATCCTGTGTGCAACCGAGAATGATACGCATAGACTCATTCTGTATTCTTTTCAGTCTACTGGTACTTCCCAAAAACCAATAACAAATAGCCAACCGTGTGCAGACATGCTACAGACTTGAAATTTTGTTTGAGTAGCTTCCACAGTGCTGATAATATACAAATTGACTGTTTTAGTAAGTGTGATCTATGTAGTCCTGCTGTTGTTTACTCTAGAAATTATAACACAGCTGATGATCTGATCACTATTACAGTATTTGACAAGTTTATGTATCAGTTATATTCATGAATTTGACAATTGTTGCTATTGAAGTTTTCTCTTAAATTCATGAATTTGACAATTGTTGCTATTGAAGTTTTCTCTTAAATTCATGAATTTGACAATTGTTGCTATTGAAGTTTTCTCTTAAATTCATGAATTTGACAATTGTTGCTATTGAAGTTTTCTCTTAAATTCATGAATTTGACAATTGTTGCTATTGAAGTTTTCTCTTAAATTCATGAATTTGACAATTGTTGCTATTGAAGTTTTCTCTTAAATTCATGAATTTGACAATTGTTGCTATTGAAGTTTTCTCTTAAATTCATGAATTTGACAATTGTTGCTATTGAAGTTTTCTCACAATCTCAAGAAGAGAGATAATTAGAAATGTTATATTCAGGTCTAAAATGCGTGGAAAAACAGCAAAAGAATTCATTAAAACAAATAGTTTGTCTATATAATGTGATTACTTTCAAATAGTATATGACAGCAGGAAATGATACACAAAACACACAGAAACAAGGAGAAGAGGACAGCCATGCAAGTGCTAGACTGACAGAATCTCTGAACACCTCTATAAACAAAGCGCATATGAGGGTCCTCTCTAGCATACTATACTTTCCGCAAGGCCACAAATGAGATATATACTCTGTCATACTCCAGTGACACATAACTAAAATTACAATAGTCTAAATTACTTGACAATGATGACCAGGTGAGACAACTAACCTTTATTCTGGGCAATCTTTGCCACATTTTGAGCTCGAGTGTCAACAATGAAGCCCCGTTTTCCCATTCCCATAACTGAATTAACGAGACGTTCATCTTCTTTGCAGCGTTTTCCATTTGGTCCAGTAAGGGGTTGACTGCTACGCATGAGGACTGCCTAATTAATATACAAACAGGACACAAAATCAGAAGATTTTCATTTGTAATATTTCTTCTTCTTCTTTGAACACTCCATATCGATCACTTGTTAACCACTCTGTGTGATTTGTATGTGATTTGAGCCTAAGAGCGATTGTACATTGTGCCAGTTATGCACCTAAAGTAAGTCAGCACATCCGATTTCTGCAATGCTTTTATTTACTAGGGTAGCTTCCCTAGGTCCTACATCAATCGTCTTGTGGGTCGCAGTGGTACTATTCTTTTCTTTCCTTGCGGGCCCTGGCACCACACGGGCGGACATTTGTAATACTAATAACCACAACGTACATACATGACAGGATAAGACCACTGCACCCTACCAAGTACATCATTAAAAAGGGACTATGGAAAGTTGTGCATTATTTGAAGAGATCACTTCATATGTAACCTAATAACATTTGTCTTTCATGTTATGTTTGATACAATTTAATGAAAAAGTTGTATCTATAAATTTATTTGAATGAAATTTTTTCCCAACCAAAGAGAGCACCAGCCGCTGGCTGTTTGTTTGTAAAAGAGTGAGTGTAGTGAATGTAGGCAATGGGCCCTGTAAGAAATAAGGGTTTGTAGTTCGAAACCTGTGTTTAGTAATTTGTTTTCCCAGAAGCCTCCAATACTTGTCTATTATCTATTTATTGATCCTATTCATTGTCTGAGGAGTGTCTAGACGACATTGTCTGAGGAGTGTCTGGACAACATTAGCTGAGGAGTGTCTGGATGACATTGGCTGAGGAGTGTCTGGATGACATTGGCTGAGGAGTGTCTGGATGACATTGGCTGAGGAGTGTCTGGATGACATTGTCTGAGTGTCTGGACGACATTGGCTGAGGAGTGTCTAGACAACATTGTCTGAGGAGTGTCTGGACGACATTGTCTGAGGAGTGTCTGGACGACATTGTCTGAGGAGTGTCTGGACGACATTGGCTGAGGAGTGTCTAGACGACATTGTCTGAGGAGTGTCTAGACGACATTGTCTGAGGAGTGTCTAGACGACATTGTCTGAGGAGTGTCTGGACGACATTGGCTGAGGAGTGTCTGGATGACATTGGCTGAGGAGTGTCTGGATGACATTGTCTGAGGAGTGTCTGGATGACATTGGCTGAGGAGTGTCTAGACGACATTGTCTGAGGAGTGTCTGGACGACATTGTCTGAGGAGTGTCTAGATGACATTGGCTGAGGAGTGTCTGGATAACATTGGCTGAGGAGTGTCTGGATAACATTGGCTGAGGAGTGTCTGGATAACATTGGCTGAGGAGTGTCTGGATGACATTGGCTGAGGAGTGTCTGGATGACATTGGCTGAGGAGTGTCTGGATGACATTGGCTGAGGAGTGTCTGGATGACATTGGCTGAGGAGTGTCTGGATGACATTGTCTGAGGAGTGTCTAGACGGCATTGTCTGAGGAGTGTCTAGACGACATTGGCTGAGGAGTGTCTAGACAACATTGTCTGAGGAGTGTCTAGATGACATTGTCTGAGGAGTGTCTAGACGACATTGTCTGAGGAGTGTCTAGACGACATTGTCTGAGGAGTGTCTGGATAACATTGGCTGAGGAGTGTCTGGACGACATTGTCTGAGGAGTGTCTAGATGACATTGGCTGAGGAGTGTCTGGATAACATTGGCTGAGGAGTGTCTGGATAACATTGGCTGAGGAGTGTCTGGATGACATTGGCTGAGGAGTGTCTGGATGACATTGGCTGAGGAGTGTCTGGATGACATTGGCTGAGGAGTGTCTGGATGACATTGGCTGAGGAGTGTCTGGATGACATTGTCTGAGGAGTGTCTAGACGGCATTGTCTGAGGAGTGTCTGGACGACATTGGCTGAGGAGTGTCTAGACAACATTGTCTGAGGAGTGTCTAGATGACATTGTCTGAGGAGTGTCTAGACGACATTGTCTGAGGAGTGTCTAGACGACATTGTCTGAGGAGTGTCTGGATAACATTGGCTGAGGAGTGTCTGGACGACATTGTCTGAGGAGTGTCTCGATGACATTGTCTGAGGAGTGTCTGGATAACATTGGCTGAGGAGTGTCTGGATGACATTGGCTGAGGAGTGTCTGGACGACATTGGCTGAGGAGTGTCTGGACGACATTGGCTGAGGAGTGTCTGGATAACATTGGCTGAGGAGTGTCTGGATAACATTGGCTGAGGAGTGTCTGGATAACATTGGCTGAGGAGTGTCTGGACGACATTGGCTGAGGAGTGTCTGGACGACATTGGCTGAGGAGTGTCTGGACGACATTGGCTGAGGAGTGTCTGGACGACATTGGCTGAGGAGTGTCTGGATAACATTGGCTGAGGAGTGTCTGGACGACATTGTCTGAGGAGTGTCTGGACAACATTGGCTGAGGAGTGTCTGGATGACATTGGCTGAGGAGTGTCTGGACGAATGTATTAGTGCAATCTCCCATTTGGGTAATCCTTGTTCAATCCCCGATAAGGCCACAAGGTTTTTCTGTCAGAGGCATACAGAAAAATCCTAACCCAAACAGTTTTGCAGTGACTGCACTAGTCATGCGACCATTAAATTCCTCAGGCTTATGTCCCCCTTGTCCAAAATGCGGTAACACAGGCAGTAATGACAGTTTTTTAAAATTCATTGGCTTCTGTGCTTTCTCTGGGATTCTTAAAACTCCTTATTTTTTTCTCTCATTATTCTTGTATTTCTCATTCTCCTGCATTAGGTTAGCAACTTCTGTAAAGGAAATTTCTAAACAACCCCTATATAAACACTCCATTGCAGGATTATTTTTATAAAGAGGTCAACTGCAGTAGTGGTCCCATGCTCCTGTTCAAAACAAGGAATATAATAAAATATTTTTCTTCTTGAACGCTCCATATCGACCCCTTGTTAAACCACTCTTTGTGATTTGTATGTGATTGGATACGTTGTGTCAGTTATGCCCCTACAAGTAGGCCAGCACATCTGATTCCTGCGATGTTTTTATTTACTAGGGTAGCTTCCCTAGGCCACTACCTTAGTCATCCCTTACGACATTCCTTATAGGTAGCAGTGTTACTATTCTTTGCTCCCCTTGTGAGCCCCGACAACACACAGGCGTAAAATATTCAAATTATTCTGATGAATGAAGGCAATTAATGAGCAAATGTGAAGAGAACGAGAAGGAATAAGGAGCTTAACAAATGAAGATTACCTTTGAATCTTTGTGACAATAACTAAGAACTGGGAACCTTCCTCCTTGTCTGAATGCTGCAGCTTTGATAATGATATCATCATCCACACTCTTAGGAACAAACACAGCTTGTGGGTAAGTAGGACAAACCTGTAGGTGATCACAAAGCAGAAATACAAGATATATATTACTGTTTGGGAAAAAAACAGAACAAGAAGAACGACTGATTTGAAGTAAATCATGCAATACTTACACCAGCCATTAAAGAATGTTAAGTCTACCCATCTGGAGTACAAACAATCTCCAAACAGAGGTCATTACATGCACACATAAATACAGGGTGTTCAAGATAAAAGTAGCCAGATTGGCAAGTTTTTATTTGTCAACCGGGCTACTTTTATCTTGAACACCCTGTATAAACATGTTGACAATGTTAACTATCTATATAATACATAAATATACACATGTTGACAATGTTAACTATCTATATAATACATAAATATACACTGAGGAGAGTCTTGGCTGAATGCCCGGCTCTCATGCTCAATTCAAGGTTGAGCCAAGAATTTTTTTCTGTTGTGGGCAAAATGAAAAATCCTAACTTGAATAGTTTCACGATGACTGCACTAGCCATTAAATTTCTCAGGTTCTCACCCCCACCTCTCCTACTCCACCCTAAAAAACGGTACTACAGGCAGTAACAACAGTTATTTAAAAAAAATTATTCTACACCAAGACATTGAACAGAATATACGATTATACACCAAGACATTGAACAGAATATACAATTATACACCAAGACATTGAACAGAATATACGATTATACATCAAGACATTGAATAGAATATACGATTATACATCAAGACATTGAATAGAATATACGATTATACATCAAGACATTGAATAGAATATACGATTATACACCAAGACATTGAACAGAATATACGATTCTACACCAAGACATTGAACAGAATATACACAAAACTGGGAAAAGTTTGCCAGGAATAGATCCAACTGGAAGAAGACTTTGATCCCTGACTTCAGAACTGGTATCCAGAATTTGATTGTTTCTAGCTCTGAAAGATCTCCCAGAACAAGATGCAACTTATATAAAATCCTCACACTGAAACCCATTGTCTTAACATCGTCATCATATCAACCAAACAGGAATCAGATATTGTAGATGTTACATTATCTCTCTCATGCCTTTTAAACCCTGATTGAGGTATATGCCTTCAACCAACTCATGCCAAGTCTTCCTATTTGTAGCTATCTCCTGCAGTTCCCTCCAGCTCTTCTAATATTGTGAACCTCTGCCTCCAAATCTCGTCTCTGTGTAATCTGTGCTGTCTTTTCCATTTCATACATACTTCTAACATTTCAGGTGCCAATTCTGGAGTTTTTCATAGAAAGATAATCTGTGGTGCAGATTTCTTGCAGCTTTCTCTGCATCGCATCATACCTCTTCTAGAAGGACTTCCTTTCCTCTTGGCTGTCACAGTTATTATTTTATTTTTATTTGACTTGTTTATGGTTGATTGGATTTTGTGGCAAAACTTTTCTACTGGATAGCGTAGCCAGCCTAAGCCAAGCCCCACCATAGTCATCTTTACGACATGCCTTGTAGGTTGCAGTGTTACTATTCTTCGCTCCCCTTCAAAGCCCCAGCAACAAACGGGTGAGATGTTACTTTATCTAATAAGAAAAAAACTGAGAGGCAATAAATAAAGGAGGCAACAAATAAAGGAGGCAAATAATGCATTGAGGGATTGCTGGAGTTCACCTTAAAATCCTTGTTGACATATGAGATTCTCCACTCTTCGGACACCTCCTTGAATCTGTTAAACTCAGTCTCTGGGCTAAATGCCTGCCAGCCATTTTCTAAAACTTCAAACATTGGTCTGAAGAAGAAGGGATATCTCAGAGTGATATCATCTGTGGATAGATTATAATAAATCACTGTTAAACAAACTATAATTTTCAACAAGTAATAAAACATCGATACGATATGCTGACGATACAGTGTTACTGTCAACATCACAAAAAGGATTGAGAAATTATTAGAAGTGAAAGATAAAAGTGAAAAACAAAATCTATATCTCAATGTGGCAAAAACAAAAATAATGACAACAGATAAAACGAACATGACAAATGATATTTTTATCAATGGAGAGAAAGTAGAAAATGTAAACAGTTTTGAATATCTTGGTTCACTGCTAAAAACAGATGGAAATGGGATGAAGGAAATTAAAAGAAGAACAACCGGGATTGCGAGAGAGAGAAAAGAAGAACAAACATGGCTTTACAAAAATTAAACAACTCAAAACAGTATGGAACGGAACTGATAAGAAAACAAAGATCAGAATACTAAGAGCATGCATATTTCCAGTGGCAACGTATGGGTGCGAAGCATGGATATTTAATAAATTGTGGAAAAACATATATGTGCTTTTGAATATAAGTATTACAGAAGAGTCCTTCGTATATCTTGGACAGAGAAGAGAACAAATAGATCTATCCAAAAAGAACTGAAAATCAAAGAAAATTGGCTGATGCTACAAAGAAAGAGAACATTGAGATATTTTGGACATATAAAAAGACATGAAGGGCTGAGAAGACCATCATGGAAGGAGGCATACCGGCAAAGATAAGATTAGGAAAACCACGGAGAAGATGGATTCAGGATGTAACTGATGGTTTGAACATGACGGATGCAGAGGCACGACATCTGGCCTATGAGAGAGAGAAATTCGGAGGACTGTTGGGGTGGCAAAGTTCTGCTCAGGACAAGCTATTTGATGATGAATAAAACAAATACCTACATAGGTGCTATATAAACGCAGTTCTGATACAAAAGCAAGAATGCGCCCAGAAAGAAAGTGAATTGATGGCAGTAGAGACATATTACAGCCACACAGGTTGATTATAATAAGTGTCAACCATCAGATGCTGCATCATCAACTATTCCTCCCTGCAATGCAAAAGTAGAAGCATATAGATATAGATAGAAAAATCTCATGGAACCATCTGGATATTTTTCCAAAGATCCCTGATCTCAGTGTAGGTGAGATCAAGTTCCAAGTCCTATTAGAGATGGACGATAAAACGTAGGTCATGTGTTCAATTTGAGCACCTTAAAAGAACACTTGGCAGTTCAAAATCGAGAAAAGCTGGCTGGAGAGCTGCTGCCCGGGCAAAATTCATTAGAAAAAAATTAAATTCCTATAAAAATATCTTCACCATCTTCAAAATTACACCAGGGACCATGGCTGTTGCTACGGAGTTCATCCACTGCAGCTGAGATCTTCCTGTGTAAGAAAGAGATCGGAGCACAAATGGTTACTCAAGAGAGTGCAATGATAATGATCCTATCAATCAGATAGAAAAATAAATAAAAACATAATAGACCAGGTAAAACAGTATTTCAAATATGAAAGGGCTCTAATGCATATCATATCAACTGAAGTAAGGATAGAATGGATACTTACTGATGGATGCTATGTCCTTCAATATTACACAAACAGATTTAGCAAATATGAAAGGATTCTTTTTCTTCAAATGCTCCATATCAGCCACTTGTTAAAAACTTGTGATTTGTATGTGATCCGAGCCTGAGAGTGATTGTACGCTGTGCCAGTTATACGCACATCGAATTTCTGCAACGCTATTTATTTACTAGGGTAGCTTCCCTAGGCCCCTACCGTCACCTCTTACGACATGGTCGCAGTGTTACCATTCTTCACTCCCTTGCGGCCCGACAACACACAGGAGGAAAGGATTCTAATGCATGATATCATATCAACTAAAGTAAGGATAGAATAGATACTTTATCCATTCTAGAATACTATATCCTTCAATATTACACAAACAGATTTAGCAAATATGAAATGAAAAGAGAGACAGGATAAAAATATAAAAAAGTACATTACCAATATTTGACAAAGATTCTATAGATGCAGCCACATTAATACAATCTTCTGCTGATGGGATGTCCAGGTAAAGAATAAGAAAGTCCTTGCACTTGAGAGTTAAAGTACCTCCACTTCCACTCAGCTTCTTCTCCACGCTATCAATGTTATCATGGAGAAGCTGTAAGATGATCATTTAAAATAAAACACATTAAGTGACAAGTGATGAGGGATTTATTCAGAAGAATACATTTAATTAAGGATGAATTATGAGGGGAAAACCACCCGACTGCAATTGTTTTATTTTGTCAACAATTTGCAGAATTACACTTATCTTTGTTCCAGGGCACATAGATGTCGATGGCAATGAGAGAGCAGACAGACTGGCTGGCTCTGCCACCATATCATGGGGCAAGCCAATGGATAGAGCTGACATTTTAAACGCCCTCATAGAGTATGGAAGCAAAGAGGACTTTCATTTAAACCAATCCATATCAACTGCTAGATTGCAAGAGATTGGATTCAAGATTGGAGTGGTCAGAAAAGAACAGCACAACAGGTATATGACTAGGCTCATCAATCAAAATCGAACTCGTATGGTCAGTTGCTGGACGCTGTTGGAGATATTGCGAAGGAAATCTGAGCACCTATGGACATGTCCAGAGTGTAATGAAGATATTCTAAACTGAAACTGAAATATTTAGTTTTGTACACTAACAACTCATCCTGTGCAGATGAACTAATTCTTACTCTGTACACAGTTTTAGACATCAGTTTCAGTAGTTTTACAGTAAGCAGTATGGCGGACAGTTGGAAGTAACATAGCTATAAGTGTGCTAGACTTGATCAAAGTAAAGAACCTGTTATCATACAATGTTGTATATTGGTAAATACAATCACTGCACCTAGTAATGGAAGTGCTGATAAGCTGTATGACTGAGGATAGAATCAGTCGCTAATGTGAAACGGGACTTCTGGCCGTGCTATGGAGTATCGTGCACTAGCGCCAGAACCCGTCATATTAGAGGCGCAGTGTACAGCGGTACCAACGGATGGGGATACAGCAAAAGGTGTGGTCGTGTCTGTCTTAGGTACACGTAGAAGAAGCGGGCAAAGAAAAAAATCAGCGGAAGCTAGAAGGAGACAGCTAAAATGTTATAGATTAGGTCACCACCTCGTGTTTTCATACTCAGCGACTCCATGAGCATGATTCATAAAGTCGAATCAGGAAAGGTGAGACGCAACTGGGTGGAGGTACTGGTACAGACAATGATCAGCAAAATCACAATTTTTGTCCCTGGGCATGCAGGAGTTAGGGGTAATAAACGAGCTGATAGATTGGCTGGCTTGGCTACAATATCAGAGGAGCTGCCATGGATCGAAATGACATTCTTCACGCATTGAGAGAGTCTTTCCGAACAGAGGAGTTTCAGGGCTGTGAATCCCACTTGCTAATCAGATTGAAAGAGATGGGTGTCGATATTGGTGCAGCCCGAAAAGAATGACATACTAAATATGCAAAGAGATTGATTAATCAACATCGAACTGGCATGTTGGCCGCTGGACGCTGCTAGCTTTGCTGAGATGGAGCACCTATGGACATGTCCGAGTGCTATGATGATAGTCCTCATATAACTGATAACTGATATTGGTAAATACATTGTTACGTTTATATTTTTCTCTCTGACCAACGGCATATGATAGGTGACATCATTAAACAAAATCAAGAAAGCAAATCAAATTTTCCCTGCCCGAGGTCCCGGGCCCAAATTTGGGATGTAAAGAATAGAACCACTGTTACCTGCCACGCATGTCGTAAGAGCGATTAAAAAGCTTGACTGAAATCGGATGCACGAGTCCTAAACATGTAGTAGTCTATGCGTTTAGGGGCCTACCAAACCAATGTGCAGCGTATACACGTTCTTGGCAAAAATCAAACATCACAAAGAGTGATTAAAATTGCTTGTAAAGAACGAATGCAAAGAAGAAGAGAAATTTTCACCACACTCAACAAAATTTGGTAAGTCACATGATCAAGTCTTAGAACAAAATTTGGTAAGTCACATGATCAAGTCTTAGAACAAAATTTGGTAAGTCACATGATCAAGTCTTAGAACAAAATTTGGTAAGTCACATGATCAAGTCTTAGAACAAAATTACCAATATATATATATATAGAAGAAGTGTTATTATACAGTAATGAGTGTTCGATGGTGTCATACACAACTTGGAGACATTCAAAAATTAATGTCTAAGAAGAATCCTGCAAATTTTCTGGCCAAATACAATAACAAATGTAGAGCTTTTAAAACTAATAAACTATGCAACCATTGGAAACCATTATTAAAAAACAAAGATATAGATGGATTTGTCATAAATGCCATTTGCCAGTAGGGGCATTGGTTAGGACAGCTCTCCAATGGACAGCGGATGAACAAAGAAGATCAGGATGCCAAAAGGAAACATGGAGAAGAATCACGGCAAAAGAATTGAAAGAGTGTGATCTGAAATTGGAAATGATTGGTAGAAAGGTGGCAGATCAGTAACAATGGAAATCTCTTGTGGAAGTCTTATGTATCAAACGGGACATGAAGAGAATATAGATATTATGGGTGATGAGATAAACATCATGTCAGCTGTCTCTACTTTCCAGCATTTCTCTGGTACCCAACTGAGGCACTAGAGAGACACAAGAACCATTGTGAACTAGATGAAGCAAGTGTACAAACCCCTGTGCTATTGTTCCCTCAACTCCCCAGTTTTTCTCTCTCTCTCTCGTGATCACTGATGTACCAGATTTTCCCATAAATTCTCATTCGTGTGGAAATCTGATTCATGCAGCCTTAACATGGGTGTGGTTCGTCACATCTTTAGCGCCATGTGGAGCTCTGGTGCTTATCCTTCGGAGATGTGTCCGGTTTTAGACAGCGTTTACTGGGTTCACTCTCCGTCAGCCTTGGGCTGTCACCAGCCGACCTGCAAGGCAGCAGGTTGTATAGGGGTTTAATTTCCTGTATGGCTAATTTCCTAGTCTATTTAGTTGAAAATGGGTACTCTTCTTCCTGAAATATGGACACATTTTGAATTGTTGTTGGAACTACTAAGATAATGTTCTAACTGGTACTATTATCAAGCTGAAAGAAACTGAGCACCTAAGGGGACAATTGTGTGCGTGCATTCTCAGTTTCAACGTAGAAAGTGGTTAGTCTAAGACTGTTGATATATCCATATAGCTTGTACAGGAAAAGTACTGATAATAACCATACTATAAGTTTATTGTCTAAGCACAATAAGCTTATAGCATGTGTTTATGCAAACACTGTTCGATCGAACCGCACCTGATTATTCTGTGTCTAGCTAAAACGAAGCTGTGTGAAAGACACTCCACAGTAAAGATATTTTTTTAAATGGCGCACTGGTTGGGTTCGTAAGAACACTCATATTGCTAGGCTAGGCAATGGGTGCCAGAAGAAATAAGGGTAAGTAGTTCGAATCCTGTATTTGGTAATTTGTTTTTATGAAGCCCTAAAATTTATACACTGTCTATTTATTGATTATATTCACTGCTTCCGTTGCTTCCTCTGTGGTTCTTACAAAAAACTCCTTGTTCTCTCATCTGATAATAGCCATAGAAATGTTATCTGGTCTTCCTATGTTGGTCATATACGAAAAGCAAAGGAAGTAATATATACTCCAGATTTCAACCTTATACACTCAAGCGATCACCTCGCTTGTGTGGTGTAGGCCTGCAAGGAGCAAAGACTAGTACCACTGCAACCTACAATGCATGTCGTAAGAGGTGAATGATGTAGGCCCAAAGGATGCTACCCTAGTAAATTAAAAGCTGTGCAGAAATCGGATGTGCTGGCCTATTTGAAGGTGCATAACTGGCACACCATACAAATGCTATTAGGCTCAGATCACATACAAATCACACAGAGTGGTTAACAAGTGGTCGATATGGTGCGTTTGAAGAAGAAGAAAAAAGAAGTGATCATCTTGCCTTCAACAAAAAGTGGACATGTTTGGAAACTCCATCAACTGACACAAATTTAATGTTGTGACATCACATAATGGTTCCTCTTACCCATAGCTCTTCATGGTTCTCACATCGAGATGATAGTATCAGATGATGTCCTGTCACACACAATGTTCCTTCCATGTCAGGGGTGAATGGTCGGTGAAGAACCACACTATTTACCATTGGAGTTTTAATGAACTCTACAAACTCCATTTTGGATGTAACTGCCTAAAATGATAAAGCATCAAAGTGTCTAAGGCATGAGATGGTTTTCTCAAGTGGAAAAATATACAAAACAACATATACACACACAGAAGATGGTTTAGTTTCAACAAGCAAAAATTGGACAAACAGAAAAAAGTACCAAAAGTGAACAGACAGAACAGAGTTGATTTAGTTTAACTCAACTTGTCTTTATTTTTTTATATTTTGTTTATTTACAATCAATTTTTGTCTATCGCAACATATGTCTATGAGACCTAGACCTTAACAAATCAGTTTAGAAGCACACCAATGCCTTTAAATTGTCTATCGCAACATATGTCTATAAGACCTAAACCTTAGCAAATCAGTTTAGAAGCACACCAATGCCTTTAAATTGTCTATCGCAACATATGTCTATGAGACCTAAACCTTAGCAAATCAGTTTAGAAGCACACCAATGCCTTTAAATACAGATTCTACAGAAGTATCCTTAACCCCTTTACCCTTCTGAGCCGATATAACAGCTTCCAGTATTTTTTAAGACGATGCAAAGCTGGTATACTGGTTAATACAGCAAACATTGCAATATAAATGTGTCTAAAGGTAACAAAAATTATGGGGTGAAAGGGTTAAAATATCAAAGACACAGAAAAGAACATATCAATTCTTAATACTAGAACTAAACATTGGAGATAGTTGGCTATTCAAAAAGATTGGACAACGAAAAGTGACATAAAAGTTTCAGGTTACATAAAACATCATATAAGTTTGGAGAAGACCTTGTCTTGCCCTTATCTTTTATATCTTTATTTAGTCTGTCATTGTATTCTATCTCCACTATTGTTTGGAGTGGCCATTGACTGGGTGATGCGAAAATGTTGCTGGGGCGAAACTGGCATAGATTGGGTAGAAAATAGTCAACTAGAAGATTTGGATTTTGCAGATGATATTGCCTTGTTAAGTAGAAACAACCAAGATATGCAAAGAAAAACAGATAACTTGTCATCTATAGCAGCAAAAGTTGGATTGCAGATAAGCTATGAAAAAACAAATATAATGGAGACACCTATGACAAGTAACGTAGATATCACCCTGGAATCTAAAATGATGAAAAAATAACAAAGCAGCTCACCTATTTAGGTAGCAAATTTGATTGCACAGGAAATGTAGAAAAAAAAATTATGATATGAATTGGCAAAACAACATCAGCTTTTAAAAGTCTAAATAAAATATGAAACTGCAAGTTATATAGTATTAAAACTAAATTACGAATTTTCAATTCAAATGTTGTATCAATCCTAACATATGCCAGCGAGAGTTGGAAAATGACTAAAGATATAGAAAGCAAGTTGAATGCATTTGAAAATAGATGTCTGAAAAATAATGAATATAAAATGGAACGAATTCAGGAGAAGTGATGAAATCAGAGACATGTCTGGTCAACCGCTGGTAACAACTGTTATAAGAAAGAGAAGATTGAGATATGTTGGACACCCCTTGAGAAGAAATGGTCAACGAATATCAAAGCAGGCATTGAAGTGGGATGCAAAGGGTTCAAGAAAGAGAGGAAGACCTAAGGGATTGTTATTTTTGCTCTTTGACAGGATTCTACTATGCCATCTAACCATCTTTTCGTAGTCTTCCTCTCGCCTTCTTTCCTGATGTTCTGTTGTACAAGACTCTGTATACTGTGGAGTTTGGATGCATTCTTATCAGTGGCGGCTGGTGGTCATTTTTCTTGGTGGGACACTGCAAAAATTTCGGAAAAAAATCTTGGTTTTTTGAGAATTTACTATTATTTATCTATTCCGGGAAGTTATTACCCTTTCAGAAAAAGAACAAATGCTTCTGTTCTGCAACAGCTTGATACTAAAGAGAGTTGGCTCTTAAATAATATAAAATCAAATACAATTAATGATTTTGGACACATCAAACGACAGGAGCGCCTAGAGAAGATTTAAAAAAAAAAACTCGTCTGGAACACAAATTGAACATGCGTCACCCACCTGACAATAAAATACAAGCAACGTGAACTTGTCAACGATTCTTGAGAGTCTTATACATATTACGGTGATTTTGTAATATCTAATCTCTGTGGCAGATGGCTACGTCCTGTAAAGGATTTTGTATGCTGTGTACTGTAAAGAAGTGAAATTGTCACTTCTGTTGCATTCTTTGATTGAGAAAGGCAATTTGGTCAAAGCGTTTCTGTGTATTGTTTTTGTATTTGGTAAATCTCTAGTACTTTGTTATTGTTAAAATGTTTTTACGTGTTTCGCTCAACTCAGTTGACAACTAACTCAAATTAGTCAAATCAAATAAATGTACGAAAGAAAATTGCTGTAGACAAGGTGTATTAATTCAAGGTAGAATTCCCAAAAACAAATCTTATTCTATGATGGTTTGTTATTTATTACTATTATTATCTATAATTTTATACTATTTTTATATAAAATTGGGATTCAATCGATAATTAAACGGACTATTTAATCTAGTTCTCGTTTATATGGGAAGTAGTTTGGCCTCATAAGAATGAATATATCTTCCGGCTGAATGAAAATGACATTGTTTTGGCAATTATCATTGCAATAGCGATCAATGGTCAGAGGTCGCAATGTTACATCTTAGAAAGCAAAATTGTAAACTAGCCCCAGAAATAGTACATGGCACAATGCTTGAAGTATTAGAGGCAAAATGATGAGTTTCAGTATATATACAATATTTTAAATAAGGATATGTTATATATATTATAATGATTGTTATATTATTCTGATATAATATTTATATTTTAGTGTTATATATTCAACTTTCAAAGCTAATCAGTGTCAAGCTAAAAGTAATAATTTCGAAAAAATAATTTCTAAAAAAATAAGTCACGTTAATTATTTTTGGTGGGGAAACTAGCCTTTATTGATGAGTCGCCCCTGATTCTTATTAAGTGGCCAAACCACTTCAATCTTTGTTTCTCAATGTAATTCAAGCAAGGTTCTGTGCCAACTTTATTTCTTATGCTGATGTTGGTGACTCGTGTCTTTTCTGGTGTTGGTAACTTTTCACAGGCAGCGCATTTCACATGTAGTTATTTTTTGTGACTGCACTCTGCTCATTGTCCATGTTTGGCTCTAGTAACACAAAGTAGGTATGAAAATGCTGTTGATCATCAATTATTTAGCTGTCAGTAAAATGTTTGTGTGTCTTAACAATGGGGATAGCTGGTAGGTTACAGCATTTGTTTTTTGCACTGTAGCCTCTATCTCGTCTTATGTGAATATGCTTCCTAAGTATTTGAATTCTTTCACTTGGTTGATTGTAGTGCCATTGATATGGATGTCTAGTTTATTATGTTTTATTCACACATTCATTATTTCTGTTTTAATGTTATTGATTTTCATGTCATAATTTATACAATTTTGGTTCAGGGTGTCAATATGATGTTGTAGATCTTGTTCATTTTGTTGTATCAGGCACTGATCATCTGCAAAAGCAGTTCATTTATTTCATCATTATCTGAATTTGACTCTTGAATTATTTTATCCATACATGCAATAAAGAGTAGTGGTGAGAGGACAAAACACGTAATCACAAAGTACTGTAGTTTTACAAATTACAAAAACAATGACAAAATACAGCAACGTTTGACCAACAAGGCCTTTATCAAGCAAACGAACAACAGGAGCGACAAATTTAAAAAAACATATGGACGACTACATACAAACGTTTCTAATGAAAATCTGGAAATAAAAACAAATAACGAAATAAATGTAACACAATAAACACACATAAAAACTAGAAATAGAAAGGAAGAGAAACAATGAAAAATCTAGTAAATATATAACTTGAATACATGCAACATATGCCCATATAGATTACAAGGCATGGGAAGAGAAAGTACTAAGAAGCATAGGAATGTAATACGTTGAGCCCACATGGTCGCAAGGTACCATACAACGAAATCAACCTATTCTCCAGAGCAAATTGACTGCGATCATCCGAGGAACATGATCGGATGGCTGTGACCTGGACATCGTGAGCTCCTAAATGGCCAGTATCACTGAAATGGGTGGCTACAGGGGTCACAGAGCATTGGCGTATGTCGCGCAAGTTTTGAGGCGAATTGATCACTGAGCCTCTTGTCTGTCTCGCCGATATAAGCCATGTTACACCGCTTATAGATAGTGGCATAGACAAGATTACAGGACTCACATGTGAAACCATCGTCAATAACAAACGTGGCTAAATTAAAAGATACCGTACGCGTCTGTATCACATAAGCACATGTGTTGCAACGCCGCCGGCCACACTGGACAGTGCACTTATTATGTCATTGTAATTGCAGAGTAACGACAGTAACCGCTTTCACTTGTCAACTGCAAATCTTAGAATTAAAGTCTCCAAGGAACACTGTCATTTCATGCTTTTGTCCTTCCCATGGCTATCTCAAGTTCATCGTTTATCAATAATGAAATGTATCTTATTTTAGTTACTAACTACAATTGATTTTTCTGTCAGTTCATTCAATGAACTTCTTTCTTTTCTCCAAAAGCCATATTATGAATATGATTATCACCACCTAGCCGCCTTGGGCTAGCCATATTATGAATGATCATTGATTGCATGATATAGTTTAGACTTTAGTATATTAGTTTTAATTTTATCAGTTTTAGGTTTAGGTTACCACATCCACAGTTGAGTCTGGAACTCCAGTCAGTTTGCAGCGGTTACTTTGCTGATAGTGAGTCCGATCACCTTTATTGGAAACTAATAAATAGTAATAAATGATATTAAATTAATATTAAATAATATTACAATCATCATATGCAAACACAAAAAATGATGCAGAAAAAATCATCTCTGAGAACTAGTGGTGAGCACTGAGACTAGTTCACTCTGACTCAGTCGTCTCATCTGTCAGTCTGAGTCTCAGCCCTCAGTTTGTAATTTAAATTTGTTATCCTTATCTACAAAAACAACATAAATTTATATGTACAATTTAATGATTAACTTCCTATAAATGTGACGCTCGTATTATTATTAATCTTTGTTTCAAATAAATTGAAATAAACAATGATATACCTGACACTGGTCAACTAATTGTGGAAGTCGATAGCGAGTACTACTGTAAAGTGTAATGGTATATTAGCAATCATCATAAACAGATGCACTTCCGTGTCGTCTACCGATTCTTTTCACGCAGTTGTATTTTTGCATTGGTTATAAAGCGTTCCATTTTGATTGGTCACCATCGCTAACAACAGTTTGTGTACAAGATGGCAGACATTCTTGGTATGTGTATTTCTTGAATGATGTACATTTAGTTTCAATATTGTTTACGTGATTAAAGTTGAATCACTACTTGTGTTTTATGAATACATTTACCAATGGTTATGCTCTTTAATTTGTAAGTTAGTACATTGTTCATATTTTGTTGGTGTAGTTTGCGTGTTAAAACATCGATTGATCCATCTTTGTTTTATTTTATGCGCGGCTACATAGTATACATGATACTACTACATAGTAATTATACTTCAAGTTCAGATTTAAAATTAGACTGACACACATATTTTTAGATTAAGATTATTTTTTCTAAAGATATCTGTTAGCATATTTCAGTTATAAAATATAATTATTGCTAATGTGCTTAAGAAGGCTACATTTAACCTGGGATAGTATATATAAATCGACAATCTCTGGTCCTTTTGGTATTTAATATTTATTATATAGATAAATTACAATATTATATATATAAATATGCAGTTGTGTGTTATATGAAAAGTTTATAATAATATAATAATAATAATTTCTCTCGTACCGTTATACGTTACATATGGCCTGCAAGCAACTTCTCCATACCTCTCTATCATGGGCAACTCATGGTTAGTTGATGATATGATGAACATCGCTGGATAAGTTAGAAAGGATCCAAAATGAAGCGATGAGGCTTATACTCGGTTGCACGCGTGACACTTCTTGTGAGGCAATGCGCTACGTCCTTGGATTGCCAACGATGGCCACGAGACACAAAGTCGCACAGGTAAAGCGTATCTGAGAGTTTCTGCGGACACAAATCATCCTCTGCACAAATCCATAAATGAGAACAAGGGAAGGCGATTGAAGTGAGGTCGATCCTGGATGGCCGAGGCAGAGGATATTATTAAACAGGTCTGTACTCTAGATGAGCTGAGGCACGGTGACGAATGGATGCCTATATCAGAGGATATGACTGCTTACGCCAGGGTTATCAGCACACTTGGACACCGCTGTAGAGAATGGGCCCTGGGCGTCGTCAATGCAGAAATTCTTGCACTCGTGGATCAGCACTCCCACCCAGGTGATATCATTATCTACACCGATGGCTCTGTCAAGCGTGGCACCAGATCATCGTGGGCTTACTCAGCACAACGAAACGGTCGCACACTTCATGAGGACTGCAGGGCTTTCGAGACAACGACATCGAGCATGACTATGGAGATCACCGCTGCCTCCAGGGCTCTGTCATGGGTGGCTGAGCAACAGGTTACCCATACAATCATCATATCAGACTCGATGAGTATGCTTCAACTGATTGCATCTGGAAGTATGCGGTGGAATGGGTGAACAGCATTCGGAGATCACATCTCAAGAAAATGACTTGGCTGTACACGCCTGGACATGCTGGAGTGCGGGTAACGAGCGTGCTGACTCTCTTGCAAACAGTGCCCTGACTCAAGTGGGCAGAAGCATGGACAGAGCCGATATCATCAATGCGGTACGCTCTCAATTGTGTGACATGGGTGGGTCTCAGACACTGGAACGAGTTCGAGAATTAGGTGTTAAGTTTGGACATGCCAGACAGTGTCGTCTTCGTGGTAGAGAGAGAAGATATAGTAATCAACTTCTCATGGGTACTGTGAGCAAATGGACTTTGGGATGGCTGCTGCAACGGAGGACAGAGCACGAATGGGAATGCCCAATGTGCCATGACGTCGATCGCATAACATAACATGGGCAACTCGCTAAATCTCCTCCATAGAACCGAGACCGATATTTCTTGGAAAAAGTTTATACTGTTCACGAAAATGCATCTTTCCCAAGGAAAGACCATATGTGATGCCTACATTTGTCAAGACATATCCTAGATCTAATTGTTAAACTTGGAGTAAATCATATATCACAGCAGCTGTCAATGTACACTGATTTATATTTTGAGTGGTTTTCTTGAGCAGCACACGTCATGCTCGTTTATTTCTTTGTATGTTACTGTACTTTAGTTGTCATGTGAAGAGTAACATATGTTACTTATGTAAGAAATGCCATAAGTGTAGGAAAAGAGACGATTAACAATGTTTGCAAAATTACTAAGACGCATTTTATTAATCAGATAATATCTTAATAATATACCTTTTGTATACACATACTTAGATTATTCTTTGCATTCGTTCTTATCAATCAAGTTAATAACTTTTGTGATCTGTGTGGTTTGCGTCGTGAATGTGGAGAATACATTGCACCCTGGTTCATATGCCCCTGTACCATGTAGAATAGATGATCTGAATTTCAGCCCAAGGGGATGCTTGGGTTTACATGATCTGATATTCCTTACACCTTTGAGCGTTCAGTTTTGCAGACACCGGGCAATTTCAGTATGACCAACGGTCTTTTACACGCTTCTGTGTCGATTATCGATCTCTAGACGTCGACCAGGAGAATTGTGTAGGTTTCAAATATACTGGCTGCCTAGTGTGCGGATACATTTCATAGCACGCACAGCTGAACTTACACTACCATCTAATCTTATGGGTGGCTCTCCTTCTACCTCTTTTCGCTGTGCCAGACTACATTACAGCAATCAGTTTCCAGGACTGCCATTTGAAGTTGGAGTAGGATCTTTGCCAATGCCAGCTCAATTGAACCTGGATCTATCATGTCACTTTATTTCATTACGTTAATGGCCTCATAGAATTACACTGACCGTTGTCATCATGCTGGTTTATCACTTTTCCATTTTCTCTCATCTGTCGTGTTTATAATCTTACTCTGAAGAAGGTCGTTTTCTACTAAGATCATAAGATGCTCTGCTATGTATCTTCTACTAATGTTTTTTTGTTATGTTCTGTTTTATATTAGGGTGCTTTATGACTAATTATCTTTCTAAGTTAATCTAAGACTCATCAGCTCTCAAAGATAATCTATGACTTATCACCACTCTAGGATGATCTGTGTCTTATGAGCTAAGCTACTTTATGTCTTATCACCTCTATATATATATATTTATATACTACTCTGTCAAGACCGTAGTGAAATACTTTTTCTATAATTAGTAGTTGTTCTGGATCAATCGCCAATTATACTTTATTTCACCCATTTCATCGACACCACTTTGTCTGTTTTAGAGAGGAGGGAAGGGAGGGGGAGCGTCTGTTCTATTTTCGTCTATCACCACATCAAAGATCAAAGAAAGGATGCAACGTCACCTCCATGTAAATAGCGGGCAATCTGTGATTCTCAACCTTTGAGGACACACTCCTCCCCTAGTGGAAGGGCAATCTGATTCTGGCTCAAGTAGCTCGTTAATGATATGTACAACATAAACACTGCATAGCACTGAGCCAAATTGGATGGTGATGGCATATTGTCTTTCTATAACAGTTTTTCGTGATAAATATTCAGCCACATACATAATTGCGAAGTTTGGCATGAGCCGTGGTAGGAGTCATCAGTAATCACTGCCGGGAGAATGCATGAAGCTTGTTTATAATTGGCGGAATAGCAGACTATCAACAAATCATACCTGTCGCAATCTGCTGAAAGGGACTGAGACCCTATAGTTCTACACGGTGGGAAATGATGTCAGTTCTATTAATTAACATTTGATTATACATTCAAAGACATGATAACAGGATAGATACGTATCATCTTATGTGTGTGCTCGTGCTACCTGCGTGAGCACACGTACACACAAACCTCTAATCCTGCATGTTCTGAAATCATGAAGTAGCCTTTCTGAAAACTTATAGTATTCTGTTCTGCAACTTAAAAAAGTGAATCTGTGACTGTCTTCAGTTGCTATGCCCACGTCCGTGTATCTTCTCCGAATCTCATCACTTCCCACATGGAGCGAAATACTTTCTTTACACCCCAAATTTAGGCCCCGGTAACCACTCAGACGACTGCTATTATTAATTTATCAATCCTCTTTTCCAATGGTGACAGTAACACTGTATAGTCAGCATATCTTAGTTCAGGTATTCTCTTCCTCCATGGATCCAATTATAAAACAATCGTATTGTTCTTTTCCCTCTATTTTCTGTAACACTCCTCCTGCCCGTCTGGCCAGCGTGTTTGTAGCGCGTTGGACTACGGGTGACTATCCTCTGTGTGTGCGGGTTCAATTCTGCGGGATGGCAGAAAAGCTACAGATTCCCCAGATTTACGGTGTTCGTGGCACCGAACCGAAGGGTTACGATGTCCATGGCACCGAGCCGAAGAGCTGAAAAGCTCAAGTGCTTCTGGATCGCAATCTGACATGTCATGGCACGTTCTTACAGCCACAGTTTTATCACTGCACATATTTTTTTATGATTTGTATAGAAATCCATTTTCCTTCATTTCCTGAATAACATAATTTTTATTGTTTTATTTGAAATGACTGAATATTTGTATCCATTTTTCTTCGCAACTTGCATTTTTCAAAATGCCTTAGCTTGCAGACCAAAAACGGCACTTGCTAGCATTAAGCATTTTTTTCTTAATAGTGGGACAAAATGACAAACTTACCGGGACCATACCTCTATGATCTAAACCGGGAAGTATGGTAAGCTTATATAATATATGTATATAAAGTAAATATCTCATATTTGTTTTAAATGACGGCCTGAGATTAATGCAAAACTGTTTATTCATTCAGGTGATAATAAGTCGAACTGCTAGATCACCGAAACAAGTTTCCCACCATTTTATACAAATTCAATATTGTGGACCTGACTATATACTAGAACGTGATACAGTTCTGCTACTCAAATCAGCTTGCTATTATATTAAAGTTTAAGGATCGGCATCTGAAGGGCCAGGACAGTTTGTGGCTGAATAACCATGGACGGTTTGTATTCTAATTATATATTTCAACTCGCATGTTTGTTAATATATTTGTTAATCACTGAACACCGTTTTGTAATTGATGTGATATGTTGTGTTGTGTTATTTGATGTGTTGTACATATTCTATAATTCTAGAAAAAAACCCGAACAAACTTGTTTATAAATTTTATAATTTTTCTTTCACTAAGAAATATTGCTACATATTTTCACACTTTCTGCTTTTTTGAAAAATAATTGTGCTCTTTTTTTCGTTGTTCTTACTTTCTCCTTTCTGAACTTAACTTTTGTTCTTCATAGTTTATTGTTCACAATTTTGTTCTTCATAGTTTATTGTTCACAATTTTGTTCTTCATAGTTTATTGTTCATAATTTTTAAATTAATAATTATGTAGTTTACAGGTCTGTGGTTCATATTTTAGATATTCATATTTTAGTTGTTAAGAAGTTAGTTCAGAGTTTATAATTTATCATATTTGTTTATGTTTGTTTGCATTCACTATAGAATAGATAAGTAAAGAACCCGTTTTCTTATCACGGTGATAGTCCCGTGTTTTTCTTTACTAACAGCACATGATCGGTGTTGTGGTCAACATTACACCCGCCGCGTTTACTTTCCAACGTCTTCTTTGTACCCAGTTGAGGATGGGTCGGCACGACAGCCACTGTGATCAGAAGAGATGCCATTGCAATCTGTGAATTTGATCATGGACCACGAGACTACGGAGCACTAACCACTATGTCAATGCAACGCTTTTCGCGCTAGAATAACTACAGGGTGTTCAAGATAAAAGCGGCCTGTGAATGGAGCCAATCTGGCACATATTTATGAAAATTAGAAGGTTCAGTTATGACGTATTATAGGTCAAGGTTATGTGACGGTATGTAATTGTAGGAAGGGAAGGGGCAATGAACAAATGTGACGTAGGGCGAGCTAGTCAGAACCAGTTTAAATAGTAAATAGGCACTACGCAATATGTAACTGGCAACTTTCGATTTATCAATGGGGCTGCTTTAATCTTGAACACCCTGAACTTTAAAAGTGGTCACCTACGCTTTGTGATTTGGACCAAAGATTACGTTTGTGTAGATGCGGTTTTACTTAAGAATGTAAGCAACTATAATAGACAGTTGAAATGATCACACAAGGGTTTTCTTCTTCTCGTCCACCATTTACTTTTTTTTATAGAAGTGTTTGGGGGGTGGGGAGTGTAATGATCTTGTGTGGGTTTGTTTTAAGGCACTTTGTAAGCTGTTATTCATTTTCATAAGGCTGTTCAGGATGCCGTCGCTTCTACTTATGGGTGGTCTTCCTCTAGCTTTGTACTCATTATACTTTTTCTGTGTGGCTCTCTGTGGTAGGCGATACCAGAGCATTCTTGTCAGGTGTCCAAACCATTTAATCTGTTGTTCTTTTATGAATTGCATGACTGGTTTCACATCCAGTCTCCTTCTGATTTCTTCATTTCTAATTTTGTTTTTTATTGTCACACTTGCAGCTCTTCTAAGACACATCATCTCTGTCGTTATGATTTTCCGCTCATTAGCTGCTGTTATTGGCCATGTTTGACACTGGTAACATAGTGTTGGCCAGAAAATCGTTCTTATAAGGTTTTGTTTTAGTTTTTGCGGTATCTCTTTATGTGACAACAGTGGTGTTAACTATCCCAGTACTTGGTTAGCTTTTGTGCATCGATTGCTGATTTTCCTATCGATACTTCCATCTGCTGTGAAAATTGTTCCTAAGTATTTGGCCTCAATGGTTTGTTTTATTTCTACGTTCTGGAGTTTTATTGTAAGGTTTTCTGGTTGTCTACTTATTGCCATTGTCTCTGTCCTTATTATATTTATTTTCACGTTGTACTCCTTCCCCTTGATGTTAACTAAGGTCAAATGGTTCTGGAGAGATTCTTCGTTTTCTGAAATCTGTACTTGGTCAATCAGTACACAAGGGTCATTGTAATGAAACAGTACACATACTAAGCTTATCAAGTAGTTGAGAAACAGTGTTAGTTGTTGAACATATGATGGGAAGATGATTGCACAACACATTGATAACAGGCAATATTGACGTGACATGGATGTTAAAGAGAGAAGATAATAGGTTTTTCTTTAGTGGGCTGGCACTGCCGCAACGAGTGGACTCAGTACGGTTTCACGAGTAAACCATTCGTGTCTTATCCTTTTGAATAACAGCTTCTCTGATCCTGTTTGGGGTCAAAGGCTCATAGTGGCAACATGTGCCAGGGTTAGCGAAGGGCGCGCTAACCAAGACCCTGCCCCTTACCTCCACGTGGTGACCATGGAAACAGACTATGGTTCCGGTCTGGCTAAAGGGGGCAGGGATCGAGGAGAAACTACAGGTAGTGGTAGTAGTGCAAGCACGGAAAAGCAATGCAGGGGCCGAAAATCCCTGAAAAACGCACGCATCTCCTGGTCGATGTCCGCTAAAATTTGCCCACGTTCAAAAAGTACGAACAGCAGCGTACGAGTGTCCGCGAACAAAACAGTGGTAACAAATTGCGCGCATAGTCTCAAACGGCTGAGCGTGCTCTCCGATTCGTCACGCGACGAAGCAGGCCAGGCTCTCAGCAAATAAGGGACAAGGTACTGTCCGCTATTAACGCTCGCTCGCGAGGTCTTGTGTGTGTGTCCACATATCGAAGTTGCCCGGTCGTGTTGTGAGGCAGTCAGTCTTAAAATCTTTTTTAATGACCGAAATAAAGGGATGAGAGGTGCATCCCAGAGCCGAGACATGAAGTGAAACTTGGAGCCCTGTTCACGAGTCAAACTGAGTGTCGGAGCAGTCCCGAGGCACGCTAAATGGAACGGCAGATGAGTGAACATTACGATCGTATCAGCTTCCCGGCAGATTGGAAAGGCTGCATGCGAAGAGATGAAAGGTGCGTCCCGAACAGCAAAGCGCGCCCACACGGAGCGAAACTCGGATCCCTGAGCACGAGTAGAGCTGAGTGTCGGAGCAGTCCCGAGGCACGGTACATGAAACGGCAGATATGTGAATACGTTGGTCGTATCAGCTTCCCGGCAGATGGGAAACGCTGAATGAGAAGGGATGATAGGTGCATCCCGAACGGAGAGGAGAGCCCACACGGAGCAAAACTTGGAGCCATGAGCTCGAGTTGAGCAGCGTGCCAGGGCACTCCCAATGCACGGTAAATGTGGTACATCAGGTGAAGGCGACACAAGGGAAGATTGCGAAAAAACTTAGTATATGAGGCCAAGCGCGGATTAAGATACTGGGTAAAGTTGGCCGAGCGTAAACCCCAAAGTTACTTTCTAGCGCCTTACGAAACTGCCCTTCCTGAGACAGCCGGGCAGGGTACGATTGTTCACGCAATTAACATCCCCAGAAAATCAGGGCGGGTGATGACTGGCGAGTGCAAAAGCTAAGTTACGCTGATAACGCCGAATGAAACGACCCATATATTACGAAGTGCGGGGCCCCAGCCCAGTGTTTTCCGGATCAAAGTAAATTACAGAGCAAATGCAAATTGCCTAGTGCCGACACGATCGTCCATAAAGCGTAACTTAACACACAACTGTTCTCTTCGCAGGGAACCACTTCTGCCTTGTAGTTTTGGTTGGGGACAATCAACGGTTAGCGGAGTAAACCGTACACAAAACTGGACGATAGGCAAACCAAGCAGTCCACAAAAGAAGGGTTAGCTGGGCAGATGACGCTCATCAGCTTGGGAGGGCAGGTCGTCTACGGGTCGCTGTTCTGAAAGAAAATAGCAATCTGCTGCCTTGTGGGTCTTGGCTGGGGACAGTTTATGACAGCTCTCACATCAAACGTTGGGTACTACACTTTTATCTTAGCCAAAAGGAAGTGGATCACTAGAAACAACAGTAGTATCCATAGAGGCATGATGTTTTTCAGTTTGCTTGATTGCCTACTCATGATTAGGATGTCTTTGATATTGCATGCTTTGTGGAACTAAACTTTGAATTGACGTTCAAATCTATATGGTTATAGCTGAGTCGTCGCCCGAGTGGTTAACGGGGCCCAAATTTGGGGTGTAAAGAATATAACCACTGTTACCTGCCACGCATGTCGTAAGAGGCGGCTAAGGAGGTTTGGCTGAAATCGGATGCACGTGTCCTAAACGTGTAGAAGTCTATGCGTTTAGGGGCCTACCAAACCAATGTGCAACGTATACACGTTCTTGGCAAAGATCATATATATCACAAAGAGTGATTAAAATTGGTCGTAAAGAACGAATGCGAATAAGAAGGTGAGTCGTGATATATTTGTTGAGAGAACTTTGTAGTACATTCTTCTGGAGTTTCTCAGAAGTCATACAAGTAGCATATCCACTACGTCACTTTGTGTGTGAGTGTGTGTGTATGTGGGTGTGTATGTTGCCATTATAACCATTGAATAGAAGGCGGCAGTGGTTAACTGCCTTCACTTTCAGACTCTATTACAGTATGTACAATAGTCAGTCAATAGAGTACCTACCGTAAAGCTGTCAAGATTTCAGAGTTGTTAGTTGTTGTTAACTCTGAACTATTTATGTGGTATAGATAAACGCTTGTATGTAGAGTATACACACATATATATCATGTGATATAGAAAGAGCTTGTGAAGAAAGTGTGTCACCCAGTAGATAGACGTAAATATATGATTTTTAAAAGAATGTAGAAGTGCATTTCTTGACAGTAGATGTTTTTAGTGCTATTGTGATATCTAGTGTTCTCTATTTCTGTCACTGTCTTTTTACCTATCGATTCTTTGCGCGTCTTTTCAAACATTTGATTTATTGCGGTACCCACGTTTACTTTACATGACACTATACACATTATGAAAATCGTGGCATATCCTTTACAGGACATAGCCATCAACCACAGTAAACGAGTCGTTGATTTCTAGGCATCACTTATACGTTCAGTAGTTTGCCATTGCTTTCTGAACAGTGAGGTCTATTTTACCTTTGTAAAATCCCACGGAAACGAATTTGCCTCCAAACTTGCCCACCGTGGGGTTTGAACGAGGTACGCTTGGATGTGTGATCGAGCTCACTACCGCTTGAGCTGCAGACGTTCACAGTATACGAGTGTCTATCCAAAAGGCGTGCCGTGCTGCAAATATATGTTTTAACCCATCCTACATGCTGAGCCGATGCACTGGCCACACATTTTTTTCTAAGACGACGCAAAGCCAGTAACATATACTGTCTAATTTATTATGCATTACAATATACATGCGTCAACAGAAGTAAACAAAATTACGAAAGGGTTAAATTGTGTACTTAATTTCACTTGACAGTGTTGGGACCTGGTAGAGAACCAAGTTTAAATGTTTTTAAAAAAAAGTAAAAGAACTCTTTTCATACCTTGAGGTATATTGGGTAATACGGTGTAAGGCCCACATTTTTCATTGACCGTCGGCACACGATGGGTGATGTGGTCAACATCACGTCTACTACTTTTACTTCCCAGTGCTTTTCCTGGTACCTAATTGTCAGCTGTGTCGACCTGAGAGCTGTTACGTTCGGAAAAATATTCCACGCCCAGTGTGGAACTGAACCCCGACCGCTCGTCTAAGAAGTGAGTTCAGCTATGCTACTGCGACTCTCGAGTTTAAATGGTGCGTAATATTAATCCGTGAGCGTCTGTAGTTTAAGCGGTAGTGAGCTCGGTCACAACCCAAGCGTACCTGGTTCAAACTCAATGACGGGCAAATTTGAAAGCAAATTACTTCCCTTGGATTTTTGCGAACGATAAAAATAGACCTCACTGTTCAGAAAGCAATGACAAACTACTGAATGCATAAGTGGTGCCTGGAAAATCGACGACTTGTTTACTGTTGTTGATAGCTAAGTCCTGTAAAGGATATGCTACTATTTTTAAAATATTAATTCAGAATCATTATTGTGTTGATCAGATCAACCCATTTTCCATCTCCACAACAAAGATTAGATGAGTCAAATATCTCTACCATAGTATGTTTCTTTTGCCGTTGTGATATATTACAAATGGCTGTTATTGTCCATATGTTTATGTGTTTTCTCCAATATTATATGTCTATTTTGTGTTCATTCTGTCCACCATGTTAGCAGCGCCGGATTAGCCTAGTAGCAGAAGTAGCAAATGCTACGGGCCCCGCGCTTCAAGGGGTCCCGCGCCTATGTGACAGATGAAAATGGAAAAAATAACCAGATGTTATATAAAAAAACACGCACGCTGTCTGAATTTTTAAATGTCGTGTGTGATGGTGCTGAATCCAACGAAATCGAGCAGAAAATACAGAACACGTGTCCCACTGTGTAGTAGATGAAGGCAGTGCTATAGAAGAATCATCATTAGCAATATTACCATTATGATTCTTCACGATTTAGCCACACTTTCCACAAAACAAACTGAAATCGAATGTACAGCAAGTCCTCCCAATTTAGCCATATCATCTTCAAGCCAAAGAGAGGCAGAAAGCACATCACATGCTTCTAATGAAGCAACATCTTCTACAAGCCAAAAACACAACGAAAGTAAAATGTACTCCACCGATATTGGTGAATGGCCAAACAACTTCAATCGAGATTATTGGATTGTGAAAGAAAGTAGCGAAATGCAACATATGAACAGTGATTTCATGTCTTTAAAAAAAAAAAAAAATCCACGATTTTGTCGAAAGTCGTTTTTCACATACACGAACAAACAAAACTCACTTGAGAGTTTGGTTGTGTTATACAGAAACTAAAGGACAACTGTTCTGTTTTGTTTGCCAAGTTATTGGTTTAGGCTGTACCATAGAGTGACTGGTGTATTTGGAATACTCCGGCAGTTAAAATCTATTATAGCAGAAGAGATCTTGAAAAGAACTTCAAATATTGTCAGCTCTTACCAAGAGGATTTGGAAGAAAGCCTAGGCGACAAACTTATGCAGTTCACTGAACTTCTTAAAACTAATGTAGCTGCTGCTACTAGCAACGAAAAGCATGAGACTCTTGAACTGCAATTTTATAAACTTATAATGGAAAATTCATTAGAGTCATGTTTCCCAAATGTAGAAATAGTCTTACGAATTTATTTGTCTTTAATGATTACTAACTGCAGCGGAGAACGTTCTTTTTCAACATTAAAGTGTATAAAAAGTGAGTTAAGAAACATGATGGGACAAGATCGTCTAAATAACCTCACCTTAATGAACATTGAATGTAATTTACTTAGAGAAATTGATTTGTCTAGTGCTATCTCTAAATTTGCTCACATTAAATCGAGACAAGTTTGTTTGTAAAAGTTGTGTTTATTTTATTATCATACAAAACCTAGGGCCCCCGCGCTAAAATTTGCTACCGGCCCCGCGCTAGCCTAATCCGGCACTGCATGTTAGACATCGGGATATTTTGTCCAGATATCCTTGATCTCAGTGTAGGTGAGATCGAGTTGCTAGTCATATCTCAGTGTAGGTGAGATCGAGTTGCTAGTCATATCTCGGTGTAGGTGAGATCGAGTTGCTAGTCATATCTCGGTGTAGGTGAGATCGAGTTTGAGGTCATATCGGGGACGGACGATAAAACGTAGGTCCCATGTTCAATTTGATCACGTAAAAGTACGATTGGCAGTTCAAAATCGAGAAGAAGCAGGCTGGAAAGCCGCTGCCCGGCAAAATTCATTATAAAAAATTTAAAATGAAATTTCTACAAAATATCTTCACCATCTTCAAAATTACATCGGGAACCCTCGCCGGTGCTACGGAGTCTATACAGGGCAGCTGAGAACTTCTTGTGTAAGAAAGAAATCGGAGCACACATGATTACTCGCCGAAGTGCAATGATGATGGTCCAATCAATTCGGAGATTTCATTCTGTATTTTCCTATGAGAAAATTTGTAAATATGTACACAAGACAGGTATGTTCATTTTAGCTGTGTTGACAGGACCAGTCAACAGACAGCATCGTCACATATATCAGTTCGAGACGAGATTGATCGAACACAATGTTTGCGTTTCCCCAGGAGTTAGGAACGTTTGCTGTCCAGATAGCAGTGCGGAAACATCAGCCATTGACAGAGTTTTGCAAAAAAAAGCAGACAATTCTGGTACCTCCAACCAGTTAGACTCCGAATAGCGCGACATTTACCTGCGGTCGGTTTTCTTTTTTGGCACGCTTGCCGAAACCAAGTATATCGTACACTATTGCACGACTTCTGTGATGGTTACCGATCTATGGACGCATATCAGATGAATCGTGTAGACTCATTCACTCTGAGATATTTTTCTTCCGCTGTGTTATAACATCTCATATCATTCGATGCTGCGATTGCACTACTACCTCCTCTCATGGGTAGCTTCTCTTCTATCCCTACCAGCTTTGCCATGTAGATGTCGTAAAATGCACAATCTTATTCAAGGATTGTAAAATCCGCCAACTAAATGTCCGCGGCATTTATATATTGTAGAAAATTGTCATATCAATATTCCTAGTCTACTATACTTAAGGGACAATATTCATAGTCTACTATACTTAAGGAACAATATTCCTAGTCTACTACACTTAAGGGACAATATTCATAGTCTACTACACCTAAGGAACAATATTCCTAGTCTACTATACTTAAGGGACAATCATATTGTCTTGCAAATGTCAACAGTATTTTTACTTTTAAGTTTCCTTTTTCTGTTTTAAGATGAGGCAATTCATTATTATTATAGATACATATTGCCCGTTTGTTGCCGGGGTTCGCAAGGGGAGTAAAGAATAATAGCACTGCGACCTACAAGGCATGTCGTAAGAGGTGACTGGGGTAGTGGCCTGGGGAAGCTAACCTAGTAAATGAAAATAAACTGAATGCGCTGGCCAACTTGTCGGCGCTTAACTGGCATAACGTACATTCGCTCATAGGATCAGATCACATACAAAAATAACAAAGAGTGGTTTAACAAATTGACGATATGAATCATTCGAAGAAGAAGAAGAAAGATATATCTATGAGAGCAGAGATAACGTTGTGGTTGGTACACCTTCTTTGTAGGCGCGTGGTTGCCGGATCAAATTTCCCATTTGAATGAAATTATTTGCGACCCAGTACAATGATTACCCCCCGGTTCTCATGTCGACCCAGTCTTAATTGGGTAATGGAAAGATCACCAGCCTCATTAGCGAGCTAAACACCGACAAGTGGAGCTCTACTGTATTCACCAATAATAATTTATTGATCTTAGCATGTTTTGGTTAACGAGCAGTATCGATTTTAGCTTCCCTGCCTCTTGGTTTGTGGCAAAATAGAAGAGTTCAAATAGTTACAACAAATATTGCTTACCCAAAATAGCAACGATATCAAAGACACGTTACGAACCGTTGCGATAATAAAGTATTATTGGTACGACGGTTCTGCCCACACTTATTGGCTTCTTACGCAGTCACTCGTAACGACTGACGTCAGTCGTGTTATTTAGCCTGGGGTTGTATAGTAATGGTTATCTCCAAGAAACAGGAAACACCACAATGCAATTTCAAAATAAATAACATGTTATATTTTGATATTGCATTGTAGTGTTACCTGTTTCTTGGGGATAACCATTACTAACAAAACACTGAAACAAGTCCATCGATTCAAGTATCTGGGAACATTCCTAACATCAGATGGAAGATGTACAACAGAGATTAGGAGTAGAATAGCTCAAACGAAAGCAGCTTCTATGAAGATTTAAAAACACATGTGTGAATTCACTACAAATGACACTGCAGAAAGGAGTACTACAGTGCTATATTGAGCCAATACTTATGTATGGTTGCGTATCATGGACAATTAACAAGTAATCAATAAGATCAGTTGAAGCCACAGAGAAGTGATTTTACAGAAGAATGCTGAGAATTCCATGGGCAGCTAAGAAAACAAATGATGAAGTTTTTAAACAGGCCTGCGCATAAAGAAACCTTATCATAAGAATTAGACAATCAAGGTTCTTCGGACATATAATTATAATGCGAACGGAAGGTTTGGAACAGTTGGTGACAACAGGTAAAATTCAGGGAAGGAGAGATCGTGGAAGAAAGAGGGAGAAGATGTTGGATTGTCTGACATCGTGGTTCGTCAAAAGATCGACGTCAGAACTGATTAACTGCACAAAGGAGAGAGAGAGAGAGAGAGAGAGTTGTGGAGAGACATAATCGCCTACACCGGCAGGCATGGCATTTGATTGATTGCATATTATACCCGATACGGCCACGTGACATTTTGAGGGAAAACCTCGAAAACAATGATCATAAGAACAACCCCATTTAGTCGTATGGCATTAACACAGAGATGGATGAAAGTGTGTCAATACGACATTACAAAATACAGATGTGTCACTTCCGTCGCTGAGTGGTTACACCGTTTTCATTGTGTTCGATCACAGCCAACTCTAACTGGACCCGATAACTGACGGGAAAACCCATACCTAGTTTCAGTTGGGGCTGGAATAATATATATATATATATATATATATATATATATATATATATATATATATATATATATATATATATATATTGAAGGAACAATGCAAGCCTTTTTGCATTTTTACTCAATTCTGTGAGTCTATGGTTATTTATTGATGAAAAATGTTAATAATACTGATATTCCTTATTGTTAAACTTAACTTGTTGCATAACTTTGATTTAGCATTTTGTGTTGATTTTAAAATGAATTCTTCTATATACAACAATACTGGAATGCGAGGTCACGTGACCGGTTGGGGTCTGATTTCCCATAATTTTTACCTGAGTCCGCAGGCCCATAGTTTATAGTTAGCTCTGGTTCGATCGTGGTTCGATCCGGACCCCGCCATTCTGTTCACGGCTGCATTTTTTCCGGAGACACCTATGATTGTTGCCGAAGCTACAGAGTTCTGAATTTGTGCATCAATAAGGCCACTCCTTTGTTTTAGACCCGTTAGACTGAGATCTGATATCCTGTTAGGTTAAATGTTGTTTGTTTCTTTGTTTTGTTTGTTAAGGTAGATCTCCCCTTGGCCAGTGACGACAAATTATGACACTTGCCACTTTTAGTTAATTGCATTTTTATAAACTGCATGCATTAGACTACATCTTCAAATTGTTTTAAACGTCTAAAAGTCTCTGTGTTTTCATTGCATGCATGTTTATGTGATCACCCTCCTCATAATTTCCCATAGCAACCATTGTTTACACTTGGTTACCATGTTTCTACACTCCACCACGGCCAACTATATTTATCAAAGCAGTTCATCCAGAAACTGCAGATTTTCTTCTTTAACAATACTCTCTGTATTTAAATTAGGCATTATTAAATTCACATGAGCTTTTGTGAGGTAGTCATCAACAGTTACATTCTTTTCTATATCTGTGACTAAACAAATTTTTTAACTGGGACCATCTCTCTATTTTTCCATTACTGAAAAGACAATTAAATGATTTTGTATTAACTGAATCCTCCTTAATGTAAACAATGAAAGACATGTCTTGAATAATTTTAATACTGAGCTCTATGACAGGTGCTATGCAGCATGTGTGCGACGTTGTGTGTGTATGAAGTAGAATATCAATTTCTTCGAAGTGATTACTTCTGTATTCTGAAAATGTTTCATACACACAACACTGTCTTTGGCTGGAACCCACTCATACGAGGAATGCTTTGAAATCATTTTTATCGAAGCTCAGGGCTGCGTGTTTGAGATGGAAATTGAAACACTGTAGTATATTCTTCACCTTTGTAGTTTTATCTACATTCAGGCACACAACATTTATATAAATAAGTAATAATCCTTCACATAAGAATACACATACGTCCACAAGAATAGTGAAATTTGGGCAGTTGCAGCGCAGAAATACAACACTGTCCTAACTTCAAACTTGGTGTTTAAACCGATTTCCGTTGTTGAAACTCAGCCGACAGTTAAAAACTACAAATCTCAGTGCGAAGGCCTCTAGTTCCCGATGGCCTCGGTACAGGCAAAAACATATTACGAAATGAGAACAAACTTTTTGTTGATATTCTACAGTTTTGACATAGGCTAGCAGTACTACTAGCAGTCGCAGGTAACAGTATTCACTGTTACTTAGGGGCAGTGGGTAATAGGTTTGGAACCCCGAAATCAATGTAAACAAGCGATGTCGCAGGAAAACTGAACTTAAACAAATAACGGATGGTGAGCGATATTCGAGGAGTTTGGGGTTGAAGAGAGCCAGAGACAGCCGACTTAGACAATCGAGAGAAAATTGCGCCTCGGGCAGTCGAGATTGTCATTCCTATAACAAAGAGTCTTAAATGGAGGCCCTTCAGGGGTGAAAAAACTTCCAACGATGTCTCGATCTAACATAATCACTAGAGCTGTGACGGTTGAAAGATACAGACAGGGACGTTGTTTTCTTGCAGAGAGAATGTAAGAGACTTGAACCGGAGTTCTAAGAAGCTCTTTGCAGTGAGGCTTATTGATGACTAAAGGTACCGTTTTCATATTCAATATGATATTGTGTTTTCAATGCATTATCTAGGTATCTGAAAAGAAATATATTTTATATATTCTGTCAGATGTATCGACACATAGACTTGAGTAGTCTCGTTCTTTGTCATCTGTATAGACTTAGACCAGCTGTAAGTGTATAGACATAGACTTGAGTAGTCTTGCTCTCTGTCTGATGTATAGACATAGACTTGAGTAGTCTTGCTCCCTGTCAGATGTATAGACATAGACTTGAGTAGTCTTGCTCTCTGTCTGATGTATAGACATAGACTTGAGTAGTCTTGCTACTAGCCTACAGTTGAGGAAGAGACTTTTGGATCAGAGTGTAATCTCTTGTGACTGAGAACGAGACGACCAGTCATGAAAACCATTGCATATCTCATTCTTCTAGAGTTCTGTTCTGATATGAACATCTAATTGCATAAATGTTCTCATAGAGAATAGATGGATACCCCAAATGCTATATACTAGAAGATGAGGGGATGTACGCAGAATTCTCAGAGAGAGTATTTCTATTAGTGCATCCACTGATCCACTGATCTATAGCAGCGTTCCCCAAAGTCGGCAGTCCCGTTCTCCCCCTAAAGGGTTGACAAACTTATAATGTGGAGGGGGGTTACAAAGTTTATGTTGTGCAAAGTGGGCCGAAAAACTTTGGGAATCTATGATCTAGGCATAGAAATGCGATGTTTTCAACAAAATCGTATGTAAGTAAAATAGAGTTTAGTATTCATTCTATGATACTCTGGAGAAAAAAAATAATGTGTAACAATTCAGAGGCTATTCACTGATGGTCATGTTGCTAGTTTGTGAACAATTAAAAAATATGCATTCATTCACAATTTTCTTAATGTTTAGGCATTCATCAATAGATAAATAGATGTATCATATAAATGAGACAAATAGTATATTAGACATAATTATTAATATATATTTGCTTTCTTTTCATGAAATCTCAGGAAAGCATAGTGATGCTAGACTTCCTTGCAAGCTTTGTGGTCGATCATTCGCACCAGATGCTTTGGTAAGTTCATAGTTCCTTGCCAACTGTAACCTAACTTTTACAACAGAAGCCTTGGTAAGCGCATATTCCTTGCAAACTGTGATCTAGCATTCACAACAGAAGCCTTGGTAAGCGCATATTCCTTGCAAGATTTGTGATCTAACTTTTACAACAGAAGCCTTGGTAAGCGCATACTCCTTGCAAGATTTGTGATCTAGCTTTCACAACAGAAGCCTTGGTAAGTGCATATTCCTTGCAAGATTTGTGATCTACCTTTTACAACAGAAGCCTTGGTAAGCGCATATTCCTTGCAAGATTTGTGATCTAGCTTTTACAACAGAAGCCTTGGTAAGCGCATATTCCTTGCAAGATTTGTGATCTAACTTTTACAACAGAAGCCTTGGTAAGCGCATATTCCTTGCAAGATTTGTGATCTAGCTTTTATAACAGAAGCCTTAGTAAGCGCATATTCCTTGCAAGATTTATGATCTAGCTTTCACAACAGAAGCCTTGGTAAGCGCATATTCCTTGCAAGATTTGTGATCTAACTTTTACAACAGAAGCCTTGGTAAGCGCATATTCCTTGCAAGATTTGTGATCTAGCTTTCACAACAGAAGCCTTGGTAAGCGCATATTCCTTGCAAGATTTGTGATCTAACTTTTACAACAGAAGCCTTGGTAAGCGCATATTCCTTGCAAGATTTGTTATTTAGCTTTTACAACATAAATTGTAAGTAGTTGTTACCTGCAAGTTTTGTTTCCCAACTTTCACACCAAAGACCTTGCATGAAAGTGTAGATGAGACTGAGCTTCAAACTGTTATGTGAACCAGACAGTCTCAAATAATGTCATAAAATGGATGATGATAGTCACTATATTCACCCAATTTAACAGCTTTAAAGGTATGATGCAATGCATTCCAAAGTGTGGTCCATGAAGAGATCTATATGATTCCATTTCTTCTCTTAACTCCCCTTGAAGCATAACTGATTCGGTCCCGTGGAACACTGTAGTGCACATATTTCTTATCTGCGTGTCCCAAGCGTCTTTTAAAAGACGGCTACTATTGCGTTGAGTTTTATTAATTTTCACTCCGATTGTAGTTTTATATCAACCGGAAACTAAGTAGAAAGGAAGTACTAACGATAACCAAATCACAACATCGTGGTTTTGACTAGAATCAGAAGTGAAACCAAGTTTAATTTTCGTTTTCAAGTTACCCTGTGATTAAAAATAATGTCTAACAATTCAGAGTCTAGAAATGGTTTGTTATCAGCTCGTTCTGCACGCTTTACAGCTGCAGAAGCGCGAGATTGGTTGCATGAAGATGTAGATACTGATAGTGAAGATAGTGAAGCTTCTGATGACACAGAAGTTTGTGATTTAAATACGCGATTATTAATAATTTAAATAATACTAGTAGTGTTTCCCAACCAGCTGCGAGAGGGGCGTTGCCCAGTCAGGTTCCAGTAGGATTGCAACAAAAAGAAGAAGGATTCAGACAGAACCTACACAGTCTACTTGGAGAGAAGTTATATAGTTGCTATGTTAGGACTATTATTCATATACTTTAGTTCTTTATTCCTGTAAATATTGCTATAATTTCCACTGTATGTGATTATATATTATGAGACATGAATGTTTAGTATGTGAAATCTTCAATTTGACAATTTTTAATGGAAATTTCTTCAAAGATGGTCGGGTTGCTAATTTGCGAACAGTTAGTAAACCATATATTCCATCAATATTTTCTTAATTTTTGTGTATTCATAAATGGATTACTTATATAAAGAGAGCAGTTACACTGACTTATTCACCATATTGTTCCTCAAGGCCCTTGGTAAGTTGGATTTTGTTCTCACAATTTCAATTAATTTTTTTATTACATGCTAATATTTGTCATGCACAGTCAACACAACATTATATTTTCGCATACAATAAATATTTTATGAAAGTACAATCATTTATCTTTAATTTGATATATAATAAGTTCAACTTTAAATCATATTTAGAAACAATATTTTAATTTAACTAAAGTATGTGTGCAATATTTTTGAAGCTAAAAAATAATTCCGTCCAGAGGTGAAAAAACCTGGTACTGAATCAGTTAAGGCATCAACAGATTTTCTCCAATCAGATCTGTCTTGAGCAAGCCAGCTTAGTTCATCCCAGGTCTTTCCCACCTCTTCACCGTTTTATCTGTCTAGAGTTCATCTCCATGTAGACAAAGACCCTCAAGGTTGCCCCTACCTAATATTCCATGTTGCTATCCGTAAGAGTGTTTTGGGGGCTGCCAAGGATCCTGTCAGAGACTGGGCTTCCTTGCGAGTTTGACCCGGGCTCACCATTTACAGTGTTTCCACCTCAATCTTTGTCTACTCACCCAGTATCTGAAGGGTAGGGGATGCCCCTCTTAGCCTGATTCCTAACCTTTGACCTGTTTGTCATGGCTAAACCTTCCGTCAGTAGGCTACCTCCGACAGATCTCCAAGTCACTGGGACACTCGAGCCCTCCCACCAACTGCACAGTGGGGACACCGTTGGGAGTTATATAAGTCCACTACAAAATATCAAATATCTAGAGGAGGGTATTTGAAGAAGTACTTTGAGGAATGATGAATTTAGTTTTCTTTAGCTGTTGACATGTCACAAAATAATGTTTTTCTTAAAATGAAAGGCGGTAGTAAGGAATTGTAAATTATTTCCTTCATTTTTTTGTATAAAGGGATCTATGTTTTATCTAAGGAGCAGTAAGGTATGAATACCATGTAATGTTAGAGAACTTCTAATCTAAGGAGCAGTAAGGTATGAATATCATGTAATGTTAGAGAACTTCTAATCTAAGGAGCAGTAAGGTATGAATACCATGTAATGTTAGAGAACTTCTAATCTAAGGAGCAGTAAGGTATGAATACCATGTAATGTTAGAGAACTTCTAATCTAAGGAGCAGTAAGGTATGAATACCATGTAATGTTAGAGAACTTCTAATCTAAGGAGCAGTAAGGTATGAATACCATGTAATGTTAGAGAACTTCTAATCTAAGGAGCAGTAAGGTATGAATACCATGTAATGTTAGAGAACTTCTAATCTAAGGAGCAGTAAGGTATGAATACCATGTAATGTTAGAGAACTTCTAATCTAAGGAGCAGTAAGGTATGAATACCATGTAATGTTAGAGAACTTCTAATCTAAGGAGCAGTAAGGTATGAATACCATGTAATGTTAGAGAACTTCTAATCTAAGGAGCAGTAAGGTATGAATACCATGTAATGTTAGAGAACTTCTAATCTAAGGAGCAGTAAGGTATGAATACCATGTAATGTTAGAGAACTTCTAATCTAAGGAGCAGTAAGGTATGAATATCATGTAATGTTAGAGAACTTCTAATCTAAGGAGCAGTAAGGTATGAATATCATGTAATGTTAGAGAACTTCTAATCTATATGTCCTTTTTTCGTCTTTACATATGGTCAATTGCCAAGTATTTTACTGTGACAACTTCTGAGTTTGGGTTTGTCTCTCTTGCTTTTCAGCTCATCAAGTGTCTTGCGGCTGTTGCTTTCCATGTTGTGACTTAGCTTCATCTTTTTCTTCTTTGAACTTCCGTAACGACCACTTGTTAAACCACTATTTGTGATTTGTATGTGATCTGAGTCTAAGAGCGATTGTACGCTGTGCCAGTTATGCGTCTAGCAGTAGGCCAGCACATCTTATTTCTGCGACATTTTTTATTTACTAGGGTAGCTTCCCTAGGCTCCTACCTTAGTTGCCTCTTATGACATATCTTGTAGGTCACATCTTCTATCAAAATTTTATTCCTCTAGCCTTTAGCTCTCCCATGTTTGCTTTCCCCCCTCCTCCCTCCCACTAGACATAGATTTAACAGTTGCAGATGGTACCATCTACTGTTATATGGTAGCAACGGAAACTTTATACCAGTGGCACATTTAGGCCAAGAATGTCTGGGCCTAAAGTGCTGGTTACTACTCTTTTGTTTAAAAAATGGACAGATACATTTTGTTGCATAAATAAAGGATGGGAGCATTATCTGAGTGTCTCAGCTAAATATTCCCACTTGGTTCCTTCTGTAGAAATCCATGCACAGTCCATCTAAATATTCCCACTTGGTTCCTTCTGTAGAAATCCATGCACAGTCCATCTAAATATTCCCACTTGGTTTCTTCTGTAGAAATCCATGCACAGTCCATCTAAATATTCCCACTTGGTTCCTTCTGTAGAAATCCATGCACAGTCCATCTAAATATTCCCATTTGGTTTCTTCTGTAGAAATCCATGCACAGTCCATCTAAATATTCCCACTTGGTTCCTTCTGTAGAAATCCATGCACAGTCCATCTAAATATTCCCATTTGGTTTCTTCTGTATAAATCCATGCACAGTCCATCTAAATATTCCCTCTTGGTTCCTTCTGTAGAAATCCATGCACAGTCCATCTAAATATTCCCACTTGGTTCCTTCTGTAGAAATCCATGCACAATCCATCTAAATATTCCCACTTGGTTCCTTCTGTAGAAATCCATGCACAGTCCATCTAAATATTCCCACTTGGTTTCTTCTGTATAAATCCATGCACAGTCCATCTAAATATTCCCTCTTGGTTCCTTCTGTAGAAATCCATGCACAGTCCATCTAAATATTCCCACTTGGTTCCTTCTGTAGAAATCCATCTTTTTTTTTTCTTTTTTTCTTTCGTCCGCTTTCAACTCAGACGAGTTTCATCTCTGAAACTGATTTTTGCGTGAAAATCCGTTTTTCAATTTCTTACAATGGCAGCAGCGTGCACATTGTAAATTACTTACACTGGCAGCCGTGTGCTCAATGTACTCGTAATTAGTATTCCTCGCCATACAGGCAGATTTTCTCCGACTTCAGAGGTACTCACGTTATCGTCCTGAGTAAGACCAGGGACTCGAACAAATGCCGGACAGTAGGTTCGAACCCGAGCTATGAGGCGTCTCACAGCTAGCAGGCCGAGCTACTATCAACTACTCTAGGCAGTCCCCCAGAAATCCATCTAATTTGGAGGTCTCTGTGGTATAGAGGTTAGGTGTTTGTCTCTCGTGTTCTTCATCTAATTCTCTCGTGTTCTTCATCTAATTCTCTCGTGTTCTTCATCTAATTCTCTCGTGTTCTTCATCTAATTCTCTCGTGTTCTTCATCTAATTCTCTCGTGTTCTTCATCTAATTCTCTCGTGTTCTTCATCTAATTCTCTCGTGTTCTTCATCTAATTCTCTCGTGTTCTTCATCTAATTCTCTCGTGTTCTTCATCTAATTCTCTCGTGTTCTTCATCTAATTCTCTCGTGTTCTTCATCTAATTCTTCAGAATATAAATTAAGCAGAACAGACCAGGTCATTATATTTCGACTACGTACCGGACACTGCAGACTCAACAAACACTTATATAGACTAGGATTAAGTCAAACAGCTCTCTGCCAGTGTCAGCAGGTGGAACAGACATCTGAGCATATCCTGCAAGACTGTCCTCTCCTGGGTGAACTGAAAAGCAACATTTGACCACACCCAGTCGACCTGAAAACTAAAGTTTGGAAACCTGATAGACCTGAAGCTGACTGTGCAGTTTGTGGTCCACAGTAAATTAAGCGCATGACCAGAGATCGCTGAAGAGGAAGAATAGAAATATGTAGAAGAGTGAAAAAAAAAAAAAAAGTCAGGAGTCATGTATAATTGATGTTAATAGAGTTTTATTTTGCATCTCAGGCAAGACACACAAACATCTGCAAAAAAACAACTGCAAATTCATCAAAACGCAAGCCCTTTGATTCTTCGAAACAGCGGGTTGTTGAAGGAGAGCTGTCTCTTAAGCAGATCAAGCAAGCACAAAAGAAGGTATTCTTGTAGGATAGATTTTTATCATTTCAGATAATGGCAATGCATGTCTTGGATGCTGATGTGATGTTTTTCTGTCCAGATGCTTTACTCTTCCACTAAACTTAAAACAGTGTTGGGGGAGAAGAAGCTATGTCACATGTCTATATCCTTCTAATGACTAGATGGTGGAGCATCTGGCCGATGGATAAGAGCGCGACACCCATGCAGGAGATTCGGGTTCAATCAACGGTACAGGCAAGGAGTTTTTTCTGTCGAGGGCATAAAGAAAACATCCTAACCTGAACAGTTTCACAGCGATTGCACTAACCATGCAGCCATAATTTCGCAGGCTCATGTCCATCCTGTCCTACACCGGCCCAAAAAGCGGTATTACCAACAGTAACGACTAGATGTTTAATAAGATGTTCCTTCAAACAAGAGACTTCACCTTACAGTGTTACACACTTCACCTTACAGTGTTACACACTTCACCTTACAGTGTTACACACTTCACCTTACAGTGTTACACACTTCACCTTAGTGTTACACACTTCACCTTACAGTGTTACACACTTCACCTTACAGTGTTACACACTTCACCTTACAGTGTTACACACTTCACCTTACAGTGTTACACGCTTCGTTGAGAGAGGCATCTTCTGTGTTTGAAAGAAAGCATTCAAGATTTAATCCAAAAATAAGAGCAAGGAAGAAAACTAAATTGGATAGTTTCTTGGGGATTGTAAAATGCATATTACATTTTTTATCTTTTCTATTTTCACAATTTCACTGATTCACAATATACTATTTTTGGCATGTGAATAGTTTTTTTGGGTTGGTTCTAAAAATATTGCACCCATAGTTTAGCTAACTAAAATATTGTTTGAAATATGATTTAAAGTGTGACTTTGTTTTATATATATATATATATATATATATATATATATATATATATATATATATATATATATATATATATATATATATATATATATATATATATATATATATATATATATATATATATAAGTAAAATAGATTTAGTTTCACCAAATATTTACTGTATTAGCAAATATAATGTAGTATTAACTCTGCAGGAAAAATATTAGCATGCATTAAAAATAAAAGTTATCAAGGGCCTTGATTGACAATAGATCTTTGATAGACAAGTCCAACTAATCTCTTAATATTGATAATCTCTTTATATTGGTAGTCTCTTTATATTGGTAATCTCTTTATATTGGTAATCTCTTTATATTGGTAGTCTCTTTATATTGGTAGTCTCTTTATATTGGTAGTCTCTTTATATTGGTAATCTCTTTATATTGGTAATCTCTTTATATTGGTAATCTCTTTAAATTGGTAATCTCTTTATATTGGTAGTCTCTTTATATTGGTAGTCTCTTTATATTGGTAGTCTCTTTATATTGGTAATTTATTGATGAATACATAGACATTAAGAAAATTGTAAATGGATGAGTAGTTTATTATTGTTCACAAACTAGCAACAGGATCATCAGTGAAATCTCTAGTCTCTGAATTGTACGGCATAATTAGTTTTCCCCAGAGTATCCTAGAATGAATGGCAAACTCTGTTTCACTTCTATTTCTAGCAAAAACCACAACGTAATGCGTTTGTTGTCACTTACACTTAAAGTAGTTTTCTGTTAATATAAAAGTTGAATGGGAATAGAACGTAATTGAGAAGAAATGAAATATAAAAACGTCTCTAAAAAGACGAAACTTCAACACGTTGTGCCAATAACATCTTTGTACTTTGTAAAGATCTTGCATACGAAGCAGTTATAGCATTGTTGTTATAGATGGTAAGTTTTCAAAACATATTTGTGTTACTTCAGAAAATGCTTAAAACACCCCTATGGGTTAGTCTCGAGTTGCTGCAATGCTACTTCAGTAACCAATTACCAAATTGGGGAGTTGACAATGTAAAATCACACTGTATTTTTACTGCAAAAACCTCTTCTTCTTGCTGTGAAGTTGAACAATGAAATCAATTAAATGAGAGAATGAAAATTGCGCTATGACAGAAAAGAAGTATGAATACTGAAAGTTGTCTATTGGGCATGCGGGTGTTTGCGGTAATGAGAGAGTGGACAGGCTTGCATCAACAGCATCGATTGTTGGGGAGTTGAGGATGGATAAGGGGATATTCTTCGGTCTCTTCGCGACTCTCTGTTGGATGAGGACACTAAAATTGACAGGCACCATCAGTATGCATACTCTTCAATATCTGTTGGGGAGACTGAGCACCTATGGGTCTGCCCGGAGTGCAATGACGTCAGTTTAGTAACCAATAACCAATTATTAAAAAAACCAAAAACTTCTGTATAGCTAACTCCTGATGACTGGGAGCATATAGTAATAGCTTATTTGTTGTTTAGGATGGTCTATCCTATCAAGTAATTTTAATTTACAATCTATTTATTTATTCTCTAATCCTGTTTTGCCTTTCAGCATCAGGTAGTAAAAGAAGACACCTGGAGCGAACCTCTCTATGCATCTTGTCTTTCTTTCTTTTCTCCAGTTCTGATTTGCCTCACAGCTTCAGGGTAAGAAGAGATCTCTAGAACTGGTTTTTGTGTGCGCTTCATAAACAGTGTCTTTCGTTGCCTCTGTTATCATGAGGTTCACCTTTTGCGTTGTCTGCCTTTTGCTTTGTATCCACTTTATCGGAGTAACATTGCTCTTTGTGGCTCACTGTTTGTTGGTAATCTGCTTATGTGGCTGGACCATTTAATTTGTTGTTTCTTGATGAAGTTCATTACAGATGTTGTGTCCATTTTTTTTCCTGATGTTTTCATTTCTAAACCGGTCTCTTTACAATAAAATGCTTTAAGACTCCTGATATGTTTGAAGTAAATTAAAGTTATTATCTGTATATTTTATGACATTACTGTATGGTTAAAGACTATCAGAAGTTGACAATTCCTACAAATAACCTAGTTTTTTAGTTACATATTTTCATTTTAGGCCCGTTTGGATTTTTTTGTATTCTATATATAGTGTGCTGTGAAAGAAGGGAAATTCTTCACTTCTATTGTATCCTTTGCTTGATAAAAGGCCTTTTGGTCGAAACGTTGCTGTGTATTGTCATTGTTTTTGTATTTTGTAAAACTACAGTACTTTGTTATTACATGCTTCGCCATTGCTACAAATAACCTATACATAACCTATACATATCTACAAGTCCTCTTGACCACATAACAAATTTATCTACTTCTTTTCCACAAGTTTTCCAACATTTCTTTCTCTTGATATTTTGTGCAAATCCGGGGATAGGTTGATAGTGTTTGACTTGAAAATCCTCCATGAGTAGAAATATTCTGACAGTTTCATTTTATTTCCATCTTGTTCCTATCAAAGCATTGTGACTGTAATTGTCACTGTCTACTGATTTCAAATTTGAGAGTCTTCTTGAACTATGGTTTCCTGCATCTGCTCCTTGTGTTCTTTGTTCTTCCAACTTTTCTTTTTTATGTAGGTTTTAATTCTGATATTTTTCTTTACTCTTCACCCCTAGGAGGCATAGTTCCGCAACCAAGGCCTTCCAATCCCTCCTATCCAAGATCATCCTTTCCAGATCTCTCCACTCCCCATTTTCCTTTTTTGGGGGGGTCCTTCTTCCTCCGGAAGCGAGCTATGAATTTTCTTGGTTGTAGTTTCTGTAGTTATCTAGTGTTTTTTTACTGGGTGGGGTAGCTAGCCCCACATCCTACCTCCTCAGTCGTCTCTTATGACATGCTTGGTAGTTAACAGTGGTTCTATTATTTACACCCCTAATTTGGGCCCCGGTAACCACTCATGTGAGTTCTGATATTGGTATGATTTATTTATGTAGGAGGTAAAGCCACCAAAAAGTCACTGGCGTGAACAGCACCAAGATTTTATCAATGCTGTGAGGAGTGCAAGAGGTGTACAACATGCCATCAACTCTGGCGGGACACTGCCTCCACCACCACCACCATCAATCAATGCAGGTATGACCATTGGATGCTGACCTCTGTAGCATTCATCATCAGGATTGTAATAGTTGCCTTAATATTTATTGTTATTGATGACAGCTGTAATATCAGTACTTCAAGAGCTTCAGTCCGGAAACTGGCCAGGTCTACAGACTCTGCTATCTGAACTGTGCAACCAGTGTAAGGTTGTCATGTAGTGGATATAGTCTGACTGGGGAATACCAGAGAATGAGACAAATGATCAACTAGCAAAGGAAGGCAATGCAGGAGAGTAACTAGATGTACCAGTTATATTATCAGCAAAAGAAAACGATGATAATCTTCTTCGAATGCTCGATGTCGACCACTTGTTAAACCACTCTTCGTGATTTGTATGTGATCTGAGCCTAAGAGCGATTGTACATTGTGCCAGTTATGCACCTACAAATAGGCCAGCACATCCGATTTCTGCTACGCTTTTTATTTACTAGAGTAGTTTCCCTAGGCCCCTCCTCAGTTACCTCTTACAACATGCCTTGTAGGTTGCAGTAGGCTCAAGAGAGAGGGCTCAGGAGAGCATGCGGGCTACGAATTTTGCCCCGTGGTCAACGTCTCTTCGATGACTTATAATCGTGCCCCCATCCCTGAGATAGGGGCCAGATTTCCGCCCTATGTGGACCCTCATGCAGCTCATCTCGACTCCCAGCATACTCATCGGCTCAAGAGAGGGCCCAAAGAGAGCATGCACAGGTTCCGAGTTTTGTCGCATGCGATTCCATGTTTATCCTTCCAGCTTTTCCCATTGACTAGGAGAGATGAGCATTAATAGTCACCCTGGGAGTTCGCTTGTCTGTGTTGCGGGCAGATCCCATCTAGCGTAACTACCTTTGCATCTCTACTTGCCCAAGAGTAGCTCTCCCACAGCACCTGCCCTCTTAGCCAGACCGGAACTACCGTCTGTTACCAGCTTTTCCCATCGACCGGGAGAGATGAGCATTAATAGTGACTCTGGGAGTTTGCTTGCCTGTGTTGCGAGCGGATCCCATCTAGTGTGACTACCTTTGCATCTCTACTTGCCCCAGAGTAGCTCTCCCACGGCACCTGCCCTTTTAGCCAGACCGGAACTACCGTCTGTTACCAGGGTCACCACGTGGAGGTGAGGACAGGGGATTAGCGCCAGCTCGCTAGTCCTGGTCCGCCGTTGTTTTCTTGCGCCTTTGACCCCTTGTGTGGATTTAAAGAGCTAAGTAGTAAATCTTTATGGAGTATGACAGAATAAAATCAAAATATCAAGAGCATGTAAATTCCCAGTGACAACAAACAGTAGCAAATCAGCTGAAAAAAAACAACACATAAATGCTTTCAAGTATAGATGTTTCTAGAATAGTTCTCAATACTCATGTACAGAACAGATAACATACAGATCTATCCTACAAGAACTCAGAATTCAAAAAAATAGTTTGGTGTAAGAAAATAACATTGAAGAATGTAAAGTATTTTGGACACAAAAAAGAGACACAAAGGTTTGGAAAAAAAGACAATTATGGGAAGTGGCATTCTGGGAAAGCAGAGAGTAGGAAGTCCAAGGACAAGATGGATACAAAGTGTGATGAATGACTTGAAGATAACATTTTCAGAAAATCTGGCCTTTTGATATGAACAAAATTTAAATAGTGGCATATCCTTTATAGGACGTAGCCATCAACCACAGTAAACGAGTCCTTTGATTTTCTAGACACTACTTATACGTTCAGTAGTTTGCCATTGCTTTCTGAACAGTGAGGTCTATTTTACCTTTTGTAAAAATCCCACGGAAATGAATTTGCTTCCGAACTTGCCCACTGTGGGATTTGAACCAGGTACGCTTGGGTCTGTGATCGAGCTCACTACCGTTTGAGCTACAGATGCTCATATGATATAGAGAAACTTTAAAGGATTGTTATTATGGCAAAGTTCTGCTGCAGATGACAAGTTACTGAATTTGAAAAGAAAGTAACAAAAGTCATTTATTACCATAGAAGACTTTAGCTTATCTTGTTAAATTGTAGACATGATTGAGAGCCGAAAATTAGCAAATCTACAACAATGCTACAGTGATCTTTGGTTCAATCATCAAGAAACAAATTGTCTGGTTCGTTGAGAACTCAAATGATTTTGTTGAAGGATATATCTATCGATCTATACCAGGATGGCAAACAGTTGACGACAACACAGAGGAAAGACAATAAGACTGACAGCATAGAAGACATTTGCGCACCAAAGACTGCATATTATGGTAGGAGCGATACGAGAAACGAAAACGATATAGTTTGATGTAAGTTAACTACAACTCCTAGGCGATAGAGATAGTGACATAAGAGATCCATAGGAACAGTGGAAGAGAACAGATGTTTGTGCGAGACTAGCAGCTAGATAGATATCGTAGAGTTGCAGGACACACTGACAACCAATGTGTTCTTATCATAGAGTTGCAGGACACACTGACAACCAATGTGTTCTTATCATAGAGTTGCAGGATACACTGACAACCAATGTGTTCTTATCATAGAGTTGCAGGACACACTGACAACCAATGTGTTCTTATCATAGAGTTGCAGGACACACTGACAACCAATGTGTTCTTATCATAGAGTTGCAGGACACACTGACAACCAATGTGTTCTTCATAATATATGCTGGATATATCATGTAATCTACTACCAATAAATATAAACCACGCATGAATATCATTTGTTTCCTATACATCTTATAAATGTCCGATGTCATCAAAATAATAGTTGTTACTTCAGCAGACCTCCAACAATTTAAAAACACCCATCTTGTTGTTTTTAAAAAAATGTCTGTGAATCCGGCAAAGGCTTCTCTGACATGGTTCTCTCTTAACACTCACATAGTAAAGACACCTACTCCAGTTGTCAGCATGTGTAACAAAGACATTGACAGAAACGAAACACTAAAATATCTTGGAATAACAGTTGAAAGAGGCCTGTTATTTAAGAGTCAAGTTGAGAAGGTAGTCCTCAAGGCAAGAAAAGGGCTAACCGCTCTCAAAGTTATGGGCGAAGGTGGATATTGAACAATGCCTACTACTTTTTCTTGATCTAATGCTGAGTGTGGTTGATTACGTCTTGGTCTTCTGATAGTGAGCAGAACATCGCTGGATAAGTTAGACGGGAACAAAAATGAAGCGATGAGACTTATACTCGTTTGCACACATGACACTTCATGTGCGGCAATGCGCTATGTTCTTAGCTTGCCAACGATGGCCATGAGACGCAAAGTCGCACAGGTAAAAGCTTATCTGAGAGTTTCTGAAGACACAACTCATCATCTGCACAAATCCATAAATGAAAACAAGGGCAGGTGTTTGAAGTAAGGCCGATCCTGGATGGCTGAGGCAGAGGATGTTATTAAACAGGTTTGTACTCTAGACGAGCTTAGGCATGGGGAAGAATGGATGCCTATATCAGAGGATATGGCCATTTGGCCATTTGAGTTGTTCGTATGTGTCGATTCCTCCCGCCAATAATGGCTGACACATTCCGTTTCTGAGGACATTTTTTTTTGAGGTTGTTCTCTAGACAGTTGCAGTCCCCTGCTGACGAGATCTGTCTTCCCGGGTTTGTCTGGAGTCGTCCTACTCTAGATGACTTCAGCCTTCTGTTGCCGGGCTCACCAACCCAGGCTTTTTGCAGGGTGTGCTTCCTGGACACTGTAGTTTAATCCCTTATGCTTAAGGGAAAGTGTCATAGAAGTAGAAGACAAGACAAGAAAAGGATGTCCTCCTCAAGAGAGAGAGAGAGGACAAGTGCTATTTGTCCCATAGCTGGGGATGGGTTGGTTGCAGCCAGAGCATTTACCACTCGCCGGTGGGTTCTGCACTGTCACCTTATGAGGCCCCATCCTGCTCCCTGCCTTTTGGTCTGGCCTTTCACCTTCAGTCTGTTCGGCTTGGTTAGACCTGCCAGGAGTTAGACTCCCGCCGACATAGCCTGAAGGATCCTAAAGGCACACAAACCCTCCAACCACGATAAGGTAGGCTAATATGGAGGGTATCAGAGGATATGATAGATTACACCAGGGTTGTCAATAACTTGGACGCTGCTGTAGAGAATGGGCACCGGGCGTAGTCAATGTAGAGATTCTTGCACTCATGGATCAGCACTTCCATCCAGGTGATATCATATCTACATCGATGGCTCTGTCAGACGTGGAACCCGATCATCGTGGTCCTATTCAGCACAATGAAACGGTAGCACACTGCATGAGGACTGCGGCGCTTTCGAGACAATTACATCGAGCATGACTATGGAGATCACCGCTGCCTCCAGGGCTCTGTCATGGGTGGCTGAGCAACAGGTAACCCATACGATTATCATACCAGACTCGATGAATATGCTTCAAAGGATTGAATCTGGAAGTCTGCACGTGGAATGGGTGGACATCATTCAGAGATCACATCTCAAGAAAATGACTTGGCTGTATACACCTGGACATGCTGGAGTTCAGGGTAACAAATGTGCTGACTTTCTTGCAAACAATGCCCGACTCAAGCGGGCAGAAGCATGGACAGAGCCGATATCATCAATGTGGTATTCTCTCATTTATGTGACATGAGCGAGTCTCATACACTGGAACGAGTTCTAAAATTAGGCATTAAGTTTGGACATGCCAGACTGTGTTGTCTTAGTGGTAGAGAGAGCAGATATACTAATCAGCTTCTCATGGGTACAGTGAGCAAGTGGACTTTGCGATGGCTGCTGCAGCGGAGACGAGACACAAATGGGAATGCCCAATGTGACATGATGTCGATCGCATAATATAACATAACATAAAAAACAAAGTTGGCTGACAAGCTCCATCTCACCAAAGTCTACTTAAATATCTCAAAATCTACATCCAAGAAAGATGCTTTCAGTAAAGTGTACACAACCATTCAACATGTCCGCCTGCCAAGCGTTGTTCGTAGCGCATTGGACGACGGGTGACAAGCCCCCTGGGAATGCGGTTCAATTGCACGGCTGGCAGAAAAGCCACAGGTTCTCCAGATTTACGGTGTTTGTGGCACTGAACCGAAGTGTTACGATGTCCATGGCACCGAGCCGAATAGCTGAACGCTCAAGTGCTTCTGGATAAAGAAAACCCCCCAAAAACAACATTCAACATAAACAGAGCAGCACAAGACTGAGTAGTAAAGTGGATGAACTTCAAGACTGTTCTGACAACTATGACATGAAAAACTTTTATTTACCATGCACTTGACACTGAACAATGATTCAACACTTGGCAGACCATTTTAATATTATTCTAAACCATCCTTCATCTGTTAACGACTTAACCATCAACTGCTTGCAGCAGATTCCTATAAACGAAACAGTGAATGATTTCTCAACTCTGGAGAAAATTTTAAAGAGTGGTTCTCATCAAATATTTAGTAGAAAAAAACTAAACTAATTAAACTTGTGTTTCAATCTATAATGATGGATGTACATTTCTGATAAAGAGAAACTTGAAATAATTTTCCAAAATATGTGGCAAAATGAAACTATCTTACAAGGTCTAATCCTCAAAGAAACCTAAAAGGGGAACTAATATGTTCTTCTTATAAGTTAATTTTGCTTTTCCTTATCCTTTACATGAATATATCTTTTTACCCTTTCATGCATAGCGTCCACTGGAGTGGACACCTACTATTCGTTAGTTTCTTAGCTACACATGCTTGTTTCGTAACCTCTGACGCATTCAATGTACTGCTGCGGACGGTATGTATATTGCAACAGTCGTAAATTAACTTGTACTTCCACTGTGTAGTCAAGGTGGCGGACAATATGATATTCATCCCAAAACTTCAGACATGAAAGGTTTAATGAAATAGTACTGAAATAGTGATATCATGCGGGGCCATAACTTATTGACTTAATTTTACTTCTATTAATTCCAGATTATGTTCAATGCCCATACTGTACACGACGATTCAACCAGAAAGCAGCAGAGAGGCATATCAGCTTTTGCAAGGATCAACAGTCACGGCTGCCAAGAGATAAACCAATATCAAATGCTGCCAAACAAAGTGCTCATATTAGTGTAAGTGTTAGCAACTTGTGTCCCGAGATTTCTGGGCATGGAACTATATAATAAATGTACAGGGAGAAAGAAGTATATCATCAATATGTACTAATTGCTGATCAAAGTTAGACATGTGGGTGTTGATCAAAGTTAGACATGTGGGTGTTGATCAAAGTTAGACATGTGGGTGTTGATCAAAGTTAGACATGTGGGCGTTGATCGAAGTTAGACATGTGGGCGTTGATCGAAGTTAGACATGTGGGCGTTGATCAAAGTTAAGACATGTGGGTGTTGATCAAAGTTAGACATGTGGGCGTTGATCAAAGTTAGACATGTGGGTGTTGATCAAAGTTAGACATGTGGGTGTTGATCAAAGTTAGACATGTGGGTGTTGATCAAAGTTAGACATGTGGGTGTTGATCAAAGTTAGACATGTGGGTGTTGATCAAAGTTAGACATGTGGGTGTTGATCAAAGTTAGACATGTGGGCGTTGATCAAAGTTAGACATGTGGGCGTTGATCAAAGTTAGACATGTGGCGTTGATCGAAGTTAGACATGTGGCGTTGATCGAGTTAGACATGTGGCGTTGATCGAAGTTAGACATGTGGGCGTTGATCGAAGTTAGACATGTGGGCGTTGATCAAAGTTAGACATGTGGGTGTTGATCAAAGTTAGACATGTGGGCATTGATCGAAGTTAGACATGTGGGCGTTGATCGAAGTTAGACATGTGGGCGTTGATCGAAGTTAGACATGTGGGTGTTGATCAAAGTTAGACATGTGGGCGTTGATCAAAGTTAGACATGTGGGTGTTGTGTGTTTTGTCTTTTCGTGCAACTCGCTTTCTCTGCACCACAACAGTACTATGATTCTTTGGGTCCATGCACATTTTGTTTCACTGTTTAGCTACTATACGTCCGATACCATTTTCTTTACAGAATTCAACGGCAGATAACTCCCATTTCATTCATACAGTTATACGTCATGGCAGATTTGTTTTGGATGATTTAAAAATAGTTTTATTCGCAAATCTATTTTTCCTGTTGTGAAAAAAGTGAACTTTCATGTGAAAAGTTTAGTTACAAGATGTTTCGTCCTCCACATCGTTTAAGTGCTGAACAATCCATGCATTTGTTCCAAAGTTCAATTAAACACAGTGTTTCATGTTTACAATTTCACCAACAATGATGGAGAATTTAGCAATGGCTGAGCATTGGATCATGCGCAAATGCACCCAAGATGATCAACTAGGCATCAAATGGCTTAATAACAGCAGACTATTTGATCTTGACTTTGCCGATGACGTGGCCATATTGAATTCAACCACACAAGCAACCCACAAACTAACGAGCAATCTTTGCACACTTGCAGAACAGGTTGGTCTCTAGATTAATTCTGCCAAGACCAAAATTATGGACCTCACAAACTCGACAGACAACATCGTAATAAATGGTCAAACACTGGAGAAAGTTGAACATTTTACATGTTTGGGTAGTAAATTGTCAAACAACGGAGACACTATGAAAGAAATAAACTCTCGTATTGCTATAGCAGCTAGTGCCTTCACTAAATTAACGAATATCTGGCAATCTCAAGACCTTAGTATATGCATAAAAGTTAAATTGTTTAGGTCATATGTGATTCCTGTACTGACCTACAGTTGTGAAAGTTGGAAATCAACAAAGAAAATTGATAAGAAACTGGACAGCTTTGAGAATAAATGTCAACGAAAATTATTAAAAGTAAAATGGAGTGATTTCGTTTCTAACAACACAGTGAGAGATAGAACACACCAACAACCCGTATCAAATATTATAAAGAAACGAAGGTGGAAATATTTAGGTCATGTTCTTAGATCAGACGAAAAGAGACTAAATCGACAAGTCCTTATGTGGTCACCAGTGGGGAAAAGAAAATGTGGAAGACCAAAGACCACTCTTCGAAGAACCATCCAACAAGAAAGTAAACTATTGGGATGTAAAACCATACAAGATCTCCAACTGCTAGCAAAGAACCGTATCACATGGAGATCTAAAACCTCTGCCCTATGTCCGCCTTTGGCACGAAAGGAACAAACTAACTAACTAAGCATTGGAACCAATCTTGAAAGTCATGGTAGTCACTCTGAGACTGAGGAGGTATGTCCAGCGATTTTGACTGTTATAGTCTGTCCATTAATTCATGAGCACGTTTGAAATTGATTTTCTCGAAAACTACCTGTTGGATCTCAGTGATTTTTGCAAGCAGCCTTAGAATATCCATGACGCTAGAGAAATATTTTTTTTTTCAAGAAAATTTGATGTAGTTTGAAATATTTCTTCTTCAGGTTATATTAAAATCAACCTCACCGGATTGTACACAATAGTAACAGATCTACGGTACACAGACGCGTTGTTCTAAAAATACATTATGGTAATATTGAAATATCGTGCGTAAACAACAATTTCACGGGAATTCCCGTGCACCTAACCAAGTCGACTTTGAAAGCGGAAAGCATATAGCGTTATAATTGGGATACCGTTGTATAGTCATAGGTGTATCTCGATATTTGTATGAAGCTATTGTATCATATTTGTTGGCTTATCAAAACTGACATTGATATCACATTCATAATGAGTCTGAAGTGCACATTTATAACAATGCAGAAGGTTACAGTTTTACTATACCAACACTTCCGTAGGGAATCTAAGAGAGGTCATCTATATTGCGATATTCATAACCCTGAGAAGCGAACGCAACTGGCGCTTGGTCTGAATAGAGAATCCTTTTCCCGATGGATTAAACAGGACACAAAGTGCACTAATGTCAAGCAAGGAAGGAAAAGAACAATTGACGACTTTGACATAGATGTCATAAGGCGGAGCTCTTGAAAATGTTTGCGACAAATCAACTTGTTACTCTCAGGAAACTGAAATTAAAACTGCAATCAGATTGCAGCATAGACATTTCTAAAAGTACTCTATGGAAAATTGTAAGAGCCGCCGGCTTCACCTTCAGAAAAACTATAGGCGGCGGAATATTATTTGTGAAAAGCCACATTTAATTGCTGCCCGAAGTAAATACCTGAGGCAGATCCGTGAGCGGCGGAGGCAAGGCTATGATATTGTATATTTGGACGAATCCTGGGTCAATGCTCACCACACCAATGCTAAAGAATGGCAATCAGTAGACGGTGAACAGAAAAGAAAAATACCAAGCAGCAAAGGCCAGCGTATTATACTAACACATGTAGGAAGCAGTGAAGAAGGTCTTGTCCATGACGCTGGACTTATTTTCTAATCAAAAGTACCGCGGTAGGGACTACCACACAGAAATGAATGGACATATTTTCAGGCACTGGATGGAGAAAGATCTACTTCCAATTCTAAACAGACCATCATGCTTGGTAATGGATAATGCATCCTATCACAACGCAGTATCAGCGGAAGACAAAGTACCAACTGCATAAAATACAAAAGATCAAATTAGGACTTGGCTTGCTAAGGAAAATGTCAGCTTCGATGATACATATTTGAAACCCGAGTTGTTGCACCTGGTGAGGATGACAAATAAGACAAAGGTGTTTCATATTGACAAAATCATTGCGGAATACGGCCACACGTCTTTGCGACTACCTCCATATCATGCTCACCTCAATCCGATAGAGCTTGTCTGGGCTAAAGTAAAAGGGCAAGTTGCCGAACAGAACAGGGCGTTTAAAATGTGTGATGTTGAAGTTCTGACACGTGAGTCCCTCTCAATAATAGACATGCAGTTCTGGAAGAAGTGTGTTGAACATGTGCTCCGAGAGGAAGGCGAGTACTGGCACCGAGATGGATTACAATTTGTCCAGCCAGTAACAATTATCAACCTTGTGGAATCGTCAGATTCGGATGATACAAATCATATTTTGATTACAGACTGAGAAATAGCAACGTATACATTTCCATATCCAAATTCGTCTACCATCATACAATTTGTGGTGAAGTTAAGACACCCTGGGGTCTAATGGTGACCGAAGGGAGGACTAACTGTTGCATATTGTATCCAAGTTCACGATTGCACATAAAGGGCAACACACTTAATTACTTGACCTATCAAGTTAATATGGAGATACACCTATGAATAGAATTGACATGGACAAATTCTAGGGATTACTGTAAAATCTAAAATTTGAGCCCCGTATTTGCAATTGTCATAAAAGATCAAAGGAATTCGCCGATGTGCAAAATCCATAGCATCTATGGACTACTGGTTAGCTTTATTTTAGCGTCATGGATATTCTAAGGCTGCATGCAAAAATCACTGAGATCCAACAGGTAGTTTTCGAGAAAATCAATTTCAAACGTGCTCACGAATTAATGGACAGACTATAGTAGGTCTACTTCTTCTCCCTCTAGACCATAGATTCCCAAACTTTTCGGCCCACCGCCCACTTTGCACAACATAAACTTTGTAACGTCCCCCTTTTGCATTATAACAGTTTGCCAATGCCCCCCCCCACACACACACAAATTCTCTTTGACATAGAAAATTGATATATATTTCTGTCATACATGGTCAATTTTCAAATGATTATATAATGAAATAGAAAATTGATGAAAAAAAGGATCATGTAAGACGGACATAAGGTGAATTTAAATGCAGAATTCAAATTTCAAATGATTATTCAATCGTAAAATCACGAAAATAATTTATTTTAAAATATTTATTATTAATTTCTTCTTTAAGGAGCCACCGACCCTAGTCGCCTGAACATCCGCCAAATTCTTCTGAACCCACTACCCCCCATCCCTAGAGCGCTCAGCGCCCACAGGGGGCGTACCACCCACTTTGGGAAACGCTGCTCTAGACCTTCAAAACGAGTCAAACTTTCTCAGTCCACTAGATCTTTATGCACACATTCTAGCAGTTTAGTACTAGTAGTTAGTTAGTAGTAGTACTGGTACTAGAAGAACTGTAGACTCTAAGACTAGACATGAAACAGAAGTTGGACTCTCTCCACATAACAACACTGAAAATTCATTTAGGTTCAACACTTCTCACCCACCAGGAATTTCTGCTCCTTTAGATGATGCATCGTTAGCTTTAAACTGTTTTCAGACCATCATAACAAATGCAGTTATTGACAACCTCATTATTTCTATTCATTGATTATGCAGTGTTTAGAATAAATGAGAAACTTGCCGCAGGAGTTATCAAGAAACAGTCTGTGTATGCATCATTGGTAGCTATAACCAGGGAAAAAATGAACAGAATTTTGGCCTTGCTAGTTGTTATTGGTCTAAATAGGAAGCCTAGAATTTAGGCTGATAAAGAGTGGATGCAGGCGTTTAAGTTTTTCAGACTTTGTTAAAAAATATGGATAAAGGTCACACCCATCTTTGTTGATTGGTATTACATGACTCTTCCAGTTATCACCTATCTCATTGAAAAGTAAATTTATTTTACTGGAACTGTCATGCACAATAGTAAAAAAAAAACTACTGCGAGGTCTCAAAGTTGAAACACAAGAAATCTAAATGGCTTCTTGATGAATCAAAGAGAGTTATGAGTGTGACTAGGAGAGATCAAAAAGCAAAAAAAAAAGATTTGCATGCTTGCATTGCCTCTAGCTTCGACAGAGAATGTTGTTGGCAAGAACAAACCGCTTGATATTGACAGTTATATTGAATATCTGTGACAAAGCGGACCACATCATTACCTATTATTGTAACTTTGAATGCTGTTGCAGAAAATGGTGGAAGAAAATTAACTTCTCGTTGTTTGAAATCACGCATTACAATTCTTTTATATTATACAAACTTTCACTTCTCGGTGAACAAAAACTGGCTAAGGGCTTGTTCAGCAGCTATTAGAAAACACTGCCAGCACAGAATGTAAATCACTATCTCTGATCCACTGAAATGTAATATGTACTCAGAAAGTACCATGCATATAGTTGTGCAGAACAAAAACAGAAATTGTCTAGTTTGAAAATTGATTCAATCAAATGTTATCTGTTCGGGTATACTGACGCCAATATCCTCACCCGAAGACTTGCTTTTCTGATTATCATAAAGTAAAATTGCAATCTTAGGTTAAAATAGTGTCATAAGGAAGTGTATATAGAGTTTACTTTTGTCAAATAATAAATATGTTGCATGAATGCAATTTATAAGAAATTATATGTTTTGGAGTGGTAGTGTATAAAATGCATTTGAGAGCAATAGTGGAGACATCCTTTTAAATTCTGAGTAGTAACTACAAAGCTGAAATGTGAATAAGTAAATTTGTGGATCAATTCTTTTCAAATTGTATGGATTATATATATTTGCATGGCGGTAAGTTGAATTTTGCATGCATTTTTATTTGATTTTTTTCTATAACATGAAATACAACAATAATTTACTAAATAAATACTAATTTACATGCATAAATATTTATTATCAGATTGTTCAGAATTTAATTCTGCATCTTTTGATACCAACAGTTTAAATTTAGCTCACATAGAACTGAAGTTATAGGCGTATTTCCAAGATCACTCCATTTTGAAAAATTTGGCAAGAAATGTGTGCTGGCAGAGTGGGACCACCCCCAAAATTTTCTTGGAGACAAAGAGTTAAATACTGTCCATTCTTCTTTTACTGATTTGTTTTCTTTAGGTAGTCCAGCAAATCACCAGTGATTCTTTGGAGATATGACTCTTGGTAACATGTGATAATAGTGGTGACGTTGATGTATTAATTCATATGATATGAATGATGACGATGTGGTTATAGAATTACTACCTTAACTATCAATACTTTGATGTTAGTAATGATGGCCATGATAATTTGGACAATGTGGACAAGGCAACAGTGATGAAAAACATGAGGATATATCGCTTTACAGACGGTCAATTGGCAAGTGTCTTACTGTGACAACTTCTGAGCTTTCGCTTGTCTTTCAGCTCATCCCTAAGTCTCTTTTCAAAACATTCTGCACAATGTTGTGTTCTACACAACTCTGCCATCAGTTATATTTTCCCATTTGCTGGGGCCGATAGAAAAGTTCCCCATTGAGGCTTACAGACATCCTTATATCTGAGCAGTGGTCTGCCTTTGTCGCGCCCCCTCCCAGCTCACAGAACATTTGTTTTGGTATGCAGCAAGTTTCCATTCTTTGCACATGCATTAGCCATCTTAGTTCTCTACTGCTGAGCATGCCCATGATGGAAGGCAAGTTGGCACGTTGCAGTACTTCAGAGTTGGTTATCATGTCTATATCATCTGATGTTCATAATCTTGCGGTGACATTGAAGATGAAAGATGTTAAGTCTACTTTCGTGCTTTGTCGTAAGAGGCGGCTAAGTTTGGCTGAAATCAGATGCACGTGTCCTAAACGTGTAGAAGTCTATGCGTTTAGTGGCCTACCAAACCAATGTGCAACGTACACTCGTTCTTGTCAAAGATCAAACATATCACAAAGAGTGATTAAAATTGGTCGTAAAGAGCGAACACAAAGAAGAAGACCTCGCTGATAGAATCCAGAGTAGTGCAAGAATGATGGATGTCTGGTATCAGTTTAATTGCAGGAGCTACCGGTAGGGCATCACATGATGTCATGAGAATACTTATTATGATAATAGTAAAACTTTAGCAGTAATGAGATTGATGATAATTAGCTTTATGATTTATGAGAATATTGGTGAAAATAATATATGATATTGATGTTGTTGGAAACAGTCATGTTGAGGTTAGTGCTGCTACTAGAGACATCTGTTCATTTATTCATCTGGTGAGCTGACTTTAGACAAACATTTATCTTTGTGTTGGAATTTACAAATTATTTTTGTGTCACCTGTTTTATAATGATTTGCATTTATTGGATTTTTTTTTAATAATGAGATTTGTTTTGTGATAAAGTTCTGGTTGAATTACTTTATATTTCATTGTTCAATTGAGGCACATTGGACATGTCCATAATTGTTTTGATCTCTCTTGAATTGTTTTGAGGGGAGAGGGGAGGGACGCAGGAGAGGGGAGGGACGCAGGGAGAGGGGAGGGGCGAGGGAGAGGGGAGGGCCGCGAGGGAGAGTGGGAGGACGCGAGGGAGAGAGGGAGGGACGCGGGAGAGAGGGGAGGGACGCAAGGGTGGAGGCCAGGGAAATATAATAGCAAATGAAGAACTTTTAAAACGAAGAAACTGTGCATCATTAGAGACCATCATTAAAAGATGGAGGTACCTTGGTCATGTATGTCGTATGCCAGTAGGGAAATTGGTTAGGACAGCTCTCAGATGGACAGCGGGATGAGAAAAGATGGCAAGGTCATCTAAGGGAAACTGTGGAAAGAGAGTTGAAAGATTATGGCCTGACATGGGAAACAATTGGTAGAAAGAAAGTTGAAAGATTGTGGCCTGACATAGAAAACAATTGGTAGAAAGTTGAAAGATTGTGACCTGACATAGAAAACAATTGGTAGAAAGAGAGTTGAAAGATTGTGACCTGACATAGAAAACAATTGGTAGAAAGTTGAAAGATTGTGACCTGACATAGAAAACAATTGGTAGAAAGAAAGTTGAAAGATTGTGGCCTGACATAGAAAACAATTGGTAGAAAGTTGAAAGATTGTGACCTGACATAGAAAACAATTGGTAGAAAGAGAGTTGAAAGATTGTGACCTGACATAGAAAACAATTGGTAGAAAGAAAGTTGAAAGATTGTGACCTGACATAGAAAACAATTGGTAGAAAGAGAGTTGAAAGATTGTGGCCTGACATAGAAAACAATTGGTAGAAAGTTGAAAGATTGTGACCTGACATAGAAAACAATTGGTAGAAAGAGAGTTGAAAGATTGTGGCCCGACATAGAAAACAATTGGTAGAAAGAGAGTTGAAAGATTGTGACCTGACATAGAAAACAATTGGTAGAAAGAGAGTTGAAAGATTGTGACCTGACATAGAAAACAATTGGTAGAAAGAAAGTTGAAAGATTGTGACCTGACATAGAAAACAATTGGTAGAAAGAAAGTTGAAAGATTGTGACCTGACATAGAAAACAATTGGTAGAAAGAGAGTTGAAAGATTGTGACCTGACATAGAAAACAATTGGTAGAAAGAGAGTTGAAAGATTGTGACCTGACATAGAAAACAATTGGTAGAAAGAGAGTTGAAAGATTATGGCCTGACATGGGAAACAATTGGTAGAAAGGTGGCAAAATGACAACAATGAAAATCATTTTTGGAAGCATTATGTGTCAAACAGGACATGAATATTATATAGATATATGTTTATCACTAATATGCTAGAAGAAGTATATATTGTTACTTGCTGTATAGCTCGGAAACGTGCGAGTCACCAAGTTAAATACAAATAAGATTCAGACCTTTGTCAATGGATGCTTTAGCCGAATTCTCAGACTGAGATGGCATGCCAGAGTTACAAACATAAACCTGTGGACAAGAACAGTAGAACAGGAACCCTTGATGACCAAGGTTAAGAGGAGAAAATGGTGATGGGTCAGGCATACCCTATGAAAGACACAGGTGAGTGTCACTAGACAAGTACTTGAGTGTAACCCACAAGGAAAGCAGAAAATAGGACATCATTAACAGACATGGAGACAGTCTCCTTGATAAACTGACTGGTGCCCGACTATCCTGGGAGACCATAAAGAAAACAGCCAGAGACCTGGAAAAGTGGCGAGCAACTGTTGATTCACTATGCTCCATGAGAAGTGGAGAGGAATAAGTCAGTAAGTAACATAATAGATAACGGTTATTAATTAATATTGTCTATGTTAACAGTACCCGACCTTCAAGCCAAAAATCAAGAGTAATCCTGTATCCACACCTGCAAACATATCTACTACACATAGTCCGGCTGCTCGTGGTGGAGGTGAGTAGTTGGATAAGGGTTAGAAAGGAATGTTTATAAGAATATTGTTTCTTACATTCTCTGAGCTTTCATCTTCTTGGTAAAATAATGTTAAAGGTCACAAGAATCAGCTGGTCTACATTCAGGGCATACCCTTGGCATACAGTTTATATCAACAATTGTTTTGCTAATAAGTATCAAGGGGTTGGAACAGCTAATTCAGTCTGTCAAAGAACACAGTGAAGATCAGAGCCATTTTCTGAAAGCAAAGAAAACTAAAATTATGTCCACTGACAAAGCAAAATCTCAACCCAAATTAGCATCAATAATGAAGACATTGAGAACGTCATATATTTTGAATATCTTGTCTCTATAATTAACAAGAATGGAGATTGTATGAAAGATGTTTAAAGAATACTAGCCATGGCTTTCCAGAGGTTGGTCAGAATGAAGAAACTATGGCATGACACAAGCAAAGAAACAAAAGTAAGACTTCTGAGAACATGCATATTCCCTGTGGTAACATATAGATGTGAATTGTGAACCATAACACAACCACTAAAGAACAAAATAGAAGCTTTTGATACAGGTGTTACAGAAAAGTTCTTAGAACATCCTGGACAGAAAAGAGAAAAAAACAAAAACATCCTCCAAGACCTATATATCGAATAGCAGTGGCTTCTAAATAACATCATGTCCCAGAAGATGAAATATTTTGGCCACGTTAAACGTCACAATGGTTTGAAGAGAACAGTAATGGAAGACATGATTCCTGGAGTACAAGGCAGGATAGGACCAAGACTCGGATGGCAGCAGTACATCAAAGAAACCTTGAACATGACACTGGAGGAGACAGGAGAACTTGCTAGAGACAGAGTTTTTCACACAAGCTCTGATGAAAGCTCTTTTCTGTAAGGGACATGCTACTACTTGAGTCAATGATGAAGCCTATTTTCTGTAGATCATGTTGACAGTTCTGAATTTCTATTCCCATCTTAAGTCAGATTCGCATGTACTTCTAGATATACTGGAACATCAGCAGTGTCTGTTTGCAAATGGAGCACATTTAAATGGAAAAACCAGTTGGCTTAACTACATAACTACACTGACACAATTTAAACTTCAACATCTGTCTCAAATACAAACAGCATATATTCTGCTGATTTTTTAGACTTTCAATTTCTGAAAACAATTTCTAACAGAGTTGTATCATTAATTAAATCATTATTTAAATTTTGTTAGAAGAAATTAACTTCAGCAAATACCATATCCCTCTCAAGTTTCATGTCACATCTTTCTTTTCTTAGCTCGTCCAACTCCTGCAAAAACTCAAGTGAAGGCACCAATTGCCTCAACAAGAACACCTCAAGGAGGATCTACTTCCTCCTCCTCAAAAAAACCTGATGGTGGGCCAGCAACAAGAACACCAGCTAGTGTTCCCGCTAGAGGACAGGCTGCAGTAAGTAATTGGACTAAATTATTAGTTTAGTTTAGTCGTCAGATGGTCATCACTGCACATCGAACCAATTAGTCCATAAGTGCTCTGATCTCCTCCTCAGTATGTCTCTCAGCATGTGGTTCATTAAGTTTAGTTTAGTCGTCAGATGGTCATCACTGCACATCGAACCAATTAGTCCATAAGTGCTCTGATCTCCTCCTCAGTATGTCTCTCAGCATGTGGTTCATTAAGTTTAGTTTAGTCGTCAGATGGTCATCACTGCACATTGAACCAATTAGTCCATAAGTGCTCTGATCTCCTCCTCAGTATGTCTCTCAGCATGTGGTGACTAACGACACCAGTTATTTGTTGGTTTACTCTTCTTCTTTTTCTACTTCTTCAATGATCCAGCGGCACTTGAGCTCCTAGACTTCGGCCCAATGCTATGTAGTGGTATCTGCATGTGTTTGTAAGTTGTTCTTTTGTTCCGTATAATGTGTTCATTTGTCTAGCCTTGGAGGAAGGATGATCTTCCTGACATAATCTAGTGCTTGGCACCTGAAGAGGTGGTGAACGGTTTCATGATGATGTACACACAGCTGGCACTCTGGAGTGTATTATGGATGAATTCTGTTCAAGTAATTATTTAGCTACTTTTTCTGCCATTATAGTGCTCTTGTCTAGCTACATCATATTTGACTTGGAATTCATGTAGTCAGGTTAGTTTTGTAGATTCACTACTATTACTTGAATCGCAGTGATCTTGTGTGTGCTTGTTTTAAGGCACTTTGTAAGCTGATATTCATTTTCGTAAGGCTATTATTGCTGCCGTCACTCCATCTTTTGCGTAGTCTTCCTCTTGCTTTGTTCTCATTGTACTTTCCTGTGTGGCTCTCAGTAGTAGGCTATACCAGGGCATTCTTGTCAGGTGTCCAAACCATTTAATCAGTTTTTTTTAATATGAATTGCATCCAGTCTTCTTCTGATTTCTTCATTTCGAATTTTGTCTCTTATTGTCACACCTGCAGCTCTTCTAAGACACCTCATCTCTGTCGTTATGATTTTCCGCTCATTAGCTGCTGTTATTGGCCATGTTTGACACTGGTAACATAGTGTTGGCCAGAAAATTGTTCTTATGAGATTTGCTTTAGTTGTTAGCGGTATCTCTTTATGTAACAACACTGGTGTTAACTGTCCCAGTACCTGGTTAGCTTTTGTGCAACGATTGCTGATTTCGCTTTCGATACTTCCATCTGCTGTGAAAATTGCGCCTAAGTATTTGGCCTCAATTGTTTGTTTTATTTCTACGTTCTGGAGTTTTTTGGTAAGGTTTTCTGGTTGTCTACTTATTGCGATTGTCTCTGTCTTTAGCTGACCTAGATCAAGTGACGTCAGTCGACCGGTCACAGAGTTCACAATATGCGAAAGTACAGGGGAACCAAGTTCAAAGGTCATGGATGTCATGGTTTTTGTGTGTTATGGTTTTAAATAAATCACTGTTTTGTTTGAATTGGAAGCCCTTAAAAGGAGGGACTGTGAGGGGGTAGGAGTGAGGATGGGACTTGAGTGGTTGTGGGTTACTGTGGAGGCCAGAAGGTGATGATATCAGCAATAATTGCTCGGAGGAGGTTCAAATTTCAGGATTTAGACCATAGGTTCCCAACCTTTTTGAATGAGGGCCCCTTTTTCAGTGAATAATTCGCTAGGCCCCCTCTTGGGTAAACTATATTGTATATACTATAAATTGAAGTACAAGGACACATTAAAAAAATTATTTTAGTACAAGATAATACCAATATTACTGTATTGCTCACAGTATCATTGACACAATTTGTGTTATAATGTATCAATTAGAGATGAGCTTGATGTGATGAAACAAATTTTTCGATGTGTGGTTCCATTTTTGTCATTAATAATCTTAAATCATCGCATTCTTCTATTGACAATCTGTTTCATTTTTTTGTGAATAGTCTGATGACCATGCTAAAATCCTCTTTCAGCTAAATATGATGGGAATACAATAAACAACTTCTTTTCTGCACATCATAAGGGTAGATATAATATTGGAAATTGACTTTTTAGCCACAATTTTTGATATCTATTATTCAATTTTCAATTTCAAGACTTCATTTGTTGACAATTATATCAACTCTTCCACCAGTAATAATTCTGTTATTTGTACATTTTCTTCTTCTTCTTCGTGCTCACTGGGATTTCGAATTCTCTAATAAAGGCCCCTGTCAGCCACGCCATACAGTTTTCTTGGATGCTGGTGTAAGCGTGTCACCTCTTTCTTCTCCGGTCTGCATACTCTGTGCAGTTCTGTAGGACATGCTCCGTTTTCATACTCGCCGAACCACAGGGGCACAGGTCATTTCTGCCTATCTTGAATCTAGTTCTGTTTTCATTCTGTTGTGACCATTCCTGAGGCGAAGTATGATGATTGTGGTCTCTTCTGGGGAGTTCGTAATATCCATCATGCTTGTAGTATTTTGTATGTTATTTTCCCCACTTCGCTTTATAGTGCCCTCTGGCAAATGGCTTTTGCTTCTTCCTAACTGACCAGGTTGTCATCTTGAGGCATCCTGATGAAAATATATAAGAAACATTGGAGTGCTGAAGGAATGTGAGAACAATATAGCAGACGTTGAAAACATGTGACAATACATGCATTTTTCCTTCCTTCAACAGGGACGCAGGTACTAAAACAATTTATGCTGTTGTGAAGTGGAAACCAGATGTCTGTTACCGACATTTTTACATCTTGGAGAAGTCTCCATAAGTTCCTTTAATTCAACAACAGCAAAGTCACCTTTTGAAAAGCACCAGAAACCATCATCATTATCTATACTAGCTACAACAACATAACAACATCCCCCAACTGAATATTATCAAGATGTCATCATCGTTATGTATACTAGCTACAACAACATCCAACATGTGATTATTATCAAGATACCATCATCATCATTATGTAAACTAGCTACAACATCGAGCTGAATTAATTTTTTCGGAAATCTATAGTAACTATTAAATAGAAACTTGTAACACTTTCTTTAGTGGTAGTAGGCAAATGAAGGCAAGCAGAAAACTTGTACGAGTATATTGAATTTAAGCAAAAGTCTTCACTTTTTGTAGTATCAACTAAGCTAGGTTAATAATTGTCGTGTAGTACCATTATTGTTTGCAGACAACTTATGATAGAGTTTACAATACTACTCACACACCCAAATATCAGAATAAAAGATCCTTCCTTCCTTTCAGTCACTTGAAATATTGTCTATATATTCAACGTTGTCTCTTGTATAAACTTCACTGTCTTTTGTAGCTCACACAGAGTTCAGTGTAGTTTTATGTCGAGTGTTGTTTCATTAGGACAGTGAGTTTGCCTCAGTATATCATATTCGGGGCAGTCTTGAAGTATGTGCTCTGCAGTCTGATGTGCCTGTACACATGGCTGAATTGCCAATCTTGAATTTTGTATACATGTGGCTGCGGAGTCGATTGTGTCCTGTTCAAGTCTTCTACTTGTATCGACTACTTATTAAATTACTCTTTGCGATTTATATGTGATCTGAGCCTAAGAGCGATTGTACATTATGTGCCTAGAAGCTCTTCTTCTTCACCCCTCTCTCCTAGGGAAGCATAGGTTCGCAACCAAGGCCTTCCAAGTCCACCTTTCCAAGACCGTCTTTTCCAGATCTCTGCACTCTCCCCCCATTTTCTTGCATTTCATCTCCAGCTCCCATCTCCATGTGTTCCTGGGTCTTCCCCTACCTCTATTGCTCTTGGGGTTCCATCAGATAGCCTGTCTTGTGATGCTGTTAGGGGGTTTCTTCAGTGTGTGTCCTATCCATCGCCACCTTCTGCTCCTTATCTATTGTTCCACCTGTCGTTGTCCTGTTCTATCCCAGAGTTACCTGTTTGTAGTCCTGTCGTACCATCGCAGATGGAGTATCCTGCGGAGGCATCTATTGATGAATGTCTGCAACTTTTTGGTGTTCCCCTTAATTGTTCTCCATGTCTCCGCACCATATAGAAGGACAGCCTTGACATTTCAGTTAAATATCATTATCTTAGTTTTATTCCTGATCATTCTTGAACTCCATATGTTCTTCAGAATCACAAAGGCTGATCTTGTCTTTTGTATTCTAACCCAAACATCTTCATCTGAGCCACCTTGAATGTTGATAACACTTCCCAGATATGTAAATGTGTCCACCTCCTTTAATGGTGATCCTCTCAGTATGATCGGGTCTCTGGAATTAGCATTTAATCTCATGATCTTTGATGCACCTAGAAGTACATTCGATTTCTGCTGCGCTTTTTATTTGGTATCTTCCCTAGGCCCCTACCATAGTCGCATCTTACGATATGCCTTGTAGGTTGCAGTATTACTATTGTTTGCTTCCCTTGTGAACTGCTGCAACACACAGATGAAAGAATAAGTAACATACAGTTTATCCATACCAAACTTCTGCTTTCATTGTCAGGTCATGACCTTGTCTAAGGCTCAAGTGAGAAAATATCACTGTGTGATATAAAGTGCTTGAGAAAAGCTGATATTGTTACCATAAAAAAACTCAAAATCCTAAACACAAACATCATAGAAGTTATAAAATCATATCTACCATCAAGTATATGGAGAATAATCATATCTATCATCAAGTATATGGATAATAATCATATCTACCATTAAGTATATGGAGAATAATCATATCTACCATCAAGTATATGGAGAATAATCATATCTATCATCAAGTATATGGATAATAATCATATCTACCATTAAGTATATGGAGAATAATCATATCTACCATCAAGTATATGGAGAATAATCATATATACCATCAAGTATATGGATAATAATCATATCTACCATCAAGTATATAGAGAATAATCATATATACCATCAAGTATATAGAGAATAATCATATATACCATCAAGTATATGGATAATAATCATATCTACCATCAAGTATATGGATAATAATCATATCTACCATCAAGTATATGGAGAATAATCATATCTACCATTAAGTATATGGAGAATAATCATATATATAATCAAGTATATAGAGAATAATCATATCTACCATCAAGTATGTGGAGAATAATCATATCTACCATCAAGTATATGGATAATAATCATATCTACCATCAAGTATATGGAGAATAAAATAAAATGAATGAACCATCTTATGAATTGGAAGCAAAGTCATACCATTTACCTGCTACAATCATAGAAGATCTAATATAATTTGAAGCAAAGTCATACCATTTACCTGCTACAATCATAGAAGATCTAATAAAATTCGAAGCAAAGTCATACCACTTACCTCCTACAACCATAGAAGATCTAATATAAGTGTGAGATTAGCTAAAAGACAGATGAATAGACATCAAAGAGATATCACAAGAACATCCTCTGCAACACATCTGGCCCAGCATCAGCAGAAGAAGCTTAAACTTTTGAAATAAGCTTCTATATAAAAAGTGGCTAGACATGGCAAGAACAAAGAGATAAAGAACTAAGCAGATACCAGTGGAGAAAGAGCTAAGGAAGAAGTGATGGATAGGACACACATTCAGATGACCGACCGGAAGCATTGTAAGACACTCATTGTTTTGAAACCCGCAGGGAAAGAGGAAGGCCTAGACATACCTGGAGAAGAGAGTTGGAGACTGATATTTAAAGGATAGGTAAAACATGGAAAGAATTGGAAGGGATTGCAGGAGAGAGGAAGTGCTGTGCTCCGTTGCAGGAGAGAGGAAGTGCTGTGCTCCGTTGCAGGAGAGAGGAAGTGCTGTGCTCCGTTGCAGGAGAGAGGAAGTGCTGTGCTCCGTTGGGAGTGGAAAGGTGAAGAAGAAAAGTATAGTACCAGATATTTACAGTTACTTAAATTTTACTATCAAAATAAAACGAAAAATCTTCAAATTCTAACATTTACACCAATTATTGATAAAATGTGGCAAAGCACCAGCAAAATATTAAAATTAAAATTATTGAGAGCATGCATTTTCCCAGTGGCTACTTATGGCTGTGAATCATGGACTATTACACAAAAATTAAGAACGAAAATCCAGTCCTTCGAAACTAAATGCTACAGAAAGATCCTACGAATACCATAGACAGAAAAAATAAAGAACACTGATGTCCTGAAAGAACTAAATGTTAGAGAATTGGCTGATAAACAACATACTATACAGAAAAATTACATACTTTGGTCACATTAAGCGTCACGATGGCCTGGAAAGAACAATACTAGAGGGCAGGGTCCCAGGACGCAGACCCAGAAGAAGATGGCTACAAGATATTAAAGAAACCATGAACATGACCATCGACTAAGTGGGTGAACTGGCTAGAGACAGAGTGAATTTCAGATGTGCTGCAAAGAGAGCAACATCCTATAAAGGATACACACCTTGATGATGATTGATAAAATAACTCTCACTTGACATTGATTATCAAAAAATGAAACTGGAATGCTAATATTATTATTTAACCAGGGAATAAACCACATTTTTTTACACACCATTTAAAAGAATATATTTATAATACTACTTATAATAATATTATAATACATTTTTATATAAACAGCTGTTATTAGTTTTTTTTTATAAAACTTATTTTATTTTTATGTAACATGTACCATATATCAAAATGTTGAACTCTTTCGCTAGTCGCAGCACACTGCATCACAGCGGAAGTCCGTTGGACGCTATTCACCGTACACTGCACTATTAGATTTGCTTCCCTCTACAAAGTCTTTCTCGTTTTACTTCTACTATTTTACTTCTACTATTTTACTTCTACTATTTTACTTCTACTATTTTACTTCTACTATTTTACTTCTACTATTTTTTAACCTTGTTATTCTAATAGGTTGTCCAGTTTTATTAAATTAGTATATAATAAGATATATATATGTTTATTTATTAATGTAGTAGTTATGATAAACAAATTTTTTTTTTTATACCTCATTTGAATTAGCTGTTGAAAAATTGATGAAATAACTGCACGAGGAAAGAGTTAAAACTGAATGCTCTGTTTATTTACATTTGTCCAATATTTCAGAATAAGAAAAGGGAAAGGCAAAATGATTATTAGTAAGAAGGAAAAAATAGTACAATGAGAACATAATTGTCACTTACCACTCAATTTGAATAAATCGTATACACCTGTAAGCCATAAAACTTGTTTCTTTTTATACTACAGCCATAATTACACAATCCAGGAAAATGCCATCAGTTTTTATACTACAGCCATAATTACACAATCCAGGAAAGTTTCATCAGTTTTTATACTACAGCCATAATTACACAATCCAGGAAAGTTTCATCAGTTTTTATACTACAGCCATAATTACACAATCCAGGAAAGTTTTATCAGTTTTTATACTACAGCCATAATTACACAATCCAGGAAAGTTTCATTAGTTTTTATACTACAGCCATAATTACACAATCCAGGAAATTTTTATCAGTTTTTATACTACAGCCATAATTACACAATCCAGGAAAGTTTCATTTGTTTTTACGAAAAAATAACATTTTAAAAACAGTTTTTATGTCAAAAGATGAAGCCATTATTTCAAGTCAATATTGCATGTAAAAAAATCAGTGGGTGATGTTATTTGCAGATTTTATTATAGTTTACTAGCCCAGCATGTTTGTAGAGTGTTGGGCGATGAGTGACAAGCCCCTGTGAGTGCGGTTCAATTCCGCGGACTGGCAGAAAAGCCACAGGTTCTCCAGAATTACATTGTTCGTGGCACCAAACCGAATGGTTACGATGTCCATGGCACTGAGCTGAAGAGCTGAAAAGCTCAAGTGCTTCTAGATCGGGGGAAGAAAAATTACAATTTACTAAACTAAAATGGAAAACAACTATGTCCACATGTGAAGCCAAAAATTACGAATGATAAATTAATAAAGTTGGACTGAAATATAAATTTACTACAACTATTTAACTCTTTGATTTAAAAAATGCCCTTTAGAGTGGCATTTGTAACTGGTGTCCAACACAAGCGCCACTTTGCGTGGAGTTCCCACTTTGCGTTTTTCTAGGAGTTCAAATAGTATTCAATTTGCATTGCAAAACTTATCAAATTCATTGAACTGCAATAGGATTTTGACTTATGAATAAAGAAAATGTATACATTCTTCTAAACTGTGCTCGCTGGTAGTGTTCGTAAAGGCGCTAGTATTGCTTGGCTAGGCAATGGGTGTCGTAAGAAATAAGGGTAAGTGGTTCGAATCCTATGTTTGTCAATTTGTTTTTTCGGAAGCTCTTAATACTTGTACACTGTTTATTTATTTCTCATATAATAATGATGATCAGTCAAATTGCAACAAATTATTGTTTATCATATATCAGTAATTATGTGTTTTTTATTCTCAGAAATGTTTAAACAAGGAAAGCTCATTTGCTAACATCTGCTTTTATTAAGTGCACATTTATAATCTTTTCATTTGTTTTATACATTTCAATACATAGAAATACATTGATCGTTTAAACGTTCTTCTATTCTTCCACCATTTACTTCTTTATAGAAGTTTGGTGATGGGGGCATAGTGATCTTGTGTGTGCTTGTTTTAAGGCACTTTGTAAGCTGATATACATTTTCGTAAGGCTGTTCTTGATGCCGTCGTTCCATCTTTTGCATGGTCTTCCTCTTGCCTTGTACTCATCATACTTTTCCTGTGTGGCTCTCAGTAGTAGGCGATACCAGGGTATTCTTGTCAGGTGTCCAAACCATTTAATCTGTTGTTGTTTTATGAATTGCATGACTGGTTTCACATCCAGTTTTCTTCTGATTTCTTCATTTCTAATTTTGTTTGTTATTGTCACACCTGCAGCTCTTCTAAGACACCTCATCTCTGTCGTTATGATTTTCCACTCATTAGCTGCTGTTATTGGCCATGTTTGACACTGGTAACATAGTATTGGCCAGAAAATCATTCTTATGAGATTTGCTTTAGTTTTAGCGTTATCTCTTTATGTGACAACAGTGGTGTTAACTGAAATGATTGCTGATTTCGCTATCGATACTTCCATCTGCTGTGAAAATTGCTCCTAAGTATTTGGCCTCAATTGTTTGTTTTATGTCTACGTTCTGGAGTTTTATTGTAAGGTTTTCTGGTTGTCTACTTATTGCCATTGTCTCTGTCTTTATTATATTTATTTTTATGTTGTACTCATAACCATTTAATAAACTGTTAAAGATCTGTAACACTTAACACTTAAAATCCATGTGACTATCATTTACTTCGGCTCTGTTTTTTTTATGCCATGCTCTTCAGTTGTGAATGTGTTGCTATTTAGTTTCTATTGTTCTTCACTAAGCATTCTTTGATCTTCACATCCATTTTGTAGGTTCCAGTAAAATACCTTTCTAGCTGTCTTAAATTGTTTCTTGATGACATGTTTGTCTATCTCTACTTCTCTCTCATCTCCATTTGTCTTGCTTGTATCTTTTGCATATTACAAAAAATGATCCCCAATAATATTTATTCCTTTGTATTTGTCAGCTTGGCATATATTTTGGTTATAGAGATAGCAAATTCTGTCTTCTGCAATGATTCATTAGGCCTAGGGAAGATACCAAATAAAAAGTGCAGCAGAAATCGATGTACTTCTAGGCGCATAACTGGCAGAACGTAAAATCGTTCTTAGGTTCAGATCACATACAAATCGCAAAGAGGGATTTAATAAGTAGTCGATTTAGAGCGTTTGTTGAAGAAGAAGACTTAGAACAAGATATAATCAACTCAGCAGCCATATATATATACAAGATTCAACCATTGTCAATTCAGCCATGTGTACATGTGGACAAGCACATCAGACTGCAGAGCACATACTTCACGGCTGCCCCGAATATGATACACTAAGGCAAACTCACTGGCCTAAAGAAATTTATGAACCTTCAATTCAATGCTGTGTAGTACAGGATATTTGTAAATACTCACAACATTTTCATATGTAGAACAAATGTGAACAACAAAGTACATGGTCTCCAGCTCTTCATGTCTTTTTATATGTTCAAAATATCTCAATTTTCTCTTTCTTATTTGTAGCATCAGCCAGTTTTCTTTGATTTTGAGTTCTTTCTGGATAGATCTATTTGTTATCTTCTCTGTCCGTGATAAACACAGGAGTCTTCTGTAACACTTATATTCGAAAGCACATATATATTGTATTATACAACTGAGAAAATATAAAAAGATATTAAACCTCTCAGATTATTGCTTGTCTAACCTCCATATTCTAAGGAGACCCTGAAGCGAACTTTGCTGAGAGAGGCAGTAAATATCGGTCTCAGTTCCATGGAGGAGATTGAGCGAGTTGCCCAGGATAGAGCGGTATGGAGAAATTACTTGCAGGCTCTATGTAATGTATAACGGTACGAGAGGGATTATTATTATTAACCTCCATATTATGCTAGCAAGCTTCTTCAACAGCCTGTAATCTTTTCAATGCTTTATTCTTTACATTTGCAATGTCTTTTGTGTGGTTGAGCTGCCAATCAAGTGTTCCTCTATTATTTGTAGAGTGTTGTCCTTGATCTAGATTCTCAACCCAAGCATGCCCTAGTCGTATCTAGATATCAACAAAAATTCAGTAAAAACTTAATTCACTTTCTTCTCCAATCCTGTTTTGCCACACAGCGTCATTATAAGAGATTTCTAGAACAGGCTTTTGTGTGCACTTCATAAAGAGTGTCTTTCATTGTCTCTGTTATCTCTGAATCCCACCTTTTGCATGGACAGTCTTTATATTGACTGTATCGGAATAACATTGCTCTTTAGGCTGTTAATAATCTGCTTATGTGGCCAAACTATATAATTTGTTGTTACTTGATGAAGTTCAGTGGATTCTTCAGTAAATATGGAAAATAACCAGTCCTGTAAAACAGTATCTGTGTGTACTTCAAGGGATCTTCCTGTGTACTTCAAGGGATCTTCTTGTATCCTTCAAGGGATCTTCTTGTATCCTTCAAGGGATCTTCCTGTGTCTTTCAGGGGATCTTCCTGTATATTTAGTTGTACACTTCCATTTGGTAGGATTGCCTCAGTGTAACAATGAAAACTCTCTTAGTTTCTGAAGCTTCTGAAATGCTTTTTCTGCTTGGCCTATTACACTTGTTATTTTTAGGGTTGCCAGACATCCCAGTTTTCCTGGACAGTCCCTGTTTAATAAAATATATGCTGTCCCAAAAAATGCTTTTGGTACGCTCATATATACTGGTTTTTGCTCCTATCAAACTGTCAAATGACAGTTGCAAATAAATTGAACTTTTTCTCGATTTTACGATGGCAGAACTGTCGTAATTTGAAAACTTGAGATGTATTTGTCCACACTGTTTAGTGGGAAAAGTCCACCTAGAAGCAGTAGTTTTGGTTTCATTATGAGAGACGTTAACGTTAAACCTTCAAAAAGTATTCGAAAACGCCAAATAATGACTTTTTTGTATAATGTGTGATTTATTGATAGATATTACTGACTTAGTATTGTTATAGTGTAAATTATTTTATACCAAATAGTGACTGTCCTGGAAAACCGGGACCGGTGGCAAGAAATGTCCTGGTTTCTCGGTTGCAAACCTAGTTATTGAGCTGAATCTCTCATCTTCTTCGAACGCTTCACATCGACTACTTGTTAACCACTCTGTGTGATCTGTATGTGATCTGAGCCTTAGTGCAGTTGTACGTTGTACCAGTTATGCGCCTACAAGTACATCCGATTTCTGCGATGCTTTTTTATTTACTAGGGTAGCCTCCCTAGGTCCTACATGTCGCCTCTTACGACATGCCTTGTAGGTCACAGTGGTACTATTCTTTACTTCCTTGCGGCCCCGACAACACATGGGCGAATCTCTCATCTAATGTTCTCAGGGCTCAGAAATATTTAGATTTGAAGATAACATTTGTTGACATTTTACACTTTTATGGAACCAATGGGTGCAATATTTGGATAAAATGTCTACTTTATTAGATCTTTGTTCTAGTGCAATGTTTACAGAAATGTTCTATCAATGTTTGATCTGTCAGATGTAGCTGGACAATTATTGAATATTTGACATCCTTGCGGGTGTTTGCGGTAATGAGAGAGCGGACAGGCTTGCATCGATAACATTGATTCTCGGGGAGTTGAAGATAAGGGGGATGTTCTTCGGTATCTTCACGACTGCCTCTTGGATGAAGACACTAGAATAGATGTTGAATCGATCCAGCGATTTAAGCAGTTTGGAGTTACCTGTTTGTATGGGTAGAACTGGATGCCTGAGGGGCAGAGTGAGGAGTGCATTTAACCGAGCCATGAGAACCATCAGTATCCATACTCTTTGGTATCTGTTAGGGGAGACTGAGCACCTATAGGTCTGCCCAGAGTGCAATGACATCCGTTTAATATCCAATAATCATTCCAGAGCCACTTTTATTGATAGAAGAAGCTGCGGGCACTTGGATAGACTTGGGACAGAATATCTGCAGAGTTTTATTTTGACTTATTTGTTTTTGTCTGGTGTGCTGTATGTATAATGCGTACCAACAATCTACTTTGAATAATAAGTCATTTATTTCAGCAATATATTTTCTTATTTTCATATTTGATGATTTTTCATATTTGATGATTTTTCATATTTGATGATTTATCATTGATTGTCTCTAGTAAATGATTATTTGATAAAGAATTATAACTAGCTACTTAACACTTAATAAACATTGCTTTATTTCTTTCAATTTGTAAAATTGTGAGTGACTCTAGCACAGCTTGATTTGTTTAGTCAACTTGATTACGCCCGTTTGGTGCCGGGACCCGAAAAGGGAAGCAAAGAATAGCACCACTGTGACCTAGAAGGCATGTTGTAAAAGGTGACTGATGTAGGAATGTAGGACCTAGGAAGCTACCCTAGTAAATAAAAACGTTGCAGAAATTGGATGTGCTGGCCTACTTGTAGACGCATAACTGGCACAACGCACAATCTCTCTTATGCTCAGATCACATACAAATCACAGAGTGGTTAACAAGTGGTCGATATGGAGTGTTTGAAGAAGAAGAAGTCAGCTTTATTCAAACACCATGCAGGGATTCAAATCCCAGTGTTGCCAACTCTCCTGACTACACAGCTGAGAATGGGGTATCCTACTTTCTGATATAGATGTTAATTAAGTTTGTGACCAAAGCTTTCCAGAGGGTGGCAATCATAAAGAAACTGGCACAACACAAGCAAAAAAAAAAAAGTAAGACTTCTGAGAACATGCATATTCCCTGTGACAACATATGGATGTGAATCGTGGACCATAATACAAATGTTAAAGAACATAATTGAAGATTCTGAAACAAGGTGTTACAGAAAAGTGCTTAGAACATCATGAACAGAGAAGAGAATAAAACAAAGACATCCTACAAGACCTGCATATCGAGGAGCCCTGACTCATAAATAGCATCATGTCCTAGAAGATGAAATATTTGGAAACACAGTGGTTTGGAGAGAACGGTAATGGAAGGTATGGTTCCTAAAGTATGAGGCAGGGACTACCAAGACGAAGGTTACAGAAGGACATCAAAGAAACTTTGTACATGACACTGGAGGAGGCAGGAGAACTTGCTAGAGACAGAGTTGTAGAATCATCATCATCAAGTAGACTGTCCCATGTGAAACTTGGCACCCATTACAGCAGCCTATATTCTGTGCAAGATGCCGGCATCAGCAGCAGTCATTCTCAGCTCTTCAATGACATCTTACACCTATCGCCATCTAGGTCGTACTCTCATTATTCTTCCAGAAACCGTTCCTTCTAGAATTATATTCTCCAGGCACTCATGTTGTTTAATGTGTCTGAAATATTTATATTTCCTTGTTTTTATGTTATTTAACAACCAACTCTCTTTACGTGAGCGTCTGTAGTGCGCTCGATCACAAACCCAAGCGTACCTGGTTCAAACCCCACGGTGGGAAAGTTTGGAAGCAAATTTGTTTCCATGGGGTTTTACAAAAATGGTCAAATTAGACCTCATCGTTCAGAAAGCAATGGCAAACTACTGAACGTATAAGTGGTGCCTAGAAAATCAACGACTCCTTTACTGTGGATGATGGCTACATTCTGTAAAGTATATGCCACGATTTTCTTCTCATTCAACAATCAACTTTCTGTAATATCAAGCTATTGCAGAACAGAAGCATTTGTTCTCCTCTCTGTCCGTGATATTCTAAGTACTCTTCTGTAACATTTGCATTCAAAGGCATTGATGATCTTCCCTGCCGCTTTGTCAATGTTCCATTTCTCACAACAAAACGTTGCCAAAGAAAAGCACATGTTCTTGAACACTTGATTTTTATTCTTATGTCAGCTCCCTTCTCTAGGTTTGTTAGTTGTTTTACTTTTTCTAAGCAATGTTCAGCCTTCTTTGAATTTATTTCTTTTATAACATTCCCGTCACTTGTCAGCAATGCCCCAAGACGCTCACAACTGTGAGCACATATATTAGCCATCATTACTGTTTTGATATGTTTCGAAATGACATTCTCAACGCATTGAGTCTTTTCGAAAGAAGAAGTTTCAGGGTTGTGAATCACAGTCGCTGATCAGATTGAGAGAGATGGGAGACAATATTATTACAACCCGAAAAGAACGACATACTAAATATACAAAAGCTTGATTAGCCAACATCGAACTGGTGTGTTGGCTCGCTGGACGCTGCTGGATTTGTTTAGGCGGAGATCGGAACATCTATGGACATGTCCGGAATGATATGATGATAGTCCTCATATAACTCAAGACTGTTTTATCAGTTGTAAAGATCTTCGTTTTTATTGTAGAATACAATCGGAAAAATGTATAGAAAATAGACATGGAAGAGACTAGGTTGAAAATGGTAATTATCAGGATATCCATGTTAAAGAAACAGAAGATAAAGTATACCAATAGAGTTATTCATTTCTGCTCTTTAGATAACAGATGAGGAAGTCTGCCAGCATCATGTTGTCATGGTACTTGGGCGCACAACACACACACACACACGTGCATAACACACAGCTAGCATCATGCTGTCATGGTACTTTGACGCACAATGCACACAGCACACATCACATTGTCATGATACTCGCACATAACACACACATGCGCAACAACATTGCACAACACATATACATCTCTCACAGTACACACACAACACATACACCCCACATGTGCACAAAGGACACACATCTCTCATAATACGTACACAACACACACACTCACAACACACATTATTTACCTGTCTTTTCTTCCATTTATTTTAACTATTTCTAGATCAGTTTTATTCACCTTTTGTATAGAATCTAAGACATGGAATTGAGAATAATCTGCAAAGTGGCAGAAAGAACACCCACAACTCAACAAGGATGATGGATATTACCAACTGTCCAGAAGGGACCAGACAGTCATACTTTGCCTCCGGACGGGTCACAACAGAATGAGACATCACATGCACACTAAATTCAAGATAGGCACCAGCGACCTGTGCTCCTGTGGCTTGGCGAGTATGACAACAGAGCATATCCTACAGAGCTGCCCACAGTAAGCAGAACTGAGAAGAAATTGGTGGACCACTTACACCAGCACTCAAGACAAACTGTTTGGCTTGGCTGACAATCGGAGGCAGACGTCGGCCTTTAACTCCTTGTGGATCAAACACCACAATACGTGGCTTTGAGTTGGACGTCTTTTTACCAGGAACCACACTAAAGGACGTTTTTATTTCTAAAACAAATGACTTGTAAAAACATGGCTTTTGCCCTGGTCCACTAAGAGTTATTAGAGAATCCGAAATCCCAATCTAGTAAGAATGCAGAAGAAGAAGACAAAGCAACAGCATTTAAGGTGATGCTAATGTCATCAAACATTTGAATACAATGTAGGGGTTAAAGTTAAGGTACACACTTTCAATGTAGGGGTTAAAGTTAAGGAATACACTTTCAATGTAGAACCCAATTTATTCTTGCAAACTGCAACATCAAGATGTGTTGGCCAATAAACATCAACACAAACAGAAATTTAATCATTAAAGGAGGTGTCTTCCTAGTCCAAGTAAAAACTTGTCTTCCTAGTCCAAGTAAAAAACTTGTCTTCCTAGTCAAAGAAAAACTTGTCTTCCTAGTTCAAGTAAAAACTTGTCTGCCTAGTCCAAGTAAAAACTTGTCTTCCTAGTCCAAGAAAAACTTGTCTTCCTAGTCCAAGTAAAAACTTGTCTTCCTAGTCCAAGTAAAAACTTGTCTTCCTAGTCCAAGTAAAAACTTGTCTTCCTAGTCCAAGAAAAACTTGTCTTCCTAGTCCAAGTAAAAACTTGTCTTCCTAGTCCAAGTAAAAAACTTGTCTTCCTAGTCCAAGAAAAAAGTCTTCCTAGTCCAAGAAAAAAGTCTTCCTAGTCCAAGAAAAAAGTCTTCCAAGTCCAAGAAAAAAGTCTTCCCAGTCCAAGAAAAACTTGTCTTCCTAGTTCAAGAAAAAAGTCTTCCTAGTCCAAGAAAAAAGTCTTCCTAGTCCAAGAAAAACTTGTCTTCCTAGTTCAAGAAAAAAGTCTTCCTAGTCCAAGAAAAACTTGTCTTCCTAGTTCAAGAAAAAAGTCTTCCTAGTCCAAGTAAAAACTTGTCTTCCTAGTCCAAGTAAAAAACTTGTCTTCCTAGTCCAAGAAATAAAAATACACTTATCTTATCTTGCCTCAAATTCTAGAAAACAGATTAATAGCTAAATAAGCGTCAGTTTATCATGTTGGAACATATACACATTCTTGCAAGCCTTCCTAGCCATGCAATATAGAAGCAATGTATATTTATTTGTTGTCACGATGTTCTCAAAATACTTGGTTGCCATGTGACTCCAATCAATTGTGTACCGTTCTTCGACAATTGTTCTTTCACCTATCTACTCTTTTGTACTTTTCGAGTTAGTTCTAGGCAAGTACATGCTTGGTTATGACAAAGTTGTTTGCTGATTGTGTGTGCGCTAAGTCCATCATCACATTCTCTCCTTTTAATTGTTATTAGTGTTCATTTATATCTTGCTTCTTTATATAAGTTTCTATTCGTTACCATAACTGTGACATTTGTGATATGAGAGAGAGTATATGTCGGTGACATTTGTGATATAGAGAGTATACGTCTGTGACATCTGTGATAGAGAGAGTATACATCTGTGACATCTGTGATAGAGAGAGAGTATATGTCGGTGACATTTGTGATATAGAGAGTATACGTCTGTGACATCTGTGATAGAGATAGTATACATCTGTGACATCTGTGATAGAGAGAGTATATGTCGGTGACATCTGATAGAGAGAGAGTATAGTCTGTGGCATCTGTGATAGAGAGAGAGTATAGTCTGTGACATCTGAGATAGAGAGAGACTATAGTCTGTGACATCTGTGATAGAGAGAGTATAGTCTGTGACATCTGTGATAGAGAGAGAGAGTATATGTCTGTAACATCTGTGATAGAGAGAGTATATGTCTGTAACATCTGTGATAGAGAGAGTATATGTCTGTAACATCTGTGATAGAGTATATGTCTGTAACATCTGTGATAGAGAGAGTATATGTCTGTAACATCTGTGATAGAGAGAGTATATGTCTGTGACATCTGTGATAGAGAGAGTATATGTCTGTAACATCTGTGATAGAGAGAGTATATGTCGGTGACATCTGTGATAGAGAGAGAGTATATGTCGGTGACATCTGTGATAGAGAGAGTATATGTCTGTGACATCTGTGATAGAGAGAGTATATGTCTGTAACATCTGTGATAGAGAGAGTATATGTCTGTGACATCTGTGATATAGAGAGTATATGTCTGTGACATCTGTGATAGAGAGAGTATATGTCTGTAACATCTGTGATAGAGAGAGTATATGTCGGTGACATCTGTGATAGAGAGAGTATATGTCGGTGACATCTGTGATAGAGAGAGTATATGTCTGTGACATCTGATAGAGAGTATACGTCGGTGACATCTGATAGAGAGAGTATACGTCGGTGACATCTGTGATAGAGAGAGAACACGTCTGTGACATCTGTGATATAGAGAGAGTATATGTCAAGAGAGATGTTATGATTTTGTTATAACAGTATCGACTTCCTGCTTGTTAGATAAGCAATTGCTGTTGACACTATCATTCCTGAGATTGTATACATTAATAGATTTGGCATGGTTCCCAATGTCAGTAATATGATTCTTCCTGGAAGATTTGGGGAGAATAATTCCTGAAGAAAGAATAGAACATTTACTCCATAACGCAAAATGTGGCATTGATTGATAGATTGATTGATAGATTGATTGATAGGACCATCATCATTACACTTCGGTGAGTAACCATGTGTGCTCCAATCTCTTTTTTACACAGGAAGATCTCAGCTGCAGAACACGAGTTCCGTAGTACCGGCAAGGTTCCCCGATGTAATTTTGAAGACGGTGAAGATATTTTTATGTGTGATATGTGTGTGTGTGTGTGAGAGAGAAGAGAGACAGAAAGAGAGAGAGAGAGAGCGAGAGAGAGAGAGAGAGAAAGAAGTCAAGCTAATTGACACCTAACTTTGGTTCTGTTTTTTTATAGTCTACTGGATTACTGAGCCAGTGACTGGTGGCTGACTTGGACTGTTGACTGATGTTAATTGATTGTTGACTTTGATTGGTGACTGACTTTGACCGAGGGTTGACTGTGACTGATGGTTGCTGACATAAACATTGAAGATGAAGTTATGTTTATCTCTTGACAACATTGATCTTCTTAGTGGCCGTGAACAGGATTTTATTTGGAAAAAAAATAAGAAAATAAACAGACTAAAAGCAACATATAGTAATTAGATTCAATCAGTCAATCACGCGCCATGTCGGCGTAGGCAATCATGTCTCTCTAAAATTCTCCCCCTCCCCTTGAGGCAGTTAATTAATTCTGAAGCTGATCTTGTGTCGAACCACGATGTCAGACCGTCCAGCTTCTTATCCATGCTTCCTTTGCTTACCGTGATTGCTCCTTCCATGATTTTTACCTGTTGTCACTAAATGTTATAATCCTTCTCTTCGCATTATATGTCCGAATAACTTTGATTGTCCGATTCTTGTCCGAAGACGGATAGAGAAAATATTAGACTTCATTGCACGAAATAGCGTCAACATCTGAGATGATAGCAAATACCAGAGACAGAGATTTGCGGAGATCCATGTTTGTCTACGTCAGCCTGCACGGCGCCTGATAATGATAATGATATGGAATGACGCCACTGTTACGTCACGACACTTGTATTTAGTGTAGATCGTATCAGGAAGATCGTCCGAGTGGTTAACGGGGCCCAAATTTGGGGTGTAAAGAATAGAACCACTGTTACCTGCCACGAATGTCGTAAGAGGTGACTAACGAGGCTTAGTTGAAATCGGGCACCAGGCCGTAAGGTGCATAACATGGTGCAACGACCCTCACAATGAGGAATGGGATAACGGATTCTACGGTCGCCAATCTGCCTCGGAGATTTAGCCACGCAGTAAGAATGTCAGACCTACCATCACGAGGGTGGCCAAAACTTACTGCGGGAAGAGGTCGGCACAAATGGAGAAATCATAGGAATTATATCCTACAGAACTGCCCCCAGTATGCAGACTTGAGAAGAAAGAGGTGGCCCACTTACACTAGCGTCCAAGACAAACTGTATGACTGGCTGATAATCTGAGGCAGATGGCTGCCTTTATTAGAGAATCCGAAATCCCAATCTAGTGAGAACGCAGAAGACAAACTGTATGGCGTGGCTGATAATCTGAGACAGACGGCTGCCTTTATTAGAGAATCCGAAATCCCAATCTAGTGAGAATGCAGAAGAAGAAGAAGTATCAGGAAGATGACAACATCAATCAGATAAGAAATAATATATCTATTTTTAAAGAATGAATCTGTCTAAATATATATATATATCTATTTTTAAACTAGAGGCGAACATCAGGAAGAACATGACCTTATTAAATATAAAGCTACCATTGACACCAAAGCTTGGATCTACGCCAAAGAGCCTTTTGTACTTTGCAACATTTTCTAACTGAGTGCGGCGTTCTTTTTGCATCGTATGATAAACATTCTTTAATGATCTTTTTAATTCTGTATATTTTGGCTTGTATCTACGTCAAAGAGCATTTACTGCTTTACTAATTTTCTGACTGGGTGCGGTCGCTCCGGTTTGGGAACATTTACAACCCTTCTAGACTGGTCATAGGAACGGCCACTTTTCGGCTGCTTCTTGTGTTCATTGCTCTGTAACGATTATTCTTCGCCGTATATTTGAGCTTTATGATCTTCGTCTAAGAGTGTGCCTACACTATAACCCTTTTGGACTGTGTGAGTTCGTTACGGATTAGGAATATTTTCATCCATTAGGGACACATAAACTTGTCACGCGCTCTATCGGTTTTCGGCTGTTTGATTGGCCTTTTGTTTGATCTGAGTCTGGGACGGCATCCTACTCGGCTAGGTCACCGTGAAAAGTGTTGACCTTCGCCAATGTTTGGATTTGGACGACCTGTCAAACCCTTACACTATCTACCTTACTTTTCTAGCCACTTTAAGTTTATTCCGGAGTAGGAACATTCTCAGCCTTTTCGAGACGCGTATCGGCACTTGGCAATTTACAGTTTCTACTCTGCATTTTCCATGGCCCCGGGAAACACTGGACTGGGGATGCGCACAAATAATCCAAGGGGTCGTTTCATTAGGCGCCAACAACGCAAATTAAATTTTGCTCGCCAAAATCACAATGCCCAGTTTTTCCGGAGATGTTAGTTTGCCAGTGCATCAGTACCATGCACGGTTGTTCTAGGGAGGGCAGCTTTGTTAGGCACTAGAACGCAACTTTAGGATTTGCGCTAGGCCAGCCATACCCAAATAAATGTATCTGCGCTTGGCTTCTGATACGGAGTTAACTGCAATCTTTCCATGTGTCGGCACGACACATTGCATCTTTCCGACCGATTCTTGCCGATAGCTGCAAATTTGGTTCCAGCACTGTTTCGAGGGACATGGATCTCCTGACGACTCGTACCTTGTCAATTCTTGCGATTCATTTTTTTTAATTATTCAGCTTTTCCCATCGGCCGGGAGAGACGTGCAGAAATAATCACTCTAGAATTATGCTCGTCTGTGTTGCGAGCAGATCTCAATAAACTTAACTGCGTGTGCACCACTACTTATACCAGAGTAGCTCTCCCTCGATCCCTACCCACTTAGCCAGACAGGATCCTCTATCTGTTTTCAGGTGGAGTTGGGGTAGGGTCTTGATCAGTGCCAGCTCACTGACCCTGGTACACATTGTTCCTGTGGCTGCACCTGTGACCCCACATATATAGATGTTTTAACCAACTTAACTCATTCCATACCATGAACGTTACCGAGTTCTGACCCCAATTGTTTTATGATACCATGATTTTCATTCCACAAACATGTGTGTTGACACTGTTTGCAGTAGGTATCGCATTAATATATATATATACATTCGGATTAGAGCGCAGACTCCCATTTAGGAGACCTGGGTTCGATCCCCAGTAAGGCCAATGAGTTTTTTTTCTTCTGTTGGAGGCATAAAGAAAAAAAATAACATGAACAGCTTCTCGGTGACTGCACTAGCTATAGTTAGTTAGTTAGTCTTTCCTCTTGGGCCTGTGGGCGGCGCATAGGGCAGAGGTCATAGCTCTCCATGTCTCGCGGTTCGTTGCTATTTGTTTTAAGTCTTTAATGTTTACTAGGCCCATCGTTGAGCCTTCTCTGGTGATGGTTCTACGCAGAGTCTCTCTTGGTCTTCCTCGTTTTCTTTTTCCCTCTGGTGTCCATATGAGGGATTGGTAAGGAGTCTTCTCTCATCCATTCTAAGTGTGTGGCCGATTTAGTTCCAGCGGCGCTTTCTTATAAAATTTGATACATTTTCTTGCTTGGTCTCTTGTCTTATTTGTGTATTGGGTCTGAAATCTGACCATTTGAGGTTCAGTATTCTTCTAAGACATTTATTCTCAAAGTTATCTAATTTTCTTTCTAGAGCTTCCAGTATTAACTAGCTATACGGCCATTCAATTCCTCAAGCTCATGTACCTCCAGTCCTACACTGTCCTACACTGTCCTACACTGTCCTACACTGTCCTACACTGTCCTACACTGTCCTAACAAGTGCTACTACAAGCTCATGTACCTCCAGCCCTACACTGTCCTAACAAGTGCTACTACAAGCTCATGTACCTCCAGTCCTACACTCTTCTAACAAGTGCTACTACAAGCTCATGTACCTCCAGTCCTACACTGTCCTAACAAGTGCTACTACAAGCTCATGTACCTCCAGTCCTACACTGTCCTAACAAGTGCTACTACAAGCTCATGTACCTCCAGTCCTACACTGTCCTAACAAGTGCTACTACAAGCTCATGTACCTCCAGTCCTACACTGTCCTAACAAGGGATATTACACAAACAGTACAGTCAGTTTATATTTGTATAATTCTTCTTCTTCTTCTTTACCCTTCAACCTTAGGGAGGTATAGTTCTCTATAGGGAGGTATAGTTCTCTATAGGGAGGTATAGTTCTCTATAGGGAGGTATAGTTCTCTATAGGGAGGTATAGTTCCTATAGGAGGTATAGTTCTCTATAGGGAGGTATAGTTCCCTATAGGGAGGTATAGTTCCCTATAGGGAGGTATAGTTCTCTCTATAGGAGGTATAGTTCCTATAGGGAGGTATAGTTCTCTATAGGGAGGTATAGTTCTCTATAGGGAGGTATAGTTCTCTATAGGGAGGTATAGTTCTCTATAGGGAGGTATAGTTCTCTATAGGGAGGTATAGTTCTCTATAGGGAGGTATAGTTCTCTATAGGGAGGTATAGTTTCCTAGCCAAAGCTTTTCAAGCCATATTACTCAATTCCATCTTCCTTGTGAGATCATTCGTCTTACTCAAGTGGCGAACTATGAATTGAAATGGTTGTGGTTTCTGTAGCTATCTAGTTTGTTGTTACGGCGAAGGGTAGCTAGACCCACATCCAACCTCATTTGTTACTTCTTACAGCATGTATCAGGTAACAGTGGTACTATCCTTTACTACATCCTCTAATTTAAGCCCCGATAACCACTAGGGCGTCTGTAGCTTAAGTGGTAGTGAGTTCAATGACAACCCAAGTATACCTGGTTCAAACTCCGCCACATGCAATTTAGAAGCAAATTTGTTCGCGTGGAATTTTATGAACGGTAAAACACATACCTCCCGTTCAGAAAGCAACGACAAACTACTGAACGTATAAGTGGTACCTTTAAAATCGACAACTAGTTTACTGTTGTTGATGCCGATGTCCTGTAAGAGATATGACACGATATATAGATATATATACTGTATATAATTCAAACTATTATGTAGGTAAAGTATTGTCTATATATTGTTTCCTAGAATCAAAACGTGACAGGTTTAGTATAAAGAACAGATAATGATTTATGCTAAAAAAAAACAATGTAGTGGCTCGTCGTGTGATTGGGTGCTCGTTTTACGCCTCTTTATGGACAATTGTATAGATTGAGTTAACGAACATAAATCGTTTTTATTGTATAAAAAAAAACACGTAAAGAGTTGAACATGGTCCAGTTGACCTACATATTGCAGCTTCAATAAACTTCTAAGTCTCACGTACAGCTTCTATTCTAAGTCTCACGTACAGATTCTATTCTAAGTCTCACGTACAGATTCTATTCTAAGTCTCACGTACTGATTCTATTCTAAGTCTCACGTACAGATTCTATTCTAAGTCTCACGTACAGATTCTATTCTAAGTCTCACGTACAGATTCTATTCTAAGTCTCACGTACAGATTCTATTCTTGTCGCGATTTCTGAGAATCCCCACAATAAGGTATGAAAACAGATGCCAACAGGATGTCAAGGCGGAGGCTAATGACGCCGGAAGTTCTTGAAACAGGTTAGAAATACGCAATTTCTGTTATTGAGTTTAGAGTTTAGAGGGTGAAGTTATCTCCTAGAATACGACAAGCCATCCTATAAACCGTACAGGCAGTACCAAATTTGGATACTCCACTTCCCGAACCAACATGAGTTAGAAAACAAAATGATTCCCAAGATCTATTTCATTGCTCTTGTGCTTAACATGAGAAAAGTAGAATTCATTTGGTTAGGGCATCCTTTTAATAAAAGAGATCATGTACTAGAGCCGAGGCAAGACCACGAAAAAGATGGATAGACAATATCAAGGGAAGAATAAAGAAAATGCTCAGGAGGAAAAATAATAAGAGAGGCCAGTGGAGCTTACGCGACAACCATAAGTAATTTTACAATGGAGGTACGAGCGGTTACAGAGGCGGTGACTTGGTTGGCATCTCGTAGCCAGTCTCGTGTTTTCATACTCAGTTACTCCATGAGCATAATTCGTAAAGTCGAAACTGAAAGGATGAGACGAAACTGGGTAGAGGTACTGGTACAGACAGGGATCATAGAAATCCCCTTCATTTTTGTCCATGGGCACGCTAGAGTCAGGGTGATGAACGAGTCGATATGTTGACTGGCATTGCTACGATATCAGAGAGCCGAAGTGACATTCTTAACGCATTGAGAGAGTCTTTCAGAAAGGAGTAGTTTCAGGGTTATGAATCACAGTCACTGACAGATTGCGAGAGATGGGTGTAATTGGTAACGCCCGAACAGAAAGGCATACCAAATATGCAAGAAAATCGATTAATCAACATTGAACTGGTGTGCCCCCGCTGGGCACTGCTGTATTGTTGAGATGAAGATCGGAGCACCTATGGACATGTACAAAGGGCTATGATAATGATCACATTCCATGGTGGTCTTCTCCAATCATTCGTATCTCTTTATAAGTAAAAAATAATTCAATTTTCTCAATACACCAAGAAACCATACGAAAATGCAAACTTGGGACAAACTCAAACATAAATATTCGACAAGGTTGTGAGAAAATAGATACAAATAATGACGTACATATCCTAGAAACCCAACCTGACCTACATCCGGGCACGTAGAAAAACAACTCTGAATAATAATAATAATAATAAAAATCAACATATACAAAAGCTTCTTGACGGAACAAGCTAGATAAAAGACGGTAAGAAAAGCACTTCTGGGCTTTTTAAAAAAAAGATAATTGGGGAATACGGAAGTAACAGCTAAGCTATTTAGATATACCAATCGTTTAGCAAACACGATATGAACTAGTGAGAAGGATGTGGTGGGGATAGTTGATGAACTTAGAAAACACACATTCTTACACTGAGTTAGTGAGAAGGATGTGGTGGGGATAGTTGATGAACTTAGAAAACACACATTCTTACACTGAGTTAGTGAGAAGGATGTGGTGGGGGTAGTTGATGAACTTAGAAAACACACATTCTTACACTGAGTTAGTGAGAAGGATGTGGTGGGGGTAGTTGATGAACTTAGAAAACACACATTCTTACACTGAGTTAGTGAGAAGAATGTGGTGGGGATAGTTGATCAACTTAGAAAACACACATTCTTACACTGAGTTAGTGAGAAGGATGTGGTGGGGATAGTTGATGAACTTAGAAAACACACATTCTTACACTGAGTTAGTGAGAAGAATGTGGTGGGGATAGTTGATCAACTTAGAAAACACACATTCTTACACTGAGTTAGTGAGAAGGATGTGGTGGGGATAGTTGATGAACTTAGAAAACACACATTCTTACACTGAGTTAGTGAGAAGGATGTGGTGGGGGTAGTTGATGAACTTAGAAAACACACATTCTTACACTGAGTTAGTGAGAAGGATGTGGTGGGGATAGTTGATGAACTTAGAAAACACACATTCTTACACTGAGTTAGTGAGAAGGATGTGGTGGGGGTAGTTGATCAACTTAGAAAACACACATTCTTACACTGAGTTAGTGAGAAGGATGTGGTGGGGATAGTTGATGAACTTAGAAAACACACATTCTTACACTGAGTTAGTGAGAAGGATGTGGTGGGGGTAGTTGATGAACTTAGAAAACACACATTCTTACACTGAGTTAGTGAGAAGGATGTGGTGGGGGTAGTTGATCAACTTAGAAAACACACATTCTTACACTGAGTTAGTGAGAAGGATGTGGTGGGGATAGTTGATCAACTTAGAAAACACACATTCTTACACTGAGTTAGTGAGAAGGATGTGGTGGGGATAGTTGATGAACTTAGAAAACACACATTCTTACACTGAGTTAGTGAGAAGGATGTGTGGGATAGTTGATGAACTTAGAAAACACACATTCTTACACTGAGTTAGTGAGAAGGATGTGGTGGGGGTAGTTGATGAACTTAGAAAACACACATTCTTACACTGAGTTAGTGAGAAGGATGTGGTGGGGATAGTTGATGAACTTAGAAAACACACATTCTTACACTGAGTTAGTGAGAAGGATGTGGTGGGGATAGTTGATGAACTTAGAAAACACACATTCTTACACTGAGTTAGTGAGAAGGATGTGGTGGGGATAGTTGATGAACTTAGAAAACACACATTCTTACACTGAGTTAGTGAGAAGGATGTGGTGGGGGTAGTTGATGAACTTAGAAAACACACATTCTTACACTGAGTTAGTGAGAAGGATGTGGTGGGGGTAGTTGATGAACTTAGAAAACACACATTCTTACACTGAGTTAGTGAGAAGGATGTGGTGGGGGTAGTTGATGAACTTAGAAAACACACATTCTTACACTGAGTTAGTGAGAAGGATGTGGTGGGGGTTGTTGTGGTGGTTGATGAACTTATGTAGCTTGGTCTTGATGAGATCAGAACAAATACCGTCTCCACTTAGAATGTTGACAATATATCTTCATTTTATGTAGCTTGTCTTGATGAGATCAGAACAAGTACCGCCTACCCTCAGAATACTAACTGCTGTAAATCTTCATTGTATGTCCCTTATCATCATTATAACAAACTATGTGCCGTCTCCGCTTTCCAAGGTTTACGGATACGGTATATTTTATGTCTATTATCTTCGTGATATATTCTAGAAAATTGTTGTTTGTAACCTCTTGATGTTTCCTTCTCACTTATAGTGTTCTCTTGATGTTTCCTTCTCTCTTATAGTGTTCTCTTTCTCTTGATGTTTCCTTCTCACTTATAGTGTTCTCTTTCTCTTGATGTTTCCTTCTCTCTTATAGTGTTCTCTTTCTCTTGATGTTTCCTTCTCACTTATAGTGTTCTCTTTCTTGTTGTTTCCTTCTCACTTCTAGTGTCTCTTCTCTTGATGTTTCCTTCTCACTTATAGTGTTCTCTTTCTCTTGATGTTTCCTTCTCACTTATAGTGTTCTCTTTCTCTTGATGTTTCCTTCTCTCTTATAGTGTTCTCTTTCTCTTGTTGTTTCCTTCTCACTTCTAGTGTTCTCTTTCTCTTGATGTTTCCTTCTCTCTTATAGTGTTCTCTTTCTCTTGATGTTTCCTTCTCTCTTATAGTGTTCTCTTTCTCTTGATGTTTCCTTCTCACTTATAGTGTTCTCTTCTCTTGATGTTTCCTTCTCTCTATAGTGTTCTCTTCTCTTGATGTTTCCTTCTCTCTTATAGTGTTCTCTTTCTCTTGATGTTTCCTTCTCACTTATAGTGTTCTCTTTCTCTTGATGTTTCCTTCTCACTTATAGTGTTCTCTTGATGTTTCCTTCTCACTTATAGTGTTCTCTTTCTCTTGATGTTTCCTTCTCACTTATAGTGTTCTCTCTGATGTTTCCTTCTCTTCTAGTGTTCTCTTTCTCTTGATGTTTCCTTCTCACTTATAGTGTTCTCTTGATGTTTCCTCTCTCTTCTAGTGTCTCTTCTCTTGATGTTTCCTTCTCCTTATAGTGTTCTCTTTCTTGTTGTTTCCTTCTCACTCTCTAGTGTCTCTTCTCTTGATGTTTCCTTCTCTCTTATAGTGTCTCTTCTCTGGATGTTTCTCTCTCTCTTATAGTGTTCTCTTTCTCTTGATGTTTCCTTCTCACTTATAGTGTTCTCTTCTTGATGTTTCTCTCTCTTATAGTGTTCTCTTCTCTTGATGTTTCCTTCTCTCTATAGTGTTCTCTTCTCTTGATGTTTCCTTCTCACTTATAGTGTTCTCTTGATGTTTCCTTCTCACTTATAGTGTTCTCTTGATGTTTCCTTCTCACTTATAGTGTTCTCTTTCTCTTGATGTTTCCTTCTCACCTCTAGTGTTCTCTTGATGTTTCCTTCTTACTTATAGTGTTCTCTTTCTCTTGATGTTTCCTTCTCACTTATAGTGTTCTCTTTCTCTTGATGTTTCCTTCTCTCTTATAGTGTTCTCTTTCTCTTGATGTTTCCTTCTCACTTATAGTGTTCTCTTTCTCTTGATGTTTCCTTCTCTCTTATAGTGTTCTCTTTCTCTTGCTCTCAAACGTTTTGTTAAAAGTTAATTGATAACAAAATAGCAAGATGTGTTAAATAGCAAGGCATGGCGTCAGAGACGACTGTTGTAGGATCTAGGGAAGCTATCCTAGTAAGTAACAAGAAATCAGATGTACCGGCCTACTTGTAGGTGGCATAACTGACACAACGTACAATCACTCTGTGGCTCGGATCACATACAAATCACAAAGAGTGGTTAACAAGTGATCGATATGGAAAAACAGAAGAAAGAGGAAGAAGTATATATTTAGTGAATTTGTTCAGACATTCGTAAACTGATGTTTCATATGGGAAGTGGGATCATTATTGTTATTGATATAGGGGAAGAATGTAGTCAAGCTATGTAGCTTTTTCTTCTCTGGCTTCATATTTTATATGTTTATATGTTAAATGTATATAAGCAGTGGCGGCTCGTAGTCATTTTTCTTGGTGAGGCCAGACCCAAATTTTCGGAAAAATCATGGCTTTTTTTTTAGCATTTACTATTCCGGAAAGTTATTCCCCCTATCGATTATTGGTGGACCGGGCCCCACTGGCCCTTAATGACGAGCCGCCCCTGTATATAAGTCATATATATATATTTGAGTTTTTATTGTTTCTCTTCTTTTTTCCACTTCTAGGCTTTTGCATTTATTTCGTTATTTGTTTTTAGTCACAGATTTTCATTTTAGGGCGTTATGGTGTTATTATCGTAATCTATATGTAGTGTGCTGTGAAAGAAGTGAAATTCATCACTTATGTTGTATCATTTGCTTGATAAAGGTCTTTTGGTCGAAACAGTGCTGTGTATTATTATTTTTTTTGGGGTAGATTTTAAAACTACAGTACTTTATTTTTATATGTTTCCATTATTAATATTTTTTTTTAAATTGTTGCCGGTGGATACAGGTGTTCAAAGTTACCGTTGCTACATAAGCATGTTGCCCAATGGAATTACGGCAATTCTATAGCCGCTGTCAGTTAGCGTGGCCAACGTTAGTACTAACGTTGGCCACGGCTGTAGTTTATAGCTAGTGATAATACTAGTTCCGACTTGTGGGTGTTTTCCGTTTCTGTGAGATTGTGCAATCTCGGTTAGATATGAATGAAGTTGAGATATGTTTGTATAAATATAGGGTGTGCGGTTAACCTCAAATATGTGGGCTTGCCTAACTAAATTCGCATTGTATAGGGTCACAAATAACTATCACGCGTTGCGTGACACACATAAGCGTGACGTGTTTATATAAGATGTTATCTTTGTCACGCAGCATGACTAAGGCGATGATGATTCTTCATAACTCCATGTCTCTAGTATTGCTCATTGACTAGAACATTCAACATTTATTATCAATGTTATTGACGTGTGCTACAACAGAAAACGTTGGTTGTCGTTATAAGTACAGTTCTGGTTTAATCTCTTTGATTCATTGAAGATTGGAGGAATGCTACAATTGTTCCCATCTGGAAGAAGAAAGGTAGCAAGAGGGACTGTACAAAGTATAGAGGCATAGCGCTACTGAGCCACACTGGGAAAATATTCTGCAAAATACTTGAGAAAAGGCTCCGCCACATCATCGAGCCACAGCTTAATGACTCCCAAATGGGATTCAGGAAGAACAAAAGCTGTACAGACGCAATATTCGCCCTCAGACAGTTAGTAGAAAGGACTATCGAATCCGACAAACATTTACACGTTGCATTTGTAGATCAGGAAAAAGCGTTCGACCGCGTAGATAGGCACAAGTTGTGGAAAATACTAACAACCTATGGGGTTAATGAACACCTAATCAACCTTTGCAAGAACATTTATACTGACAGCCAATGTACGATTAGAACAAATACAGGATTATCAGAAAAGTTTCACGTAGGGTCAGGAGTAAGACAAGGTTGCGTACTATCCCCGCTGCTATTCATCACGTACATTGACCACATTTGTAAAATAGCTAACACCAGCGAAGGAAACAACCTCGGAGAACTCTTAAATGAATTTCTTTTGCAGACGATCAGGCAATCATATCAACAACAGAAGAACAGCTACAACAACACATCAACAGACTCCAGTTAGCATGCAACGAATACAACATGAGAATTAACATCGACAAAACAGAAGTAATGACATTCGCCAGAGAGGAAAACACTACCAACATCTCCATCGATAATCATCTACTAAATCAAGCAAAAGATTTCACATACCTGGGGAGCATTTTTCAGCAAATGGAAGAATAACTAATGAAATTCAACACAGATGCAACAAAGCAAATCAAATGATAGGGCAAATGGCGCCAATTTTAAGATGCAAACACGTCACCATGAACACAAAAAGAGCAATGTTCAACACAATCTTTCTCCCCACATTATGTTACCAGTGCCAAACCTGGACGCTGACAACAAACGATAGAAGAAAACTAGTCACAACAGAGATGAAGTGTCTACGCAGAATGCTGGGTGTAACAAGAAGAGACCGGTTGAGAAATGAAGACATCAGGAAAAAGTGGGTACAGCATCAGTACTAGACTTCATCAAGAAACAACAAATTAAATGGTTCGGTCACGTAAGCAGATTACCATCAGACAGTGCACCCCAAAGAGCAATGCTGCTCCGTTACAATGGGTACAAAGCAAAAGGCCGGCCACGCAAAAGATGGGCCTCAGAGATAACAGAGGCGACGAAAGAGACTATCTACGAAGCGCATACTAGGGCCCGTTTTAGAAATCTCTTCCTGACCTGACGCTGTGAGGCATACAGGATTCGAGAAAGAAAGAAAGAAAGAAAGATTCATTGAATGATATGACCATCATCATTTCACTTCGGTGAGTAACCATGTGTGCTCTGATCTCTTTCTTACACAGAAAGATAAGACTATCATCATTTCACTTCGGTGAGTAACCATGTGTGCTCCGATCTCTTTCTTACACAGAAAGATAAGACTATCATCATTTCACTTCGGTGAGTAACCATGTGTGCTCCGATCTCTTTCTTACACAGAAAGATAAGACTATCATCATTTCACTTCGGTGAGTAACCATGTGTGCTCCGATCTCTTTTCTTCCAATGACGATCTCAAAGTCAGTGTACGGACTTGGTAGCATCAGTGATGGTCTCCGATGTCATTTTGTAGATGGTGACAATATTTTGCAGGAATTTTATTTTTAATCTTTCTAATGAATTTTGCTCAGGCAGCGGCTTTCCAGCCTGTTCTTCTCGATATTTGAAATGCGTTTAATTTTTCCTACCGTAACGGCTCTCAGGTTGGGGTCAACCTCAGTTGGGTACTAGTAAAAGTACTGGAAAGTTAAGGCAGCCAGCGTAATGTTGACCACATCAGCCATCTTGTATCGCCGGTCAATAACACATTCGAGTATTACACCGCATTACCTTATATAGGCCTACTAGGTGGTATCAAATGTGGTAGTTTACTTTTTGTTTACGTTACATACACCACGGTCTCTGGTTGAAAACGACGTGACACAGGATACTACACTGACTCAGATTTATACAACAGTGCGTTTGTGTGCGTGTATGCATGTGTGTGTGTGTATCATTTAGAAATAGTACCTTGTACTAGTTTCTGACAAACATTGAATGAAGCTTGCATAACTTGACCTTGTATTGCGTAACGCCACTAAAGAAAGTTTCTTTGCATAACTTGACCTTGTATTGCGTAACGTCACTAAAGAAAGTTTCTGCTTAGTCAGCGTTTACAATTACACAACAATATTGTCTGCGAACGTATATAGAACATATGAAATATGTTATACCAACTCATATTATCAAAACTACGTTACCGTTAAAAGATCTTCACCAGGTAACATTGACATCATTAATAAGAGATATATAAGTAATATGATACCTCATATTAACTGGAACTGATCCAATTTGTTGCGAATATAAAGTTTAACTCTTTTGCCCCTCTACGCCGATACACTGGCTCTCGTTGCTGTTTTATATACAACATTAGGCAGGAATACTAGCTAGTTTATACAACATTAGGCAGGAATACTAGCTAGTTTAGTATATAATAAATAATTCCTCTCGTACCGTTATACGTTACATAGGGCCTGCAAGCAATTTTTCCATACCTCTCTATCTTGGGCAACTCGCCCAATCTCCTCCATGGAACTGAGACCGATATTTCTTGCCTCTTTTTAGTTTTAATACTATATAACTTGCAGTTTCATATTTTACTTAGACTTTTAAAAGCTGATGTTGCTTTGCCAATTCGTATCATAATTTCTTTTTTAACATTTCCTGTGCAATCAAAATTGCTACCTAAATAATTTCTGCTCTGTTATTTTTATAATTTTAGATTCCAGGGTGATATCTGTATTACTTGCCACAGGTGTCTTCATTATTTTGTTTTTTCATAGCTTATCTGCAGTCCAACTGTTGATGCTATAGATGACGTTGTCTATTTTTCTTTGCATATCTCGGTTGTTTTTACTTAACAAGGCAATATCATCTGCAAAATCCAAATCTTCTAGTTGTCTATTTTCTACCCAAGCGATGCCAGTTTCGCCCCTGCAACTTTTTCGCATCCACCAGTCAATGGCCACTCTAAACAATAGCGGAGACAGTCGACAGCCTAGCTTTACTCCGGTTTCAACCATAAACCAGTCGCTGTGTTCACCATCAGTGCGAACTGCACACTGTGAACCATCATAGAGGCTCTTAATGATGTTTATTATCTTGTCTGGTATTCCATAGCATCTCAGAATATTCCACAGAGAGATTCTATGTAGACTATCAAAGGCTTTTTTAAAATCGATGAGATTTAGTATGAGTGGTTGTTGCTTCTCAATATGTTCCTCCAAAATTAGTCGTATGGTAATTATTTGGTCTATGCAGCTTCTCCCAGGTCTAAAACCAGCTTGTTCTTCTCTCGGGGTTGTGTCCACTGCTCCTTTGATTCTATTAAGAATGATTTTGCAGAATGTCTTGGTCATTACTGATAATAGGGTGACCCCTCTCCAGTTGTTGCAATCTTTGAGATCACCTTTTTGGGGATTTTAACAATTATTCCCTTTTTCCATTGATCTGGGACAGTTTCTTCTTCCCATACTTTATTAAATAGTTCTTGCACCTGGCTAATAGTTGTATCATCAGCCGCTTTTAGCATTTCTGCAGTAATGTTGTCATCACCCGCTGTCTTATTGTTTATCAAGGAATTGATTGCCTCCTTGACCTCAGCTGCACTTATCATTTCTTTGTTAATTGGTAGGAGCTGTTTCTTGCCTCTTCGTCAAACTTGAGTAGTACTGGTGGATCAGGTCTATTTAATATTTCTTCAAAATGTTCTGCCCATCTTTTCTTCTACTCGGTATCTGATGTTAGAACTTTACCATCTTTACCCTTGATTGGGCCACCATTTGAAACAAAAGTTCCAGTAAGTTGTTTTAGTGTGTTGTATAGCATTTTACTGTTTCCAGTCTTAGCTGCCTTTTCCCCTTCTTCAGCCAGTCGATTGACATATGCTCTTTTATCTCTTCTAGTCGCTCTTTTCACTTCCTTGTCTTTATTAATAGTAATATAGTAATATGTGAGCGTCTGTAGCTCAAACGATAGTGAACTCGATGACCACCCAAGCGTACCTGGTTGAAACTCCACGGTGAGCAAGTTTGGAAGCAAATTCGTTTCGTAGGATTTTACCAAAGGTAAAAATAGACCTCACAGTTCAGAAAGAAATGACAAACTACTGAAAGTATAAGTGTTGCCTAGAAAAACAAACTACTGTCGTTGATGGCTACATCCTATAAAGGATATACTAGGATTTTCATTTTTCAATATAATTAAGATGCAGACTCTATCTTCAGTGAAAAAGCAAATGGTTGGGTTAGGTGGCAGTAGAGTATTTTTACTCAATAAAACACCATTGCAAAAATGAGTAGGTGTTCATTGGAGTACTCGAAAAAACTGAAGAAAATACCCAGAAAAATCGTTTATTTTGTTAAATCTGATTAACCTTAGAACAGACGAAGTAGAATCTGGCGCCATGAATGAGTGACACGGACGCCATGGCGCCTGCGGTCACAGCATTGGACAGCTCTCAACTAACCAGACATTCTATATTCTCACTAGTTTACGTGGCTGAAACAAGAAATTATTACCAGTTGACATTGTCTAATTATAATGCTGACCGTAAGGATGACTTCTTACTAATGAACTATTTCTTGGAATTAATGCGATAATGAATAAATGTACATTACTTTTGCTAAACTTGTTTTATTTACGCTTTGTTCTCTATCTAAAATTAGACATGACGTCAAAAACTGATGAAACGTTCTAATAATAAACGTGTTATGTATATAAGAGAAGACTGCAGTAAAACTATGTAGTATAAACGATCTGACATTTAAAACATTCAAATCTGTGCTAACAACGGAATCTAGGTTAACTCATTCACCCTTATGATCCTATATATAGGATGGAGGTATGTTGTAAGATGTCTAAAAGCCGATATACCGGTTAATTCAGTATACAATATAATATGCGTGCGTCCGGGAGTAACAAATATTATGGAGTGGAAGGGTTAAGATACAATGAAGACATAAACAATATAACTCATCTTGAACATTTCTAGTGATATTTTGCTTTCGTTCACCCTTTTTTAAAGAGACACCTTTCATTAGATAGGTTTATGTTTCCACATGTAATCGTCCATTTGTAGTGTTCCTCGAAATTCGTCATTCTTGTTGTATTGTTTGCTTGATAAAGGCCTTTTGGTCGAAACGTTGCTGTTTATCGTCACTGTTTATGTATTTTGTAAAACTGTAGTACTTGTTTTTACGTGTTTACCCTTTTTTAAATCAGGCTTAGTCATGGTGTCGTGACTGATTGTCTGGCGTGAATGCCTGTTTACCTTACCACCAGCGTCGCTTGCCATTCAGGCGAGTATTACTCCGATTTCAGATGTACTTGTAATTTATATCGTTAGTTAGTTTGTTCCTTTCGTGCCAAAGGCGGCACATAGGACAGAGGTTTTAGATCTCCATGTGATGCGGTTCGTTGCTAGCAGTTGGAGATCTTGTATGGTTTTACATCCCAATAGTTTACTTTCTTGTTGGATGGTTCTTCGAAGAGTGGTCTTAGGTCTTCCACGTTTTCTTTCCCAACTGGTGACCACATAAGAGCTTGTCGATTTAGTCTCTTTTCGTCTGATCTAAGAACATGAAGTAAATATTTCCACCTTCGTTTCCTTATAATATTTGATACGGGTTGTTGGTGTGTTCTATCTCTCACTGTGTTGTTAGAAACGAAATCACTCCATTTTACTTTTAATAATTTTTTGAGACATTTATTCTCAAAGCTGTCCAGTTTCTTATCAATTTTCTTTGTTGATTTTCAACTTTCACAACCGTAGGTCAGTACAGGAATCACACATGACCTACACAATTTAACTTTTGTGCATATACTAAGGTCTTGAGATTGCCAGATATTTGTTAATTTAGTGAAGGAACTAGATGCTATAGCAATACGAGAGTTTATCTCTTTCATCGTGTCTCCGTTGTTTGACACTTTACTACCCAAATATGTAAAATGTTCAACTTTCTCCAGTGTTTGGCCATTTATTACGATGTTGTCTGTCGAGTTTGTGAGGTCCATAATTTTGGTCTTGGCAGAATTGATCTGGAGACCAACCTGTTCTGCAAGTGTGGAAAGATTGCTCGTTAGTTTGTGGGTTGCTTGTGTGGTAGAATTCAATATGGCCACTTCATCGGCAAAGTCAAGATCAAATATATTCCCAACAACAATACACGTACAAATTTGTACTTTTGTAGATAGAAGATGGTCAGTCCTGGCATATGTTGACAGCGATTCTGCAAGGATCTATGAGTTATGTCTGTTGCCAGCAAGGTCTAGACAACATCATCCTTGGACATCGCTATCTGATGACGGAGACTGCACCTGTGTGTCTGGACGTAAGAAAGGTAGGCCGATTCGATTAATTATTGTTTATTTGAGAATCATCTTCATCAGACATCTCACATCATTTGTCCATAATCGCTCCGATATTCTCACAAACATGTATTTCAGTGTATTTAGACTAACAACTCTCGTTCTGTGTTGATTGGTGCATCTACTTGGGTTTCTGTCATTGTTTTCCCGTCATGTCGTACCTATCGGTATGCATAACCTGCGCAACCGAGATAAAGAATACCCTCTATCTTCCTAATTGAAATCTTCAGAGCGTTTCTCTTAGAACATTGATGATGTCGCTTGTGTCTGTCGAAGTTATACCTTCTATACATTGATGATGTCGCTTGTGTCTGTCGAAGTTATACCCTCTATACATTGATGATGTCGCTTGTGTCTGTCGAAGTTATACCCTCTATACATTGATGATGTCGCTTGTGTCCGTCGAAGTTATACCCTCTATACATTGATGATGTCGCTTGTGTCCGTCGAAGTTATACCCTCTATACATTGATGATGTCGCTTGTGTCCGTCGAAGTTATACCCTCTATACATTGATGATGTCGCTTGTGTCCGTCGAAGTTATACCCTCTATACATTGATGATGTCGCTTGTGTCCGTCGAAGTTATACCCTCTATACATTGATGATGTCGCTTATGTCCGTCGAAGTTATACCCTCTATACATTGATGATGTCGCTTGTGTCCGTCGAAGTTATACCCTCTATACATTGATGATGTCGCTTGTGTCCGTCGAAGTTATACCCTCTATACATTGATGATGTCGCTTGTGTCCGTCGAAGTCGATTAATCAATAACAAATAAAAGAGACATAATAAACGTATACACAAGCAGATGTTGAATAATAATGAGGCAAGTAATGACAATAAAACAAGTCCATCGATTCAAGTATCTGGGAACATTCATTACATCAGATGGAAGATGTACAACAGAGATTAATAGCAGAATAGCTCAAGCGAAAGCATCTTTGATGAAAATGAAAAACACACTATGCGTGAACTTACTACCAATGACACTGTGAAAACGAATACTCCAGTGCTATATTGATGGGACCCAGTTATGCTTGCCTGTTCATGGGCCACTTGGAACATCTCATCTTTCAGAGTTATCTGGACCCTATACCTTTCATGTACCGCCGATACATTGATGACGGAGTGGGAGTTACGGACATGTCGGAAAGTGACTTGCTACAGTTTATTCGATTCGTCGGTGACTTCCACCCGTCCATCAAGTTTACCTCTGCCATCTCTCTGTCAGTAAACTTCCTTGACATCACTGTCTCCATCGGTGTCTCATCTCTCCTTACCACTATTTACTATAAGTCCACTGACTCTCATAACTACCTTCTATATACATCATCACACCCCTTGGCTTGTCGCAACTCTCTACCCTTCTCTCAGCTACTCCGTCTCCGACGCCTGTGTCATAACGACGATGATTTTCGTCACCGTGCTCAAGAGATGCTCGACTTCGTTCGACGCCGTCTTTACCCTGAGGAGGTTCTCATCAACGCTCTTCGTCGTGTCCTACCTATCTCTCGTCACACCGCTCTCTCCCCTTCTACCCGTCCCCCCTTGTGACCGTACCAAATTGGTGCTCACCTTTCATCCCCACAACGCCCCTGCTGTCCGTATCCTTCTCCGTGAGCTGCGGATCTTCTGGGAAGACCCAGCTTCCTCGCGGATCTTTTCCTCCCCCTCCTGGTGGCCTTCCGGAGGGACAATAACCTACGCAACCTTCTGGTACGTAGTAGGCTCCGCCCCTCTGGGGACACGTGGGACTGTCACGTGCTCTAGGTCCCGTTGCTACACCTGTCCTTACGTCTTCCAGGCCACTACTATCTCCTTCCCTAACACTTCCTTTACTATCCGACAAGGCTTCACTTGTGTCTCCCGCAACCTTATTTATGCTATTCTCTGCAAGCGCTGTGGGATGGCATATATAGGTGAGACAGGCTTGCGCCTTGGTGACCGCTTCGCTCAGCACCTCCGGGATATCTCTAACAGTGCACCCACCCCGGTAGCTGTCCATTTCAATGGCCCCTGTCACCACGGCAGGTTAGATGTCTCTATCACCGGTCTTGTGTCGTGCTCCTCCGATGACCGCAGCAGGTTATCATTGGAATGTCGGTTGATTGACCGTTTGGGTGTAGTGTCACCCAAAGGTATCAATGTACGACTTCAGCACGCGTAGTGTCTATGCCCACTGGTCTTTCTTCTTCTTATTTCATTCTCTCTATTTCATCTACCCCCTCCACAAACCCATTGACTCATTACCATTTCCTCTTCTGTCTGTCCACTCTTCAGCCACCTCCCCTGTTCATATTTATATCTACGCAGTATCACATGACACTATCATCCCTCTTCATCGTCAGAATTCTGCTCACACTCTAGGGTGTCATTTTTGACACTTCTCTTCCCTCTGTTCCAGCCATACGACATTGGATTCTGCCTGTGTTCGTTCCCGGACACACAGGATGCATATTAGCCAAGTAGGGCTCGAGTCGTTCTTGGTGAACGGTGGTCGAGACATTCCTAGTTTAGTCACTGGGACCCGTTCTAGTGTCATGTTCTATCCCATTTTTTTACTTGCATACTTATCTTCTGCACGTTATCGTCTGGTATACATATCTGTGGGACACTTACAGTGTGATACTGTTGACAACCCCCATCCCCCGGGAACATTGGAGTACATACCCGCCTTTGTTATCGGAGAGTATGCAATCCATATTAGCCGAATAGGGCTCATGTTGTATGGGGGTGTACGTGTTTACACATCAGTATACTATGTCGGTCATTAACGCTATTATCTCACGTTTCTTTCACCTACCTCTCCTGCTCTTCTCACGTGGGGTCTTTGTTCCCACCTGTATAAACAATATCTTACGTAACCTGCCACTGACCCTTTCCGATTGACCAGCCAATCGGTAACCTAATAATCTTCCTATTTCCTGTCCTTTCTATCATTCACGAGATGCTGACCAAGAGCCACGCAGGTACGTATGTCAGTATCTTTGATTCAGATCATTTGTTAGTATCATGTTTTAGTTAATTTAGTTTTTGTGTTCTTGATAAAGGTCTTAAGCACCGAAACGTTGAGTGTGGTTTTTTTCATATCTTATAATTAATTTTTCCTTTCTTATGTAATACTGTATTTACCAGTCTTTGCCCTATCGCCTATTTCCTCAGTATTACCGCAGCCACTCTAACGATTTTCTCCAGATCTGATCTGATCCAGTCTGACCACCTCAGATTTGTTTATTTTCGTACATCGCATTGCTATATTGAACCAATACTTATGTATGGCAGCGAATCATAGCCAATGAACAAACAATCAATAAGATCATTGGAAGCCACAGAGATGTGGTTTTACAGAAAAATGCTGACAATTCGATGGATAGCGAATTAAACAAATGATGTTTTAAAAGAGGCATGCACACAAAGAAATCTTATCAAAAGAATAAGAGTCAGACAATTAAGGTTCTTTGTGCATATATTGATAAGCGAAGGTTTAGAACATTTTATGACAGGAAAATAACATATTTTTCATTTCACTAAATTTGTTATTAGTTATTGGTTACTAAAGTGACGTCATTGCACTCCGAGCAGACCCCTAGGTGCTCAGTCTATCGAAACAGATATCGAAGAGTATGCATACTGATGGTTCCAGTGGCTCGCTGGTTAAATACACTCCTCACTCTGCCCCTCAGGCATCCAGTTATACTTGTACAACGGGTAACTCCAAACTGCCTAAATCGCTTGATCGATTCAAGATAGATTTTAGTGTCCTCATCCAACAGACAGTCGCAAAGAGATCGAAGAACATCCCCCTTATCCATCTTCAAACCCCCCAACAATCGATGCTGTTGATGCTAGCATGTCCGCTTTCTCATTACCGTAAACACCCGCATACCCAGGACAGTAGATCCACGTAAGCCTCTGGACTTCTATAGACGACATCCACTCATACCGAAGCTTGCCCTTTTGAATCTTTTGAAGCATCAACTGCGAGTCAGATACAACAACGGCCCTAGTAAATGAAGTCCCAGAGAGCCAATGAAGGGTAGCAGTAACTACCTCAACTTCCATCCTCATACTAGAGGTAGTTGGCTTGTACGCTCCACTTCGCTCTGCAACAACCCTATCATGCACATTAGCCAAGAAACCCTAGCCTGACTTCTCACCATGATGAACCAACCCATCACTAAATATAAAATGAAAATCCATTTTGAAAAACAAAGTAATGATGGCATTTTCCACAAGTTAGAGTACACTTTTATAAACCAAAAAATATAAAAAGTAGCAAAAAAGAGAGATATTGAACAAGTTTGAAGCAATCATAAGAAACAATATATCTGAGTCAAAAGTTTTAGAAAAAAAATATCCCAATCAACAACAGCACTAAAAGCAATACTTATTCGAATCTGGACCTCGCCATTCTGTTCACGACTATATTTTTTCCAGAGACTTCTAGGAGTTTTGCCGGAGCCACGGAGTTCGTGCTTTGTGCAATACTCTCTGCAGGTGGCCTGCCATATCTGCGGAGAGGGAGCGAACTATATGGGATAAAACCCAATACAACGAAGTCAATATTTCGACTGCAGGCCTTTTTTAGAGATGATGATGTCAACACATTCCTCCACTAAACGTCAATATCAAGTTTCTTATAGCATTGTCATATCATGTCTTGTTTACATACCTCCACTAAACGTCAATATCAAGTTTAGAATAGCATTGTCATTTCATGTCTTGTTTACATTTGTCAGTCTTGAATGTGGACAAACCAACATAGCAAGGGTAAAGTAAACATGAAATGAGTTTATCCAGGAAGATGTTACTTACACACGACCATAGTTTGACAAGAAACATACACAAGACTTGAAGCTAATCATAATGATGATCAATAGTAAAATAAACAAATACTAGACAAGTGTTGATAGCTCTCTTGAAACATCAACATCGAGCAGACGAGCAGAGAAATTATAATCAACAAAGCAGAATTGAACCTGGTCCCTAGGGACGACACAGTGCCTGCTCACTAGAATGTCATCTTCTTCTTCTTCAAATGCTCCATATCGATCACTTGTTAACCACTCTTTGTGATTTGTATGTGACCTGAGCCTAAGAGCGATGGTACGTTGTGTCAGTTATGCCACCTACAAGTAGGTCAGCGCATTCGAATTCTGCGACGCTTTATTATTTACTAGGGTAGCTTCCCTATGCTCCTACCTGGTTCGTCTCTTACGACATACCTTGTAGGTTGCAGTGTTACTATTCTTTGCTCCCCTTTCGAGCCCCGACAACACATGGGCTGAAAATCATATTAGTCTCAGTCGCTTACTTGTTATTTCTTGTGTCTGTATCCAGTGTTGTCTGGTAGCACCCAGTCTCAGTCGCTTACTTGTTATTTCTTGTGTCTGTATCCAGTGTTGTCTGGTAGCACCCAGTCTCAGTCGCTTACTTGTTATTTCTTGTGTCTGTATCCAGTGTTGTCTGGTAGCACCCAGTCTCAGTCGCTTACTTGTTATTTCTTGTGTCTGTATCCAGTGTTGTCTGGTAGCACCCAGTCTCAGTCGCTTACTTGTTATTTCTTGTGTCTGTATCCAGTGTTGTCTGGTAGCACCCAGTCTCAGTCGCTTACTTGTTCTTTCTTGTGTCTGTATCCAGTGTTGTCTGGTAGCACCCAGTCTCAGTCGCTTACTTGTTATTTCTTGTGTCTGTATCCAGTGTTGTCTGGTAGCACCCAGTCTCAGTCGCTTACTTGTTATTTCTTGTGTCTGTATCCAGTGTTGTCTGGTAGCACCCAGTCTCAGTCGCTTACTTGTTCTTTCTTGTGTCTGTATCCAGTGTTGTCTGGAAGCACCCAGTCTCAGTCGCTTACTTGTTCTTTCTTGTGTCTGTATCCAGTGTTGTCTGGAAGCACCCAGTCTCAGTCGCTTACTTGTTCTTTCTTGTGTCTGTATCCAGTGTTGTCTGGTAGTACCCAGTCTCAGTCGCTTACTTGTTATTTCTTGTGTCTGTATCCAGTGTTGTCTGGAAGCGCCCATTCTCAGTCGCTTACTTGTTATTTCTTGTGTCTGTATCCAGTGTTGTCTGGTAGCACCCAGTCTCAGTCGCTTACTTGTTATTTCTTGTGTCTGTATCGAGTGTTGTCTGGAAGCGCCCTATCTTATAGGAGATTGAAAAAATATGTATCAATATAAGAAGTCAATGTTTATCATAGAAGATGGGAGATATATGGATCAATATAAAAAGTCACTGTTTATCATAAGAAGAAATACTGCAGTGAACACATTACCAGTTCATGTAACACTATCTATTCGCTAATCCTGTTTTGCCTTTCGGCTTCAGTGGACACTATCTATTCACTAATCCCGTTTTGCCTTTAGGCTTCAGTGGACACTATCTATTCACTAATCCTGTTTTGCCTTTCGGCTTCAGTGGACACTATCTATTCACTAATCCTGTTTTGCCTTTCGGCTTCAGTGGACACTATCTATTCACTAATCCTGTTTTGCCTTTCGGCTTCAGTGGACACTATCTATTCACTAATCCTGTTTTGCCTTTCGGCTTCAGTGGACACTATCTATTCACTAATCCTGTTTTGCCTTTCGGCTTCAGTGGACACTATCTATTCACTAATCCTGTTTTGCATTTCGGCGTCAGGTCGAAATAAATAGACACATGGAGCAGGCCTCCTAATGCGCCTTGTACATGGTGGAATTTAGTGTTACGGATATTCCAACGGTTCATCGTTTACGTGGTCGTCCTCTGTGTATGTTGCCCTTGTATCTGAATGTTAGTTCGCTGTGTGGGAGATTGTCTTGTGGTAACTTTGATACGTGCCTGAACCATTTGACCTGTTGTTTCTTAATATATGCTAGCACAGGCAATGATCCCACTCTTCTTCTGATTTCGTAGTTTTTGATAATACGAGGGCAAGTCAATAAGTAAGCCACAAAGTTCTGTGGGATGACAAGTAAATGTAGTTGGTGTTTTATAAAGGTGTCATTAGGTGACAGAAACATCGAACTTTATATTCCCGTTCGTCAGGTGGCGCTAGGTGTCTCATGCGCATGCGCAGAGCATAAATAAAATGGTGACTGTACTTACAGATGGTACAACCAAAGAGCAACGTGCTGTTGTGCGTTTTTTGTGGGCAAAATGACTGTCTGCAAAGGACATTCATAAGGAAATGCTTCTTGTTTATATTGACAAATGTTTGTCCCGTAAAGCGGTACATAGCGGGATAGATAACTTTTCACAAGGACGCTCTAAAATTATTGATGAAATCCGATCTGGTTGTCCTGTTGAGATTGCAACAGAAGCATCAGTGCAGCGTGTGGAGGAGATGATTAGAGGTGACAGACGAGTAGCGATAGACTCTATAGCATCTGCAATAGGGTGCTCACTTGGTTCAGCATACAGCATAATGCATGATCGATTGAAATTTAAGAAAGTGGGCCCATTGTGGGTACCCAGACAATTGAAGGAGGAACACAAAATGAACCGATTTGGACTGTCCTTGCATCATCTCTGTCGATACGAAGATGAAGGAGAAGACATGCTGAACAGGATTGTTACTGGGGATGAATCATGGGTGCGCATCACTACCAGCCCGAATCAAAGCGAGCTTCAATGCAGTGGAAACATCCTTCTTCACCTTGTGTCCAAAAATCAAGGATACGCCATCAGCAGGAAGGTTATGCTGACGGTGTTCTGGGATTGTCAAGTGGTGTTTTTAACCAATTGCAAGAAGAAAGGTGACAGTGTGAATTCTGAATCGTACTTTCTGAATCGTACTGTGAAGTTCTATTGATGCGTCATGATGCAATTCGAAAAAACCGTCCAGGACTGCTGACTAGAGGAGTGCTGCTTCTTGAAGACAATGGAGATCACATACGGCTCGATTAACTCAGGAGCAAATTAGCCAACTAAGGTGGGAAGTTCTGGAACATCCATCTTGCAGTCCCGACTTAGCCCCTAACGATTTCCACCTTTTTGGTCCACTGAAAACCCACCTTGACGGAAGACATTTCGCGAATGACGCCGAAGTTGAATGTGAAGTGAAAACGTGGTTTAGAAAACAGAGCCTGCAGTTCTATGCAGCCGGATTGGGAGGATTGATAAAACGATGGGATAAGTGCACCAATGTTGGTGGAAATTATGTTGAGAAATAAAGGGACAACGTATGTATACAAATACACTGGTTTCAAGTTGTTATCGTGTTTAGTTATTTTTCTACAGCCATTTGTGGCTTACTTACTGACTTCCCCTCGTATCTCTTCTTGTTACATTTAGAATTCGTTGTAAACATTTCATCTCTGTCGTTTGGATTCTTCTTTTCTTTTCTCATTTGTTGTCAGTGTCCAGGTCTGATACTGATAACAATGTTGGTAAGAAAATTGTATTGAACATTGCTCTCTTGGCATCCATCGTTACGTGCATCGCTGACTCATACAATTATTTCACAAGAAAAAGTAAAAGTAAAATAAAAAGTAGCAGATATAGTAAGCAAAGTTCTTCCATCATACAAGAGTGGACAGTCTATACTCTACGTTCCTAAACTTTTCTCGGCCACGGCCAACTTTGCAAGACATAAATTGTCTTATAAATTGTCTTAATTGTTATAATTGTCTTAATTGGGGATAAATTGTCCCCCATCCCAACCCCATGCATCCCCGCCCCGTTATAACAGTTTTCCGTGCTCAAGCAGTTTCATATTATCGACGTAAATAGCAACTAATGATACATTACTGCTTATGCCGTGAAATTATTGAAAAAGTAGCGGACACTATGTGCTTCATCTTGCATTTAGTTATTCAATCGCAAAATCACGAAAATAATTTATTTTAAAATATATATTATACATTTTTTTTATAAGGAGCCACCAACCCTTAGATTTCCTGAACGCCCCCAAGTGCTTCTGAACCCACTATCGCCCCCTCCCTAGATGGCTTCAACGCCCACTGGGGCAGGTACCGCCCACTTTGGGAACCTATGGTCTACACTATAGACAATATTCAGAAGAAGTATCAAGAAGAGACCGGTTTAGAAATGTGGACATTATTGGGTACAACATCAATACTGAACTTCATCAAGAAACAACACAACATCAATACTGAACTTCATTAAGAAACAACACAACAACAATACTGAACTTCATTAAGAAACAACACAACAACAATACTGAACTTCATTAAGAAACAACACAACAACAATACTGAACTTCATTAAGAAACAACACAACATCAATACTGAACTTCATTAAGAAACAACACAACATCAATACTGAACTTCATTAAGAAACAACACAACAACAATACTGAACTTCATTAAGAAACAACACAACAACAATACTGAACTTCATCAAGAAACAACACAACAACAATACTGAACTTCATTAAGAAACAACACAACATCAATACTGAACTTCATTAAGAAACAACACAACAACAATACTGAACTTCATTAAGAAACAACACAACAACAATACTGAACTTCATCAAGAAACAACACAACAACAATACTGAACTTCATCAAGAAACAACACAGCATCAATACTGAACTTCATTAAGAAACAACACAACATCAATACTGAACTTCATTAAGAAACAACACAACAACAATACTGAACTTCATTAAGAAACAACACAACAACAATACTGAACTTCATTAAGAAACAACACAACATCAATACTGAACTTCATTAAGAAACAACACAACAACAATACTGAACTTCATTAAGAAACAACACAACATCAATACTGAACTTCATTAAGAAACAACACAACAACAATACTGAACTTCATCAAGAAACAACACAACAACAATACTGAACTTCATTAAGAAACAACACAACATCAATACTGAACTTCATCAAGAAACAACACAGCATCAATACTGAACTTCATCAAGAAACAACACAACATCAATACTGAACTTCATTAAGAAACAACACAACAACAATACTGAACTTCATTAAGAAACAACACAACATCAATACTGAACTTCATCAAGAAACAACACAACAACAATACTGAACTTCATTAAGAAACAACACAACAACAATACTGAACTTCATTAAGAAACAACACAACAACAATACTGAACTTCATTAAGAAACAACACAACATCAATACTGAACTTCATTAAGAAACAACACAACAACAATACTGAACTTCATCAAGAAACAACACAGCATCAATACTGAACTTCATTAAGAAACAACACAACAACAATACTGAACTTCATTAAGAAACAACACAACATCAATACTGAACTTCATTAAGAAACAACACAACATCAATACTGAACTTCATCAAGAAACAACACAACAACAATACTGAACTTCATTAAGAAACAACACAACATCAATACTGAACTTCATCAAGAAACAACACAACAACAATACTGAACTTCATTAAGAAACAACACAACAACAATACTGAACTTCATTAAGAAACAACACAACAACAATACTGAACTTCATTAAGAAACAACACAACATCAATACTGAACTTCATTAAGAAACAACACAACAACAATACTGAACTTCATCAAGAAACAACACAACATCAATACTGAACTTCATTAAGAAACAACACAACAACAATACTGAACTTCATCAAGAAACAACACAACATCAATACTGAACTTCATCAAGAAACAACACAACATCAATACTGAACTTCATCAAGAAACAACACAACATCAATACTGAACTTCATTAAGAAACAACACAACATCAATACTGAACTTCATCAAGAAACAACACAACATCAATACTGAACTTCATTAAGAAACAACACAACATCAATACTGAACTTCATTAAGAAACAACACAACATCAATACTGAACTTCATTAAGAAACAACACAACAACAATACTGAACTTCATTAAGAAACAACACAACATCAATACTGAACTTCATCAAGAAACAACACAACATCAATACTGAACTTCATCAAGAAACAACACAACATCAATACTGAACTTCATTAAGAAACAACACAACATCAATACTGAACTTCATCAAGAAACAACACAACATCAATACTGAACTTCATTAAGAAACAACACAACATCAATACTGAACTTCATTAAGAAACAACACAACAACAATACTGAACTTCATTAAGAAACAACACAACATCAATACTGAACTTCATCAAGAAACAACACAACATCAATACTGAACTTCATCAAGAAACAACACAACATCAATACTGAACTTCATTAAGAAACAACACAACAACAAACTTATCAACAGCGGACCTCGTCATTCGAGTGTTACTCCGACTTCAGATGTACATGTCATTTAGAGCCACCGAGTAAAGGGTCAGGATTTCCTGTGGTTCAACCGTGTACCATATGCATACCTATAGGCATGCGCGTGTTTACGGTAATGAGAGAGCGGACAGGCTTGCATCAACAGCATCGATTGTTTGGCGAGTTGAAGATGGATAAGGGGATATTCTTCGGTCTCTTCGCGACTGTCTGTTGGATGAGGATACTAAAATCGATGTTGAATCGATCAAGCGATTTAGGCTGTTTGGAGTTACCCGTTGTACAAGTCGAACTGGACGCCTGAGCGGCAGAGAGAGAGAGGTATGTTTAATCAGCGAGCCACGGGAACCATCAGTATGCATACTCTTCGATATCTATTGGGGAGACTGAGCACCTATGGGTCTGCCCGGAGTGCAATGACGTCAGTTTAGTAACCAATAACCAATAACAATATGCAGACACATTTTTGGGGAAAAGCTGACCTCAAACTCAGATGTTTTCACGGTGCATGATCACTAGCGTAGCGTGTTATCAACTTGACTACCAACTATCACCCGTGTGTTGTGATTGAGGTAGGGGCCTAGGGAAACTACCTAGTAAATAAAAAGCATCGCAGAAATCGGATGTGTTGGCCTACTTGTAGGCGCACAGCTGGCACAACGCACAATCGCTCTTAGGCTCAGATAAGATACAAATCGCAAAGAATAGTTAACAAGTGTTCGATGTGAAGCGTTCAAAGAACAAGAAGATTATCAACTATCATTTAATTCCATTTAATTCTTTTCCATTTTCAAAGAAAAATCATGAAATTAGTGTCATCACTAATTCCTTCATCTACAGCAGCGTTTTCCAAAACGGGCGGTTCTGCCCCTCCCCTCCCCAGTGGGCGCTGAAGCGTTCTATGGAAGCGATCGTTGAATTTTCTACGTAAAAGTGAAAATAGAACATGTATATATATATATATGTGTGTGTGGGGGTGGGGGTTTGGCAAACTGTTATAATGGGGAGGGGGCGTTGACAAACTGTTATAATGGGCAGGGGGCGAGGGGCGTTACAAAGTTTGTACTTTGTGTCGTACAAAGTGGGCGATGGACTGAACAAGTTTGGGAATCTATGATCTAAAGCAATAAAAAAAAAAACTCCCATATTTTTTCCAGCCCTTAGGGTATGGAGTGCCTGTCACTTCCTATTTCTAGACCCTAGTGTATAGCAGGTAGGAAGTCCAATTCCTTTCATCACGTGTGAAACGTAGAATGTGGGATTAAACCCACAACTCTCTTGAGTCGGAGTGGATAGACGCTAATTCTTCCCATGTCATCTACAGTACACATCTTAATTCTTCCCATGTTATCTACAGTACACATCTTAATTCTTCCCATGTTATCTACAGTACACATCCGAATTCTTCCCATGTTATCTACAGTACACATCTTAATTCTTCCCATGTTATCTACAGTACACATCCGAATTCTTCCCATGTTATCTACAGTACACATCCGAATTCTTCCCATGTTATCTACAGTACACATCCGAATTCTTCCCATGTCATCTACAGTACACATCTTAATTATTCCCATGTCATCTACAGTACACTCCACTTCTATTTCTATATGAAATAATATGTACATTTTTGCTATTTAAGCTTTAAAATTTCTGTGAAGAAAAGTTAATGTAAATGATCGTGACACAGCCAACATTTGTGTTGTTTTACTTCCTGGTTGGGTTACGAACTTCAGAAACAGAACAAGTTCGGAAAAACAGTGTATCCGCGTGAATTCCGTTCGGAACTATCTCCCGTTATATAATACAAATGGTTCCTGTTCCGGGTCATTGATTCAAACAGAAACATTATTACATCAAAGGAAAAGATAAAATTGTGTTTAAATATAGCTATATCCTGGACACGCACGCGGATTTGATCTCGATAATGTTATTTTTTCCCCTGGATTTGAAGTGTCATGGTTATGTTTTCTGGACAAATTTGTACATTATGTAAAGAGTTGAACAAACATCCGGCAATAATGACAGAAGTAAATTCAATAATTTCGATTTGTTCATTTTTAATTTTTCAATGTTGTTTTTAAAATGTAATTGTCATTTTGAATGATTGCGAAAATGCAACGTTTTCCATCTTTATATTTGTCCATACTTCTGAACGTCTTCGATCCTTATATTTGTCCATACTTCTGAACGTCTTCGATCCTTATATTTGTCCATACTTCTGAACGTCTTCGATCCTTATATTTGTCCATACTTCTGAACGTCTTCGATCCTTATATTTGTCCATACTTCTGAACGTCTTCGATCCTTATATTTGTCCATACTTCTGAGCCGATGTCATTAATGCGGTACGCTCTCAATTATGTGATATGGGCAAGTCTCAGACACTGGAACGAGTTAGAGAATTAGGCGTTAAATTTGGACATGCCAGACAGTGTCGTCTTCGTGGTAGAGAGAAGATATAGTAATCAATTTCTCATGGGTACTGTGAGCAAATGGACTTTGGGATGGCTGCTACAGCGGAGGACAGAGCACGAAAGGGAATGCTCAATGTGCCATGATGTCGATCGCATAACATAACATCCTTAACTTTAGTTGCAACGTATCATGTTCACTAACATACGTGACTATAAGCTTATTGCATGAAATGGTCCAAATAGGTGTGAAGCATGGACATTTAACACGATAGTGGAAAAACATCTATGTGCTTTTGAATAAAAGTGTTACAGAAAAGTCCTTCGTATATACTGGACAAAGACGGGGACCATCACCGGTGCTACGGAGTTCATGCACAGCAGTTGAGATCTACCTGTGTAAGAAAGAGATGGGATCACACATGGTTACTCACCGAAGTGCAATGATGATGGTCCTATCAATCAATCAATCAATCAATCAATCAATCAATCAATTAATCAATCTGGACAGAGAAGAGAATAAACAAGACTTATCCAGCAAGAGCTCATAATCAAAGAAAAACTGACTGATGCTACAAATGAGAATAACAAAATGGAAGTATTTTGGACATATAAAGAGACACAAATGGTTGGAGAAGATCATTATGGAATGTGACATCCGGCAAAGTGGTGAGAAGGAAGACAACGGTGAAGATGAGATCAGGATTAACTGATGATTTGAGGAACATCTGACATATGAGAGGGAAATTACGAAGGACAGTTAGGGGGAAAAGTTCTGCTCCAGGACAAGCTATTTGATAATGATTAGATATATAGTATTATATTATATACTAATTTTGCTTTTTATTATTATTTTCTAATTTTATCAATTTTTCTTTAATAGTTCTTGAAGTTTCTTTAGTTTGAAAATAAATATCTCCTTGAATATTATTTGTATTTTTTACTTGTATTATTCAATCGCAAAAAAATGTATTAAAAAATATATATTATTCATTTCTTCTATAAGGTGCCACCGACCCTAATCGCCTGAACCCCCTCCCCGTTCCTAAAATGCTTCTGAACCCACTATCACCCTAGAAGACTTCTACTGGGGATGGGGAGAGAGGGGAGTGGTTTCATAAGAATTGGGGCGGGGAGGGTGTGTTCAGGCGATTAGGGTCGGTTCCTCCTGAAAAAAGAAATTAATAATAATTATTTTTAAATAGATTATTTTAGTGATTTTGAGATTGAATAATCATTTAAAATTTGAATTCTGCATTTAAATTTATCTTATGCCCGTCTTACACGATCAATTTTTTTCATCAATTTTCTATTTCATGTATATAATCATTTGAAAATTGGCCATGTGTGACAGAAATATATATCAATTTTCTATGTCAAAGTGAAAATAGAGCATGTATATATATGGGGGCGTTGGCAAATTGTTATACTGGGGAGGTGGAGGTACAAAGTTTATGTCATGCAAAGTGGGCGGTGGGCCGTTAAAGGTTGAGAATCTATGGACTAGAGCGATCTGATATCTATTGAGACTAAATAACCTCTCTGTCGTCAGTTCTGTTTAAAAAATCACATAAAAAAATTATACACACATTTATAAATCCATGAAAGTACATCTTTAGTTATTGAAGTAAAACAATAGTAAAACAAGACACACATTTGTTAGATATAAGCTTAGAACAGGATCTTATAACAACTGATTAAAAAATAACGACAAATTAAGCGAATACGGATGTCTGTAAGATGGGATATCGTGGGAACATTGATACAAAACACAGCAGACATCTGAAGCATACAATCTGACAATTTCCATAGACTATCTAAAGAAAGCAAATCAGTAGTAGAAGAAGAATGGACAACATTTAATAGTCATATTAGAAGCAGCCAAAGAAACATGCGGAGCAGTAAAATACAGAGGTACAAGACCATGAATGTTGCACTGAGCTCTAGAATTATATTATCTGTCACATCAGTTTACCATCAAATAAAAATGTGTATGTTTTCATATAGTTTACAGTAGCTATCACATTAGTATATATATATATATATATATATATATATATATATATATATATATATATATATATATATATATATATATATATATATATCATGAAATATACTATTAACTCCCAAATACGATACGCCATTTGACTAACCGTTTTGACAGTACATGTTTCCCCGTAAAGTACCTCACATGCATTCATGTTTCATTTAGCGGATCCAATATTTGTGTACATTTATGTGTAGAATACGCAACTTTGCCCATATTGATTTATGAAACAGTTCTCTGGTGTTCCATTACCAATTCTATTCTTACTCGTGAGCTCGTGAAAAATGGCTTTATTGAGCATATACTAGGAGTACATTGAGAAACAAAGAATCAAGTGGTTTGGCCACTTAATAAGAATGCCTCCAAACTCCACAGTATACAGTCTTCTACAACAGAACATCAGGAAACGAGGTGATAGGAAGACCCAGAAAAAAATGGTGAGATAGCATAGCAGAATCCTGTCAAAGAGCAAAAACAACAATCACCCAAGCCACCAGAACAGCGCAAGACAAAAACAGAAAACCACGACACTGGGCAACAACGCGGTAGCAGTGTAACTACAAAAGAACAAGAAAATACTATGAATTAATATATATTTCTTTTCTATTCACAGATTCATAAATACGTGGATAAAGATCCATGATTACTACAAACGAAAGAAAGTACTCTATGTGAAAACCCACTATAGCGGCTGAGGGTGTTATTGGCGCAAATTTGTATACCTGTATAGTTGTTCATGGTATGGATTGAGTTAAACAGATATGAGGATAGAATGAAGTTTTTGTATGATTTCATATATTATATCACAATTTATATATTAATGAATATACTATTATTATTATTATTATTAGTTGTATGCTTTTGAATATATTCTAATAATATAACAGACTGGTCTAAACGAGGATTCATATATATAGTCATAATAAATATAGTATAATATTATATAATCAACAAATAAACAAGGAACAGGTATTAAGAGCTTCCGAGAAATAGGTAGGGTTCGAACAGTGTTTGCACAAACACATGCTGTAAGCTTATTGTGCTTGTATATATTAGAGACGAGACTTAATAAATTTGAAGCTACTTTGAATGATGTATACATGTTTGTTATATGTGTATACATGTGTGTATGTATGATATTGTCTCGTCTCTAATATATACAAGCACAATAAGCTTACAGCATGTGTTTGTGCAAACACTGTTCGAACCCTACCTGATTGTTTGTGTCTAGCTGTAACGCGCGTTTGAGAAAGACACTCCCCGTGAGTCATTTTTTAGAATGGCTCATTGGTTGTGTCCGTAAAAGCGCCCGTATTGCTAGGCTAGACGATTGGTGTCGTAAGGACTAGGGTAAGTGGTTCGAGTCCCGTGTTTGTCTATTTGTTTTCTCGGAAGCTACCTATTCCTTGTTTATTTGTTGATCATATTCGTTACTTCCGTTGCTTCCTCTGGGGTTCTTGAAAGAGGCTCCGTGTGCTCATTATAATATTATATACTAATTTTGCTTTTCATTATTATTTCTAATATTATCATTCGTTCTTTAATATAGTTCTTTCATTTAAAAAATAAATATTTCGCTGAATATTACTTGTACACTGAACTACTTGCTATAGTACTACATAATACATGTTATCTACATGTTAATAGCCAACAATCGTCAAGTAACGAGTGCTAAGTACCGAGTATCTATGAGTAAATGATATTTTAAAATACCAGAAAATTAGCTGAAACTCAGAACGTTGCCCTGTCGATCGGACGTATCCTGATTGGTCGATTCTGTGATAAAAATAACTAGGTTGTTTACAACTACTTCAGTCGATCTGCCGTTGCCTTACTGACAAGATGGAAAATTTTCATCTTACAATTTTAAAGTGATTTCAGAATTTGGATTATTATTATATGAGTTATATGAACAATTCTTGCAGATATACACAAGGTGGACAGAGGTCGGATAATCAGGTATGCGCTGTAACTGTTTGTTTGTAACGAGGGTTTTCGGGACTTAGTCGGAACGATTTGTTTTGATAATCAGCTGTTTCAATGTTAATGGGTTAGCGTATGATACTCAAGACTTGGTGAAATTATTTCATGTGGTACTGAAATATACTTGAAAAGTGTGCAGTACAGTTAATAATAGGAACAATATGCGATGGAAATGTGTGAGAGTGTAAACGTGTTTACAGAAACGTGAAATCGTCAAGAAAAGACGTGAAACTGAAGACATGCACTGAAGGGTAATAAAACACACGAACTAGACGCAAAGATGAAATAGAGCTACCTAGTACAAGCTGTATAGTCAATAGTTATATGTAATATATGAGTACATATTATGTATGTGTAACTGTACTTTAGTTTAAATAGATATACAACTAAATTTTCCAGCAAATATGTGCAGTTTGGCATATCATAACAACAGCAGCTGGTGACAATTCTAGCTCGAGAGTAGTGTGACCTGAATTCTCAAATCGAGGCTGTTACCCATGACCTTTGATCATGTTTTTCTCGTGCATTCTTGTTTATATGACCGCTTTTTCCATTTCATAGACAACAGGTCCAGTCCGTCCACCAGGTATCTGCATCTCCTTAACCTTATTTACCTTACGGACACAGTTAATGTTTCAGATGATAAGAAACATAATATTTCCTTCATTATTTGATTACCAAGTCAGACCTGACAAGAACGGTCAGTGTTCTAGTTTCTTCTAGAATTCTAATCGTATTCCTCATAGACTATGACTTTGCAGAATCACGTTGTATTGGTCGTGCAACTTCTACGTTTTATTGCACAATATCAAGGATTTAACAGAAAAAAACATTTTGTATTGTCACCGTTACCAGTACAGAAATATCATCAGGTGCCGGCTGGCGGTGGCGATCATAGATCTTCACAAATATCCGTCTCAAATGTTTGTTATCTCAGATGTCGACGCTCTTCCGTGCCATGAAGTCAGGCTGTCTACAATTCTCTCTCTCTCTGTCTTTCTCTGTCTCGTCTCCTTAATAAACTGACGCATATTGAAAAAGTCTAAATAAAATATGGAACTGCAAGTTATATAGTATTAAAATTAAATTACGAATTTTCAATTCAAATGTTGTATCAAGTCTAACATATGCCAGCGAGAGTTGGAAAATGACTAAAGATATAGAAAACAAGTTGAATGCATTTGAAAATAGATGTCTGCGAAAAATAATGAATATAAAATGGAACGAATTCAGAAGTGATGAAATCAGAGACATGTCTGGTCAACCACTAGTGACAACTGTTATAAGGAGAAGATGGAGATATGTTGGACACACCTTGAGGAGAAATGATCAACGAATATCAAAGCAGGCATTGAAGTGAGATGCAAAGGGTTCAAGAAAGAGAGGTCGACATAAAGAGACCCTGAAACGAAATTTGCTGAGAGAGGCAGGAAATATCGGTCTCAGTTCCATGGAGGAGATTGAGCGAGTTGCCCAGGATAGAGCGGTATGGAGAAATTACTTGCAGGCCCTATGTAACGTATAACGGTACGAGAGGAATTATTATAATTATTATATTGAAAAAAAACACCAAAATGAAACATCATGGAAAGAATAATAAATAGATGAGCGTTGTTGCAGCTTGTACTATTGGTTAAAAGTTGGCAAGAGCTCTTAGGGCATGAGACATGACTAATCTCTCACACAGTTAGATGATATAGTTGTATTAGCTAACAGTTGTTTTAGTTAACAATAACAGTGACTGCTCCAAAGATATCTCAAGAAGATTGGCAATAGCATTCAAGAAGTTAAATACAATGAAGAACATGTGGCAAAGCACCAGCAAAATACTAAAATTAAAAATATTGAGAGCATGCATTTTCCCAGTGCCTACTTATGGTTGTGAATCATGGACTATTACACAGAGAACAAAAATCCAGTCCTTCGAAACTAAATGCTACAGAAAGATCTTACGAATACCATGAACAGAAAAAACAAAGAACACTGATGTCCTGAAAGAACTAAATGTTAAAGAGAATTGGCTGATAAACAACATACTATACAGAAAAATTACATACATTGGTCACATCAAGCGTCACGATGGCATGGAAAAAACAAATCTTTAGGGCAGGTTCCCAGGACGCAGACCAAGAAGAAGATGGCTACAATATATTTAAGAAACCATGAACATGACCACCAACGAAGTGGGTGAACTGGCAAGAGACAGAGTGAATTTCAGATGTGCTGCAAAGAGAGCAACGTCCTATAAAGGATACGCACCTTGATGATGATGAGCACGAAGTCCGTAGTACCGGAGACATGACTAATCTCTCACACAGTTAGATGATATAGTTGTATTAGCTAACAGTGAGCACGAACTCTGTAGTACCGGAGACATGACTAATCTCTCACAGTTAGATGATATAGTTGTATTAGCTAACAGTGAGCACGAACTCTGTAGTACCGGAGACATGACTAATCTCTCACACAGTTAGATGATATAGTTGTATTAGCTAACAGTGAGCACGAACTCTGTAGTACCGGAGACATGACTAATCTCTCACACAGTTAGATGATATAGTTGTATTAGCTAACAGTGAGCACGAACTCTGTAGTACCGGAGACATGACTAATCTCTCGCACAGTTAGATGATATAGTTGTATTAGCTAACAGTGAGCACGAACTCTGTAGTACCGGAGACATAACTAATCTCATATAGTTAGAGGGCACTGATGTGTTAGCAAGTAACTGTGGAGTTGGCGTGAAACATAAAGTCTCAAACCCTAGCAAGTAACTGTGGGGTTGACGTGGAACATAAAGTCTCAAACCCTAGCAAGTAACTGTGGGGTTGACGTGAAACATAAAGTCTCAAACCCTAGCAAGTAACTGTGGGGTTGACGTGAAACATAAAGTCTCAAACCCTAGCAAGTAACTGTGGGGTTGACGTGAAACATAAAGTCTCAAACCCTAGCAAGTAACTGTGGGGTTGACGTGAAACATAAAGTCTCAAACCCTAGCAAGTAACTGTGGGGTTGACGTGAAACATAAAGTCTCAAACCCTAGCAAGTAACTGTGGGGTTGACGTGAAACATAAAGTCTCAAACCCTAGCAAGTAACTGTGGGGTTGACGTGAAACATAAAGTCTCAAACCCTAGCAAGTAACTGTGGGGTTGACGTGAAACATAAAGTCTCAAACCCTAGCAAGTAACTGTGGGGTTGACGTGAAACATAAAGTCTCAAACCCTAGCAAGTAACTGTGGGGTTGACGTGAAACATAAAGTCTCAAACCCTAGCAAGTAACTGTGGGGTTGACGTGAAACATAAAGTCTCAAACCCTAGCAAGTAACTGTGGGGTTGACGTGAAACATAAAGTCTCAAACCCTAGCAAGTAACTGTGGGGTTGACGTGAAACATAAAGTCTCAAACCCTAGCAAGTAACTGTGGGGTTGACGTGAAACATAAAGTCTCAAACCCTAGCAAGTAACTGTGGGGTTGACGTGAAACATAAAGTCTCAAACCCTAGCAAGTAACTGTGGGGTTGACGTGAAACATAAAGTCTCAAACCCTACGGATCAGTATTGTTGTATACAATGAATTGTTGAAGTTTTCTAAAGGAATCCGTTTTCATATCCTGAGGTATATTGTTTCATCATGAGGTATATTGGAATAATAGTTTCATCATGAGGTATATTGGAATAATACTGTTTCATCATGAGGTATATTGGAAAAATACTGTTTCATCATGAGGTATATTGGAAAAATACTGTTTCAACATGAGGTATATTGGAATAATACTGTTTCAACATGAGGTATATTGGAATAATACTGTTTCAACATGAGATATATTGGAATAATAGTTTCATCATGAGGTATATTGGAATAATACTGTTTCATCATGAGGTATATTGGAATAATACTGTTTCAACATGAGGTATATTGGAATAATAGTTTCATCATGAGGTATATTGGAATAATACTGTTTCAAACTCGCATTTTTTATTGGTGACAAACTGCGCAGGATGGATGATGATGTTGTCAACATCCCACCCGCCATCTTTATTTCTATGGTTTTCTTTGGTATCCCAATCGGTTCATGTAGGACAAAATATTCAACGCACACCAAGGACTTGAATTGGGAACCACGTGCATGCGAAACAAACTGGATAATCTATACGCTATCGTGGTTCTGTTTCTTCTAAATTCAAATCTTGTTTTATCATTTTCGGATATTTGTCCGTTGATTAATCTTTGACAGTACATCAGGCTTTCAAAAATTGTTTGTTTTGTTTAACTGCTGAATTGTTTAACTGTTTAATTGTTTTGTTTAACTGCTGAATTGTTTAACTGTTTAATTGTTTTGTTTAACTGCTGTATTGTTTAATTGTTTTGTTTAACTGCTGAATTGTTTAACTGCTGGATTGTTTAACTGCTGGATTGTTTAATTGTTTTGTTTAACTGCTGAATTGTTTAACTGCTGAATTGTTTAATTGTTTTGTTTAACTGCTGAATTGTTTAACTGCTGAATTGTTTAACTGTTTAATTGTTTTGTTTAACTTCTGAATTGTTTAACTGTTTAATTGTTTTGTTTAACTGCTGAATTGTTTAACTGTTTAATTGTTTTGTTTAACTGCTGAATTGTTTAACTGCTGAATTGTTTAATTGTTTTGTTTAACTGTTTTGTTTAACTGCTGAATTGTTTAACTGTTTAAAAGTGTATTTTTATTGACGGTTTCAAGAATTTTATGTTTAATTGTAAGAACTGTTTTACATAAAAATATTTTGGAAAAGTGCCTGGTAGGCCTACAATACTGTTCATTAGATACCAAATATGTTGTGAAATTTAAAAAATCGCATTTTTCGGTATTCCCAGCTAGAATTGCCGACTTGAGACGACCCCGAAGAAACATTACAATGTTGAATCTGAATGTAGTATGTTGAATCTGAATGTAGTATGTTGAATCTGAATGTAGTATGTTGAATCTGAATGTAGTATGTTGAATCTGAATGTAGTATGTTGAATCTGAATGTAGTATGTTCATATCCATATATTTTCATATGTCTTCTAATTTATGACGTTCACGAAACACGTGCGCAGTAAAACGTGATTAATGGGTTCGGGATAAATTAGAAAGGGGAAGATAATTTTTGTGTGGGAAGTGAAACAGGCTTGTCTTTGAATAATTTCCGGTTTTCACAACTTGTGTAGGTTCGTCGCTCGTACTGGTTGACCCCGTCAGGTTGAACAAAATGAGTAGGTTGTCTCGTCGACAGTGTAAAGATGTTTTTTTAGAGTTGCCTGTGGTTGGTCTGTCTTGAAGATTAGATTATACCACATCAACACGTCATATTTACGTCTCACTTATTATATGTTAGGTCAAAGTTGGGGTGAGATAGGTTAAAGTTCACTTCGAGGGTTGGTTGTTTAGTTGGAGCAGGTTGGCTTTAGTCTATTTAAAGATTTCATTCATTAGCACTTTCGGGGGAAAAAACAAAACCGGAGAAAACGGGTATAAAAAAGTGCGTATGGGGTGGTGGTAAAGATGTGTGGGTGGAATAACATAGAGGAGGAGGGGGTGACAAACAGGTGGGACAGGGAGGCAAAGATGTGGGGGTGACATGGAGAAATATGTGAGGGTTAATGACAAACTTCTACGCCACTGAACACAGAAATACACGGAGCAGTTTGGTAGTAATTTTCCCAGGTTGAACGATGAAAAGAAATGACTGCAGACACAATAGACACATCGTTCTGTGCCCGACTTCTCAGACATGAACGTTTAACTGACGTTGAAATTTCCCTGTAGTTACGCAACAAGTAAATTGCTGGGAGTGACTGAGTTGTTGAGTCAAAAAATTTACCACTACAAGTGGAAAAGTACGGTTATACTGAGGTCTCGTGCCATGCATATCTAGGTCATAGTTCGTAGACTTGTTGTTTCTACACTTCATATCATCATTTCTCGTAGCACACGAGCACATCATTCACTGATCTAAAAAATTCCATTGAATATGCAATTGTTTTTTTTCCTGTCTATATTTCTGTAAATATTTTATTTTTAAAAAAAAACCGTGATTTGTGTTGACTGTTGGTAACCTGTTAATGTGGGAGAACTTTAATTTGTTGTTTCTTGATGAAGTTCAGTACTGATGTTATACCCACTTTTTTCCTGACGTCATCATTTCTACACCGGTCTCTTCTTGTTACTCCAGCATTCCGCATAGACACTTCATCTCTGCCGTGACTAGTTTTCTTCTATCGTTTGATGTCAGCGTCCAGGTTTGACATCATCTCTGCCGTGACTAGTTTTCTTCTGTCGTTTGATGTCAGCGTCCAGGTTTGACATCATCTCTGCCGTGACTAGTTTTCTTCTATCGTTTGATGTCAGCATCCAGGTTTGACACTGATAGAATAATGTGGGGAGAAAGATTGTGTTGTACAACGTTCGTATAGTATCCATGGTGACATGTTTGCATTTCAAAATTGGTGCAATTTATCCTGTGATTTGATGTCAGTTCGATTACATCTATGTTACATTTCGTTAGTTATTCTTCCATTTGTTGCCAACATGCTAACTAGGTTGTAACATCTGAAACTTATTTTAATTGATGATTTTGCCTTGTGATCCAACTATTGAAACAAATCATATTGTTTCTTGTTATCTTGGTCATCTGACTACAAGTGATGGAATATGTTTAGTTTTAGTCATCGGATCATGATCACTGCATGTCGAACCAATTAGTTCATAAGTTCTCCGATCTTCTCTCCGCAGTACGCCTCTCAGCGTGTGGCGACTAACGACACCGGTTCTTTGTTGGTTTACTATTCTTCTTTGGCTACCATCATATTGTTCTTGTCAAGCTATACCACATTTAACTTGGAGTACTTGCAGTCTGGTTAGTGTTGTAGATTCCCCACTATTACGTGAATCATGTACATTCTTTCTCCCTTAGGGAATTTATAATATCAGCCTGGTTCATTGCTCGCCCGCTTTGTACAGAAGCCATACCTGCAAGCCTATCCGCACGTTCATTCCCCTTACACCTGAATGCCCTGGCACAAAAATAAAACTGATTTTTTGTCATCTTAGACCTCTTCTGCGACTCCATCTAATGTCTCCTAGCCCATCCTGTTTCAATCTTCCTGAACATACTCATTGAGTCACTGAGAAACCATGCATGGATAAAAGTCTGTGCTTCCAGTCAGATGACATATGTGAAAATGGAGATTAGAAACATAATAAGAATTTCATTTAATAACATCAGAACGTTCTTCTTCTTCTTCTTCAAACGCTCCATATCGACCAGTTGTTAACCACTCTGTGTGATTTGTATGTGATCTGAACCTAAGAGTGATTGTACATTGTGCCAGTTATGCGCCTGCAAGTAGGCCAGCACATCCGATTTCTGCGATGCTTATTATTTACTAGGATAGCTTCCTAGGACCTACATCAGTCGCCTCTTACGACATGCCTTGTGGGTCGGAGTGGTACTATTCTTTGCTTCCCTTGCTGGCCCCGACACTACACGGGGGGAACATTACTAATATCTAAAAAAAAAAAATCACATACAAACTAAAGATGACACTTATTAAGCGCTATGATGCAAGGTCATTATGACGGAAATCAAAGTGACGTAATTGTATAATGTCGGTGTACAATGGAACAGAGGTTTTGGGGATGGTTCAATGTTTGTTGAAGTTGGGAATAAAGTCCATGATAACTAGTGTACTGCGCAGATGTCATATTTCTATAGGACACTTTAGCACAGGGATGGACATGGGGGATATTGGATGTAATGTTAGTAGTTATGATACTACATAGCCAGTTTTATAAGTACAACATTTGTAGTGTTATTGTGAGATTCAATATTGGTTGTGTTATTGTGAGATACAATATTTGTAGTATTATTGTGAGATACAATATTTGTAGTGTTATTGTGAGATACAATATTTGTAGTGTTATTGTGAGATACAATATTTGTAGTGTTATTGTGAGATACAATATTTGTAGTGTTATTGTGAGATACAATATTTGTAGTGTTATTGTGAGATACATTTGTAGTATTATTGTGAGATACAATATTTGTAGTGTTATTGTGAGATACAATATTTGTAGTGTTATTGTGAGATACAATATTTGTAGTGTTATTGTGAGATACAATATTTGTAGTGTTATTGTGAGATACAATATTTGTAGTGTTATTGTGAGATACATTTGTAGTGTTATTGTGAGATACAATATTTGTAGTGTTATTGTGAGACTATAGGACTACATTGTTTTCCGCTGGTAACGTATGGTTGTGAGGCATGGACACAGATGCTACAGAAGAGTACTTAGAATATCATGGGCAGAGTAAAGAACAAATTCAACTGTTCTGCAACAGCTTGATATTAGTGAGAAATGACTATTAAATAACAAAATAAATGGAAAATTAAATATTTCGGTCATATCAAACGACATGAGCGCCCGGAAAAGATAATTTTGGAGGGAATGCAACCTGGAAGAAGAATGATAGGAAGACCTAGAAGATGATATGTGCAAGGTGTCATTGACGATCTAAGAATGACTGCTGCTGACGCCAGTCTTGCACATAATAGAGAGTTTTTCAGGACTGCTGTCATGGGAGCCAAGTTCCGGAAGGGATAAGCTACTTGATGATGATGCTGAGTACAACATTTGTAGTGTTATTGTGATTGCTCTGATGTAGAAGTGCTTGTAAGATCAACTATTAGTTTTGTAGGTTTGATTCCAAGTTGAAGATTATATTTGTGTAAAACTACCATAACTAATGTGATCTACTTTACTTTTGTCAACAGACCATGAGCATAGGCGGAACCAGCAGTGAATCGAGCACCAAAACAATGGGAAAACGAACAGGAAAACGCCCCGGACGTAAACCATCAAAGATTGACGAACGAGCAAAACTTGAACGTAGTCGACAAAGTGCGCGAGAATGCCGTGCAAGGAAGAAGCTACGATACCAGTATCTGGAAGAGCTGGTGTTGAACAGGAGAAGGCGGTTTTGCACTGAGAGATGAACTGGAGTCGGTAAGTAGTATGACAGTGTCAGTTAGTACACAGTATGACGTAACGTACATCACTCGCATACACACACATACACACACACAGAGATATACATGTATAAACCACACACGAGCAAGCAAGCGCGCACACACACATGCAAGCACACACAACTCGCACATACGCAAGCTAACAGTCACACATATACGCTCACACGTGGAAGCACTCAAAAATGCAAGCACACACACACGCAAATGCATGCACACACAGTTCACAAATGCAAGCGCGCAAATTATTAATATGCAATCACAGACACACACACACACATGTGCGAGCATACACGCGCACAGACATATGCAAGAACGTAATGCTAACACACACACATATGCAACACATCTACAATCACATACACACACATATATGCAGGCGCTCATAAACGCAGCACAACACAAAACCACAGAGAAAAAACCAAACATTTAAATACAAATTACTATTATTAAAGGGTTTTATTCTCTTCCACTCGTGTGTACTTGCACGTGTGTGCGGAAGAGAAAAATAATGGTAGAAGAGAAGAATAATGGTGGAAGAGAATAATAATGGTATAAGAGAAGAATAATGGAGGAAGAGAAGAATAATGGAGGAAGAGAAGAATAATGGTGGAAGAGAAGAACAATGGTGGAAGAGGAGAATAATGGTGGAAGAGAAGAATAATGGTATAAGAGAAGAATAATGGTATAAGAGAAGAATAATGGTATAAGAGAAGAATAATGGTATAAGAGAAGAATAATGGTGGAAGAGAATAATAATGGTATAAGAGAAGAATAATGGTATAAGAGAAGAATAATGGTATAAGAGAAGAATAATGGTATACGAGAAGAATAATGGTATAAGAGAAGAATAATGGTGGAAGAGAATAATAATGGTATAAGAGAAGAATAATGGTATAAGAGAAAAATAATGGTATACGAGAAGAATAATGGTGGAAGAGAAGAATAATGGTGGAAGAGAAGAATAATGGTGGAAGAGAAGAATAATGGTATAAGAGAAGAATAATGGTGGAAGAAAATAATAATAATAATTTCTATTTAAATGTTTAGTCTTTTCTCTGTAATTTTCACCAATAACTTCTTGATAAAAGTGTGTGTGTGGGAGAGGGGTTGAGATAAATGTAGTGATCTTGTGTGTGCTTGTTCTAATGTACTTTGTAAGCTGTGATTTATTTTCTTAAGGCTGTTCTTGATGCCGTCACTCCATCTTTTACGTGGTACTCCTCTAGCTCTGTACTCGTTATAATTTTTCAGTGTGGCTCACTGTGGAAGTCGATACCAGGGCATTGTTGTCAGGTGTCCAATTATTATTAATTTAAAACCACCTTTATCTAAACAAGAACGTTATCATGAACAAATCAAGACATTACACAACTGTTGTGTGTATATATATATATTATCTTTGTTTATTGCAATAGAACCATTTTAATTAATAATTCCTCTCGTACCGTTATACGTTACATAGGGCCTGCAAGTAATTTCTCTATACCGCTCTATCCTGGGTAACTCGCTTAATCTCCTCCATGGAATTTAGACCGATATTTCTTGCTTCTCTCAGCAAAGTTCGTTTCAGGGTCTCCTTAGGTCGACCTCTCTTTCTTGAACCCTTTGCATCCCACTTCAATGCCTGCTTTGATATTCGTTGATCATTTCTCCTCAAGGTGTGTCCAACATATCTCCATCTTCTCTTTCTTATAACAGTTGTTATTTTAATTACTCTTACCTTTAATAATGACGTAATTTCATCGCTTCCTCGGTCTCTGACCCTTTTCTTTTAACGCCTCCCAGGGTAGCCCAGCACCCTTCAGTACCTTTAATAATAATCATCTTAATTGATGTTTCATCCTGAGAACAGATCTTAAACAAACATTTGTAATTATTGATCGTCTTCTACTTTTCATATCCCCTCATCTTCCCCTATCCTATCCTGATCATATCACCTTGTCTTCCCCTATCCTATCCTGATCATATCCCCTTGTCTTCCCCTATCCTATCCTGATAATATCCCTTGTCTTCCCTATCCTATCCTGATCATATCACCTTGTCTTCCCTTATCATATCCTCATCATATCTCCTTATCTTCCCTTATCATATCCTTATCTTCCCTTATCCTATCCTTATTTTACTATCTGTCTCTGGCTTATATCCGCACATCAATTTTTATTCCTCTATTTCTCTCTCCCTGCTGGTGCCAGAACAAGACCTCTTTCGTTATGCTGACAACTGGTTTTTAAAAAATGTGTATAGTCTAAGCAACGATGTCATGTCTTGAGATTTCTTTCCATATGTTCGCTTTGTTTTGCTAGTACGTCCTTCATAGGTAACATCCTCCATAGCTCTAACATGCTGCCGTTCCGCTCCAAGTTCAAATTCTCGGAAATCACTTGTCAAATCACCTTTGTATTCCAGTTTTGTTAGACTCAGACGAGTCCATGTTAAAAACAACACCACGCGGAGACAAGGTTATATGATGTCACAAATTAAATTTAGCACCACGCGGAGACAAGGTTATATGATGTCACAAATTAAATTTAGCACCACGCGGAGACAAGGTTATATGATGTCACAAATTAAATTTAGCACCACGCGGAGACAAGGTTATATGATGTCACAAATTAAATTTAGCACCACGCGGAGACAAGGTTATATGATGTCACAAATTAAATTTAGCACCACGCGGAGACAAGGTTATATGATGTCACAAATTAAATTTAACAGCACGCGGAGCCAAGGTTATATGATGTCACAAATTAAATTTAGCACCACGCGGAGACAAGGTTATATGATGTCACAAATTAAATTTAGCACCACGCGGAGACAAGGTTATATAATGTCACAAATTAAATTTAGCACCACGCGGAGACAAGGTTATATGATGTCACAAATTAAATTTAGCACCACGCGGAGACAAGGTTATATGATGTCACAAATTAAATTTAGCAGCACGCGGAGACAAGGTTATATGATGTCACAAATTAAATTTAGCAGCACGCGGAGACAAGGTTATATGATGTCACAAATTAAATTTAGCAGCACGCGGAGCCAAGGTTATATGATGTCACAAATTAAATTTAGCACCACGCGGAGACAAGGTTATATAATGTCACAAATTAAATTTAGCACCACGCGGAGACAAGGTTATATGATGTCACAAATTAAATTTAGCAGCACGCTGAACGGCTTATGTTGGGCTGTGCCATGTCATACCAGCTCAACCCCTTCTGTTCAGCGGAAGCACCCATTGATTACGATATTTGTACTTCCAAAAACTGATAGCGCTAGTGATGATCAGGACCGTGCGGTATATTTTCTCAGTACGATGCAAGTCTTCGAAATGCCGCCCTTAAAGGTTTTTTCTTTTAAATAACCTTCAATTGTGATTTTGATTTCTCTGCTTATGCCGCCCCTCTTATGGTGCCGCCTAATGCGGCCGCCTCTCTGTATCATAACACGGCACGGCCCTAGTGATGATATTGTTGTTGTTGTACACTTGAAACAGATGTGTACGTCGTTGTGGAATATCAAACTGCAGTTTTCTGTTGACTGGTCTTACAGCAGATCAAGCTAGGAAATATACCTACAGAAGAAGAGGTAGAGGACAGAAGAGAAATGGACGTCAGAGACAAGATGGACAGTGGCGGTTTGGAAGACAGGTCGAATGGTCTAAGTATCTACCCATTAAATAAGAATAACATTTCCCGTAGCTATTTCCCATATGGTTTGAGGTGCCTGTCGCTTCACATTTATATTCCTTAGTATGCAGGAGGTAGGAGGGTCAATTTGTTTCCTCACGTGTGAACGTCTAGTGTGAGGGCCAATTTGTTTCCTCAAATGTGGAACGTCGAGTGTGAGATTGAACCTCAACCATCTTGTTTAAAAAAGGGTTTTAAAGCCATAGGATTGACTTCAATGCACCGGGTTTTTACCTATATGGCTCAGTCCTCTCCGCAGAAATGGCACGCCACCTGCCGAGGGTATTGCTCGCCACCTGCTGAGGGTATTGCTCGCCACCTGCCGAGGGTATTGCTCGCCACCTGCCGAGGGTATTGCTCGCCACCTGCCGAGGGTATTGCACAAAGCACGAACTCCGTAGCTCCGGCAACAATCCTAGGGTCTCTGGAAAAAATTGCACTCGTGAACAGAAAGCCGCGGTCCGGATTCAAACCCACGACCTTCGACTCGCAAGGCAAAGGGTTTGTATACCACTCAGCCACAGAGACCCTTCAATCATCTTGTATCCAAGTCGATATGCAAAGCCACTATAGAATCCGTCCCACCATCTACACATTAGATACTGGAATTGCTGAAGGGAAAAACAACGAGGACTAATTCTACAGAAGCTTGTTTATGACTTCGACATCTTCGTGAACATAGATTTTGAATCGTTCCAGCGATTTAAGGAGTTTTCGGTTGCCGGTTCTACAAGTTGAGCTGGAAACCTCGTGTTTTTTTAACCAGCAAGCACATGAGCCATGAGAATTCATGCCCTTCGAGATTATTTTACTGTCTTCCCATACATATTTATTATTCATTTTACTGTCTTCCTATACATATTTATTATTCATTTTACTGTCTTCCCATACATATTTATTATTCATTTTACTGTCTTCCCATACATATTTATTATTTATTTTACTGTCTTCCCATACATATTTATTATTCATTTTACTGTCTTCCCATACATATTTATTATTCATTTTACTGTCTTCCCATACATATTTGTTATTCATTTTACTGTCTTCCCATACATATTTATTATTCATTTTACTGTCTTCCCATACATATTTATTATTCATTTTACTGTCTTCCCATACATATTTATTATTTATTTTACTGTCTTCCCATATATATATTTATTATTTATTTTACTGTCTTAGAAGAACTCTGGTTAGAAAAAGAATTATTCATCATCATGTTTTGTTGAGAGAGGGGATAAATAAAACCCGTCTCATGTCTGTCCTTGTATTTTCTTTATTGTCTTGAAAAACTGTCAGACTCGAGCAGCTCTCGCGTAGTTCGACAACTGATTTGTGTGCATTAGAGTTTGGTGTCTTTTTTTTACACACACACACACGCACACGAACACGCACAAGCACACGCACAAGTGTGTGATCTGCTCCGTGATATACTATATTATTGTGTTGAAATCTATCTCTTACACTTGTACTTCTCTACTCAACAACATCAACACTAACTCGACCACTAACCAACAACATCAACACTAACTCGACCACTAACTAAATACAACTAAATCAAATGGCCGTTTCTAAATTATACATCTGTATGTGAGAATCAATTCTCAACTTTTATTCATTTCTTTACTTCTTATTTCAATACAAAATAACACATACATCAAAAATAATTAAAATCCTGAAAAGATGAAAATAAAACAACATAAAACCTGCGACAAAGTAAAATGCAAACTACTAAACTATAGCATTCAATCTTCACTAAGTAATATTTAATGCACCGATATCCTATTTCTAAAATGTTTCCAGCTTAACTCTACCTTGGCTTGCGATGTCCTTAGAAAAAACCTTGGTCAGTCACAATGCGTTATTTAACTCTCTAGCTAGTATTTCTGTCATATTACACACGAAGCTTGATCTCTTTAGCTTATCTCTGTTATAAGAATGTATTCTGCTATATGGCTGACATCTTTCTCATTAGGCTGTTATATGCTCCGTGGCGTGTCTTGCCCAACAGTTCAGATTAAATCCACCGTCTAGTTTTCTGCTCTATATGACATATGGGCTGATCCCTAGTTCTTTAGTTTCTTTTTCTCTCCAGTTATACCTTCAGTTCAACTGGTAGTTCTCTCTAGTTCTCTAACATGTTATATTCATTTTGCAATTCTACTCACATCTCACAAGTCAGAGTAGACCTCTTCAAAACACTGCACCCTAGGTCCTTCTGTCTGCTATCTCTCTGCGAGTTCTGCAAGTCAGAGTAGGCCTCTTCAAAACGCTGCACCCTAGGTCCTTCTGTCTGCTATCTCTCTGCGATTTCTGCAAGTCAGAGTAGACCTCTTCAAAACACTGCACCCTAGGTCCTTCTGTCTGCTATCTCTCTGCGAGTTCTGCAAGTCAGAGTAGGCCTCTTCAAAACACTGCACCCTAGGTCCTTCTGTCTGCTATCTCTCTGCGATTTCTGCAAGTCAGAGTAGGCCTCTTCAAAACACTGCACCCTAGGTCCTTCTGTCTGCTATCTCTCTGCGAGTTCTGCAAGTCAGAGTAGACCTCTTCAAAACACTGCACCCTAGGTCCTTCTGTCTGCTATCTCTCTGCGATTTCTGCAAGTCAGAGTAGACTTCAAAACACTGCACCCTAGGTCCTTCTGTCTGCTATCTCTCTGCGATTTCTGCAAGTCAGAGTAGGCCTCTTCAAAACACTGCACCCTAGGTCCTTCTGTCTGCTATCTCTCTGCGATTTCTGCAAGTCAGAGTAGGCCTCTTCAAAACACTGCACCCTAGGTCCTTCTGTCTGCTATCTCTCTACGAGTTCTGCAAGTCAGTCTTTCTATAAAATAAGTTCCTCTTGATACCTCTCTTTTTGCGTTCTAACTCTTTCTTATATCCTGGTGCAAATCTGAAGTTCTATTCTCTGACTTACAGATCACAGCAGAGTTGTTCTGCTCTATGTCTGTACTAAAACTATGAACTCCATCTATCTCCGTGTTATAATTCCTACACTGGACTGTCGATGCTACCTGCCTGAATTCTCAATCCTAACCTTCTCCTTGTTCCTATCGGCTGTCTGTCCCGTGTCTGCTTTCTCTGTGTCTCTATATATCTCATCATCATCAAGGTGCGTATACTTTATAGGACGTTGCTCTCTTTGCAGCACATCTGAAATTCACTCTGTCTCTAGCCAGTTCCACCCACTTCGTCGATGGTCATGTTCATGGTTTTTTAATATCTTGTAGCCATCTTCTTCTTGGTCTGCCTCTGCGTCCTGGGAACCTGCCCTCTAGTATTGTTCTTTCCAGGCCATCGTGACGCTTGATGTGACCAAAGTATGTAATTTTTCTGTATAGTATGTTGTTTATCAGCCAATTCTCTTTAACATTTAGTTCTTTCAGAACATCAGTGTTCTTTCTTTTTCTGTCCATGGTATCCGTAGGATCTTTCTGTAGCATTTAGTTTCGAAGGACTGGATTTTCGTTCTTCATTTTTGTGTAATAGTCCATGATTCACAACCATAAGTAGCCACTGGGAAAATGCATGATCTATTTATCTGCCAATCCAAAATCACAATTCTTTGTTCCTAGACCTTTTTAGCTGGTCAGGAAATTTACCTTGCTAGAACTAATTGTCTGGTCCCTTGAGAACATTGGTCCCATGAGAACATTGGTCCCATGAGAACATTGGTCCCTTGAGAACATTGGTCCATTGAGAACATTGGTCCCTTGAGAATACCACTGACCGGTTGTTCTGTCATTAACATCTCTCTTGACTTATTTCCCACTGGCTAAAAACTCTAGGAATCCTTTTGATCTCAACTTAACAGAAAACTGGACTACGTTCATCAATCTAGGAGAATGGTCGTAAAATTCCAAAATTCCGCTGTTTTACCTAAACTCTTCTAGTTTGTTCAAGTTTCCTTTCAAAATGAAATCTTCAATAGTATTATTAGCTCTAAAAATCTGAATCTGACATCTCTGGGGTACATGTCCATCCCTAACTATACCGATCGGTCAAAAGTTGAATTACCGGACGTTAACTTGTGTGATCGTCACCGGTAGCAACCATCAGTGCTGCCAATAGAAATTAGTCTCAAACCCTCCTTCCAGTCGGCTCTTAGTTCTGAAACGTTATCTGATCGATCACCAGTTTAATTACAGAACGTCATTTGTTTGATCTTCACGGGTAGCAACCTCCAGCGGTCCATAGGAATTCGATCCAATTAGTTTTACCGCCCCTGAACACTTACGCACACACACACACACACAATACACACACCACACACTTTCCGTTCTTGGTCGTCCTCTGTGTGGAGCTTCAGATGTGATTAATTTCTTTGAGTTCCTGTTCTACTCCTTGTCTTTTTGTATCTTCCCCAATTTTGTTTACCCACTGAAGTACATCTCAATACAATTTTCTTACAAAGTTAGTCTCTATGCGTATCACATGTCCGATCCATATTCAATGTTCTCTTTTGAATGATGGTCTCTTGTTGACACTGTTTTTAAACCCTCTTGTTGACACTGTGCAAGCAGTTCTTGGTTAGATGATAGTGCTCATATTCTCTTGTTAACACTGTGCAAGCAGTTCTTGGTTAGATGATGGTGCTCATATTCTCTTGTTGACACTGTGCAAGCAGTTCTTGGTTAGATGATGGTGCTCATATTCTCTTGTTGACACTGTGCAAGCAGTTCTTGGTTAGATGATGGTGCTCATATTCTCTTGTTGACACTGTGCAAGCAGTTCTTGGTTAGATGATGGTGCTCATATTCTCTTGTTGACACTGTGCAAGCAGTTCTTGGTTAGAGATAGTGCTTGACGAGAACACGAGTAAGGTCTTTCGCAGACAAGTTGTATGGAAGGTAGACAGTTTAGACATATCTTGTTCTGTCATTCTCCAACATTCTCATCCAAATAGTAAAGTTGATGATATATATTAATCATGGTTCTGATCAGTGGCGGCCCGTGATAATTTTTGTTGGTGGGACCGGACACAATTTTTCGGAAAAATTATTGTTTTGGGTTAGATTATATATTAGTATTTACACATTAGTTATAGATAATGTTTGGTGGGGCCCGCACCCACTGGCCCTTAATGAATAGCCGCCACTGTTCTGATGCTGTATTGGGCTGATTTCCAGACCATCTGAAGGGTCATGAATGCATGTCGTGCCTTACTCGTTCTGTATTTTAAATATCAATCTATACTTTAACTATATATTCTTATCAATTGTTATTGTATGCTACAATAAATTGTATATGTTTTGCCATTATTATTTATTCTGAAACAGATCATTTAAAATTATCTTTGACATTTATTTATTTCTCTTTAATGTTCTTCTTCTTTTTGCATTTCATGTCACTCGTTTTTTTGGGTGGAGTAGGGCGTTTTTGTGGTGAAATAGTTAAACAGTTTACCTTGCGTTCTGAAGGTTGCGGGTTTGAATCCGGACCGCGTTGCTCGGCTCGTGAGTTCTTGGTTTTCCAGAGATCCCTTAGTATGATTGTTAGTGATACGGAGTTTGTGCTTTATAGAATACTCTCGACAAGAATTGGGATATTTTTGCGGAGGATAGAGGCCGTATGTGAAAACCCGGTGCAGTTACGGTACAGTCTTTTGCCTTTTATTTCTCTTTTAAGAATAGGGATGAAAATAAGTTCAGCAAAAAAGAGAGTTCACAAATGGGGACAAAATAGAGTTCACAAGTGAGGACAAAAAAGAGTTCACTAGGGGGAAAAAAAAGAGTTCACAAATGGGGACAAAATAGAGTTCACAAGTGGGGACAAAATAGAGTCCACAAGTGGGAACAAAAATCAAGTTAAATATTTCCTGCAAAATCAAGATTGTTGCCTGCGCAAGATACACATCCTTCCATCCAAGTATAGGTCAGCCCCAGATCTACCATTTATTTACAATAACCCACACACCTACACACAAGATCATTTACCATCCTACAATCCCCCATCATTCAACTGTGCCCCAACATTCTCAATCGATCAACTGTGCTCCAACATTCTCAATCGATCAACTGTGCTCCAACATTCTCAATCGATCAACTGTGCTCCAACATTCTCAATCGATCAACTGTGCTCCAACATTCTCAATCGATCAACTGTGCTCCAACATTCTCAATCGATCAACTGTGCCCCAACATTCTCAATCGATCAACTGTGCTCCAACATTCTCAATCGATCAACTGTGCTCCAACATTCTCAATCGATCAACTGTGCTCCAACATTCTCAATCGATCAACTGTGCTCCAACATTCTCAATCGATCAACTGTGCTCCAACATTCTCAATCGATCAACTGTGCTCCAACATTCTCAATCGATCAACTGTGTCCCAACATTCTCAATCGATCAACTGTGCTCCAACATTCTCAATCGATCAACTGTGCTCCAACATTCTCAATCGATCAACTGTGCTCCAACATTCTCAATCGATCAACTGTGCTCCAACATTCTCAATCGATCAACTGTGCTCCAACATTCTCAATCGATCAACTGTGCTCCAACATTCTCAATCGATCAACTGTGCTCCAACATTCTCAATCGATCAACTGTGCTCCAACATTCTCAATCGATCAACTGTTCTCCAACATTCTCAATCGATCAACTGTGCTCCAACATTCTCAATCGATCAACTGTGCTCCAACATTCTCAATCGATCAACTGTGCCCCAACATTCTCAATCGATCAACTGTGCCCCAACATTCTCAATCGATCAACTGTGCTCCAACATTCTCAATCGATCAACTGTGCTCCAACATTCTCAATCGATCAACTGTGCTCCAACATTCTCAATCGATCAACTGTGCTCCAACATTCTCAATCGATCAACTGTGTCCCAACATTCTCAATCGATCAACTGTGCTCCAACATTCTCAATCGATCAACTGTGCCCCAACATTCTCAATCGATCAACTGTGCTCCAACATTCTCAATCGATCAACTGTGCCCCAACATTCTCAATCGATCAACTGTGCTCCAACATTCTCAATCGATCAACTGTGCTCCAACATTCTCAATCGATCAACTGTGCTCCAACATTCTCAATCGATCAACTGTGCCCCATTATTCTCAATCGATCAACTGTGCTCCAACATTCTCAATCGATCAACTGTGCTCCAACATTCTCAATCGATCAACTGTGCTCCAACATTCTCAATCGATCAACTGTGCCCCAACATTCTCAATCGATCAACTGTGCTCCAACATTCTCAATCGATCAACTGTGCTCCAACATTCTCAATCGATCAACTGTGCCCCAACATTCTCAATCGATCAACTGTGCTCCAACATTCTCAATCGATCAACTGTGCTCCAACATTCTCAATCGATCAACTGTGCTCCAACATTCTCAATCGATCAACTGTGCCCCATTATTCTCAATCGATCAACTGTGCTCCAACATTCTCAATCGATCAACTGTGTCCCAACATTCTCAATCGATCAACTGTGCTCCAACATTCTCAATCGATCAACTGTGCTCCAACATTCTCAATCGATCAACTGTGCTCCAACATTCTCAATCGATCAACTGTGCCCCATTATTCTCAATCGACCAAATCTAACACGGGCACAATATTATTGAAATAACAGACCTCTGATCTTCTTCTTCTACACTTCGCCCCAAAGGAGACATAGGTCCTCAACCAAGACCTTGCAAGCTCTCGTGCACTTGGTTGCAGTTTTATAACTGAGTATTTTTTACTGGATGGAGTAGCTAATCCAACGCCAAACTTCCAATTTCGCCGTATAGTATACTGTATGTGATAGGTATTAGTGGTTCTATTATTTACCCCTATTTAGTCTAGGCACATGTGCTGAGAATCTCATCGTCTATATTGCGATCAGATCTCATATCAGACATGTATGCACATACCATTCTACCAATTCTAAGTAGCTCTCTTTCGATCCCTACCCACTTAGTCAGCTATTAGTCTGTTACCAGGGTCACCACTTGAAGGTGGGGTAGGATCTTGATCAGTTCCAGCTCACTGACCGTGTATATTCTTACATTATTGCGCCTGCGGCCCCACATCTGATTTATATATATATGATGAGAGGAATCTGAATCTAAATCACAAACCTGACCTACATTGCTACATCCCTGGTCAGAGAAATGTCACAATGAACTTGATGCTGGATCGATGGTGTCGTTATATTGATCGTGGTCATCCTGACCCCCTGTGAAACATGTACCACGACAGACAGTGAGGAAAGCAGCTTTGAGGGAAGATGTCAACTGCTAATGAACAAGACAGACAGTCACATAAGCGGCTTTGAGGGAAGATGTCAACTGCTAATGAACAAGACAGACAGTCACATAAGCGGCTTTGAGGGAAGATGTCAACTGCTAATGAACAAGACAGACAGTCACATAAGCGGCTTTGAGGGAAGATGTCAACTGCTAATGAACAAGACAGACAGTCACATAAGCGGCTTTGAGGGAAGATGTCAACTGCTAATGAACAAGACAGACAGTCACATAAGCGGCTTTGAGGAAAGATGTCAACTGCTAATGAACAAGACAGACAGTCACATAAGCGGCTTTGAGGGAAGATGTCAACTGCTAATGAACAAGACAGACAGTCACATAAGCGGCTTTGAGAGAAGATGTCTCAGAAGAATTCTCCGAATTCGTTGGGATCAGAGAATACCAAATACTGAGATCACCCTGCAAACATGCATCAACAATATCAACCAGGAAATAAAACGTAGAAGATGGAAGTTGTTGGGACATACATTAAGAATGCAGAAAACCAGACACCCACATGTGGCTTTGAAATGGAATTCGGAATGAGGCAAGAGAGGTAGGAGGCGACCTAGAGAGAGATGATACATGAACTGTAGACAGAGAAAGAGAAGAGACAGAGAAAGACCTGGAATGAACTAAGCTGGCTTGTTCAAGACAGATCTGATTGGATGAAATTTGTTGATGTCTTATGCTTTAACGGAAGTTAGGAGTACAAGGAGAGATACTAACCCCTCCTATAAATTAATGCTTCACTATGAAATACTCAAGTAGATATGATATTTGAGTATTTCTAAATATATTCCTATCTGCTTTCTTTTTGTATAATCAAGATCAGCTACACAGATCATTTTCTGATAATCAAGTTAACAGCTACACATGTTATTTTCTGATAATCAGAAAGACTGTAGTAAATCTCTTTACCAGAAGTCAAAATATCAAAACAAGATATCAGTTATCTACCCTTTCATTTCATCTTTGTTTTCTGTCTCTCTTAGTTATGAACCGTATAGTCTTGTAATGTAGTTTTGGGTCGTAGTCTTGGATCGTTGTCTTGGATCGTAGTCTTGGATCGTGGTCTTGGTTCGTAGTCTTGGATGGTAGTCTTGGATCGTTGTCTTGGATGGTAGTCTTGGATGGTAGTCTTGGATCGTGGTCTTGGTTCGTGGTCTTGGGTCGTAGTCTTGGGTCGTAGTCTTGGGTCGTAGTCTTGGATCGTTGTCTTGGATGGTAGTCTTGGATCGTAGTCTTGGATCGTAGTCTTGGATCGTAATCTTGAGTCGCAGTCTTGTGTCGTAATCTTGGATCGTAATTTTGGATCGTAGTCTTGGATCGTAGTCTTGGATCGTAGACTCGGATCGAATCTGAGATAATTGACTTAAACCCAAATTCTACATTGTTCTAGTCTGGCGATTTGCATTGAAAGAAATGATAAAGAAATAAACTTGTAACGTTTTTACACAAAAATACAGTTTCAATTTTGTTTATTACGAATGAGTTGACATCAATTGTGAAATGTGTGTGTGCGTGCTTATTAAAAATGTGCAATGATTTGCAGTTGTGTGTAATGATGTGCAATGACTTGCAGTTGTGTGTAATGATGTGTAATGACTTGCAGTTGTGTGTAATGATGTGTAATGTTTGTAATGATGCTGCATCTGTTATAGATTGCTTATGTCATATGATGACAATCGATTGCACTGCTTTTGTCTTCCTTGTAGTACAAGCAGTGGTGCTCTCAACTTGATCATGATGAACAGATACCAGAATCTTTGCTTAAAATGATTTCCAACGAAGAGGTCATGATAATGAAGAAACAGATGGAACAAGCAAGAAGATCAATGGTTCAGCAACAGCAATATGATATTGGAATTTCATCGACGTCTTCCTCGTCTTCTGAGTCGTCATCACCACCACAACGTGAGCAGTCTGAACAGCAATCTCAACGTGAAACAAGAGGGGAGCCATCATCGTATCATCAAAGTATATCAACTCAACCATCGACATCATCATTACCTCAATCTCATCATCGTCTAGAATTACTATCTCAACATCATCAGTTACCATCTCAACATCAGCAACAGCGACAACAACAACATCATCATCCTCTAGAAGGTAAACAGTCAAGCGTTGCATATTTACAAAGACAGGTGGCATTCGACAGTTCACAAAGTGAGGAGAACAAGAATATGTCATTAATGCAACAACCTCTAAAACATGTTCCCAAACAAATATTGCACGCGCAGCAATATGCTACCAGCTCTCCAAACCCTCAAACACAATTTAACCAACAGCAAAAGGAACAGAACGAGAAATGGCTTCAGCATCAACAACACCAACAAAGAATAGAAAATGCATGTCCAACAACTCTTCATCATTACAATCTACCTCAACAGCAATCTCAAAGAATGATTGTTTCATTTAGTTCCAAAAGTGAACCAGCTTTTAAATATGAACAATCTTCTGATAGACCTCGAGTAGCTTCCACTTCCGGATTGGATAATTTAAAACATGCACCAAGTTGTAGCTTCAGGAAATGAAACAAAACGAACAAGATCTTTGAGTAATCCAGCTTCAATGATATCTCTTACTCGATCTAACACATCAAGTACACAGAGCTTACCGGACTCATCGCAAGCTTTACAGGATAGTAAGATGCTATTAAGCCAGCAACGTCTTGGTTTGTTTACAGGAGATTTGATAAGATCTAGTACTCAATCTTTGAGTCTCAACATGCCAACATCTGTAACAATTGAAGATAGCAGTTCATCAGATGAGAACGTCAATGAGCAACAGTTGTTTATATCGACTGTGTTGTCCAAGAAACGTTCGTTATCAAATCCTTCCGTTCATGGTAACCCCAAGCGGAGTACAACATTCACAAACGTGTCATCACCAGCGTCTACTGCCTCTAACTATGACCTCCAGACTAAACTTAGGAACTTAACAACGGTTCATTGTTTCAGTAACACCAGAACGTCAAACACACCATCACCCTCGTCGTTTGGATACAGTTCATATGGAGTGTTTTCACCAACATCTACCTCCATTCAAACCAGAAAGACCAGTTCAACTACATCTTCGTCAGCTTCAGCATCACCAGCACCTCCTTCTTCAATTTCGTCCATACTCGAACTATCTGCTTCTTCACCAGGAATGTCTTCAACATTTTACCCAGATATTGACATTGCTGGTCAGTCAACATTGAGGCACATCGGCAGTTCTTCTAACCTTGATTCCAGTCACTGCTCAACAAGTCTCAGTGCATCGATAGATGAACCAATACCAGAACTCTACTCATTTCTAGATGACCTTGCACATGGTAGTATGTCCTCGCTTTCTTCGAGACACGGAGCCATCTCCAATCCCAGCACTCCAATGGCTTTGACCCCCAAACCACAGGATCAACCTTCGACCCCTGACCAATCATTTACAAATGTTCCTAAAATTATTCACGAGTATTTAGACAGTGATGACGACGATATATGAATGAATGATAACACACATTCAAAGTAAACATGAAATAATTCATGCAAGATAACTACCAACTAGCCCCGATGTTAAGATACCCACAATTCTCGCTGACAGCCAAACAACAGATGATCATCAGCATTTTCATGCCTATTTTATGTTACCAGAGTCAAATCCCAATGTTAAGGCGCCCAAAAATCTCACTGAGAGTTACACAACAGATGATCAACAGAATCTGTTGCCTATTTTGTGTTTCCAGAGCCAAACATGGACAACGAAAAACTACCAACAGCACCAGAAAAGACACAGTCACCAACATTAGCATAAGAAAGAAAGTTTGCATAGAAGCTTGCTTGAATTACATTGAGAAACAAAGAATAAAGTGGTTTGGCCACTAAATAAGAATGCAACTAAACTCCACAGTATACAGAGTCTTCTACAACAGAACATTAGGACAGAAGGCGAGAGGAAGACCATGAAAACAGATGATTAGATGGCATAGCAGAATCCTAACAGAAACCACGACAACTGGGCAACAACCCGGTAGCAGTGGGACGACAAAAGAAGAAGAAGAAAGCAGACTGATACAAGACAAGACAAACTATTGGGGACCGGTGAAGACCTCAAGCGCATGTTCTGGATATAGTCTTGATTTTTAGTACATTCAAATATTGATCAATTCGTGAATTGTAGATCATGGATATTGTCATTTTTCTATTCACTTTTTTTGTGTGTGAAGTTTTATTGGATATTGTGATAGATATGCTCTTCTATATGTGGTCCTGCTTCTATATGTGGTCCTGCTTCTATATGTGGTCTTGCTTCTATATGTGGTCCTGCTTCTATATGTGCTCCAGCTTCTATATGTGGTCCAGCTTCTATACGTGGTCCTGCTTCTATATGTGGTCTTGCTTCTATATGTGGTACAGCTTCTATATGTGGTCTTGCTTCTATACATGGTCCAGCTTCTATATGTGGTCCTGCTTCTATATGTGGTCTTGCTTCTATACGTGGTCCTGCTTCTATATGTGGTCTTGCTTCTATATGTGGTCCTGCTTCTATACGTGGTCCTGCTTCTATATGTGGTCCTGCTTCTATATGTGGTCCTGCTTCTATATGTGGTCCTGCTCTATATGTGGTCTTGCTTCTATATGTGGTCTTGCTTCTATATGTGGTACATCTTCTATATGTGGTACAGCTTCTATATGTGGTACAGCTTCTATATGTGGTCCTGCTTCTATACGTGGTCTTGCTTCTATATGTGGTCTTGCTTCTATACGTGGTCTTGCTTCTATATGTGGTCTTGCTTCTATATGTGGTCTTCTATATGTGGTCCAGCTTCTATACGTGGTCTTGCTTCTATATGTGGTCCTGCTTCTATACGTGGTCTTGCTTCTATATGTGATCCAGCTTCTATACGTGGTCCTGCTTCTATATGTGGTCTTGCTTCTATACGTGGTCTTGCTTCTATATGTGGTCCTGCTTCTATACGTGGTCCTGCTTCTATACGTGGTCCTGCTTCTATACGTTGTCCTGCTTCTATATGTGGTCTTGCTTCTATATGTGGTCTTGCTTCTATACGTGGTCTTGCTTCTATATGTGGTCTTGCTTCTATATGTGGTCTTGCTTCTATATGTGGTCCTGCTTCTATACGTGGTCCAGCTTCTATACGTGGTCCTGCTTCTATATGTGGTCTTGCTTCTATATGTGGTCTTGCTTCTATACGTGGTCTTGCTTCTATACGTGGTCCTGCTTCTATATGTGGTCCTGCTTCTATATGTGGTCCTGCTTCTATATGTGGTCCTGCTTCTATATGTGGTTCTGACTAACATCAGACATTATGTCTGGACGATTTATTAGCAATGTACTTCCATATTTATGTTGAATACCACCTTACCATGAGGGATGGTCAATTGTTGAATACCACCTTACCATGAGGGATGGTCAATTGTTGAATACCACCTTACCATGAGGGATGGTCAGTTGTTGAATACCACCTTACCATGAGGGATGGTCAATTGTTGAATACCACCTTACCATGAGGGATGGTCAATTGTTGAATATCACCTTACCATGAGGGATGGTCAATTGTTGAATACCACCTTACCATGAGGGATGGTCAATTGTTGAATACCACCTTACCATGAGGGATGATCTGTTGAATATCACCTTACCTTGAGGGATCATCAATTGTTGAATACCACCTTCCCATGAGGGATGATCAATTGTTGAAGACTTGAAATAACAGATTAGCGACAATAGGATAGACTATTTTATATCTTTGATGAAGTCTTTTTTGTAGAGATGTTGATGTAGTCTTATGGTGTATGTACTTTGTCAAACTATTTTACTTGACATTTAGATGTTTTGCCATTATTAACAAATTATTTGTACGCCAATACATGGCATACTTATTCTGTTCTCTATCTGATAGGATAGGGCAACGACAGAAGAACAGGCAATGACAATACCGCGACACGACAAGTAGAGGAGTGCACGCGTTGATGTGCAACGACAGAAGAACAGGCAATGACAATACCGCGACACGACATAATATAGCAGAGGAGTGCACTCGTTGATGTGCAACGCACAAAAGGCGTGCACGTAAAAGCAGAAGAAAGGGGGGTTTCAGATATGACGTAGGTAACGGACGACAGTAAGAAAAAAGCCGGAGGACATAGAATTAGACAATATAGGTATAATATCCGTAATAAATAATGTATCATTGTAGAAGCATGTCAAATACAGGTTACTGACAGACGAAAGAAGTTATATTATTTGTTATATTATTCACCCTACCACATCTATTTGTTTTTGTTGTTGTTGATATACAGAGTGTTTGTAAAGTCTCACAACACTTCATATGTAGGTCAGCTTGAAAAATGTAGTACATGACGTCATTAAAAAGTGCTAAAAAAAGTAGGGTAATTAGTTACAATAGCTACTGCTACTGAGATACGCTGATAATACTGTCTTAATAGCAAGAAATGAAATGCAGCTCCAGAAATTAGTTGATAAGGTTGTGACAGAAAGTAACAACAAAAGACTCAGTTTGAATATTAAGAAGACAGAAGTTATGATAATATAAAAAAAAGCAGATTTTGTCAAAATGCACCAACACAGTAAATGGGACTGATCTAAGATAAGTGCAGCAATTTAAATACCTCGGAGTCCTGGTAACATCAGATGACAGATGCCGATCAGAAATAAAGAGCAGAATAGGACAAGCGAAAACATCATTCCTGAAAATAAGAAGCATTATCTGCAACAAGTCCCTGTCAATCCCGATCAGAATGCGAGTTATTCAGTGCTACATAGAACCAATACTGACATACGGATGCGAGTCATGGACAATGAACACACAGATCGAAACATCTCTGAGGGCCACAGAAATGTGGTTTTATAGAAGAATGATGAGAATCCCATGGACTGCTAAAATAACTAATGTTGAGGTGCTGAATGAGACCAAGACACAGAGAAAGCTTATCATCAATATAAGAAAGAGGCAGAGGCATGTCAGACAGAAACACAGACTCCAGAGCACACCCTGCAGTCATGTCCATAATACAACGAATCGAAACATGGCCCCATGAACGAAGCTTACAGAGCAAGCTATGGGGAACTCTCGAGGAACTTCAACTGACTTGCAGCTTCATAGAGGTAACCCATCTCATTGTTCAGACGAGCAGACGAAACCGAACGCAAAGAAGAAGAAAGAAGATACCATTTTATCGAAGTAATATTATTAGAAACTCACAAAAGTGATATCCGAATTGGAAACAAGTTATAACATCCCAACATTGTGGTAATGCAAGAACCAACCTCTCTCCCCCAAAAAAAAAATTCCAACTATCAATTGTTAGTTCATCAAGTTCATCTTGATGTGCCTTGCTGACTGGCGTAGTCGTGGACCTCAGCCAATTCCTGTGCAAAGTACTCACTATTATTTCGGATATTTATATTATTTCCATGCCATGATGTTTAGGCTGTCCGAAATGTTCTTTCTCTGTAGCCTTATGCCTTGTTTCTCTATTGATGTTGCTGTTTGCCACAATGCTTTGTGAGCCTCATTTTACGTCAGGCTTTGCGAGCCTCATTTTACGTCAGGTTTGGTTCTTAATAATAGCATCCATCACAAGTGACAATGACACCAGCTCAGGCATGTATTGTTGCACCTCTGGTATACGGAGGTGAATGTAGAGTCCAATCTTGAAACAAAGTCCATTACCACACGTGGAACATACAAGATCAGGACTGGAAATGTGGGTGTTGTGTGTTCTGTCTTTTAGAGAAACTAGTTTTCTATTTGCTTCAGTAGTACGACGATACACACCAGGGCGAGTTTCTCCTGTGTGGTTTCAGCTTCCCCGTTGACGGTTTTTCACGAGGAACATGAGTATCTGTATTGAAGTTTATTTTAGATACACTTTAATGAAAGAGTGTCTTTGAAACGTTTTTTTTCTGACCACCATCTGGTCTTTTGACCCCCATCTAGCTCGCCATCAGTTACTGGATGCGTTTATCAGGACTGACCCATCTTACCTGGGCGTTCTGCAACCAGGCAGCGTGGACATTTGAAATATTGACTATCATGAAGAATGTGTACTTAATTTATTACTTGATAATGTATCTTTCATGTACACATTCATTTATATATTTATAAACAGATGTATCATATTTGACTATTTATTATTAGATTATTGTTCAGTTTTTAAGCTGTCCAAAACTATCCAAAAATCATATTTTTATTGATTGATTACATATAATTTATTGTTGAACGAGACATTTGTTGATTGTGTTGTATTTTCTTGTTTGTTGATAAATAAACATCAGAGGTGATATGATGAAACTGTGTTGTACAGGTAATACACAAACAGGTGTGTTACCTTGATAAAGGTAATACAGACAGGTGTGTTGTTATATATTGTTTTATATCCTGTTGTACACTAGATTTTCTTGTTGTACGAGACTCATCATTGTACACTAAATTCTCTTGTACAAGAGTCAGTGTTGTACACTAAATTCTCTTGTTGTACAAGAGTCAGTCTTGTACACTAAATTCTCTTGTTGTACAAGAGTCAGCACTGAACACTGGTGGTGATTTGCTTGTAGCGTGCGGTGTTCAATTTCTGGTAAATTTTGTTCTTATGTTGACCAGAAGAATATGAGGTCCCCGACTTCTTGTTTTGGGTAAACATTCGGAATCATCGAAGCAACAAAGTGCTCTGTCGGTGACACTGTTAGCCTGTTGAAATAGATCAGACATCTTCATGGACGCTCTAACTGTCTGAACAACAATATTATATCAATTTCCTATTTGTTCAATTGTCTGCTGTAACAATTTAGTATTTTTGTTTGTGTAGAGATTTTAAATCTTGACACTACTTTTTTTTTTACTATTGTTGTCTGTTGTTACAATTTTTCGAGCATTAAAAAAAAAATTGGTAAAGTCTGTTCTTTTGAAATGTAGTCAAGTTTGTGTTTTTTTTTAATATAGTCAAGTTTGTGTTTTTAAAATGTAAAGTTTATGTTTTTGAAATATAGTCAAGTTTGTGTTTTTTTATGTGTTTTGAAATGTATTTAAGTTTGTGTTTTGAAATATAGTCAAGTTTGTGTTATTTGAAATATAGTCAAGTTTGTGTTTTGAAATACAGTCAAGTTTTTGTTTTTGAAATGAAGTCACGTTTATGTTCTTAACATTTTTTTTGTGGGACACTGGTTTGTTTACTATAAGATTTGTTTTGTTTACTATAAGATTTGTTTTGTAAAGTCGATGCACATATATTGGATTTACTGTATGTATAAAACAAAAGAATGGGCAAGCTGTCACACTACTGCACCATTATATATTGTTAACATTGAGTATTGATTGATTGATTGAGAGATACATGTAGTGCTGAAACTTCCGAGCTAAGATTTGAAGTCAAAACATGCCAGCGACAATGATGTGTAATGGCAGCTGTACTATTTAACATTGTCATACAATAAGTGATGCGTAAAACAAGTGAAGATAAGGCAAGAGATTCATTCCTAACTCTTCAGTCGGTCTGGAAATCAACCCAATACAGTATCAGAACGTGAGAGATATATATACAGCAGCTGTGTGCTATCAAGTTTACCATACGGATCAGGGTGCTGAGGAATGACAGAACAAAGATATGTCTAAACGCTCTACCTTTCATACAATTTTGTACAAGATCTTATGCGTGTTCTGGTCAAATAATATCTCTAACCAATCAAGTTTACCATACGGATCAGGGTGCTGGGGAATGGCAGAACAAAGATATGTCTAAACGCTCTACCTTTCATACAATTTTGTACAAGATCTTATGCGTGTTCTGGTGAAATAATATCTCTAACTGAACACTGATTACAGTGTCGACAAGTGAATATGAGCATCATCATCCAAAAGAGACGCTGGAGATGGATCACACATGTGATACGCATGGAGACTAACACTGCACTGATGTGGAAACCAGAGAGTAAACGAAAATGTGGAAGACGCAAAACGATCCATAGAAGAACAGATGGAACAAGAGCTGACAGAAATGAATCATAGCTTGAGCACAATATAGAGGACTGCCAAGAATAGAGAAGAATTGTGTGCATTTGTTGCTGCCCTAAGCGTAATGGGCCTCACAGGTGGGAGATAGAGAGAGAGATTGAGGGATCGATTGATTGATTGATTCAACCCGGTAACAGTGTGACCGCTAAAGAAAGAACTTGACTACATATCGTATACGGTAAAAGAAACTTGCTGGTAATGAAAGACTTATGTATAAATGATGTTCTGAAAGAGCTATGTATCAATGATGTTCTGAAAGACTTATGTATAAATGATGTTCTGAAAGACTTATGTATAAATGATGTTCTGAAAGAGCTATGTATCAATGATGTTCTGAAAGACTTATGTATCAATGATGTTCTGAAAGACTAATGTATCAATGATGTTCTGAAAGAGCTATGTATCAATGATGTTCTGAAAGACTTATGTATCAATGATGTTCTAAAAGACTTATGTATCAATGATGTTCTGAAAGACTTATGTATCAATGATGTTCTGAAAGACTTATGTATCAATGATGTTCTAAAAGACTAATGTATCAATGATGTTCTGAAAGACTTATGTATAAATGATGTTCTGAAAGAGCTATGTATCAATGATGTTCTGAAAGAGCTATGTATGACTGTCTGTCTTGGTCATTAGCAGTTGACATCTTCCCTCAAAGCCGCTTATGTGACTGTCTGTCTTGTTCATTAGCAGTTGACATCTTCCCTCAAAGCCGCTTATGTGACTGTCTTGGTCATTAGCAGTTGACATTTTCCCCTCAAAGCCGCTTATGTGACTGTCTTGGTCATTAGCAGTTGACATCTTCCCTCAAAGCCGCTTATGTGACTGTCTTGGTCATTAGCAGTTGACATTTTCCCCTCAAAGCCGCTTATGTGACTGTCTGTCTTGGTCATTAGCAGTTGACATCTTCCCTCAAAGCCGCTTATGTGACTGTCTGTCTTGGTCATTAGCAGTTGACATCTTCCCTCAAAGCCGCTTATGTCACTGTCTGTCTTGGTCATTAGCAGTTGACATCTTCCCTCAAAGAAGCTTATGTGACTGTCTTGGTCATTAGCAGTTGACATCTTCCCTCAAAGCCGCTTATGTCACTGTCTGTCTTGGTCATTATCAGGTGCCGTGCCGGCTAGCGTAGGTTATCATTGATCTCCACAAATCTCTGTCCCTGGTATTTACTATTATCTCAGATGTTGACACTCTTCCGTTCCATAACGTCAGCGTGTCTAATATTCTCTTTCTCTCTCTGCCTTCTCTGTCACGTCTCGCTTCTCTGTCACGTCTCGCTTCGATTTTACAGGTTGTCACAGTGCATTCTAAAACCTGCCTTCTCATCACATGTCTGAAGAATGATGATACTTGTCTTATTTCTTTAGATCTTTCTTAAAACATCTGTTTACAATTTGACGTGACATCCGTGGACAGACTAACGGAAGTGACCATATGACAAATATGTATACGATATATGTGTACTCATTTTGTCTGTTTAAGTAATTATTTTTAAATATGTGGTCAAAGCTGTTTATAAATGGTAGAGAGTGAGGCTGAACCTTCTGTGGAATAGGTTCAAACCTAAGTTGAGTCAGGGCGTATTATTTTGTTTCAAAATTCGTGATAAATGCTTTTTTAAACCTCCGACGTACTCTCTGTGTGGCGACGTCACGGGTAACCATTAATCTTTATATTAAATAATATCATAGCAACTCTCTAGCCAGTAATTTGTTGCAACCAACTTTCTGTTTTTTATATCTCTGTAACTTGACAATAAAGGGCATTGTTATACATATTTATATGTACATTTTTTACATTTATACATCAGTATTTATATGTTGACATTTATAGATTTATATTTTGATACTGGCAGTTTTGAAATAGTTTTGTACTTTTTTAAATTAAGATTTCCAAAATGATTTTTATGTTGAGAAAATGATAAGAAGTATTGTTTTTGACGAAACTGTCATTATTAGGAAATATTGAATGATATTTTCTATGGATAACCGATCTGTCTTTCAATGAATGTTCTCTCTTGGTGATGATTTGTTTTTGGTATTTGTTCAGAACAAAGTAACAATAAAATTCAATTCTTTCTTGAACAAATTCTTGATGTTGATCTGATGATTCGTTAGTTGTTTTGTTCCTTTTTGTTCATTGCTTGTTTTAGCTTATCTATGTTGTTATTACTTATCTGTTTGTTATGTAGGGGATTCAAGTCTCTTTAAGCCGTTTCAAGCCTCTTTACGCCAATTGAAACTTTCTAAAGCCCATTCAAGCCTCTTTGAGCCGAGGCTCGGCGATTTCAACTTCAACCTAAGGACAAACTTTGTTTTGGTTATATCACAACGTGTAAGGCAACAAACAAACATGAACAAATAAAAATACATTTCTTTCTAAGAATCTTTGCTATTAGTTACGGAAAGTGGTTAGAAAGCATGTGATATTAGTTACGGAAAGTGGTTAGAAAGCATGTGATATTAGTTACGGAAAGTGGTTAGAAAGCATGTGATATTAGTTACGGAAAGTGGTTAGAAAGCATGTGATATTAGTTACGGAAAGTGGTTAGAAAGCATGTGATATTAGTTACGGAAAGTGGTTAGAAAGCATGTGATATTAGTTACGGAAAGTGGTTAGAAAGCATGTGATATTAGTTACGGAAAGTGGTTAGAAAGCATGTGATATTAGTTACGGAAAGTGGTTAGAAAGCATGTGATATTAGTTACAGAAAGTGGTTAGAAAGCATGTGATATTAGTTACGGAAAGTGGTTAGAAAGCATGTGATATTAGTTACGGAAAGTAGTTAGAAAGCATGTGATATTAGTTACGGAAAGTGGTTAGAAAGCATGTGATATTAGTTACAGAAAGTGGTTAGAAAGCATGTGATATTAGTTACGGAAAGTGGTTAGAAAGCATGTGATATTAGTTACAGAAAGTGGTTAGAAAGCATGTGATATTAGTTACGGAAAGTGGTTAGAAAGCATGTGATATTAGTTACGGAAAGTGGTTAGAAAGCATGTGATATTAGTTACGGAAAGTGGTTAGAAAGCATGTGATATTAGTTACAGAAAGTGGTTAGAAAGCATGTGATATTAGTTACGGAAAGTGGTTAGAAAGCATGTGATATTAGTTACAGAAAGTGGTTAGAAAGCATGTGATATTAGTTACGGAAAGTGGTTAGAAAGCATGTGATATTAGTTACGGAAAGTGGTTAGAAAGCATGTGCTATTAGTTACGGAAAGTAGTTAGAAAGCATGTGATATTAGTTACGGAAAGTAGTTAGAAAGCATGTGATATTGGTTACAGAAAGTGGTTAGAAAGCATGTGATATTAGTTACGGAAAGTGGTTAGAAAGCATGTGATATTAGTTACGGAAAGTGGTTAGAAAGCATGTGCTATTAGTTACGGAAAGTGGTTAGAAAGCATGTGATATTAGTTACGGAAAGTGGTTAGAAAGCATGTGATATTAGTTACAGAAAGTGGTTAGAAAGCATGTGATATTAGTTACGGAAAGTGGTTAGAAAGCATGTGATATTAGTTACGGAAAGTGGTTAGAAAGCATGTGATATTAGTTACGGAAAGTAGTTAGAAAGCATGTGATATTAGTTACGGAAAGTAGTTAGAAAGCATGTGATATTAGTTACAGAAAGTGGTTAGAAAGCATGTGATATTAGTTACGGAAAGTGGTTAGAAAGCATGTGATATTAGTTACGGAAAGTGGTTAGAAAGCATGTGATATTAGTTACGGAAAGTGGTTAGAAAGCATGTGATATTAGTTACGGAAAGTTGTTAGAAAGCATGTGATATTAGTTACAGAAAGTGGTTAGAAAGCATGTGATATTAATTACGGAAAGTGGTTAGAAAGCATGTGATATTAGTTACGGAAAGTGGTTAGAAAGCATGTGATATTAGTTACAGAAAGTGGTTAGAAAGCATGTGATATTAGTTACAGAAAGTGGTTAGAAAGCATGTGATATTAGTTACGGAAAGTAGTTAGAAAGCATGTGATATTAGTTACAGAAAGTGGTTAGAAAGCATGTGATATTAGTTACGGAAAGTGGTTAGAAAGCATGTGATATTAGTTACGGAAAGTGGTTAGAAAGCATGTGATATTAGTTACGGAAAGTGGTTAGAAAGCATGTGATATTAGTTACGGAAAGTTGTTAGAAAGCATGTGATATTAGTTACAGAAAGTGGTTAGAAAGCATGTGATATTAATTACGGAAAGTGGTTAGAAAGCATGTGATATTAGTTACGGAAAGTGGTTAGAAAGCATGTGATATTAGTTACAGAAAGTGGTTAGAAAGCATGTGATATTAGTTACAGAAAGTGGTTAGAAAGCATGTGATATTAGTTACGGAAAGTAGTTAGAAAGCATGTGATATTAGTTACAGAAAGTGGTTAGAAAGCATGTGATATTAGTTACGGAAAGTGGTTAGAAAGCATGTGATATTAGTTACGGAAAGTGGTTAGAAAGCATGTGATATTAGTTACGGAAAGTGGTTAGAAAGCATGTGATATTAGTTACGGAAAGTTGTTAGAAAGCATGTGATATTAGTTACAGAAAGTGGTTAGAAAGCATGTGATATTAATTACGGAAAGTGGTTAGAAAGCATGTGATATTAGTTACGGAAAGTGGTTAGAAAGCATGTGATATTAGTTACAGAAAGTGGTTAGAAAGCATGTGATATTAGTTACAGAAAGTGGTTAGAAAGCATGCAAAGATGGATTAGTTCCGAATAAATATGGGGCGCATTTGTATCAAGTATGGAGTCAAGTTACGAACCAGTTTTAATACCATGTGGTTTATTGAGGAATACGTTGTAAAATTAGTAATGTACTTCTTTGTGACCAACGACACATGTTAGGTCAACATAACAAGCAACCGTTCTGATCTCTGTGTGTTTCTAGTACCTGGATTAAAGCTGGATAGACCTAAGAACCTTTACGGTCGGAAAAAATATGACTCTGAGGAATATGATCATGGAACGACGCACCTGCGAATCAAATGACTACGAATCAAATACGTACAGATCAAGCGACTACGAATGAAATACATACAGATCAAATGACTACAAATCAAATACATACGAATCAAATGATTACGAATCAAATAGCTAGGAATCAAGTGCCTACGACTGGAGTGACTACGAAGCAACTAAATTTGATTTTAACTCTTCTCTATCATGTAGACATTCATCTCTCAAATATTTCTCTCAAATTTAACGGAATATACCATTTATAAATGGACACAAACTGAATGAACGCTTTTTCATACCATGTGACGTAATGATGAATAAGATATTAGTCCTGTAGTTTTTGTTTTAACCTACGGCCCACGGTGGAGGTGAGTAATGTGATCAATATCACACCAGTCCCCTTTACTTCATAGTATTTTCTTAGCTATCTAATTGAAGATGATTCGACTTGGGAGCCGTTGCGGTCGGAAAAAATTCCATCCGAATTGGGGTAGTAAAGTTAGTATAAGCAATAAAAATGAAGATTGCTGTAAAACAATGAGGAAAAAGTGTAAACACAAAGTTCCATAGTTTTAGAAAGTACAAAAACAATATACAGCGACGTTTCGACCTAAAGGCCTTTATCAAGCAAAGGATACACAAGAAGCGAAGAAATGTAGACTTCTCTTTATATTTAGTCAAACTATGTACCAACGGTGAGATACAGTAACATGAGGTAAGGTATATTTAGTCAAACTATGTACCAACGGTGAGATACAGTAACATGAGGTAAGGTATATTTAGTCAAACTATGTACCAACGGTGAGATACAGTAACATGAGGCAAGGTATATTTAGTCAAACTATGTACCAACGGTGAGATACAGTAACATGAGGCAAGGTATATTTAGTTAAATTATGTACCAACGGTGAGATACAATAACATGAGGTAAGGTATATTTAGTTAAATTATGTACCAACGGTGAGATACAGTAACATGAGGTAAGGTATATTTACAAAGTGCGCAGATTAAAGAAAAGACTGCAATGTTTCAGCCAACAGACTTTTATCAAAGGGTGGGGAAGGGGGGTCTCTGTGGCTAAGTGGTTAAGCCCTTGCCTTGTGTGTCTCTGTGGCTAAGTGGTTAAGCTCTTACCTTGTGTGTCTCTGTGGCTAAGTGGTTAAACTCTTGCCTTGTGTGTCTCTGTGGCTAAGTGGTTAAACTCTTGCCTTGCAAGTGAAAGGTTGTGGGTTCAAATCCAGAACGCATCGTTCTGTTCACGAGTGCATTTTCCCCCAGAGACTCCTAGGGTTGTTGCCGGAGCTACGGAGTTCGGGCTTTGTGTAATATTCTCGGCAGACGGCGTGCCATTTCTGCGGAGAAGGACCGAGTCATATGGGATAAAACCCGGTGCAATGAAGTCAATCCGTCGGTTTAAATCTCTTGAAATTATTATCAAGTTTTATCAAGATATTTTGTTGGTAAGATATGTCGCTTGTTCTTGTGTTATACTTTATGAGATTTATATTCTTGTCTTGTTTCTATTTCACTATATATATCTCTCTCTCGTACCGTTATACGTTACATAGAGCTTGTCAGTAATTTCTTCATACCGTTCTGTCCTGGACAACTCCTTCAATCTCTTCCATGAAATTGAGTCCGACATTTCTTGTCTCTCTCCCAGCAACGTTCGTTTCAAGATTTCCATAGGTATTCCTCTCTTTCTGGAACTCTTTGACTCCTGCTTCACTGCCTATTTTGTTATTCTTTGATCATTTAAGGGAGTCCTCTCTTGAGAAAATGACGAATATCACAACATACTACCACATACAGACTTTGACAAAGATTATTACTTTCCGCTTAAGATGCGCAAAGCGATCATGTTGTTATAGTCCGGTGACGTCTTTCGAAGATCAGCGGAAAAGGATAACAAATTAACTTTAAAAGTAGTTTAGATATAAACTAACACCCTCCCCGTGCGAAGAACGGGTAAACTTCTAGTCAGTTATATGAGGACTATCATCATAGCCCTCCGGACACGTCAATATGTGTTCGATCTCCGCCTCAACAAATCTAGCAGCGTCTAGCGGCCCAACATGCCAGTTGGATGTTGATTAATCAATCTCTTTGCATATTTCGTACGTTGTTCTTTTCCGACTGCACCAATATCGACACCCATCTCATTCAATGTGGTCAGCGAGTGGGATTTACAACCCTGTAACTCCTCTGTTCGGTAAGACTCTCTCAATGCGTTAAGAATGTCATTTCGGTCCATTGCAGCTCCCTATGATAGTGTAGCCAAGTCACACATATACTTATACACACATATTTTGACATCTGCTTGGAAGACTGAGCACCTATGGGTCTGTCTAGAGTGCTATGATGTCTGTTCCGAAACAAATAACCAATAACTGATTCTTATTTGTATTTATTATTTCTATTTGATTTGAAAATTCCAATATCTATCTCAATGTCGTAAAGTGTGTAGGCTATATTTATCAATATAATAGATGACGTACTTCAGCGCTGTTCCAACGGGCGACGGAAGGTGCCATGGCGCCCGTATCATACATTCATGGCACCCGTGTCGTACATCATGGCGTCCGTGTCGTAAATTCAGGGCGTCCTAACTTCCCTGTCGGCTTTAACGTGAATCCAATTTCTAGAAAACCATATTTTTCTTGATTTCGTAGCACTCCTATGAACATGATCCTCCATCTTGTTTGTATATTGTATTTCCATTGTGTACCTATGTACTGTCCCAGGACCGTGCCGTGCTATGATACAGCGAGGCGGTCACATCAGGCGGAACCGTAATGGGGGCGGCATAAGCAGCAAAATCAATAATTACAATTAAAGGTTATTTTAAATAAAAAGATTTAAGGGGTGGCATTCAAAGACTTGCATCATACTGAGAAAATATACCGCACGGTCCTGTACTGTCCCCTAAACACATCCTTTTTTCTATCTTGTTTTATTATGTAACCATTCTCTACTGTCCCCTAACCATAGTCTTTGTTTTTTCTATATCGTTTTATTATGTAACCATTCTCTACTGTCCCCTAACCATAGTCTTTGTTTTTTCTATATCGTTTTATTATGTAACCATTCTCTACTGTCCTCTAACCATAGTCTTTGTTTTTTCTATATCGTTTTATTATGTAACCATTCTCTACTGTCCTCTAACCATAGTCTTTGTTTTTTCTATATCGTTTTATTATGTAACCATTCTCTACTGTCGTCCTAACCACAACCTTTGCATTTTTACTGGATGAAGCGTCGACATCTCATCTATATTAACATTATTATAGTTATTATTATTAGTAGAAGCATTACAATCATAATATGAAGCCCGCACCTGCACAACTATCAGTTAGATGCACCCCAATAAATAGAAATGTTGAGAGCCACTCAGTTATCTTGGATTCTCCGAGAGGTGTTAATTTTTATTTTTCATGTTTCCTGGCCTACACGCTCTGATATCACCACAAGATTCGTCCTTAGGTTGAAAGTGACGTGCCTCGGCTTAAAGAGGCTTTAATCCCCTTACATAATAGTAATAATAGCTGTTCATAGCTAGCGATGATGACAACAACAGGCTGTGCTGCTGCACCTCTCTGGTCTGTGCGGAAGTAACTGTAGAGTCCAATCCTAGAACACAATCCCCTACCACAGGTGGGGTGATCAAGGTTAGACATGCGGGTGTTGTGTGTTCTGTCTTTTCACGTATCTCGCTTACTCTGCGCCTCAACAGTACAACGATTTTCAGCTCTTGTGTTGTTACAGCGCCACATTTGGCGAGCTTACGCCAAGGATTCCCATGACGTAGTGTCTATATCGAAGCACTTCAGAGACACCTTAAGAGTGTCTTTAAAGTGTTTTTTCTGTCCACAAACTGAACGTCTGCCCCCTTCAAGTTCGCCATACATCAACTGTTTTGGAATGCGTTTATCAGACATTCGAACAACGTGACCGGCCCCATTTCATTTGGTCCTTCTGCAACATGTTGTTAACACTTGGGATCTTTGCTCTTATGAGGACTTCCGGTATCTGACATTTTGTCTTGCCAGTTTATTTTTAGCATTCTGCATCCCCTACATAACAAAGAAAATAAATACATCAACTCTCATATTTAGTAGAAAACTCTATATTTCATGATATTTACTGAATCAAACAATTATTCAATACAGATTATATTTATGTTAAACTTGTCCAAATAGAAGATTATATTTACGTTAAACTTGTCCAAATAGAAGATTATATTTATGTTAAACTTGTCCAAATAGAAGATTATATTTACGTTAAACTTGTCCAAATAGAAGATTATATTTACGTTAAACTTGTCCAAATAGAAGATTATATTTACGTTAAACTTGTCCAAATAGATTATATTTATGTTAAACTTGTCCAAATAGAAGATTATATTTATGTTAAACTTGTCCAAATAGAAGATTATATTTATGTTAAACTTGTCCAAATAGATTATATTTATGTTAAACTTGTCCAAATAGAAGATTATATTTATGTTAAACTTGTCCAATTTATGTTAAACTTGTCCAATTTATGTTAAACTTGTCCAAATAGAAAAAGTCAACTTGTTATTTCATCTTTTTTTTATTTCCAGTACAAAAAGTGGTGCATCTATTTGGACAAAGGTGTCGTGCCAGATGACCTTAAAGAGAAGGTGACCTCTAAATCTTCTTTATATTCTACGTCACAGTCCTCTACCTGTTCGATGGAGATGCATGATTTCTCGAATGATGCATTCGGGCGCGATGTCCCAGACTCGCACAAGGAAGACACTTAAGTTTGTGTCTAAAATGCCCCCTACGATGGATTTTGCACATCGTACAGTCACATACTTGGGCGGTATTGAATTATCTTGTACACGTCATAGCCTACCAAACAGGATGTTTACAGATTTCATCAACATGGTGGAAGGAGGGACACGGATACACTTTTGATCTTAAGACTCGGATCCGAATATGTCTTTATCATGTCATTCATTTGATGTTTATATTTCAGAAGCTAACATACTGATGTTGCTATGCTAACATACTGATGTTGCTATGCTAACATCCTGATGTTGTTATGCTAACATACTGATGTTGCTATGCTAACATCCTGATGTTACTATGCTAACATACTAATGTTGCTAGTTTCCCATCTAGTGTGTTTATATCAGTGTATATGGAATCTATGTTGGCGAATAGATACAACAAAGCACTCCTTGCTGGCTGTATTTTAGGATGAAGAAAGCATACAGAGCAACAGGAAGTAACACTTCTGTACATAATCTAGCTATGGTTAAACGTTGTCAACTCGTATGGTTTGAGGTATTTAAACAAACAGGACTCCCTCTCAAAAGCAGTTCTTGAGGAAACAGTCGAGGGTAGTAGGAGAAGAGGAAGATAAATGAAAGCATGGCTGTTAATATCAAGGATTGAGAACATAAAATTAAGAAACATGAAACATTGGCAGTTAAAAATTGAGAAGAGCAGTGTGGCAAAATTCATTAGCAAGATTTTTTACTATCTTTTAAACTAGTTGACCCTCGGCGGTGCTACGAAGTTCGTGCACTGCTGCTGCGATCTTCTTGCATAAGAAAGATATCGGAGTACACATGGCTATTCACCGAAGCGCAATGATGATGGTTCTATCAATTAATCAATTAATCAATCAATCAATCAATCAACCAATCAAGGAATGATCAGGAAATGATTTGTTCACATTCATCCGCCTCGCAAAGGAAAACGATCTTCACATGGAAATTTGTGTTATCTGGACTATGAAAGAGTTCCAAAGTTTGTGTTGGTGATTCCATCGGCTGCAGAGACGGGACATCTGAACTATGAGAGAGTTCTGAAGTTTGTGTTGGTGATTCCATCGGCTGCAGAGACGGGACATCTGGCCTATGAAAGAGTTCCAAAGTTTGTGTTGAAGTTTTGACGAGTTTCGACCAAAAGACCTCTATCAAGCAAAGAGAACACCAAAAGTGATCACTTCTAACACGGCATAGAACATACAAAATCATACAATAAATTCATAACTGGCCTAAAATGAAAATATATGATATACGTATATAAGATATACTAAAAACGAATAACGAAATAAATACAAAAAACTAGAAGTGGAAAAAAGAAGATAAACAAAACAAAATCAAATATCTACCTAACATATATCCCACCTCATAAAAATCACTAGATAGCTACAGAAACCACAACCAGGAAAATTCATAGCTTGCCACCTGAGGCAGGACACCGCAATGAGGGACTCATGGCAAGAAAATGGGGAGATAGTGGAGAGATCTGGAAAAGATCGCCTAGGATAGGCGGATTTGGAAAGCCTTGGTTGCGGACCTATGCCTACCTAGGGGCGAAGGGTGAAGAAGACGAATACATAAGATGTATACATTGAACATATACACATATAGGATATGGAGCATGCGAAGAGAAAGTATTCAGAAGGATAGGAATAGGCATATTACTGCCTTCCGTTCTTTGCAATATTAACGTTGAGCCATATTGTTTGAGCTGTTCTAGAAAGTGTATCAATTGTTGATTAAACATCCTCGTATCGTCGGCTGACCAGAAGACCAATATCGTCCACATTATACAAATCTTCCATTTTATCTATCTATTCTCTAGTCCTGTTTGCCTTTCAGCATCAGATCGAAAAAGGAGACACCTGGAGCGAGCCTCTCCATGCACCTTGTCTTTCTTTCTCTTCTCCAATCCTGATTTGCCTCACAGCTTCAGAGGAAGAAGAGTTTTCTAGCACGGGCTTTTGTGTGTGCTTCATAAATAGTGTCTTTCGTCGCCTCTGTTATCTCTGAGGTCACCTTTTGCGTGGCCGGTCTTTTGCTTTGTATAAACTGTTTCGGAGCAACATTGCTCTCTGTGGTGCACTGCCTGTTGGTAATCTACTTATGTGACCGAACTATTTAATTTTGTTTTTTCTTGATAAAGTTCTGTACTGATATTGTACTCACTTTTTTCTTGATATAGTTCTGTACTGATGTTGTACTCACTTTATTTCTTGATATAGTTCTGTACTGATGTTGTACCCACTTTTTCTTTGATATAGTTCTGTACTGATGTTGTACCCACTTTTTTCTTGATATAGTTCTGTACTGATGTTGTACTCACTTTTTTCTTGATATAGTTATGTACTGATGTTGTACTCACTTTATTTCTGATGTCTTCATTTCTAGATCTGTCTCTTCTTGTTACTCCCAGCATTCTTCGTAGACACTTCATCTCTGTTGTGACTAATTTTCTTCTTGTTACTCCCAGCATTCTTCGTAGACACTTCATCTCTGTTGTGACTAGTTTTCTTCTTGTTACTCCCAGCATTCTTCGTAGACACTTCATCTCTGTTGTGACTAATTTTCTTCTTGTTACTCCCAGCATTCTTCGTAGACACTTCATCTCTGTTGTGACTAATTCTCTTCTTGTTACTCCCAGCATTCTTCGTAGACACTTCATCTCTGTTGTGACTAATTCTCTTCTTGTTACTCCCAGCATTCTTCGTAGACACTTCATCTCTGTTGTGACTAGTTTTCTTCTTGTTACTCCCAGCATTCTTCGTAGACACTTCATCTCTGTTGTGACTAGTTTTCTTCTTGTTACTCCCAGCATTCTTCGTAGAAACTTCATCTCTGTTGTGACTAGTTTTCTTCTTGTTACTCCCAGCATTCTTCGTAGAAACTTCATCTCTGTTGTGACTAGTTTTCTTCTGTCATTTAATGTCAGTGTCCAGGTACTTAGGTAATCTTCCAGTACTAAGGTAATTGTCTATCAACTGCTTCTGCTGTTATCTTAGATGGTCTCTCTCTCATCAGCAACCAGTCAATGGCAAGGTTAAACAAAAATGGTAAAATAATACATGAAGATTCTCTTTATCTTGAACATTTAGAGACCAGTCTAGTGTATAGTAGAACGCGATATGACGAGCAGCCGGTCTAGTGGCGGGGTATATGCACAGTGAACCCCTACATGGGCTGGTGTATTGTTGAGTAGCACACTGAACCCTCTCGTCGTATAGTCCAAGCCTGGTTCCTGTCCAGGAGGTGGGGGAAGGGGGTGAGTAGAAAACCCACAGACAACCTCGTTTTTTCAATATTAAGTACACTACATGCTATTTGAACTAGAGGGAGGGAGAGAGAGAGCGAGAGAAAGAGAATATTGAAGAAGAATAAGTAGCCTGCATCCACTTTTTAAAAAGGAGTGCCTCAGTAAACAAAATATGTGTTGAACACTTTACACAGGATGATGTTGTCTATTCCCAGGTGGAAGATGGAATTGGCTGTCCACTCTTGCCGTTAAGAGTAGGGGTGGGAGCTTTAATTTGTGTTCTCGGGCCAGATGATTCGCCCTTGTTGTGTTATATCCGTGTTTATATAGTGTGGTCTTGATATTGTCTATCCATCTTTTTCTTGGTCTTCCCTTCGCTCTAGTACCTGATCTCTTTTTGTTGTATGCTGTTATTGGTGGTTGATTGTATTTCATTCTCAATAAATGTCCAAACCAATGCATTTGTTGTCTTTCATTGTATTATGTGCATGAGGTTATGCCCACTCTGTTTCTGATGTCCTCATTTCATAATCTATCTTTCCTGGTGACCCCACTGCCTTCCTCAAGCATTTCATTTCACACATGGTGAGCTTTCTGTGGTGTGTTGCTGTCAGAGACCAAGTTTGGCATTGGTAACAAAGTATTGGTAGGAAAATACTTTGTATCATCTGTTTTTTCACTTTCATCTTGATCTTTGGGTTTTGTAGTAATGCTGCCAGCTTTTAGGTCACCGTATTTGCTTTTTGGCATCTTGTCTCTATTCCTCTATCGAGTTTTCCATCCACTGTGAAAACAGGATGCATGCGTTAAAAAAAAATAGAATGAGTAACTTTATATTTATATTATTGTTAAAATTAAAGTTGAATATTAGGCTTGTACAAAAATCAAATGCCTGAGATTTAATTACACGTTGGAACTAGAGATCAGGGTCCAAATATACAAGCAAAAAAAGCTTATCATATGTGTTTGTGCAAACACTGTTTGATCGAATCTGACCTGGTTATTATATGTTCAACAATCGACACAGTTTATGAAAGACGGGTCTTAGTGTAGCTCTTTTTTTCGGAGAACTGGCCAGTTGTGTTTTTAAAAACGCTGGTCTGTAGAGCTAGGCAATGGTTGTCGTGAAATATAAGGGTTTGTGGTTCGAGTCACAGCTAACTCTAGATAACTAGGCCAGACAACTGACAGGTGAATCCCTGACCTAGATCAGAGAAGAGAGCTGAAAATATAGATGTTTGATAGAGCACTGCAAGCTTTTTATTTGTAATTTTACCCAATTCTGTGAATCTATGGTTATTTATTGTTGAAAAATATTTATAATATTGATATTCCTTATTGTTAAACTTAATTTGTTGCATAATATAACTTTGACTTAACATTTTGTGTTGATTTTTAAATGAATTCATCTATATACAACAATACTGGAATACGAGATCACGTGGTGTAGTTGTGGTCTGATCTCCCATAGTTCTTACCTGAGTCCGAAGGCCCATAAGTTTATAGTTGGCTCTGTTCGAGTCCTATGTTTGGTAATTAGTATTTTCCCGGAAGTCACTAATACATGTTCATTTTCTATTTATTGGTTATGATCATTGGCTTCGTCGCTTCCCCACGGGTTCTTAAAACTCTATATTTTCTTGAAATGTGATCATGGAAGTCGTTCTTTGTACTATAACCACATGCAGATTGCTAAGTGTGGTCAACGAGTAGCATTTCTAGAGCGCCTACTGCTATAACCGAGGTAGTACTGCAGCGGCCATCAATAGACTGTACCTGGGTAAGAGTTTCTGAAACCATAGACCGTGGGCTCCGATGACATACGGTCGGCGGGCTCAGGTGAAAATTCTAGGAAATAAGACCACAACCGTCGCGGGACCTCGCATTTCAGTATTATTGTATATAGACGAATTCATTTTAAAATCAACACAACATACTAAACCAAGGTTATATTATGTAACAAGTAAAGTTTAACAATAAGGAATATCAGTATTATCATTTTTCATCAATAAATAACCATAGACTCATACATTAGAGAAAACCTTACAGTGTTCTATCAAACATATAGAAAAACCAGCCCCCATTACACAGGATATTTGGTTTTCCCGTCTGAGCTGGTCTGTCTTATGTTGCCGGAAGCCACGCCTAGACATAGCAGAACTCGCCTGGAGATGTTGGAGTCTTCTAGTGTCAGGAGCCACGCCTAGACATAGCAGAACTCGCCTGGAGTTGTTGGAGTCTTCTAGTGTCAGGAGCCACGCCTAGACATAGCAGAACTCGCCTGGAGATGTTGGAGTCTTCTAGTGCCAGGAGCCACGCCTAGACATAGCAGAACTCGCCTGGAGATGTTGGAGTCTTCTAGTGCCAGGAGCCACGCCTAGACATAGCAGAACTCGCCTGGAGATGTTGGAGTCTTCTAGTGCCAGGAGCCACGCCTAGACATAGCAGAACTCGCCTGGAGTTGTTGGAGTCTTCTAGTGTCAGGAGCCACGCCTAGACATAGCAGAACTCGCCTGGAGATGTTGGAGTCTTCTAGTGCCAGGAGCCACGCCTAGACATAGCAGAACTCGCCTGGAGATGTTGGAGTCTTCTAGTGCCAGGAGCCACGCCTAGACATAGCAGAACTCGCCTGGAGTTGTTGGAGTCTTCTAGTGCCAGGAGCCACGCCTAGACATAGCAGAACTCGCCTGGAGATGTTGGAGTCTTCTAGTGCCAGGAGCCACGCCTAGACATAGCAGAACTCGCCTGGAGATGTTGGAGTCTTCTAGTGCCAGGAGCCACGCCTAGACATAGCAGAACTCGCCTGGAGTTGTTGGAGTCTTCTAGTGCCAGGAGCCACGCCTAGACATAGCAGAACTCGCCTGGAGATGTTGGAGTCTTCTAGTGCCAGGAGCCACGCCTAGACATAGCAGAACTCGCCTGGAGATGTTGGAGTCTTCTAGTGCCAGGAGCCACGCCTAGACATAGCAGAACTCGCCTGGAGATGTTGGAGTCTTCTAGTGCCAGGAGCCACGCCTAGACATAGCAGAACTCGTCTGGAGTTGTTGGAGTCTTCTAGCTGTGAAAAAAGCAGGGTACTCTTCCTGCTCTTATATGGGACAAAACGCCTGTGTGGTGCCGGGACCAGCAATGGAAGTAAAGAATAGTACCAATAGTGTGACTTTCAAGGCATGTCGTAAGAGGCGACTGATGTAGGACCTAGGGAAGCTACACAAGTAAATAAAAAGCATCGCAGAAATAGGATTTGCTGGCGTACTTGTAGGCGCATAACTGGCACAACTTATAATCGATCTTAGGCTCAGATCACATACAAATCACACAGAGTGGTTAACAGGTGGTCGATATGGAGCGCTCGAAGAAGAAGATTATAGACAAAAGAAGTGAAAATTCATAATTCCATGAGTGTTCATTATTGCATAACAATTCCATGGGTGTTCATTATTGCATAACAATTCCATGGGTGTTCATTATTGCATAACAATTCCATGGGTGTTCATTATTGCATAACAATTCTCACTTTGTTGACATTTATCAGTCTACATCGTTTCACGTCCACAACTTTTTTTTCAAAAATAATCAGTATTTCACATTTTATTCTTGAAATTATTTTGATTGAATCTAATGCTATTTAGACTATGGATTGAAATATTTGATTCCATTGTCTTAACGTTGATAATTAGTACACGAACTAAGTTTGGTTAACTAAAACCACGTTGATCGCAAATTCGCTGCAGCAGGCACATTGCTGGATGTTAAAAAAAATAAAAGGAACCCTTTCATACCTCGTGGTATATAGGTCAATACAGTGTTAGGCCTGTATTTTTCATTGACCGTCGGCACACGATGGGTGATGTGGTCAGCATCACGCCGGCCGCATTTACTTTCCCAGAGCATATCTGGTACCCAGTTGAGCATCTCTGGTCCCGACCTGAGAGCCGTCACGGTCGGGAAAAATGCCACTAACAACTACGCTACAGCGGCTCTCACATTGCTGGATATGCTTAAATTAAAGTTGTGCAAATCTTAAATACATACAGTGGATGTTGCATTCTAAATAAATTATAGATATTTTGGTTTTGATTTCATTATTTGTTTTGTGTAAATACTGTAAATTTCTGTAAATATTCCATTTTTTGGTGTGGTTATTTTTCTTCTTGTTGATTTGTGAATAAAATTATGAAATATAAACCACATAGTGTCGTCATGGCTATTTATAGATGAAGTGTGAAAGGGCACGTTTAAATTATGACGTCATTGTTGTCTTATTGGTAGAGAGAGAAGATACACTAATCTAACTCTCCAGGGTACGGTGAGCAGGGGGACTTTGGGATGGCTGTTGCAGTGGAGGATGTAGCACGTATGGGAATGTCCAATGTTCCATGACGTCGATTGCATAACATAACATGCAACGTTTGACCACTACCACTTCCAATGTCACTCGTTGGCTGATGCCAGGAAGATTTTTCTTTCTTCAAGTTCACATAGTTCGCTCCTCGTGGAGCCATCTGGATATTTTTTCAGAGATTCCTGATCTCAGTGTAGGTGAGATCGAGTTCCAAATCCTATCGGAGATGGACGATAAAACGTAGGTCCCGTATTCAATTTGAGCACGTAAAAGAATCAAAGCAACTAAAGAGGTAGGAATCAGCTGGCTCCATAGAATATTCAACCAAGTCTGGATCACACAAGAAACACCAGAAGATTGGAGGAATACAACAATAGTTCTCATCTGGAAGAAGAAAGGTAGCAAGAGGGACTGTACAAAGTATAGAGGAATAGCGCTATTGAGCCACACTGGAAACATATTTCGCAAAATACTCGAAAAAAGGCTCTGCCACATCATCACACGATTAGAGCCACAGCTTAAGGACTCCCAAATGGGATTCAGGAAGAACAAAACCTGTACAGAAGCAATATTCGCCCTCAGACAGTTAGTAGAAAGGACTGTCGAATCCGACAAATACCTACACGTTGCATTTGTAGACCAGGAAAAAGCTTTCGACGGCGTGGATAGGCACAAGTTGTGGAAAATACTAACAACCTATGGGGTTAATGACCACCTAACCAACCTTTGCAAGAGCCTTTATACAAACAGCCAGTGTATGATTAGAACAAACACAGGACTATCAGAAAAGTTTCACGTAGGGTCAGGAATAAGACAGGGTTGCGTACTATCCCCGCTGCTATTCATCACGTACATTGACCACATTTGTAAAATAGCTAACACCAGCGAAGGAAACAACCTCGGAGAACTCTTAAACGAATTTCTTTTTGCAGACGACCAGGCAATCATATCAGCAACAGAAGAACAGCTACAACAACACATCAACAGATTCCAGTTAGCATGTAACGAATACAACATGAGAATAAACATCGACAAAACAGAAGTAATGACATTCGCCAGAGAGGAAAACACTACCAATATCTGCATCGACAGTCGCACATTAAATCAAGTAAAAGACTTCATATACCTGGGGAGCATTTTTTCAGCAAACGATTCAACACAGATGCAACAAAACAAATCAAATGATAGGACAAATGGCGCCAATTTTAAGATGCATGCACGTCACCATGAACACAAAAAGAGCATTGTTCAACACAATCTTTCTCCCCACATTATGTTACCAGTGCCAAACCTGGTCACTGACAACAAATGATAGAAGAAAACTAGCCACGACAGAGATGAAGTGTCTACGCAGAATGCTGGGTGTAACAAGAAGAGACCGGTTGAGAAATGAAGACATCAGGAAAACAAGTGGGTACAACATCAATACTAGACTTTATCAAGAAACAATAAATTAAATGGTTCGGCCACGTAAGCAGACTACCAACAGACAGTGCACCTCAAAGAGCAATGCTGCTCCAATACAATGGATACAAAGCAAAAGGCCCTCCACGCAAAAGATGGACCTCAGAAATAACAGAGGCGACGAAAGACACTATCTACGAAGCGTACACAAGGGCCAGTTTTAGAAATCCCTTCCTGACCTGACGCTGTGAGACAAAGAGGATTCGAGAAAATAAATTAAAAAAATTATTGGCAGTTCAAAACGAGAAGATCAGGTCGGAAAACTGTTGTCCTGGCAAAATACATTACAAAAGATTTGTTTAAATCCCTACAAAAATATCTTTATCATCTTCAAAATTACACCGGTAACCCTCGCCGGTGTTACGGAGTTTTGCACTGCAGCTGAGATCTTTCTGTGTAAGAAAGAGATCGGAGCACACATGGCCACTCACAAAAGTGCAGTGATGATGGTCCTATCAATCAGTCACACAAAACGAAATACATTATTTGAAAACAAGTAACAACATGATGCATGGACGTAAACATGACACGTGTCGTGTGTTAATTTAAAGGTCAAGAGTTCAAGAGTCGTTGAGTGATCATTGAAGTAAAAGAATCAAAGACGATACGCTGATATGATCGTGTATTATCTATCTGTAAGATTTCTATACTACATCGTTCAATAGATTTCTATACTACATGGTTAAATAGAAGATTTCTATACTACATGGTTAAATAAAAGATTTCTATACTACATAGTTAAATAAAAGATTTCTATACTACATAGTTAAATAAAAGATTTCTATACTACATGGTTAAATAAAAGATTTCTATACTACATGGTTAAATAAAAGATTTCTATACTACATGGTTAAATAAAAGATTTCTATACTACATGTTTAAATAAAAGATTTCTATACTACATGGTTAAATAAAAGATTTCTATACTACATGGTTAAATAGAAGATTTCTATACTACATGGTTAAATAAAAGATTTCTATACTACATGTTTAAATAAAAGATTTCTATACTACATGGTTAAATAAAAGATTTCTATACTACATGGTTAAATAGAAGATTTCTATACTACATGGTTAAATAAAAGATTTCTATACTACATGTTTAAATAAAAGATTTCTATACTACATGGTTAAATAAAAGATTTCTATACTACATGTTTAAATAAAAGATTTCTATACTACATGTTTAAATAGATTTCTATACTACATAGTTAAATAACAGATTTCTATACTACATGGTTAAATAAAAGATTTCTATACTACATGGTTAAATAACAGATTTCTATACTACATGGTTAAATAAAAGATTTCTATACTACATGGTTAAATAAAAGATTTCTATACTACATGGTTAAATAGATTTCTATACTACATGGTTAAATAAAAGATTTCTATACTACATGGTTAAATAAAAGATTTCTATACTACATGGTTAAATAGAAGATTTCTATACTACATGGTTAAATAAAAGATTTCTATACTACATGGTTAAATAAAAGATTTCTATACTACATGGTTAAATAGATTTCTATACTACATGGTTAAATAGATTTCTATACTACATGGTTAAATAAAAGATTTCGATACTACATGGTTAAATAGATTTCTATACTACATGGTTAAATAAAAGATTTCTATACTACATGGTTAAATAAAAGATTTCTATACTACATGGTTAAATAGATTTCTATACTACATGGTTAAATAGATTTCTATACTACATGGTTAAATAAAAGATTTCTATACTACATGGTTAAATAGATTTCTATACTACATGGTTAAATAAAAGATTTCTATACTACATGGTTAAATAAAAGATTTCTATACTACATGGTTAAATAAAAGATTTCTATACTACATTGTTAAATAAAAGATTTCCATACTACATGGTTAAATAGATTTCTATACTACATGGTTAAATAAAAGATTTCTATACTACATGGTTAAATAGATTTCTATACTACATGGTTAAATAAAAGATTTCTATACTACATGGTTAAATAGATTTCTATACTACATGGTTAAATAACAGATTTCTATACTACATGGTTAAATAGAAGATTTCTATACTACATGGTTAAATAAAAGATTTCTATACTACATGGTTAAATAAAAGATTTCTATACTACATGGTTAAATAAAAGATTTCTATACCACATGGTTAAATAAAAGATTTCTATACTACATGGTTAAATAAAAGATTTCTATACTACATGGTTAAATAAAAGATTTCTATACTACATGGTTAAATAGATTTCTATACTACATGGTTAAATAAAAGATTTCTATACTACATAGTTAAATAAAAGATTTCTATACTACATGGTTAAATAAAAGATTTCTATACTACATGGTTAAATAGAAGATTTCTATACTACATGGTTAAATAAAAGATTTCTATACTACATGGTTAAATAAAAGATTTCTATACTACATGGTTAAATAGAAGATTTCTATACTACATGGTTAAATAAAAGATTTCTATACTACATGGTTAAATAAAAGATTTCTATACTACATGGTTAAATAGAAGATTTCTATACTACATGGTTAAATAAAAGACACTAAAATGATGATGTATCAAATAGAATACAGTTTTGAAGTAGAAATGAGAGTACAGGGAATTCTTTTAATTTATCTGTTATCAGTCTGTGTGACCACCAAACATTCCGGTATCTGTTATCAGTCTGTGTGACCACCAAACATTCCGGTATCTGTTATCAGTCTGTGTGACCACCAAACATTCCAGTATCTGTTATCAGTCTGTGTGACCACCAAACATTCCAGTATCTGTTATCAGTCTGTGTGACCACCAAACATTCCGGTATCTGTTATCAGTCTGTGTGACCACCAAACATTCCGGTATCTGTTATCAGTCTGTGTGACCACCAAACATTCCGGTATCTGTTATCAGTCTGTGTGACCACCAAACATTCCGGTATCTGTTATCAGTCTGTGTGGCCACCAAACATTCCGGTATCTGTTATCAGTCTGTGTGACCACCAAACATTCCGGTATCTGTTATCAGTCTGTGTGACCACCAAACATTCCGGTATCTGTTATCAGTCTGTGTGACCACCAAACATTCCGGTATCTGTTATCAGTCTGTGTGACCACCAAACATTCCGGTATCTGTTATCAGTCTGTGTGACCACCAAACATTCCGGTATCTGTTATCAGTCTGTGTGACCACCAAACATTCCGGTATCTGTTATCAGTCTGTGTGACCACCAAACATTCCGGTATCTGTTATCAGTCTGTGTGACCACCAAACATTCCGGTATCTGTTATCAGTCTGTGTGACCACCAAACATTCCGGTATCTGTTATCAGTCTGTGTGACCACCAAACATTCCGGTATCTGTTATCAGTCTGTGTGACCACCAAACATTCCGGTATCTGTTATCAGTCTGTGTGACCACCAAACATTCCGGTATCTGTTATCAGTCTGTGTGACCACCAAACATTCCGGTATCTGTTATCAGTCTGTGTGACCACCAAACATTCCGGTATCTGTTATCAGTCTGTGTGACCACCAAACATTCCGGTATCTGTTATCAGTCTGTGTGACCACCAAACATTCCGGTATCTGTTATCAGTCTGTGTGACCACCAAACATTCCAGTATCTGTTATCAGTCTGTGTGACCACCAAACATTCCAGTATCTGTTATCAGTCTGTGTGACCACCAAACATTCCGGTATCTGTTATCAGTCTGTGTGACCACCAAACATTCCGGTATCTGTTATCAGTCTGTGTGACCACCAAACATTCCGGTCATGCACACTGCTCTTGGTTACGAAAAGGTATGTCTCAATGAACAAGAGATAGGAAATAGTTGACACCATCCCATAATTTGTTGACAATTTTGTATTCATTATATTGTGATATAAGTCTCTTGAGTTTTGTAGTTTCTACAGAACTGATGGGATCATTAGGTGTGTGACCCAGATATATATCATCTGATTGCACCCACTTTTCGGGCGTGGAAGTTTTCATACCTCAAGGCACAGCACGCCCCATTGAGAGAAGTAAACACTTCCGGGTAGGAAAATAAAAGAAACTGAGGAAATCTTCCCACAACTTCATATAAGAAAGAACAAAATCAGTCAATACTGACTGTTCAGTCATTCGGAACGAGTGAAGTTCGTGATCTTCCCAGCAAGCCCAAGTGGCAGGACTGTTAAGGAAGCTATTGGTGACTTTGCTGTAACTACAAGCAGCCTTACAATGGAAACTATGGCGGTGACTAGGGCGTTGTTCTGGTATGACAAACTTACGAAAATGAATATCTGCTTACAAAGTGCCTTAAAACAAGCGCACACAAGATCACAAACCCCCAACACTTCTATAAAGAGGTAAATGGTGGAAGAGAAGAAAAATGAAAAAGGTATTCTAGAGGACTCAATAAATATGCTTAATAAAATAAAGTCTAGATAGATACGACGTGAATGGGGCGACACAATGTACATATCTCTCTCTCTCTCTCTCTCTCTCTCTCGCTGTCTGCCTTTTTTTAAAAACCCGGATTGGAATATGAAGTAACTTAGTGGCTAGCTTCAGCAATGACAGAAGCAGACTTCTTCGAACGCTCCATATCGACCACTTGTTAACCACTCTTTGTGATTCGTATGTGATCTGAGCCTAAGAGCGTTTGTACGTCGTGCCAGTTATGCATCTACAAGTAGGCCAGCACATCCGATTTCTGCGACGCTATCTATTTACTAGTATAGCTCCGCCTCCTTACAACATGCACTGTATGTCGCTATGTTACTACATGCACTGTATGTCGCTATGTTACTACATGCACTGTATGTCGCTATGTTACTACATGCACTGCATGTCGCTATGTTACTACATGCACTGTATGTCGCTATGTTACTACATGCACTGTATGTCGCTATGTTACAACATGCACTGCATGTCGCTATGTTACTACATGCACTGTATGTCGCTATGTTACTACATGCACTGTATGTCGCTATGTTACTACATGCACTGTATGTCGCTATGTTACTACATGCACTGTATGTCGCTATGTTACTACATGCACTGTATGTCGCTATGTTACTACATGCACTGTATGTCGCTATGTTACTACATGCACTGTATGTCGCTATGTTACTACATGCACTGTATGTCGCTATGTTACTACATGCACTGTATGTCGCTATGTTACTACATGCACTGTATGTCGCTATGTTACTACATGCACTGTATGTCGCTATGTTACTACATGCACTGTATGTCGCTATGTTACTACATGCACTGTATGTCGCTATGTTACTACATGCACTGTATGTCGCTATGTTACTATTCTTTGCTCCCCGTGTAATCCCCGGCATCACACAGGGAGAAGAAGACTAAGAAAAATAGGAAGTAGAGGAAGACGCAGAAGTAAAAGGAGAAGAACGAATGTACAAAGAACCAAGTTCCCCTGAACAGTAATATTCATACAAAATTATCCTGAACAGTAATATTCATACAAAATTATCCTGGACAGTAATATTCATACAAAATTATACTGAACAGTAATATTCATGCAAAGTTATCCTGAACAGTAATATTCATTCACAGTCCCCATGAACAGTAATATTCTTGCAAGTCCCCCTGAACAGTAATATTCATGCAAGTTCCCTTGAACAGTAATATTCATGCAAAGTTATCCTGAACAGTAATATTCATACAAAGTTATCCTGAACAGTAATATTCATGCACGTTCCCCTGAACAGTAATATTCATGCAAAGTTATCCTGAACAGTAATATTCATGCAAGTTCCCCTGAACAGTAATATTCTTGCAAGTTCCCCTGAACAGTAATATTCTTGCAAGTCCCCCTGAACAGTAATATTCATGCAAGTTCCCCTGAACAGTAATATTCATGCAAAGTTATCCTGAACAGTAATATTCATACAAAATTATCCTGAACAGTAATATTCATGCAAAATTATACTGAACAGTAATATTCATGCAAAGTTATCCTGAACAGTAATATTCATACACAGTCCCCATGAACAGTAATATTCTTGCAAGTCCCCCTGAACAGTAATATTCATGCAAGTTCCCTTGAACAGTAATATTCATGCAAAGTTATCCTGAACAGTAATATTCATACAAAGTTATCCTGAACAGTAATATTCATACAAAGTTATCCTGAACAGTAATATTCATGCACGTTCCCCTGAACAGTAATATTCATGCAAAGTTATCCTGAACAGTAATATTCATGCAAGTTCCCCTGAACAGTAATATTCATGCAAGTTCCCCTGAACAGTAATATTCATGCAAAGTTATCCTGAACAGTAATATTCATGCAAGTTCCCCTGAACAGTAATATTCATGCAAGTTCCCCTGAACAGTAATATTCATGCAACATTAAACACCAGCGTCTCCAGTCAACGGACAACTTTGCTTATCTTGGCAGCCTCCTATCCAGATCGGTAAATATAGATTTTGAGGTCAACAATAGGATATCCAAAGCCAGTGCTGCGTTCGAAAGGTTACGTGTCACTGTGTGGGAACGGAAGGGGATAAGCATAGTCACAAAGCTGAAAGTTTACCAGGCCATAGTGCTAACCACGCTGCTGTACGCAAGCGAGACATGGACAGTGTATAGCAGACACGCAAGAAAATTAAACCATTTCCACACAAGCTGTCTACGCAGAATACTAAAAATAAACTGGCAGGACAAAATTCCAGACAGCGAAGTCCTCACAAGAGCAAAGATCCCAAGCGTCAACACCCTGTTGCAGAAGGCCCAAGTGAGAGGGGTCGGTCACGTTGCTCGGATGCATGATAAACGCATCCTAAAACAATTGATGTATGGCGAGCTTGAAGGGGGGCAGACGTTTAGCTGGTGGACAGAAAAACGCTTTAAAGACACTCTTAAAGTGTCTCTGAAATGCTTTGATATAGACAATACGTGCTGGGAATCCCTTGCGCAAGATCGCCAAATGTGGCGCTGTAACAACAAAGAGGAACCCGAATAGATGAGAATCATCGTATTGTTGAGTCACAGAGAAAACGAGCAGCGCGAAAAGACAGAGCACACAACACGTACATGTCTAACCTTGATCATGTATGCCCCACCTGTGGTCGGGGATTCTGTTCTAGGATTGGACTCTACAGTCACCTCCGCACACACCAGAGAGGTGCAATAGCACACGTCTGAGATTGTTGTCATTATCGCCTGCGATGGACGGCTATTAATATTCATGCAAGTTCCCCTGAACAGTAATATTCATACAAAGTTATCCTGAACAGTAATATTTATACAAAATTATCCTGAACAGTAATATTCATGCAAGTTCCCCTGAACAGCAATATTCATGCAAAGTTATCCTGAACAGTAATATTCATGCAAAGTTATGAAAAAGGATTGGTTTACCCAATATTGGTTTCCACAAGAAAGAAAATATGACAAAGTGCACTTTGACTCGTCAAATTATGAGAAGTACTACACAATGTCACGTACATTACACACACACATACATTAGTGCTACACAATGTCACATACGTTACACACACACATATTACATTAGTGCTACACAATGTCACATACGTTATACACACACATTACACTAGTGCTACACAATGTCACATACGTTACACACACACATTACATTAGTGCTACACAATGTCACATACGTTACACACACATATTACACCCAAAACATCAGGATGAGACGAAGGTTACCATTTATTGTATTAGAGAAGGGATTGTGGGAGTGACAGAATATATAAACAAGCTTGGAAAAAATATTTGATTCAAGTCGCTAAATCTGTTTTAAGAAAAATATGAAAATGTCATGCTACTGCACCCATTACGTGCTGCTCATTTATTGTCGATATGGAATATATTTATTTAGGTTGGGTTCCCAATGATGAAATGCAGTCATAGGGGTCGATAGCACTCGATGGCATTGTGATCAACAACCTATGGGGATTTCCCCAAAACTAATCGCAGTTATTTTAGTCTAGACTGATATATTCCTTAGTGATGACTGTTAAGTGAGAAATCAGGAAAGTTTTATGAGCAAGACTGAATGAGAAATCGTAGAAAGTTGTGATGAGTAACACATTATCACCCCAACTAACAAAATCGATAAATTATCAGTGTGTTGACGCGATGTGTTGTGACCGTGACCTATCGGAAAAATATATGATCTAAGGGAAATTACTCTCAAATTTGCAGTTTAGTATTTTAACGCATGATGTCCCCTTTGCTAAAAGAAAAGCAGTAATGGGTAGAAAAACAGACAACTTGTCATCTATAGCATCAAAAGTTGGACTGCAGATAAGCTATGAAAAACAGACAACTTGTCATCTATAGCATCAAAAGTTGGACTGCAGATAAGCTATGAAAAACAGACAACTTGTCATCTATAGCATCAAAATTTGGACTGCAGATAAGCTATGAAAAACAGACAACTTGTCATCTATAGCATCAAAAGTTGGACTGCAGATAAGCTATGAAAAACAGACAACTTGTCATCTATAGCATCAAAAGTTGGACTGCAGATAAGCTATGAAAAACAGACAACTTGTCATCTATAGCATCAAAAGTTGGACTGCAGATAAGCTATGAAAAACAGACAACTTGTCATCTATAGCATCAAAAGTTGGACTGCAGATAAGCTATGAAAAACAGACAACTTGTCATCTATAGCATCAAAAGTTGGACTGCAGATAAGCTATGAAAAACAGACAACTTGTCATCTATAGCATCAAAAGTTGGACTGCAGATAAGCTATGAAAAACAGACAACTTGTCATCTATAGCATCAAAAGTTGGACTGCAGATAAGCTATGAAAAAACAGACAACTTGTCATCTATAGCATCAAAAGTTGGACTGCAGATAAGCTATGAAAAAACAGACAACTTGTCATCTATAGCATCAAAAGTTGGACTGCAGATAAGCTATGAAAAACAGACAACTTGTCATCTATAGCATCAAAAGTTGGACTGCAGATAAGCTATGAAAAACAGACAACTTGTCATCTATAGCATCAAAAGTTGGACTGCAGATAAGCTATGAAAAACAGACAACTTGTCATCTATAGCATCAAAAGTTGGACTGCAGATAAGCTATGAAAAACAGACAACTTGTCATCTATAGCATCAAAAGTTGGACTGCAGATAAGCTATGAAAAAAAAAATATAATGAAGACACCTATGCAGAGCCGGATTAGCATAGTAGCAGAAGTAGCAAATGCTACGGGCCCCGCGCTTGGGGGCCGCCTCTGGAGCTAAGTTGTCACTAGTCATAAACAAGGAACCAAGTTTGGGAGGTGGGTAATAATTTCCCTTTCATTTTTTTTTATTGAGGTTAGGGCCAAGGTCATGTTTACTCAATTTCGGACTTAATTGGGCGGTCACACTGAGCTCATTAACAACGTAACAGTTTTTTTACTTTTTGTATAGGAGTGTCTCTTGTGTGCACACGCTTCTAGTAAACGTAAACTTGAAAGCTTGAACAAAAGAACAATTAAATTTGACTCATAACCCAGTTCAAGTCTGTTCGTTCAGTAGTTTTTGCGCGCGAAACTTAGTTTAAAATAAATGCAAGTGGGCGTATGAAATATTGTTCTAAGACATGAGCAGATCTGGGCACTCCTAAATAAATTTCATGTCATTCACGTTTTTGTGAGAAACTGTTTTGCACTCGACTAGATGTCCCAGAAAATAATGCGAAGGAGGGCCAAATGATTAAACAGAAAACTTGGACACACTTGAAGGAGTCGCAACAAGAAGCCGCAACACAGAGCTGCATAATTTTACAGAGAAGCACACAAACGGACACAGAGAGTAATTTTTTATTTGTTCTGCTAACTTTGAATGTATTTAAATCCTCCCATCTTGTTATTTTATTATTATTTTATTTTACATAGCTAATTTTATATTTCAGTGAGAAATTAATTTTTAAAAATAGTTTCTATCATTTTTCGTTTTCAATGAATTCAAATGTTTTAAATCAGAGTTATAGATGTTAAGTGGTTAAATTACGAAGCACCCTGTATATAATATATCATCATGAGTAAATTGTTATATCATAAAACGCTGTCCAAACTTTCACATTTATGTTATATTAGTAGAAAGTAGAAGAATTACATTTTATTTGTAAATTCATTTTCTCTTCCCAGATTGAGCAGCAGAGCCAGAGATACGGGTCGACATTACGCTTCTGGAAGTGCAAAGCGTAAAGCACAAGATGAAAAGGAAAAATATAACCAAGTTCTTGTATCAAAAACACGCAAGCTGTCTGAATTTTTTTAATGTCGTGTGTAATGGTGCTGAATCCAAAGAAATCGAAGCAGAAAATATAGAAGTCGCGTCTCACAGTATAGTAGATGAAGATAGTGATATAGAACAATCATCATTACCAATATTAAAGTCAGGTGTTTATTGTCATAATTGATAATGTACTCTCTGCCTTAGCTAAACGCATGGAAGCGTACCATAGAGTGACTGATGTATTTGGAACATTTCGGCAGTTAAAATATCTTACAGCAGAAGAGATCTTGAAAAGAACTCCAAATATTGTCAGCTCTTACCAAGAGGATTTGGAAGAAAGCCTAGGCGACGAACTTGTGCAGTTCGCTGAACTTCTTAAAACTAATGTAGCAGCTGCTATTAGCAACGAAAAGAATGAGGCCCTTGAACTGCAATTTTATAAACTTATAATGGAAAATTCATTAGAGTCGTGTTTCCCAAATGTAGAAATAGTCTTACGAATTTACTTGTCTTTAATGATTACTAACTGCAGCGGAGAACGTTCTTTTTTAACATTAAAGCGTATAAAAAGTGAGTTAAGAAACATGATGGGACAAGATCGTCTAAATAACCTCACCTTAATGAACATTGAATGTAATTTACTTAGAGAAATTGATTTGTCTAGTATTATCTCTAAATTTGCTCACATTAAATCGAGACAAGTTTGTTTGTAAAATTTATGTTTTATTATTTATTATCATACAAAACTTAGGGCCCCGCGCTAAAATTTGCTACAGGCCCCGCGCTGGTCTAATCCGGCTCTGCACCTATGGCAAGTAATGCAGATATCACACTGGAATCTAAAATGATAAAAATAACAGAGCAGTTCACCTATTTAGGTAGCAATTTTGATTGCACAGGAAATGTTAAAAAGAAATTATGATACGAATTGGCTAAGCAACATCAGCTTTTAAAAGTCTAAATAAAATATGGAACTGCAAGTTATATAGTATTAAAACTAAATTACGAATTTTCAATTCAAATGTTGTATCAATCCTAACATTTGCCAGCGAGAGTTGGAAAATGACTAAAGATATAGAAAGCAAGTTGAATGCATTTGAAAATAGATGTCTGCGAAAAATAATGAATATAAAATGGAACGAATTCAGGAGAAGTGATAAAATCAGAGACATGTCTGGTCAACCACTAGTGACAACTGTTATAAGAAAGAGAAGATGGAGATATGTTGGGCATACCTTGAGGAGAAATGATCAACGAATATCAAAGCAGGCATTGAAGTGGGATGCAAAGTGTTCAAGAAAGAGAGGTCGACCTAAAGAGACCCTGAAGCGAACTTTGCTGAGAGAGGCAGGAAATATCGGTCTTAGTTCCATGGAGGAGATTGAGCGAGTTGCCCAGGATAGAACGGTATGGAGAAATTACTTGCAGGCCCTATGTAACGTATAACGGTACGAGAGGAATTATTATTATTATTATAAGGGGACATAGTGTCTCTTTCTTCACAAATATAACATAAGTCAAAAATTCAAGCCCTTACTTTCAGATTAGTAATGGTCCATAACAATTTCAGTGCCCGTGTGCCCAGCGTGTTCGTAGCGCGTTGGACTACGGGTGACTAGTCCTCTGTAAGTACGGGTTCAATTCCGCGGACTGGCAGAAAAGCTACAGGTTCCCCAGATTTACGGTGTTCGTGACACCGAGCCGAAGGATTACGATGTCCATGACACCGTGCCGAAGAGCTTTCAGCTCAAGTGCTTCTGGATCGGAAAAAAAAAAAAAGATTTCAGTCGCACAATCAGCCTTAACAAACCAAATGTGACGGTTCAAGACGCAGAACCTGCTCATTAAAACATCGAGAGAATAAGGAGTTTTAAGAATCCCAGGGGAAGCACTGAAGCCAATGAACATGATCAATAAATAGAGAGGGAACAAGTTCGGGACTTCTGGAAAAGAAAATTACTGGACAGGATTTGATCCGCAAACCTTTATTTCTGACGGCACTCTATTGTCAGACATGGAACAAGTTCGGGACTTCTGGAAAAGAAAATTACTGGACAGGATTTGATCCTGAACCTTCGAAGACCTTTCAGACATGCTTCGGATCGAAAAAAATTCTGGACAACATCCTCAAACCTTGTTCTGGACATGGAACAAGTTCGGGACTTCTGGAAAAGAAAATTACTGGACAGGATTTGATCCGCAAACCTTTATTTCTGACGGCACTCTATTGTCAGACATGGAACAAGTTCGGGACTTCTGGAAAAGAAAATTACTGGACAGGATTTGATCCGCAAACCTTTATTTCTGACGGCACTCTATTGTCAGACATGGAACAAGTTCGGACTTCGGGAAAGAAAATTACTGGACAGGATTTGATCCGCAAACCTTTATTTCTGACGGCACTCTATTGTCAGACATGGAACAAGTTCGGACTTCTGGAAAGAAAATTACTGGACAGGATTTGATCCGCAAACCTTTATTTCTGACGGCACTCTATTGTCAGACATGGAACAAGTTCGGGACTTCTGGAAAAGAAAATTACTGGACAGGATTTGATCCGCAAACCTTTATTTCTGACGGCACTCTATTGTCAGACATGGAACAAGTTCGGGACTTCTGGAAAAGAAAATTACTGGACAGGATTTGATCCGCAAACCTTTATTTCTGACGGCACTCTATTGTCAGACATGGAACAAGTTCGGGACTTCTGGAAAAGAAAATTACTGGACAGGATTTGATCCGCAAACCTTTATTTCTGACGGCACTCTATTGTCAGACATGGAACAAGTTCGGGACTTCTGGAAAAGAAAATTACTGGACAGGATTTGATCCGCAAACCTTTATTTCTGACGGCACTCTATTGTCAGACATGGAACAAGTTCGGGACTTCTGGAAAAGAAAATTACTGGACAGGATTTGATCCGCAAACCTTTATTTCTGACGGCACTCTATTGTCAGACATGGAACAAGTTCGGACTCTGAAAAAAATTACTGGACAGGATTGATCTCCAAACCTTTATTTCTGACGGCCTCTATTGTTCATGAGACAGCATCATCTGAGGATTTCCTAAATTTATTCATGAGCACGCCATCTAGTTCTCCATATAAACATTCTGACGGCATCTGTTCTCCCTATTTCAGCCATCTAGTTCTCCATACATGAACAATTCATGAGCACAGCCATCTAGTTCTCCATATAAACATTCATGAGCACAGCCATCTAGTTCTCCATATAAACATTCATGAGCACAGCCATCTAGTTCTCCATATAAACATTCATGAGCACAGCCATCTAGTTCTCCATATAAACATTCATGAGCACAGCCATCTAGTTCTCCTATAAAAGCATTACAATATGAGCACAGCCATCTAGTTCTCCATATAAACATCATGGTCAGCACATTTCAAACATCATGCCATCTAGTTCTCCATATTCACATATCAACATTCATGAGCACAGCCATCTAGTTCTCCATATAAACATGATGGCTACATTCATGAGCACAGCCATCTAGTTCTCCATATAAACATGCATGGCTACACATTCATGAGCACAGCCATCTAGTTCTCCATATAAACATGCATGGCTACACATTCATGAGCACAGCCATCTAGTTCTCCATATAAACATGCATGGCTACACATTCATGAGCACAGCCATCTAGTTCTCCATATAAACATGCATGGCTACACATTCATGAGCACAGCCATCTAGTTCTCCATATAAACATGCATGGCTACACATTCATGAGCACAGCCATCTAGTTCTCCATATAAACATGCATGGCTACACATTCATGAGCACAGCCATCTAGTTCTCCATATAAACATGCATGGCTACACATTCATGAGCACAGCCATCTAGTTCTCCATATAAACATGCATGGCTACACATTCATGAGCACAGCCATCTAGTTCTCCATATAAACATGCATGGCTACACATTCATGAGCACAGCCATCTAGTTCTCCATATAAACATGCATGGCTACACATTCATGAGCACAGCCATCTAGTTCTCCATATAAACATGCATGGCTACACATTCATGAGCACAGCCATCTAGTTCTCCATATAAACATGCATGGCTACACATTCATGAGCACAGCCATCTAGTTCTCCATATAAACATGCATGGCTACACATTCATGAGCACAGCCATCTAGTTCTCCATATAAACATGCATGGCTACACATTCATGAGCACAGCCATCTAGTTCTCCATATAAACATGCATGGCTACACATTCATGAGCACAGCCATCTAGTTCTCCATATAAACATGCATGGCTACACATTCATGAGCACAGCCATCTAGTTCTCCATATAAACATGCATGGCTACACATTTGATTAGTTTATCTCGGCTCTTCAAACACCGACGATCTCTCACTATGTTTTGTTCTCGATCCAGAAGCACTTGAATCTTTCAGCTCTTCGACTCGGTGCCATGGCCATCGTAACCTTTCGGTGCCATGAACACCGTAAATCTGGAGAACCTGTGGCCTTTCTGTCAGTCCGCAGAATTGAACCGTACTCACATGGGGCTTTTCACCCGTCGTCCAACGCGCTACGAACACACTGGACAGGCTGGCGACCTCTCACTATATGCGAAATTGTACAGAAGAATCAATATGACCTCATTAACCTTAGCCAGGTAATCGCAGAGAGTGTGTAGAAAATAGTATGAGGACCAGCAACATCAAGATGACTGTTTACACAGCCTGTGTGTTGAGCATGCAACTTTATGCAAGCACATTTTCGTCCCTCCCCACATTGCAAGGGAAATAAATGAAGGCATTTTACATGCGCTGTTTGAGGTGTGTAATCAGAATCTCAGCCCGCCTGCCCAGCGTGTTCGTAGCGCGTTGGACTGCGGGTAACTAGCCCTCTGTTAGTGCGGGTTCAATTCCGCGGACTGGCAGAAAAGCCACAGGTTCCTAGATTCACGGTGTTCGTGACACCGAACCGAAGGGTTACGATGTCCATGGCACCGAGCCGAAGAGCTGAAAGCTCAAGTGCTTCTGGATCGAAAAAAAAAAAAATCAGAATCTCACGGAGTAGTAAAGTTAAAAATAATGAGACATTGAAATATGCTGGAGTTATTAGCATAGTTACCCTTATCCGCTAAAGCCATCTAAGATGGATGGATTATCGGAATCGTATGGATAATGGGATAATAGTCGAATCCCAAAGATATTCTATACGGGAAGCTGATTGGACAAAAGATGCGGTTATTTAATCGTTACAAGCGTGGCGTGACTCTATTTCATGTGTGTATTCCATTCCATCTTCGAACATCCTCTGAAAACCCTGCTTGATTCCAAACGTATGGACTGTGTCTTTCCTTTGGATTAAACAGTAGGGCAGTTTATGCAAAATGGGCAAGGCACATTCCTCTTATCAGCTGCCCAGGCTAAGCACTGACCGTCTTTAAAATGGAGAAAAGCCATAGAAAAGACAAGCTTGACAGATGTTTGACATCAGTATACAAGACTGGGAGAAGCTCACCAGGGGGCATATCCAGCTAGAAAAGTCTATGAAAACTGGCGAAGTCAGAGACTGAGACAGAGCTAGCTTAAAACTTGCCAAGAGAAAGCAGAAATCAAATCATACACTCGTGAACTTTCTTTCTTTCTTTCTCGAATCCTGTATGCCTCACAGCGTCAGGTCAGGAAGAGATTTCTAAAACTCGTGAACTAACGTTATAATCAAGGGGAACTACTAGCAAAATGATAGTTCTAATATATTTAAAGTGATGTTCCCTTTGATGACACAATTCACAATAGAATTATCAATCTAACGTTATTTGAACGGTTTATAAGTCGATTGTACACTCTAATAACGAAATAGACACTAACCTTTGTCTGAACATGATTACCGCAACTTTTCATTCTGGATCTTCCGAAACATCGACTGAGAATCAAAAACAGCAACGGCCCCAGTAAACGAAGTCCCAGAGAGCCACTGGAGGACAGCAGTAACGGCCGTATCCTCCATTCTAATGCTGGAAGTAGCTGCCCTCTTTATTCTTCTCCACTTCGTTCCATGTGTACATGTGGACAGGCATATCAGACAGCAGAGCACATACTTCAAGACTGCACTGAGTATGAAAGCAAACTCACTGGACAGAAAACTACACGAACCTCTGTGTGAGCTGCAAAAGACAGTGAAGTTTATACAAGAGACAACATTGAATATATAGACAATATTTGTAACGAACGAAAGGGAAAAAAATTGACATCATCTCGTGTGAAACCCTTGCTGAGGAGTAAAGTGGTGCAGTAACAACACTAGAGGCGTTCGAATCTCTAAAAGACGTCAAATTGCTGACCCTAAGAGAACGAGCTGCCCGTAAAAACAGAACAGTCAACATCCACATCTTCAACCATGATCTGTTGTAGTGGATTCTCTCATATCTTCAACCATGATCTGTTGTAGTGTCTTCTCTCACAATTCAACCATGGTCTGTTGTAGTGGATTCTCTCATATCTTCAACCATGATCTGTTGTAGTGTCTTCTCTCACAATTCAACCATGGTCTGTTGTAGTGTCTTCTCTCACATCTTCAACCATAGTCTGTTGTAGTGTCTTCTCTCACATCTTCAACCATAGTCTGTTGTAGTGTCTTCTATCACATCTTCAACCATAGTCTGTTGTAGTGGCTTCTCTCACATCTTCAACCATAGTCTGTTGTAGTGTCTTCTATCACATCTTCAACCATGATCTGTTGTAGTGTCTTCTATCACATCTTCAACCATGATCTGTTGTAGTGTCTTCTATAACATATTCAACCATAGTCTGTTGTAGTGTCTTCTCTCACATCTTCAACCATGATCTGTTGTAGTGGCTTCTCTCACATCTTCAACCATAGTCTGTTGTAGTGTCTTCTCTCATATCTTCAACCATAGTCTGTTGTAGTGTCTTCTATCACATCTTCAACCATGATCTGTTGTAGTGTCTTCTATCACATCTTCAACCATGATCTGTTGTAGTGTCTTCTATCACATCTTCAACCATGATCTGTTGTAGTGTCTTCTATAACATATTCAACCATAGTCTGTTGTAGTGGCTTCTCTCACATCTTCAACCATAGTCTGTTGTAGTGTCTTCTCTCACATCTTCAACCATAGTCTGTTGTAGTGTCTTCTCTCATATCTTCAACCATAGTCTGTTGTAGTGGCTTCTCTCATATCTTCAACCATAGTCTGTTGTAGTGTCTTCTATCACATCTTCAACCATAGTCTGTTGTAGTGTCTTCTCTCACATCTTCAACCATAGTCTGTTGTAGTGTCTTCTCTCACATCTTCAACCATAGTCTGTTGTAGTGTCTTCTCTCACATCTTCAACTATAGTCTGTTGTAGTGTCTTCTATCATATCTTCAACTATAGTCTGTTGTAGTGGATTCTATCACATCTTCAACCATAGTCTGTTGTAGTGTCTTCTATCACATCTTCAACCATAGTCTGTTGTAGTGTCTTCTCTCACATCTTCAACCATAGTCTGTTGTAGTGTCTTCTCTCACATCTTCAACCATAGTCTGTTGTAGTGTCTTCTCTCATATCTTCAACCATAGTCTGTTGTAGTGTCTTCTCTCACATCTTCAACCATAGTCTGTTGTAGTGTCTTCTCTCACATCTTCAACTATAGTCTGTTGTAGTGTCTTCTATCATATCTTCAACTATAGTCTGTTGTAGTGGATTCTATCACATAATTGGACTTGAGTCCCGTACATCCGAATGACGAAATCAAACAATTCTCTTCTTCTTCTTCTTTGCGTTCGTTCTTTACAACCAATTTTAATCACTCTTTGTGATATGTTTGATCATTGCCAAGAACGTGTATACGTTGCACATTGGTTTGGTAGGCCCTAAACGCAGACTTCTACACGTTTAGGACACATGCATCCGATTTCAGCCAAACCTCCTTAGTCGCCTCTTACGACATGCGTGGCAGGTAATAGTGGTTCTATTCTTTACACCCCAAATTTGGGCCCCGGTAACCACTCGGGCGAAACAAGTCTAACATTGTTGTGATCATCGCTGCCGATAGATGGATATTATTGTTGTTGTTGTTAGTTTCTATAACAACGTGTTTTCTGGCCATGGTTACTGTGTTTCAGTTTCCTTGTTGTTTGTTTATTTTTATTAGAAAAATGTCTCTTTAATGAATTCCATACCATTTGCTCCTGACATACAACATGAAGTCAACTACATCATCTATAGCAGCCACAACTACATCATCTTCAGCAACCACTACAGTAGCTTTTTATATAGAATTATATCTTCTTCTTCTTCATCTTTTTTCTGACCTTGTTGTGTCTCACAGCGTCTGGATAAAAAAAGATTTCTAGAACGGGCTTTTGTATGCACTTCATAAATAGTGTTTTTCGTCGCCTCTGATATCTCTAAGCTCTACCTTTTGTGTGGAGGGCCTTTTGCCTTGTATTCACTGTATCAGAGTAACATTGCTCTTTGAGGCGCACTGTCTGAAAATGCGAAAAACATCAATAGTGGAACATCGGTAGTGAATGTGTAAAACCTTCTAAACACCACCAACCACTTTATGAATGTTTCTTATAGAGCACAAGCTCCGAAACCGATCATCGGTTAAACCTGCTACGCCTATCGGCAAAAACTGGAGGAATACCACAGAATAAGAATAGCAAGAAGATAGATAGTAAAACACATGTATTTTATAAATAGTTATTTGAATGATATATATGACTATTATATGACTTTCTTTGACTTTACAGACGGTCAATTAGCAAGTGTTTTACTGTGACTATTATATGACTTTCTTTGACTTTACAGACGGGCAATTAGCAAGTGTTTTACTGTGACTATTATATGACTTTCTTCGACTTTACAGACGGGCAATTAGCAAGTGTTTTACTGTGACTATTATATGACTTTCTTTGACTTTACAGACGGGCAATTAGCAAGTGTTTTACTGTGACTATTATATGACTTTCTTTGACTTTACAGACGGGCAATTAGCAAGTGTTTTACTGTGACTATTATATGACTTTCTTCGACTTTACAGACGGGCAATTAGCAAGTGTTTTACTGTGACTATTATATGACTTTCTTCGACTTTACAGACGGGCAATTAGCAAGTGTTTTACTGTGACTATTATATGACTTTCTTTGACTTTACAGACGGGCAATTAGCAAGTGTTTTACTGTGACTATTATATGACTTTCTTTGACTTTACAGACGGGCAATTAGCAAGTGTTTTACTGTGACTATTATATGACTTTCTTTGACTTTACAGACGGGCAATTAGCAAGTGTTTTACTGTGACTATTATATGACTTTCTTTGACTTTACAGACGGTCAATTAGCAAGTGTTTTACTGTGACTATTATATGACTTTCTTTGACTTTACAGACGGTCAATTAGCAAGTGTTTTACTGTGACTATTATATGACTTTCTTTGACTTTACAGACGGTCAATTAGCAAGTGTTTTACTATGACTATTATACCTACTAAAAGCAAATGAAACACAAAACCTTCAGTGCCAAAGGTACCAGGTTTGCTCCCTCGTGGAGCCATCTGGATATTTTTCCAGAGATCCCTGATCTCAGTGTAGGTGAGATCGAGTTCCTAGTCCTATCAAAGACGGACGATAAAACGTAGGTCCCGCGCTCAATTTGAGCACGAAAATGAATCACTGGCAGTTCAAAATCGAGAAGAGCAGGCGGGAAAACCACTGTCGGGGCAAAATTCATTAGGAAGGCTTAAAAATAAAATTCCTACATCAATACCTTTACCATCTTCAAAATTACATCGGGGACACTCGCCGGTGCTACGGAGCAGTGCAGCTGAGATATTCCTGTGTAAGAAAGAGATCGGGGCACATAGTTACTCACAGAAATGCAATAATGATGGTCCAATCAATCAATCAATCAATCAATCAATCAATCAAACCTTCAGTGATCAACATTATAATGTCATAAAACAAAATTGTGGTCAGAACACAGTAACATTATGATATTGAAAGAGTTTTACAAGTTCACGTCTTTTATCCAAATCAAAGATCTTGGTTTTTTCATAGTAGGGCGTGTGTTAGCTAAATTAAAGATCTTGGTTTGTTCATAGTGGGGCGTGTGTTAGCTAAATCAAATATCTTGGTTTGTTCATAGTGGGGCGTGTGTTAGCTAAATCAAAGATCTTGGTTTGTTCATAGTGGGGCGTGTGTTAGCTAAATTAAAGATCTTGGTTTGTTCATAGTGGGGCGTGTATTAGCTAAATCAAAGATCTTGGTTTGTTCATAGTGGGGCGTGTGTTAGCTAAATTAAGGATCTTGGTTTGATCATAGTGCGGTGTGTGTTAGCTAAATCAAAGATCTTGGTTTGTTCATAGTGGGGCGTGTGTTAGCTAAATCAAAGATCTTGGTTTGATCATAGTGCGATGTGTGTCAGCCAAATCAAATATTTTGGGGGACAAAGGCGCAAGGAAGCTGCGCGTCAGGATTAGGGAGATGGCTCTAATCCCTGCTCTCACCTCCAAGTGGTGACCCTGGTAACAGACGGTAGTTCCGGTCTGGCTAAGAGGCAGGTGTCGTGGGAGAGCTACTTTGGGGCAAATAGAGATGCAAAGGTAGTCATGCTTGATGGGATCTGCTCGCAACATAGACTAGCGAACTCCCAGAGTGATTAATAATGCTCGTCTCTCCCGGCCGATGGGAAAAGCTAGAAGGATACATTTGGAACCTCGCTGGGTGGAACTCGGAGCCCGCGCATTCTCTCTCTTGAGGCACTACTCTTGAGCCGATGAGGATGCTGGGTGATGAGTTGGGCCGCACGTTGGTCCACATGGGTCAAAAGTCAAAACCACCGAGGGGACGTTGAACCGCGTGTGACAAAATTCGGAATCCTCGCATGCTCTCTCTTGATCCGTCTCTCTAGAGCCGATGAGCATGCTGGGTGCCAAGTTGAGTTGCATGTGGGCATCATGGGGCGAAACTCAGATTTTGCCCCTTCGAAGTCGGACAGCCCAGTGGGACTTGACGGAAATGGTGAGGTAGGCACCAGGGCAGAGCGAGCACGCATAAGGACGTTGCAAGGGTGGCACCACATGGGGCGAAACCCGTGACCCCATGACGTGGTGGGGGACGGGTTGAGTCACAGACGGTGACAGCCCAGGCAAATGTGTGCACGACATAGCATGGGTGACAGGGCATCAGGACATAGCTATCACGCACGCTGGCAAAGTCATAGTGGGCCCCATCGAGGGGCAGGCCGGCACGACAAGAGGGTGTGCATCCCACCCACTTGAGTAGAACTGGAAAGCCCAGCAGAGGCAAAACTAGTGCAAGCGCGGCAGCGGCAAGCACGGCAGCGACAAGCAGGGTGTGCGTCCCACCCAAATGTACAGAACAACTGGAAAGCCCAGCAGAGGTAAAGCCAGTGCGCGTTTCCGCTCGCCAGGAACTACTGCTGCCTTGTAGTTTTGATTGGGGACAATCAAAGGTTAGCGGAGCAAACCGTAAACAAACCTGAACGGGCGGCAAACCAAAGTGTTCATTAAAACGACCGGCTTTGCTGGGCAGATGGCGTTCATAAGTCGGGAGGGCAGGCTGTCTAAGGGTCGCTGCCCTGAAAGAAAATAGCAACCCACTGCCTTGTGGGTTATGGCTGGGGACAGTCAAAGGCTAGCGTAGAGCAAACAGCACACAATAGCTGGCTGAAATCGAACACCCCACCTAAGGATAAGCAACTGTGCTCAAATAGGTGCTGAAGGTTGGTTTACGTACATTACGTTCTGATGTTTGGCTGTTTATATATCACAATAAGAATGATAAAACTAGCCTAGAACGATCGAGAAAGAAGAAGAAATATCTTGGTTTGTTCATAGTGGGTCGTGTGTTAGACCACAGCCAACTCTAGATAACTAGGCCAAACAACTGACCCGGGATTCCTAGACCGACCTAGATCAGAAAAGGGGGCTGGGAATTACATATGCGTGATAGAATACTGCGCGATTTTTTGCAATTTTACTCTATTCTTTGAGTCTATGGTTATTTATTGGTGAAAAATATTCATAATATTGATATTCCTTATTGTTAAACTTAACTTGTTGCATAATATTGATATTCCTTATTGTTAAACTTAACTTGTTGCATAATATTGATATTCCTTATTGTTAAACTTAACTTGTTGCATAATATTGATATTCCTTATTGTTAAACTTAACTTGTTGGATAATATTGATATTTCTTATTGTTAAACTTAACTTGTTGGATAATATAACTTCGAATTAGCATTTTGTGTTGATTTAAAAATGAATTCGTCTATATACACCAATACTGGAATGCGAGGTCACGTGGTGTAGTTGAGGACTGATTTCCATAATTCTTACCCGAGTCCGAAGGCCCATAAGTTCATAGTTGGCTCTGGTTAGACAAATCAAGTATCTTAGTTTGTTCATAGTTGGCTCTGGTTAGACCAGGGTGGGCAACACGGCCGCAGGCCGCATGCGGCCCGCCATTGGATATTTTGCGGCCCTCAAACACATTTTTAAATAAACTAACGATCGTCACAAATGATTTTTCCCATTAATATTACGCTGAAATTCATTGGAATTTTAATTCGATTTTCTTATGTATTGAATATGCAATATTTTTTTCCAATTTGGCGTCATTTAAACATTAATATTGATATATATATCGTCAATGAAATTTGACTACGTTTAATATGAGCGTTTAATATTGAGTAATTTACTATACTAGAATTTACGTGATTTGATTGGCTGAATGTTTCTCAATGATTATAAGTACTCGGACGATATAATTTTATAAAGGTTGGAAATTGCCTTTCAAATTATAATTAATTATTTTTAACTTTTAAGCATTGTGTCTGGATGTATGTTTATTTTATATTAAAAAGATGTTTCATACAAAATAGAATATCGATAAAAGCTGTTAGAATTAATAATACCTCCTTACAACAATAATGTATCGTCAGAAATAAACCTCCCCTTCATATCCTACAAATGAAATGCTCAAATACTTGATTTGCAATCATTTAAACTGCGCAGTGCCTGGGGAATTCCCAGTGTGTTTTAATAACTATCACGTTTGTAGTTTCCATTCATAAATTTCCGTATTTATATTGCAACCGAGTTTTCTAAATCTAAATAATTATATTCGCGCTGCCGGAAGCACATTTTTTTTAGTTAATTTTGCAACATTTTAAGACATTTTTATTATAATGAGTGCATCCAAAAAAACGTAAGATTGAAGACGAGTGTCGGGTTTTCAAAGACGAATGGATTACCGAATATTGTTTTATGCAAGTTGGCAATAAATCTGTTTGCTTGCTGTGTCACGAATCAGTGGCTGTTTTTAAAGATTATAACTTAAAAAGACATTACCAGACAAAACATCACAATTTCGGACACAATCTAACATCTGAAGAAAGGAAAAGAAAATGCATGGAGTTGGTAAAAAAGTGTAAAGAAACAACAAACTGTGTTTACAAAACAGTCTTCAATTCAAGATGCTGCAACAGAGGCTAGTTTGGTGTTGTCACACAAAATTGTGAAATACAACAAGCCATTTTCTGATGGTGAATTTATTAAGGAATGTTTACTAGATGCAACAAACATTCTATGTCCAGAACAAAACAACAAATTTGACAGTATTACATTATCCAGAAGAACTGTTGTCAGACGTGTTGAAAAGATAAGTGAAGATTTGACCCTTGAACTTCAAGATGCAAGTAAGCATTTTTTGTGGTACTCTCTTGTATTGGACGAGAGTACTGATGTACAGGATACTGCACAATTATTAGTTTTTATACGTGGAATAAACAATTCTTTTAAACTCTTTGAAGAGTTACTGAGTGTTGAGTCAATCAAAGACACTACCACTGGCCTCGATATATTCAATGCTGTTAGTGGCTGTATTGAAAGAGCTGGGTTAATGTGGAACAAGATGGCCAGTATTACAACTGATGGTGCTCGTGCTTTAACTGGTAAAAACATAGGACTGATAAAGCTGATCAATGATAGGATTAAGTCAGAATATTCTGAACACGTAATATTACCACTTCACTGTGTGATTCATCAGGAAAGTTTGTGTAAATCTGTTTTAAAAACTAAGCATGTTATTGACCCAGTTGTCAGTGTCATAAACCTCATCAGATCAAGAGGACTCAATCACAGGCAGTTCAGAGCATTACTAGACGATCTAGAAACTGAACATTCTGATGTCCTGTACAGTTCGATGGTTGAGTCTTGGAAAGGTTTTAAGGAGAGTATGGGATCTTAAAGAAGAAATAGTAATGTTTCTAGAGATGAAGGGCATAGAATGGGACTTTAATACTAACATTGTTAATGCAGAGTGGAAGCTTGACTTTATATTTGCCATTGAAATAATGGAAAAGTTAAATGAACTGAATGTTAAACTTCAGGGCAATGGTTTGTTTGCACATGAAATGTATGTTCATGTAAAATCATTTCAAGCTAAACTCTCACTGTTTTCCAGACAAGCAAGTGAAAACATGTTTTGTCACTTCCCTTTGCTGAAACGAGAAACTATTTCTGATGAGATGAGTAAAAAATTCAAAGCTCAGTTAGATGTATTGGTTGAAGAATTTGGAAGAAGATTCCAAGAACTTGGAGCAGCACTTCAATGTTATCAATTCTCCTCTCAGTGCAGAAGCTGATAAAGCCCCAGTGCACATACAGTTGGAGTTGCTTGAATTACAAGCCAATTATTATCTGAAGGAAAAATTTAAGTCTGAATGTTTGTTGGATTTCTATGGTTCTTTGCCTGAACAATCATTCCCAAACTTAAAAAACTTTGCAGCTAAATTTTTGTCATTATTTGGATCTACATATATTTGTGAACAGGCATATTCTTGCTTAAAAATCAACAAATCTAAGAATAGGTCTTTATTATCTGATTGCAACTTAAATGCAGTCATGCAAATTTCTACAAGTAAACTTGTTCCAGATTTCAAAGGAATTATAAAATCTTACAAGCAATTACATACATCTCATTAGAAATCAGCAATAAATAAAATTGTGACTGTATGTGTATGGCGTTTTTTAAATCTTCATTAAAACTATTGATATGAACCCATATTGTAACTATATACAACATAATATTTGGCAAATATTGTTAAAACATTTGCAAAACTTTTTATCCATATTAGAAAATATACTGTTATAGTGTAAGTCTGTTAGAAATATAATTTATTTCAGAAGTTATCTACATTATGTAAAACTACCTTTGTTTACAATAAAAATATTTCATTGATTACTTACGAGAATTAAACAAAAATATACATAATATTATATGTGGCCCTCCAATAGCTTTACAATTTTCAATGTGGCCCTCTGACAAAAGTTTGCCCACTCCTGGGTTAGACAAAACAAGTATCTTAGTTTGTTCATAGTTGGGCGTGTGTTAGACAAAACAAGGATCTTAGTTTGTTCATAGTTGAGGTGTGTTAGACAAAACAAGGATCTTAGTTTGTTCATAGTTGGGCGTGTGTTAGACAAAACAAGTATCTTAGTTTGTTCATAGTTGGGCGTGTGTTAGACAAAACAAGTATCTTAGTTTGTTCATAGTTGGGCGTGTGTTAGACAAAACAAGGATCTTAGTTTGTTCATAGTTGGGCGTGTGTTAGACAAAACAAGTATCTTAGTTTGTTCACAGTGAGGCGTGTGTTATTAAAATAACATGAACAAATTATTGACTATCTTGCACAAAAATGCAAGTTATTAAACACGTTCAGTGCCCTTTCCGTTTCTTCACAATCGAAGAATGACTTCAATCCAGATAGTTTCCTCTAGTTAAGTTTTAACTAATCAGCCATTTTTATTCTTTACTTGTTATATTTTCTTGCTTTATAATAGTTTGTGTGCCCACATTTTCCCTATCACATATAATAGTTTGTTTGCCCCCATTTTCTCTATCATATATAATAGTTTGTGTGCCCCATTTTCCTATCACATATAATAGTTTGTTTGCCCCCATTTTCCCTATCATATATAATAGTTTGTGTGCCCCCATTTTCTCTATCATATATAATAGTTTGTGTGCCCACATTTTCTCTATCATATATAATAGTTTGTGCGCCCACATTTTCTCTATCATATATAATAGTTTGTGTGCCCCCATTTTCTCTATCATATATAATAGTTTGTTTGCCCACATTTCCCTATCATATATAATAGTTTGTGTGCCCCCATTTTCTCTATCACATATAATAGTTTGTGTGCCCACATTTTCTCTATCATATATAATAGTTTGTGTGCCCCCATTTTCCCTATCACATATAATAGTTTGTTTGCCCCCATTTTCCCTATCATATATAATAGTTTGTTTGCCCACATTTTCTCTATCATATATAATAGTTTGTTTGCCCACATTTTCTCTATCATATATAATAGTTTGTGTGCCACATTTCCTATCATATATAATAGTTTGTTTGCCCACATTTTCTCTATCATATATAATAGTTTGTTTGCCCACATTTTCTCTATCATATATAATAGTTTGTGTGCCCACATTTTCTCTATCATATATAATAGTTTGTTTGCCCACATTTTCTCTATCATATATAATAGTTTGTGTGCCCACATTTTCTCTATCATATATAATAGTTTGTTTGCCCACATTTTCTCTATCATATATAATAGTTTGTGTGCCCACATTTTCTCTATCATATATAATAGTTTGTTTGCCCACATTTTCTCTATCATATATAATAGTTTGTGTGCCCACATTTCCCTATCACATATAATAGTTTGTTTGCCCACATTTCCCTATCATATATAATAGTTTGTTTGCCCACATTTTCTCTATCATATATAATAGTTTGTGTGCCCACATTTTCTCTATCATATATAATAGTTTGTTTGCCCACATTTTCGCTATCATATATAATAGTTTGTTTGCCCACATTTTCTCTATCATATATAATAGTTTGTGTGCCACATTTCCTATCATATATAATAGTTTGTTTGCCCACATTTCCCTATCATATATAATAGTTTGTTTGCCCACATTTTCTCTATCATATATAATAGTTTGTGTGCCCACATTTTCTCTATCATATATAATAGTTTGTGTGCCCACATTTTCTCTATCATATATAATAGTTTGTTTGCCCACATTTTCTCTATCATATATAATAGTTTGTTTGCCCACATTTTCCCTATCATATCATGCTGAAGAGATGACAATATTGTACATCTAGACTACGCATCATGCACATGGTTAGTCGTTTGCAAATATTTCCCAAGAATGTGTCATATGTCCTGATAGATGTTTTTCATAGCTTTTCCATTTTTGCCTTCAAATGCTCTGTTGTTTCAAGGTCTATCAGGATGTAGGCACAGCATGGCGGGAATGCAAATTTTACCTGAACACCTCTTTCCCTACCTGGTCGTGACTATTTGTTCTATCTAGTATTACAGAATGTATCAGCGGTTCTCATCCTTCGTTTAGATAGCGACAGACACATATGAACAATAACATCTACACTTACATAGATTTAATTTGTCTAAAATAAAGTTGTCGTTTATTAATCTTTTCTCCCATTGAGTGGAAGTAGTACATAAAATGTGATTACGCTTCAAAAGGAAGGAGGTTCAAATCTCAATTTAACCTAATTAAGTAACCCAGTTTAATACAATGTGGTAAATACCGTGTTCAACACGTGTTTGTCTTTCAACAACGGTATATTGTGGGGGATGGGGTCAACAACGGTACATTGTGGGGGATGAGGTCAACACCAGGCCGTCTACATTTACTTCCTAAAGTTTCCCTGATGCCCGCCTGCCCAGCGTGTTCGTAGCGCGTTGGACGATGGGTGACAAGTTCCCCCTGTGAGTCGGTTCAATTCCGCAGGCTGGCAGAAATGCCACAGGTTCTCCAGATTTACGGTGTTCGTGGCACCGAACCGAAGGGTTATGATGTCCATGGCACCGAGCCGAAGAGATGAAATCTCAATTGTTTCTGGATCGAAAAAAAACGTTTCTCACGGAGTTCCAGAGAGCGACTGGAGAGCAGAAGTAACTATCTCAACCTCCATCCTCATTCTGGAAGTATTTGTCCAGTATGTCATACTTTACTTTGTAACAACCCTAACATGCGCGCTAGCCAGGAAATCCCAACCTGACTTCTTACCACGATGCACCGACCCATCGGTATATACAACAACATCATCATCAACATCATCACTTGAATTATCTTCTTTCAGCTGCTTATTGCGAGTTCAGCCTTCACGTTGTCCCAATCTCTACATTCTCTACCAAGAGTAATGGTAACGTTGCAGTAGTTAACCATTGGTATTCATTCTTCCCCTTTTGGTAGGCTCGTAACTATGGTGACCTGGCTAATTTCTATCTCAACTTGTGTCATCCAACACATGCACCGCTTGTATCTCAACACATACACCGCTTGTATCTCAACACATACACCGCTTGTATCTCAACACATACACCGCTTGTATCTCAACACATACACCGCTTGTATCTCAACACATACACCGCTTGTATCTCAACACATACACCGCTTGTATCTCAACACATACACCGCTTGTATCTCAACACATGCACCGCTTGTATCTCAACTATCTCAACTATCTCAACACATGCACCGCTTGTATCTCAACTATCTCAACTATCTCAACACATGCACCGCTTGTATCTCAACTATCTCAACACATGCACCGCTTGTATCTCAACTATCTCAACTATCTCAACACATGCACCGCTTGTATCTCAACTATCTCAACTATCTCAACACATGCACCGCTTGTATCTTCACGAAATTGATGCACTTACAGACATTATGGCAAGTTTTGTAGTTTGCATGCTATACGTTCATCATTGACCTCTTTGTCTCAGGAGACAATAGGTTTTGCGTCACGTAGTTTGTTCTGTACTGAATCACATTTCTTGTGGGTGTAATGGCCTATTCTGGAGTCGCACTCCTTGCCGCAGTTGCTACAGGTGAAACTGAAGACCGTAGCTGATACATAGGATGTTCTCTCTGCCCTCTGCGCTATCTTTTGATGCTATACAATTGGCTGCTAAAAAGACTTTCATTTGGTGACCTGCAGAAGATTGTCCTTTCCTGTCGTAGCCAACATTCTCGTTAGAAAACACGATAAGTCCTCAACCTGCTGGTATAAACACTGACACGTGAGAGGCACATGCACACAGAGAACTTGGTGTACAGTACTACACCAAAGTGCAGTGATTGTGAGACATCCAGAACTGCAGCAACTGAACATAACATACAAGTCAGACAAGAAAAATAGCTACAGCATTCTCAGCTTACCTTGTCTAAGAACCATCCTGACCCATACCTGACCCGTCAGTCATTTACTCAATCATAGAGTGACTTTACAAAAGTCATATTTTTTATTGTATGCACAGTATAGTAGCACTCTTCATCACTATCGACGGACAAACAACAGTAATAAAGTGTGTCTCTGATGTTTGTCTAATGTTTGTCTGATGTTTGTCTGATGTTTGTCTGATGTTCGTCTGATGTTTGTCTGATGTTTGTCTGATGTTTGTCTGATGTTTGTCCTGATGTTTGTCTGATGTTTGTCTGATGTTTGTCTGATGTTCGTCTGATGTTTGTCTGATGTTTGTCTGATGTTTGTATGATGTTTGTCTGATGTTCGTCTGATGTTTGTCTGATGTTTGTCTGATGTTTGTCTGATGTTTGTATGATGTTTGTCTGATGTTTGTCTGATGTTTGTCTGATGTTTGTCTGATGTTTGTCTGATGTTTGTCTGATGTTTGTCTGATGTTTGTCTGATGTTTGTATGATGTTTGTATGATGTGCAATAAATATTATGAAAAGTAAATTTCTATTAATAGTTACCACAGAATGTTCTACAAAATCAAATAAACATCAATAATTTATCAAACATTGAAAATGAAGATTGAGGCATATCCTTTACAAGACGTAGATATCAACCATAGTAAACAAGTTGTTGATTTATTTTCTAGGCACCACTTAAACGTTCAGTAGTTTGCCATTGCGTTCCGAACGGTGAGGTCTATTTTCACCATACGTAAAAATCCAATGGAACTAATTTGCTTCCAAACTTGCCCACCGTAGAATTTGAGCCAGGTACACTTGGGTTGTAATAGAGCTCACAACCGTTTAAAATACAGGCGCTCAAAGCATTATCATAAATATATATTATTATCCTTTATCAAATAGCTTGTTTTGAGCAGAACGTTGTCACTCTAACAGTCCCTTGAAATTTCACTCTCTCATAGGCCAGGTGTCCCGCTTCTGCAGCCATCATGTTCAAATCATCAGTTACATTCTGAACCTATCTTTGATACAGAACGAGAAGATACAGAAGGAGAAGATACAAAAGGAGAAGATACAGAACGAGAAGATACAGAAGGAGAAGATACAAAAGGAGAAGATACAAAAGGAGAAGATACAGAACGAGAAGATACAGAAGGAGAAGATACAGAAGGAGAAGATACAGAAGGAGAAGATACAAAAGGAGAAGATACAAAAGGAGAAGATACAGAAGGAGAAGATACAAAGGAGAAGATACAAAAGGAGAAGATACAGAAGGAGAAGATACAGAAGGAGAAGATACAGAAGGAGAAGATACAAAAGGAGAAGATACAAAAGGAGAAGATACAGAAGGAGAAGATACAAAAGGAGAAGATACAAAAGGAGAAGATACAGAAGGAGAAGATACAAAAGGAGAAGATACAAAATGAGAAGATACAAAAGGAGAAGATACAGAAGGAGAAGATACAGAAGGAGAAGATACAGAAGGAGAAGATACAAAAAGCGAAGATACAGAAGGAGAAGATACAAAAGGAGAAGATACAGAAGGAGAAGATACAAAAGGAGAAGATACAGAACGAGAAGATACAAAAGGAGAAGATACAGAAGGAGAAGATACAAAAGGAGAAGATACAAAAGGAGAAGATACAGAAGGAGAAGATACAAAAGGAGAAGATACAAAAGGAGAAGATACAGAACGAGAAGATACAGAAGGAGAAGATACAGAAGGAGAAGATACAGAAGGAGAAGATACAAAAGGAGAAGATACAAAAGGAGAAGATACAGAAGGAGAAGATACAAAAGGAGAAGATACAAAAGGAGAAGATACAGAAGGAGAAGATACAGAAGGAGAAGATACAGAAGGAGAAGATACAAAAGGAGAAGATACAGAACGAGAAGATACAAAAGGAGAAGATACAGAAGGAGAAGATACAGAAGGAGAAGATACAAAAGGAGAAGATACAGAAGGAGAAGATACAAAAGGAGAAGATACAGAAGGAGAAGATACAAAAGGAGAAGATACAGAACGAGAAGATACAAAAGGAGAAGATACAGAAGGAGAAGATACAAAAGGAGAAGATACAAAAGGAGAAGATACAGAAGGAGAAGATACAAAAGGAGAAGATACAAAAGGAGAAGATACAAAAGGAGAAGATACAGAAGGAGAAGATACAAAAGGAGAAGATACAAAAGGAGAAGATACAGAAGGAGAAGATACAGAACGAGAAGATACAGAACGAGAAGATACAAAAGGAGAAGATACAGAAGGAGAAGATACAGAAGGAGAAGATACAGAAGGAGAAGATACAAAAGGAGAAGATACAGAACGAGAAGATACAAAAGGAGAAGATACAGAAGGAGAAGATACAGAAGGAGAAGATACAAAAGGAGAAGATACAGAAGGAGAAGATACAAAAGGAGAAGATACAGAAGGAGAAGATACAAAAGGAGAAGATACAGAACGAGAAGATACAAAAGGAGAAGATACAGAAGGAGAAGATACAAAAGGAGAAGATACAAAAGGAGAAGATACAGAAGGAGAAGATACAAAAGGAGAAGATACAAAAGGAGAAGATACAGAAGGAGAAGATACAGAACGAGAAGATACAGGAGAAGATACAGAAGGAGAAGATACAAAAGGAGAAGATACAAAGGAGAAGATACAGAAGGAGAAGATACAAAAGGAGAAGATACAAAAGGAGAAGATAAAAAAGGAGAAGATACAGAAGGAGAAGATACAAAAGGAGAAGATACAAAAGGAGAAGATACAGAACGAGAAGATACAGAACGAGAAGATACAGGAGAAGATACAGAAGGAGAAGATACAAAAGGAGAAGATACAAAAGGAGAAGATACAGAACGAGAAGATACAGAAGGAGAAGATACAAAAGGAGAAGATACAAAAGGAGAAGATACAAAAGGAGAAGATACAGAAGGAGAAGATACAGAAGGAGAAGATAAAGGAGAAGATCAAAGGAGAAGATACGAGGAGAAGTAAGGAGAAGATACAAGGAAAACGAGAAGATACAGAAGGAGAAGATATAGAACGAGAAGATACAGAACGAGAAGATACAGAACGAAGCAATGCGCATTATACTTGGCTGCACCAAAGACACATCATGTGGAACAATGAGATACCTGTTGGACCTTACAAACATAAATAGTAAACGTGGGCTGTGTAAAAGAGTTCTCTTCTTCTTCTTCTCTTCCTCCATTTACGTCTATTTAGAAGTGTTGGGGGGAGGGTGGGGCGTAATGATCTTGTGTGTGCTTGTATTAAGGCACTTCATAAGCTAATATTCATTTTTGTTAGGCTGTTCTTGATGCAGTCGCTCCATCTTTTGCGTGGTCTTTCTCTTGCTTTGTACTTGTTATACTTTTCGGTGTGGCTCTCTGTGGTAAACGATACCAGGTCATTCTTGTCAGGTGTCTAAACCATTTAATCTGTTGTTATTTTATGAATTGCATGACTGGTTTCACATCGTAAAATCACGCAAGACTTTACACATCCTTTACACAATGAACTCCCGGACAATAAGGTGTTATCCCTTATATCAGAAGAACACATAGCTCATGTGATAATGAAGGCGAGGAAAGGTTTGCTGGCGATGAGGGTAATGGCTGTGGCGGATTGTGAACAAGCGCCATCTTTGTCTTTATACCAGGGTCTGGTCCTTTCTGTGCTTGAGTATGCGCTGGCGATCCTGTCTCTCAGTCATAGTCAGATAGAACGACTGGAAAGAATACAGAATGAGGCGATGCGCATTATACTTGGTTGCACTAAAGACACGTCGTGCAGGGCGATGCGCTATCTCCTTGACTATCCTACTATGGAGTATAGAATACTGATGAGCCGTGCACGAGCATACCTTCGAGTCAATGCTGACACACAACATCCTCTGCACTTGGAAATAAAGAGACAAAAAGGAAATAGGTTAAAAAGAGGAAAATCTTGGATGGGTAGGCCGAGGACTGTATTGAACAGGTGTGTACACTTGAAGACATTGATCCCGGTGAAGAATGGATACCAGTGCCAACAGGAATCGCTACATCCTTTTCTGTATGCATCGAACTTGATAAAGAATGCAGGCAACACAACCCACTTGTTGTGGAGGCAGAGGTTCAGGCATTAATTTCTGAGAACGCATCTGAGCATGATGTAATCATTTATACGGATGGTTCGGTGATTCGACATGTGCGGAGCTCGTGGGCTTTCACTGCTCAGGTCGGAGGTGCTGTTGTGAAGGAAGACAGTGGTGGTTTTGCCGTGACTACAAGCAGTCTCACTATGGAAATCATGGCGGTTACCAAAGCGATGATTTGGCTAGAATCACAGACTTTTATCCATGCATGTTTTCTCAGTGACTCAATGAGTATGCTCAGGAAGATTGAAACAGGATGGGCTAGGAGACAATGGATAGAATCGCTGGGGAGGTCTAAGCTGACAAAGATCAGTTTTATTTTTGTGCCAGGGCATGCAGGTGTAAGGGGAATGAACGTGCGGATAGGCTTGCAGGTATGGCTGCTGTCCAAAGCGGACGAGCAATGGACCAGGCTGATATTATAAATTCCTTAAGGAGAGAGGGCGTGTACATGATTCACGTAATAGCGGTGAATCCACAACACTAACCAGACTGCAAGAACTCAAAGTTAAGTGTGGTGTAGCTCGACAAGAACGCTATGCTGGCAGACAAAGGAGAATTGTAAACCAACAAAGAACCGGCGTCGTTAGTCGCCACACGCTGATGGACATACTGAGGGAGAGATCGGAGCACTTATGGACTAATTTGTTCGACGTGCAGTGATGGTGATCCGACGACTAAACTAAACTAAAGGTGTTATCCCGTCACAGTTCACCTGCTTCGATGGGTGCTTGGAGCTTAAGGTATTACCTGACAAGTGGACTGTAAGTACCGCACCAAACAATAATAATAAAATCAAGAAGGCTCCCGATCAAGATGGAACGTAAGAAATCACATTTAATGGACGACATTTCGAAGACTTGCATCATACTGAGAAAATATAGCGCACGTTTCTGTAATAATAATGATAATGGTTGATATGTCGTAGCGATGTGATATTGGTCCACTTACGGATATATATATATATATGTACAAGCACACATAAGTTCTTTCATAGACACACAGACATTTAAAACACATAGATGAGAAACAAGACTTGATAGTTCATGAAGATGTACAGTTAAAACACATAGATGAGAAACAAGACTTGATAGTTCATGAAGATGTACAGTTAAAACACATAGATGAGAAACAAGACTTGATAGTTCATGAAGATGTACTTATTATTATTTGAAGTTGTGCACCTATCCCCACCTCCCATACTTCCGTCTACATATCCCCATTTTATAACTTCTTTCTCACGTTTCTGTCAAAATGGAAAATTTCTTGTCACTTCCGTTTAAACATTGAGCATGTGAAATGCTTGTAGCTAGCCTAGACTAGTTAATATGCGCACCAGTATATGGGAAGTGTTTACCAGACATACATACGGCTTACTTTCCATGAGTACATTTTGGTGATGTACGTTAAGGTAGGATACTTGTTATGTCTGTTATTTCTCTTACATTCGACATATGTTGTAAGTTTGTCACATTTGTATTTTCTTCTCTCTCGTTGATCATTCGTAGATAAACAATTGGCTATTTCCTTGTCTTCTTATATTTCTCATTGCATCTCAGTGAAGTGTTGAAGAGAGATATAACGATCTTTTTCTTATCTTTCTCATTGCATCTCAGTGAAGTGTTGAAGGGAGATATAACGATCTTCTTCTTATCTTTCTCATTGCATCTCAGTGAAGTGTTGGAGGGAGATATAACGATCTTTTTCTTATCTTTCTCATTGCATCTCAGTGAAGTGTTGAAGGGAGATATAACGATCTTCTTCTTATCTTTCTCATTGCATCTCAGTGAAGTATTGGAGGGAGATATAACGATCTCCTTCTTATCTTTCTCATTGCATCTCAGTGAAGTGTTGGAGAGAGATATAACGATCTTCTTCTTATCTTTCTCATTGCATCTCAGTGAAGTGTTGGAGGGAGATATAACGATCTTCTTCTTATCTTTCTCATTGCATCTCAGTGAAGTGTTGAAGGGAGATATAACGATCTCTTTCTTATCTTTCTCATTGCATCTCAGTGAAGTGTTGAAGGGAAATATAACGATCTCCTTCTTATCTTTCTCATTGCATCTCAGTGAAGTGTTGAAGAGAGATATAACGATCTCCTTCTTATCTTTCTCATTGCATCTCAGTGAAGTGTTGAAGGGAGATATAACGATCTTTTTCTTATCTTTCTCATTGCATCTCAGTGAAGTGTTCAAGGGAGATATAACGATCTCCTTCTTATCTTTCTCATTACATCTCAGTGAAGTGTTGAAGGGAGATATAACGATCTCCTTCTTATCTTTCTAATTGCATCTCAGTGAAGTGTTGAAGGGAGATATAACGATCTTCTTCTTATCTTTCTCATTGCATCTCAGTGAAGTGTTGAAGGGAGATATAACGATCTCCTTCTTATCTTTCTCATTGCATTTCAGTGAAGTGTTGAAGGGAGATATAACGATCTTTTTCTTATCTTTCTCATTACATCTCAGTGAAGTGTTGAAGGGAGATATAACGATCTTCTTCTTATCTTTCTCATTGCATCTCAGTGAAGTGTTGAAGGGAGATATAACGATCTCCTTCTGATCTTTCTCATTGCATCTCAGTGAAGTGTTGAAGGGAGATATAACGATCTCCTTCTTATCTTTCTCATTGCATCTCAGTGAAGTGTTGAAGGGAGATATAACGATCTCCTTCTTATCTTTCTCATTGCATCTCAGTGAAGTGTTGAAGGGATATATAACGATCTCCTTCTTATCTTTCTCATTGCATCTCAGTGAAGTGTTGAAGGGAGATATAACGATCTCCTTCTTATCTTTCTCATTGCATCTCAGTGAAGTGTTGAAGAGAGATATAACGATCTTTTTCTTATCTTTCTCATTACATCTCAGTGAAGTGTTGAAGGGAGATATAACGATCTCCTTCTGATCTTTCTCATTGCATCTCAGTGAAGTGTTGAAGGGAGATATAACGATCTTTTTCTTATCTTTCTCATTGCATCTCAGTGAAGTGTTGAAGGGAGATATAACGATCTCCTTCTTATCTTTCTCATTGCATCTCAGTGAAGTGTTGAAGGGGGATATAACGATCTCCTTCTGATCTTTCTCATTGCATCTCAGTGAAGTGTTGAAGGGAGATATAACGATCTCCTTCTTATCTTTCTCATTGCATCTCAGTGAAGTGTTGAAGGGAGATATAACGATCTCCTTCTTATCTTTCTCATTGCATCTCAGTGAAGTGTTGAAGGGAGATGTAAAGATCTTCTGTGTGACTTGTCTAATATTATGTAAGTATTTTCTGTGTGACTTGTCTAATATTGTGTAAGTATTTTCTGTGTGACTTGTCTAATATTGTGTAAGTATTTTCTGTGTGACTTGTCTAATATTATGTAAGTATTTTCTGTGTGACTTGTCTAATATTGTGTAAGTATTTTCTGTGTTATTTGTCTAATATTATGTAAGTATTTTCTGTGTGACTTGTCTAATATTGTGTAAGTATTTTCTGTGTGACTTGTCTAATATTGTGTAAGTATTTTCTGTGTGACTTGTCTAATATTGTGTAAGTATTTTCTGTGTGACTTGTCTAATATTATGTACAGAAGACCGTCTGTGTTACTTGTCTAATACACTTTATAAGTAGATAATCATTTCTCTAAAGCTGTTCTTGATGTTGTCATCATTTGCGTGATCTTTTTCTTGCTCTGTGTTCATTACATTTTGTCAATATAACTCTGTGATAGACAATACCAGTAAATTCATACCATGTAACCCGACTATTGCTTGTTTGATAAGGGTTGGATTAAGTCTTTATGTGGTCGAGGCATGCTCCTTTCAACCAAAGATGGATGTTGTTTTGGTTATATCAAGTGTATTTGCATTATTGCTTGGTGTTGCCTTGTGGTGTAGAACTTGTCATAGAACGGACTATTTGTTGACGTGTCGTGATATGTGTGTGAAGTACTGTTGGTATTGATAACTAAACCATTAAATCTGTTGTTCTTTTTTATAAAGTGAATACCTGATTTTATTCCTAGTAATCTAATTTCTGTATTTCTATTTCCCCTTGTTACTCCTGCAGCTCTTTTACGACATCTAATTGTTGCTGTTATGATTTCCTGCTCATTAGCTGCCGCGAACGTCCATGTTTAACATTGATTGCATAACATTAGCCAACAAATAGTCCTTATAAGAACTGTTTCATTATCGTCTATTTCAAATATGGACAATGACAATAAAACTATCTAAAACATGTCTATTATCTAAATGTGAGAACAACCTGATCTATTTAACCAGAATTCAGAATGAAATCAAATTGGTTGATGAGAATGATCCGATTTAGTATTGTGAAACCACGACACTGGGCAACAACCCGGTAGCAGTGTGACGACACTGGGCAACAACCCGGTAGCAGTGTGACGACACTGGGCGACAACCCGGTAGCAGTGTGACGACACTGGGCAACAACCCGATAGCAGTGTGACGACACTGGGCAACAACCCGATAGCAGTGTGACGACACTGGGCAACAACCCGGTAGCAGTGTGACGACACTGGGCAGCAACCCGATAGCAGTGTGACGACACTGGGCAACAACCCGATAGCAGTGTGACGACACTGGGCAACAACCCGGTAGCAGTGTGAGGACACTGGGCAACAACCCGGTAGCCGTGTGACGACACTGGGCAACAACCCGATAGCAGTGTGACGACACTGGGCAACAACCCGGTAGCCGTGTGACGACACTGGGCAACAACCCGATAGCAGTGTGACGACACTGGGAAACAACCCGATAGCAGTGTGACGACACTGGGCAACAACCCGATAGCCGTGTGACGACACTGGGCAACAACCCGATAGCAGTGTGACGACACTGGGCAACAACCCGATAGCCGTGTGACGACACTGGGCAACAACCCGGTAGCAGTGTGACGACACTGGGCAACAACCCGATAGCAGTGTGACGACACTGGGCAACAACCCGGTAGCAGTGTGAGGACACTGGGCAACAACCCGATAGCAGTGTGACGACACTGGGAAACAACCCGATAGCAGTGTGACGACACTGGGCAACAACCCGATAGCAGTGTGACGACACTGGGCAACAACCCGATAGCAGTGTGACGACACTGGGCAACAACCCGATAGCAGTGTGACGACACTGGGCACAACCCGGTAGCAGTGTGACGACACTGGGCAACAACCCGATAGCAGTGTGACGACACTGGGCAACAACCCGATAGCAGTGTGACGACACTGGGCAACAACCCGATAGCAGTGTGAGGACACTGGGCAACAACCCGATAGCAGTGTGACGACACTGGGCAACAACCCGGTAGCAGTGTGACGACACTGGGCAACAACTCGGTAGATGTGTGACGACACTGGGCAACAACCCGATAGCCGTGTGACGACACTGGGCAACAACCCGATAGCAGTGTGACGACACTGGGCAACAACCCGATAGCCGTGTGACGACACTGGGCAACAACCCGATAGCAGTGTGACGACACTGGGCAACAACCCGATAGCCGTGTGACGACACTGGGCAACAACCCGATAGCAGTGTGACGACACTGGGCAACAACCCGATAGCCGTGTGACGACACTGGGCAACAACCCGGTAGCAGTGTGACGACACTGGGCCACAACCCGATAGCAGTGTGACGACACTGGGCAACAACCCGATAGCCGTGTGACGACACTGGGCAACAACCCGATAGCAGTGTGACGACACTGGGCAACAACCCGGTAGCCGTGTGAGGACAAAAGAAGAAGAAGAACCATATAGAGCACATATTGAAATTGTAAACATTCTTCAGTGACTGTAATACCACAATTTTAGGGCAGTGTAGGACAGGGAGGGGAGGTGGCGGGGGAGGCATAAACCTGAGCAAGTTAGTGGTCGCATGGCTAGTGCACTCACTGAGCAAGTTAGTGGTCGCATGGCTAGTGCACTCACTGAGCAAGTTAGTGGTCGCATGGCTAGTGCACTCACTGAGCAAGTTAGTGGCTGCATGGCTAGTGCACTCACTGAACAAGTTAGTGACTGCATGGCTAGTGCACTCACTGAGCAAGTTAGTGGTCGCATGGCTAGTGCACTCACTGAGCAAGTTAATGATCGCATGGCTAGTGCACTCACTGAGCAAGTTAGTGACTGCATGGCTAGTGCACTCACTGAGCAAGTTAGTGGTCGCATGCCTAGTGCACTCACTGAGCAAGTTAGTGATCGCATGGCTAGTGCACTCACTGAGCAAGTTAGTGGTCGCATGCCTAGTGCACTCACTGAGCAAGTTAGTGGTCGCATGGCTAGTGCACTCACTGAGCAAGTTAGTGGTCGCATGCCTAGTGCACTCACTGAGCAAGTTAATAGTCGCATGCCTAGTGCACTCACTGAGCAAGTTAGTGATCGCATGGCTAGTACACTCACCGTGAAACTATTCAGGTTAGATTTTTTATTTATGTCCCTGGGAAAAAAAACAACTTGACCATACCGGGGATCGCTCCCGAATGGAAACCCACGCTGTAATCTATTCGACCAGACGGTCATATAGAGGATTGGCAATGATATTTATAGAGGCAGCAAGCAGGGTATGTAAAGAAGAGGGCAACTAAGACTGTAATTCACACACGATGCAATAGAGTACTAGAACGTTACAACAACAGTGGCAGGCAGGACATATGACGTATGATAGAGAGATAGTAGGAAGAACTATTATGGCAGTGTAACAGCGTTCTGTACAGGACAGTCCACAAAACCATGGGTTCCCAAAGTGGGCGGTACCGCCCCAGTGGGTGGTGAAGCCGTCCAGGGGGGCGATAGTGGGTTCAGAAGCATTTGGGGGCAGTTTTTTCTCTCGTGATTTTGCGATTGAATAATCATAAAAAATTTGAATTCTACATTTTAGTTCATCTTATGCCCATCTTACACGATCCATTTTTTCATCAATTTTCTATTTCATGTATATAACAATTTGAAAATTGACCATGTATGACAGAAATATATATCAATTTTCTATGTCAAAGTGAAAATAGAGCATGTATATATATGGGGAGGATGGGGGCGTTGGCAAGCTGTTGTAAAAGGGAGGATGCGTTACAAAGTTTATGTCGTGCAAAGTGGGCGGTGGGTCGAAAAGTTTGGAAATCTATGCACTAAACGGTTGCTACTGTGTGGATGAGGATAATAAAACCAAATACTACTGTGTGAATGGTAATAGTAAAACCAAATACTACTGTGTGAATAGTAATAGTAAAACCAAATACTACTGTGTGAATAGTAATAGTAAAACCAAATACTACTGTGTGAATGGTAATAGTAAAACCAAATACTACTGTGTGAATAGTAATAGTAAAACCAAATACTACTGTGTGAATAGTAATAGTAAAACCAAATACTACTGTGTGAATGGTAATAGTAAAACCAAATACTACTGTGTGAATAGTAATAGTAAAACCAAATACTACTGTGTGAATAGTAATAGTAAAACCAAATACTACTGTGTGAATGGTAATAGTAAAACCAAATACTACTGTGTGAATAGTAATAGTAGAACCAAATACTAGTGTGTGAATAGTAATAGTAAAACCAAATACTGATGTGTGAATAGTAATAGTAAAACCAAATACTACTGTGTGAATGGTAATAGTAAAACCAAATACTACTGTGTGAATAGTAATAGTAGAACCAAATACTGCTGTGTGAATAGTAATAGTAAAACCAAATACTGCTGTGTGAATAGTAATAGTAAAACCAAATACTACTGTGTGAATAGTAATAGTAAAACCAAATACTGCTGTGTGAATAGTAATAGTAAAACCAAATACTACTGTTTGATTGATTGATAGAACCATCATCATTGCACTTCGGTGAGTAACCATGTGTGCCCCAATCTCTTTCTTACACAGTAAGATCTCAGCGGCAGTGCACTACTCCGTAGCACCGGCCAGGGTCCCCGACGTAATTTTAGAAGATGGTAAAAATATTTATTTATATTTAATCTTTCTAATGAAGTGTTCCAGGGCAGCGGCTTGCCAGCCTGTTCTTCTCAATTTTGAAATGGCAAACTTATATGCCTTTCTGTCATCTGGATATTGTTTCAGAGACCCCTGATTTCAGTGTAGGTGAGATCGAGTTCCTAGTCCTATCGGAGATGGACGATAAATCGGAGGTCCCGTGTTCAATTTGAGAACGTAAAAGAACTCGTCGAAAATTTCAAAAATCGAAAAGAGCAGGCTGGAAAGCCGCTGTCTGGGCAAAATGCATTATAAAAGATTTTTAAAAATATCTTCACTATCTTCAAAATTACATAGGGACCCTCGCCGGTGCTACGGAGTTCGTGCACTGCAGCTGAGATCTTCCTGTGTAAGAAGAGATCGGAGCACACATGGTTACTCACCGAAGTGCAATGATGATGGTTCTATCAATCAATCAATCAATCAAGAGACATTTCTTAATAACGTATTAATACATGAAAGAAAGACTATGAATCGACGGATTGTGACAGGAGTTACCCAATGTTCCATGGGCAACAACAACATCAGCATCACTCTAAATATTGTATCTAACTTTTAATTGATTGATTGATTGATTGAACTTGTGATTGTGACAGTAGTTACCCAATGTAGCAAGGACAATTACAACAACATTACTTTAAATTTCATATAACTGATGATTGATTGACTATATGAAATGGTAACCTGAGAAGATAGACTGTCAAGACTAGGTTGATCATCATCCTTCTTGCTAGTGACACCCATGTCAACTTGAATCTACAAACTTCACTTCTCAAATATTTAACTAAGACATGGCCATGTTTGCTGAACCGACCTGGACAAAATTGTACTTTACATTGATATTTATTCTGTCGTTATATTTGTGGAAAAGCTGTCATAAATTAATTTCAATATTCACCAGAAATTGTCGTCTCTTGGAAGTAACATCTTTCTTGCGAAATTTTCAATTCTGTAACAACCTTTGGTGGTGTCTGTGGCCTAGGGGATAGTGACTCGGTCTATTAACCCTGACGTTCTGAGTTCGAATCACGCTGCTATAAATTGATTCGCGTGGATTTTACAAAGGACAATGGCACCGCCCGTTCAGAAAGCAATGGCAAACTACTGAACGTAAGAAAAATCACAAACAGCTTTAAAAAAGCTGGGGTTGATTCGCAAAGTCCTGTAAAGGATATGCAATTAACTTTTTTAAACAACCTTTTTGGGTCTATGTTGGCGACCATGTCTTCATGTTTCCTGACACATCTTCATAGTATTTGACTTGTTGAAGTTTGTGTGTGTATGAATTACATGTTTTGCTCTTTTTATCAACATAGAAATTAAACAAACCAGTGAGTACAATTACTTCGGGGAAATTTTCACAGCAAATGGAAGTATCGATAAGGAAATCAACAATCGATGCACAAAAGCTAACCAAGTACTGGGACAATTAACACCACTGTTGTTACATATTTTTTTTTCCCGATCCAGAAGCACTTGAGCTTTTCAGCTCTTCGGCTCGGTGCCATGGACATCGTAACCCTTCGGTTCGGTGCCACGAACACCGTAAATCTGGGGAATCTGTGGCTTTTTCTGCCATCCCACGGAATTGAACCCGCACACACAGAGGAATAGTCACCCGTAGTCCAACGCGCTACGAACACGCTGGGCAGAGATTTGGCTGAAATCGGATGCACATGTCCTAAACGTGTAGATGTCTATGTGTTTATCGGCCTACCAAACCAATGTGCAACGTATACACATTCTTGGCAAAGATCAAACATATCACAAAGAGTTATTAAAATTGGTTGTAAAGAACGAACGCAAAGAAGAAGAAGACATAAAGAGATACCACTAAAAACTAAAGCAACGCTGATAAGAATGATTTTCTGGCCAACAAAAGGTTACCAGTGTCAAACATGGTCAATAACAGCAGCTAATGAGTGGAAAATCATAACGACAGAGATAAAGTGTATTAGAAGAGCTGCAGGTGTGACAATAATAATAATAATATAATAATAATTCCTCAACGTACAGTTATACGTTACATAGGGCCTGCAAGTAATTTCTCCATTCCGCTCTATCCTGGGAAACTCACTCAATCTCCTCCATGGAACTGAGACCGATATTTCCTGCCTCTCTCAGCAAAGTTCGCTTCAGGGTCTCCTTAGGTCGACCTCTCTTTCTTTAACCCTTTGCATCCCACTTTAATGCCTGCTTTGATATTCGTTGATCATTTCTCCTCAAGGTGTGCCCAACATATCTCCATCTTCACTTTCTTATAACAGTTGTCAGTAGTGGTTGACCAGACATGTCTCTGATTTCATCACTTCTTCTGAATTCGATCCATTTTATATTCATTATTTTTCGCAGACATCTATTTTCAAATGCATTCAACTTGCTTTCTATATCTTTAGTTATTTTCCAACTCTCGCTAGCATATGTTAGGATTGATACAACATTTGAATTGAAAATTCGTAATTTAATTTTAATACTATATAACTTGCAGTTCCATATTTTATTTAGACTTTTAAAAGCTGATGTTGCTTTGCCAATTCGTATCATAATTTCTTTTTAACATTTCCTGTGCAATCAAAATTGCTACCCAAATAGGTGAACTGCTCTGTTATTTTTATCATTTTAGATTCCAGTGTGATATCTGCATTACTTGCCATAGGTGTCTTCATTATATTTGTTTTTCATAGCTTATCTGCAGTCCGACTTTTGATGCTATAGATGACAAGTTGTCTGTTTTTCTTTGCATATCTTGGTTGTTTCTACTTAACAAGGCAATATCATCTGCAAAATCCAAATCTTCTAGTTGACTATTTTCTACCCAATCGATGCCAGTTTCGCCCCTGCAACATTTTCGCATCACTCAGTCAATGGCCACTCCAAACAATAGCGGAGATAGAATACAGCCTTGCTTTACTCCGGTTTCAACCATAAACCAGTCGCTGTGTCCACCATCAGTGCGAACTGCACACTGTGAACCATCATAGAGGCTCTTTATAATGTTTATTATTAGGTGTGACAATAAGAGACAAAATTAGAAATGAAGAAATCAGAAGACTGGATGTGAATCCAGTCATGCAATTCACAAAAGCGTTTTAAAATTAAATTGTTTGGACACCTGACAAGAATATGTCTGGTATCGATTACTACATAGAGACACACTGAACAAGTATAACGAGTAGAGAACAAGAGGAAGACCATACAAAAGATGGAGCAGCGGCATCAAGAACAGCCTTAAGACAATGAATAAACGCTTATAAAGTGCATTAGAACAAGTACACACAAGATCACTACATTCTCTCTTTCCCCTCCCCAACACTTCTATTGAGAAGTCAATGGTGGAAGTAGAGAAGAAGAAGAGCCTTTTTATGTCGTTTCTAGTGAGTGCTTACGTTGATCTATTGTCCTGCACATGCGGGTGCTTACGTTGATCTATTGTCCTGGACATGCGAGTGCTTACGTTGATCTATTGTCCTATACATGCGAGTGCTTACGTTGATCTATTGTCCTGGACATGCGGGTGTTTGCGTTGATCTATTGTCCTGGACATGCGAGTGCTTACGTTGATCTATTGTCCTGGACACGCGAGTGCTTACGTTGATCTATTGTCCTAGACATGTGAGTGCTTATGTTGATCTATTGTCCTGGACAGGTGAGTGCTTACGTTGATCTATTGTCCTGGACATGTGAGTGCTTACGTTGATCTATTGTCCTAGACATGTGAGTGCTTACGTTGATCTATTGTCCTGGACAGGTGAGCGCTTACGTTGATCTATTGTCCTAGACATGTGAGTGCTTACGTTGATCTATTGTCCTGGACAGGTGAGCGCTTACGTTGATCTATTGTCCTAGACATGAGAGTGCTTACGTTGATCTATTGTCCTGGACATGCGGGTGTTTGCGTTATCTATTGTTCTGGACATGCGGGTGTTTGCGGTAATGATAGAACGGACAGGATTGCATCAACAGCATTGATTGTCAGAGAATTGAGGATGGATAAGCGGGATGTTCTTCAGTCTCTTCACGACTACCTGTTGGATGAAGACATCTAAAGTAGATGTTGAATACCTCTGAAGACACTAAAGTAGATGTTGAATACCTCTGAAGACACTAAAGTAGATGTTGAATACATCTCTGAAGACACTAAAGTAGATGTTGAATATCTCTGAAGTCACTAAAGTAGATGTTGAATATCTCTGAAGACATCTAAAGTAGATGAATACATCTGAAGACACTAAAGTAGATGTTGAATACCTCTGAAGACACTAAAGTAGATGTTGAATATCTCTGAAGACATCTAAAGTAGATGAATACATCTGAAGACATCTAAAGTAGATGTTGAATATCTCTGAAGACATCTAAAGTAGATGAATACATCTGAAGACATCTAAAGTAGATGTTGAATATCTCTGAAGACATCTAAAGTAGATGTTGAATACCTTTGAAGACACTAAAGTAGATGTTGAATACCTCTGAAGACACTAAAGTAGATGTTGAATACATCTCTGAAGACACTAAAGTAGATGTTGAATATCTCTGAAGACATCTAAAGTAGATGAATACATCTGAAGACATCTAAAGTAGATGTTGAATACATCTCTGAAGTCAGCGAAGGTACACCTACATGGCAAGGGACACCAGTCAAATGGTAAAGCAAGCTTTCACGCAAAAATAAGTCGTCAGAAGCGCCAAACCAAGCGTCATGGCTAACGCCCGAATTCACAGTGGGAGAACGAAGAAGGAGAAGGAAGATGAAGATGTTGAATTTATCCATAGATTTAAGGAGTTACCCGCTGTACAAGTAGAACTGGATGCCTGGGTGATAGAGTGAGGAGTATATTTAACAAGGGAACTATCAGTATGAATACTCTTCGATATCTGCTTGGCGAGACTGAGCACCTATGGATCTGCCCGGAATATTATGTCGTCAGTTCAATAGCCAATAACCATTTCTAATAAGTTTTGTGTAGAAAGTCGAGTTAGCTTATCCAAGTATAAGTTTTGTGTAGAAAGTCGAGTTAGCTTATCCAAGTATAAGTTTTGTGTAGAAAGTCGAGTTAGCTTATCCAAGTATAAGTTTTGTGTAGAAAGTCGAGTTAGCATATCCAAGTATAAGTTTTGTGTAGAAAGTCGAGTTAGCATATCCAAGTATAAGTTTTGTGTAGAAAGTCGAGTTAGCATATCCAAGTATAAGTTTTGTGTAGAAAGTCGAGTTAGCATATCCAAGTATAAGTTTTGTGTAGAAAGTCGAGTTAGCATATCCAAGTATAAGTTTTGTGTAGAAAGTCGAGTTAGCTTATGCAAGTAGTAGTAGACTAGATTTGCTTCTTATAGTTCAATGTTTCCCTTTCCGTCAAGTCCATTCTTTAATCATCATCAAGTAGCTTGTCCTGCGCCGAATTTTGCTACCCTAAGAGTCTTTCGGAATTTCACTCTCTCAGGTTACAGTGGTTCTATTCTTGACACCCCAAATGTGAGCCCCGGTAACCACTCGGGCGTGGCAGGTTACAGTGGTTCTATTCTTGACACCCCAAATGTGAGCCCCGGTAACCACTCGGGCGTGGCAGGTTACAGTGGTTCTATTCTTGACACCCCAAATGTGGACCCCGGTAACCACTCGGGCGACCAAACTACTTCAATGTTCTTATTCTTATTTGTAACAGCTATTTTTGGAGGGTGTGGGAGGGTGTGGTGTTTCCTCTCTGGATATATATTCTCTCCGATCAGATCTTCTTCGGTGTGTACTGTCCGACATTGCTTCTGTATGTTGAAATATTGCAGTGCTCAAATTGTTTATGTTCAGATAATGTCATTGTCTTTTTCTTTTTCTTCTTCTTCTTCTTTTCGTTCGCCTGCTATGAATTCAGTCGTAGTCAGTGCATCCAGCATGGTGCATCTGACTGATTTTTGCATGACGGCTTGCTCTCCATATCAACAGTGTTCCTCGCCATTCAGTCGAGCCTTCTCCGACCTCAGAGGTTATGTAGTGGTCAACTTGAATATGTTCAAATAATGTAATAATCAACTTGAATATATTAAAATAATGTAATGGTCAACTTGAATATATTAAAATAATGTAATGGTCAACTTGAATATGTTCAGATAATGCATACAATGCACACTTAGCCAGACATGCAGTTATATAACTGGAGAAACATGTCTTGTAGGTGGAGTAGGATCTTGGTCAGTCCTAGTTTGTTGACTATTATTCTGAATTGTGCACAGACTACAAGACATGCAGGGAAAAGCGGATGCCCTTGCAGAAACGGTGCAACGGATTCTCTGTGCTTAAACTCAGACAATATAAGAGAAAAGTACTGCGAACAACGGATTGTCTGTGCTTAAACTCAGACAATATAAGAGAAAAGTACTGCGAACAACGGATTGTCTGTGCTTAAACTCAGACAATATAAGAGAAAAGTACTGCGAACAACGGATTGTCTGTGCTTAAACTCAGACAATATAAGAGAAAAGTACTACGAACAACGGATTGTCTGTGCTTAAACTCAGACAATATAAGACAAAAGTACTGCGAACAACGGATTGTCTGTGCTTAAACTCAGACAATATAAGAGAAAAGTACTACGAACAACGGATTGTCTGTGCTTAAACTCAGACAATATAAGAGAAAAGTACTATGAAACAACAATATACAGCAAGGCCCGATATTGATTGAGAGAAGAGGTATAGAAGATATTGATTGGGAGAAGAGGTATAGAAGATATTGATTGGGAGAAGAGGTATAGAAGATATTGATTGGGAGAAGAGGTATAGAAGATATTGATTGGGAGAAGAGGTATAGAAGATATTGATTGGGAGAAGAGGTATAGAAGATATTGATTGAGAGAAGAGGTATAGAAGATATTGATTGGGAGAAGAGGTATAGAAGATATTGATTGAGAGAAGAGGTATAGAAGATATTGATTGGGAGAAGAGGTATAGAAGATATTGATTGGGAGAAGAGGTATAGAAGATATTGATTGGGAGAAGAGGTATAGAAGATATTGATTGGGAGAAGAGGTATAGAAGATATTGATTGGGAGAAGAGGTATAGAAGATATTGATTGGGAGAAGAGGTATAGAAGATATTGATTGGGAGAAGAGGTATAGAAGATATTGATTGGGAGAAGAGGTATAGAAGATATTGATTGGGAGAAGAGGTATAGAAGATATTGATTGGGAGAAGAGGTATAGAAGATATTGATTGGGAGAAGAGGTATAGAAGATATTGATTGGGAGAAGAGGTATAGAAGATATTGATTGGGAGAAGAGGTATAGAAGATATTGATTGGGAGAAGAGGTATAGAAGATATTGATTGGGAGAAGAGGTATAGAAGATATTGATTGGGAGAAGAGGTATAGAAGATATTGATTGGGAGAAGAGGTATAGAAGATATTGATTGGGAGAAGAGGTATAGAAGATATTGATTGGGAGAAGAGGTATAGAAGATATTGATTGGGAGAAGAGTATAGAAGAGTTGATTGGAGAAGGTATAGAAGATATTGATTGGGAAAGAGGTATAGAAAATTGATTGAGAAGAGGTATAGAAGATATTGATTGGGGAAGAAGATATAGAAGATATTGATTAGGGAGAAAGAGATAGAAGATATTGATTGGGAAAGAGTATGAAGATATTGATTGGAGAAAGGATGAAGATATGATTGAAAGGTAAGAAGATATTGATTGGGAAGAGTATAGAAGATATTGATTAGAATGAGTTTTCAGACAAATAGTCAGAGCAAGATGTATCAGAAATAGTGGAGAGAGATGATATCTGATTAAAGAGGAAGAAGATTTGCATAAAAGTCAAGCAAGATATGCATTGCGTGAGAGATATAATGCAATGATTGGGAGAAATGGTTGAAGTATTGATGGGAAGAATGATCGAAGATGATTATCAGCGTTAGAAGATCATTGTTCTCTGACAAAGTCAGCATCAGACAAGTCATCCTGCACAAATGTATACATGACTGTCACTCCTGCAACAATGTCAACATCGATGTCATCTCCTGACATATGTCAACATAGAAATGTCATCTCTGCACACAATTCAACATCATGTCATCTACTGACAAATGTCAAACGACTGTCATCTCCTGCACAAATGTCAACATCGACTGTCATCTCCTGCAACAATGTCAAGCATCGATGTCATCTCCTGCACACAATGTCAGCATCGACTGTCATTACTGCACACAATGTCAACATCGACTGTCATCTCTGCACACAATGTCACATCGGACTGTCATCTCCTGACACAATGTCACATCGATGTCATCTCGACAATGTCAATCGAGCTGTCTCTCCTGCACACAATGTCAACATCGACTGTCATCCTACACTGCAACATGTTCATCTCCTGCACGACATGTCACTACTGTCATCACAATGTCAACATCGACTGTCATCTCCTGCACACAATGTCACATCGACTGTCATCTCACCTGCACATGTCTCTGAACTGTCAACATCGACTGTCATCTACTGCACACAATGTCAACATCGGCTGTCATCTCCTGCACACAATGTCAACATCGACTGTCATCTCCTGCATACAATGTCAACATCGACTGTCATCTCCTGCACACAATGTCAACATCGACTGTCATCTACTGCACACAATGTCAACATCGACTGTCATCTCCTGCACACAATGTCAACATGGACTGTCATCTCCTGCATACAATGTCAACATCGACTGTCATCTCCTGCACACAATGTCAACATCGACTGTCATCTACTGCACACAATGTCAACATCGACTGTCATCTACTGCACACAATGTCAACATCGGCTGTCATCTCCTGCACACAATGTCAACATCGACTGTCATCTACTGCACACAATGTCAACATCGACTGTCATCTCCTGCACACAATGTCAACATCGACTGTCATCTCCTGCATACAATGTCAACATCGACTGTCATCTCCTGCACACAATGTCAACATCGACTGTCATCTACTGCACACAATGTCAACATCGACTGTCATCTACTGCACACAATGTCAACATCGACTGTCATCTCCTGCACACAATGTCAACATCGACTGTCATCTCCTGCATACAATGTCAACATTGACTGTCATCTCCTGCACACAATGTCAACATCGACTGTCATCTACTGCACACAATGTCAACATCGACTGTCATCTACTGCACACAATGTCAACATCGACTGTCATCTACTGCACACAATGTCAACATCGACTGTCATCTCCTGCACACAATGTTAACATCGACTGTCATCTCCTGCACAGAATGTCAACATCGACTGTCATCTACTGCACACAATGTCAACATCGACTGTCATCTCCTGCACACAATGTGAAAATCGACTGTCATCTCCATTAAAACAAAGCTCAGGATATTCAGCTCAAATATATAATCTGTGTTGCTGTATGACTTGGAAAAGTGGTGAATCACCAAGTTAAATACAAATAAGATTCATACTTTTGCCAATGGATGTTTTCTGTAGATTCCCAGGCTGAGATTGTATGACAGAGATGACAACATAGAGACGTGTGGATAAGTACAGGACGGGAACCCATGATAACCCAGGTTAAGAGGAGAAAATGGCGACGGGTAGGACATACCCTGATGAAAACAGTCGAATGTCACTAGACAAATACTTGAGTGGAACCCGCAAGGAAAACGGAAAAGGGGACGTCCTAACAGACCTGGATATAGTCTTCCCGAGGTAATGAGGGGTACTGGACTATCTTGGAAGGCTATAAAGAAAACAGCCATATACCGGGAAAAGTAGTGAACAACTGTTGAGATCCTATGCTCCACGAGGAGCAGAGTGGAATAAGTAAGTCATTCTAAATTATGCAATCTCTGTCTCTGTGTTTTATGCACGGACACTGTATCGTATCTGATAATGTAGGTCAGTCTGAGACAGACGGAGACACTGTATCGTATCTGATAAAGTAGGTCAGTCTGAGACAGACGGAGACACTGTATCGTATCTGATAAAGTAGGTCAGTCTGAGACAGACGGAGACACTGTATCGTATCTGATGATGAAGGTCAGTCTGAGACAGACGGAGACACTGTATCGTATCTGATAATGTTGTCAGTCTGAGACAGACGGAGACACTGTATCGTATCTGATGATGAAGGTCAGTCTGAGACAGACGGAGACACTGTATCGTATCTGATAATGTTGGTCAGTCTGAGACAGACGGAGACACTGTATCGTATCTGATGATGAAGGTCAGTCTGAGACAGACGGAGACACTGTATCGTATCTGATGATGAAGGTCAGTCTGAGACAGACGGAGACACTATCGTATCTGATAATGTAGGTCAGTCTGAGACAGACGGAGATACTGTATCGTATCTGATAATGTAGGTCAGTCTGAGACAGACGGAGACACTGTATCGTATCTGATAATGTTGGTCAGTCTGAGACAGACGGAGACACTGTATCGTATCTGATGATGAAGGTCAGTCTGAGACAGACGGAGACACTGTATTGTATCTGATGATGAAGGTCAGTCTGATACAGACGGAGACACTGTATCGTATCTGATAATGTTGGTCAGTCTGAGACAGACGGAGACACTGTATCGTATCTGATAATGTAGGTCAGTCTGAGACAGTTTTACAGGTAAAAAAATGGTTGTATAATCATTTTATTCAAGTATCGATTAATCTATTTTTTGATTACCTGCGATCTATATTAACACAGGCCTTACATGGTGTAAGCACATAAGTCACAAGGCTAGAGATCCTTGAACACTATTGTCGTTACAGCAAGTGCGAGATATATGTTCAGATATTATGTGCTTTAATACTGACTGGTTGACGTTAGGTAACCTCCCTCTGTATTAGGCAAACACGCACACATAAACCGACACACACACACACACACGATATACATTATATGCAGCACATACACCATCATCATCATCAGGTGCCGTGCCGGCTGGCGTAGGCGATCATGGATCTCCACAAATCTCTGTCGTTGATGTTTGCTATCAACCCAGATGTTGACGCTCTACCGTGTCATGAAGTCAGGCTATCCAACATTTTCTCTCTCTGTCTTCATCTGTCTCGTCTACCCTCGTTTTACCGGTTGTCACAATGTGTTCTAAACCTCCCTCCTCATCACATGCCCGAAAAATGATGACTGCCTCTTTCTTATATTGATGATAAGCTTTCTCGGTGTCTTGATCTCATTGAATACCTCAACATTAGTCATTTTAGCAGTCCATGGGATTCTCTTTCTGATATTGATGATAAGCCTTCTCGGTGTCTTGATCTCATTGAATACCTCAACATACACATACAAAAACACAAACTGCTCATGCAGACAGCACACACACACACACACACACATGTATATACACACATATAAACATTAGAGAAACAAACATGTTGTACAGAGTATGTCCACGGTTAAGGTAGTCCTTTGTGTTTCTTTCATAGACTGGGGAATTTGAAATGCAGCTTGGCCGAACCGTTGCTACGCGTCGTACACGTTCACATTTGATTTATGTCCCAGGTAACGCAAACCTGTGTAGAGAGACTGGTGTTCTTATCGACTCGACAAATAGTAGACAGGCATGTCAATCTCTCAGAAAACATATCATCATCATCATCATCAAATAGCTTGTCCCTTCAGGAACTTGACTCACATGACAGAAGCCCTGAAAAACTGAAGTGCAAGTTGACCGGCGCCAGCAGCAATCATTCTATGCTTATCAATGAAATCCTGCACCCATCGTCGGCTAGGTCTTCCTCTTGCTTTTCTTCCAGGCACTATTTCCTCCAGAATTATCTTCTCTAGGCCCTCATGTCGTATAATGTGTCTGAAATATTGAATTTGACTTGGTTTTTATGTTCTTTAATAACCAACTCTTGTAGATCATCTGAGACTTGGTTTTTATCTTCTTTAATAACCAACTCTTGTAGATCATCTGAGACTTGGTTTTTATGTTCTTTAATAACCAACTCTTGTAGATCATCTGAGACTTGGTTTTTATCTTCTTTAATAACCAACTCTTGTAGATCATCTGAGACTTGGTTTTTATGTTCTTTAATAACCAACTCTTGTGGATCATCTGAGACTTGGTTTTTATGTTCTTTAATAACCAACTCTTGTGGATCATCTGAGACTTGGTTTTTATGTTCTTTAATAACCAACTCTTGTGGATCATCTGGCCGAATGGACTGGAGCGCGACTCCTATACGGGAGACATGGGTTCAATCCACAGCAAGACCAAGGGGTTTTTTAAGTCGAGGGCATGAAGAAAACGTCCTAACCTGGGACAGTTTCGCAACGACTGCACTAGCCATGCAGGCATCAAATTTCATAAGCTCATGTACCTCCTGTTCTAAAACCACTCAAAAAGCGCTATTATATGCATTTTAAACAAACACAATAACCAACTTTCTTTAATATCAAGCTGTTGCAAAACAGAAGCATTTGTTCTCTTCACTGTCTATGATATTATAAGTACTCTTCTGTCTTCTTTCTTTTCTACCTTTGTTCTTCTCTGTTCTTTTGTCACTAGACGTAACTGGTTTAACTGATGATCGGTTTCCGAGATAATGCACGCTCGGTCGCTTGATATGGTGTGGTATTGTGGAGTTTTAAGATGTCTGTAACTCCATCAAACCCATCTTTTTCTTGGTCTGCCCCTTCCTCTTGATGATTCCATTTTCAGGTTGTACGCTCATGCAACTGGTGTATTCGGGTTCATTCTCACCAAGTGACCAACAATTTGAGTCTCTGTTTTTCAATAAATCTAATAGCAGGTGTTGTTCCGACTGTTCTTCTAATTTCCTCATTTCTTATATGGTATCTTCTTGTTTTATTTACTGCTTTCCTCAAGCATCTCATTTCAGAGGCGTAATTTTCCTTTCTTGTTCTTTTGTCAGTGTCCATGTTTGGGGCTGGTAGCATAGTGTTGGTATGAAGATTGCATTTATAATCTGTCTTTTAGTCTATACTTAAATTGCTGGGTGTTTCAAGATTGGGGTAAGCTGGTATGTAATGTTGTTGGCTTGCTGGATTCTAGTTTCAATCTCTCTGTCCAGTCTACTATCAGATGTTACTCTTCTGTAACATTTGCATTTAAAGGCATTGATGATCTTCTATGCCGCTTTGTCAGTGGTCCATGTCTCACAACCATACTTTGCCAAGGTAAAATAAAAAACCCCCAAAAACAGGTTCCTGAGTTTTGTTCTTATGTCAGATCCCGTTCATAGGTTTGCTAGTTCTTTTATTTTTTGCAAAGCAATGCTCAACCTTCTTTTAATTTCTTTTATAACATTCCCGTCACTTGTCAGCAATGCCACAAGGTACTCAAAGCTGTTGAATTTTTTATATTTTGTCAGCTAATTTCTTTCTTAATTCTAAAATTGTCCTCTGACAAGAATATATTATGGGATGCTCGCAGCGGGTATAAATTATGGGTTGTCTCACATTGCAGAAATAAATTATTGGTTGTCTCACATTGCAGGAATAAATTATGGGCTGCCTCACATTGCAGGAAAAAATTATGGGTTGTCTCACATTGCAGGAATAAATTATTGGTTGCCTCACATTGCAGGAATAAATTATGGGCTGCCTCACATTACAGGAATAAATTATGGGTTGTCTCACATTGCAGGAATAAATTATGGGTTGTCTCACATTGCAGGAATAAATTATGGGTTGCCTCTCATTGCAGAAATAAATTATTGGTTGTCTCACATTGCAGGAATAAATTATGGGTTGCCTCACATTGCAGGAATAAATTATGGGATGTCTCACATTGCAGGAATAAATTATGGGTTGCCTCTCATTGCAGAAATAAATTATTGGTTGTCTCACATTGCAGGAATAAATTATGGGTTGCCTCACATTGCAGGAATAAATTATGGGATGTCTCACAGTGCGGGTATAAATTATGGATTGTCTTACATTGCAGGAATAAGCAGAGATTTATACATTGGCTTCTTTTGTGCGCTGCATACGTGATGTCTTTTACTGTCTTTGTTATTTCTGTTGATCCACCTTTTGCATGGGCGCCATTTTACGTTGCATCTAATGTATCTAAATAACATTGTACTTTGAGCCTGTTGGTAATCTAGTTTTGTTGCCAAACCATTTAATTTATTGTTAATTTACGGTTTGTGATATCTTCATTTCTAAATCGGTATTTTCTTGATACCACCAGAACTCTGGTAACCACTGTATCTCTGTCGTGACTCCTGTCCCTCTACTGTCCCTCTATGTCCCCATCTAGCTTCGACACTGATAGAATAATGATGGGAGAAAGATTGTGTTGAATAATTCTCTTTTTAGTGTTCATGGTGCCATGCTTGAATTGTAAAAACTGGTGCCATTTGTCTGTGATTTGAGTTGTTTTCTTGTATTATTTTTCTCTCTTCATCTTTTAATGTCCATAGTTATTCTTTCATTTGTTGAATTCTCTCTCGTGTATGGTCCATAGTTATTCTTTCATTTGTTGAATTCTCTCTCGTGTATGGTCCATAGTTATTCTTTCATTTATTGAATTCTCTCTCGTGTATGGTCCATAGTTATTCTTTCATTTGTTGAATTCTCTCTCGTGTATGGTCCATAGTTATTCTTTCATTTGTTGAATTCTCTCTCGTGTATGGTCCATAGTTATTCTTTCATTTGTTGAATTCTCTCTCGTGTATGGTCCATAGTTATTCTTTCATTTGTTGAATTCTCTCTCGTGTATGGTCCATAGTTATTCTTTCATTTGTTTAATTCTCTCTCATGTATATAAAATCTGTTGAGTGCGCAGGCAATCCACTGAATCACTACAAGCGTCCAACAATTTGCAGAATTACATTTATCTTCGTTCTGGGGCACATGGGTGTCGTTGTCAATGAGAGAGCAGAAAGACTGATTGGCTCTGCCACCATATAAAGGGGTCAGCCAATGGATAGAGCTGACATTCTGAACACATCTCATAGAGTGTGGCAGCAAAGAGTATTTTCCTTTAACCAATCCACGTCAACTACTAGATTGCAAGAGCTGGAATTGAAGATTGAAGTGGCCGGGCAGAAAAGAACAGCACAACAGGTATATGAGTAGGCTCATCAATCAACATCAAACTGGTACGTTCAGTCGCTGGACGCTGTTGGAGATATTGAGAAAGAGATCGGAGCACCTACGGACATATATGGAGTGCGATGAAGATATTCCAAACTGAAACTGAGCGAGGTTCGCCACATTCCAAACCGATATGTGTACATTACATCACGTAACACGGATGTAGTTTGTTATTGCTTGCATGTATCTGCTTGTGACATGGTTACAAATAAACACATTTTACCTGTTGTTGTTGTTCTGATGTTTTCCCCCAGGACTATATAAAGCACAGACTATCTATATACAGCAGCATCAGTACGACAAACAAGTCTTGAAAATGACAAGGATAATGAGGGCGACGATCGCAGTCTGTTTGGTGATGACATTACTAATGGATGTTTATGCTGTGCAGCCTAATTGTAAGTACAATATCTTGTTTATCAAGTCAGTTTGTATAATTAGTTATTATTACAACAGGCGTATTGTTTTGCTATTCTCATTGACCTTGTCTCTGTTTTTCATGAGATTGCTAGGATTATTGAATGAGCTACGGAGTTCGTGCTTTGTACAACATTCTTGGCAGGTGGTGCTCCATTTCTGACGACAGGGACGGGGCAGTATGGGGAAAACCGGTGCAATGAAGTCAATCTTTCGTCTTTGGACTTTTTGGAGTCAGTTTTTGGAGTCAGTTTTGGGGTCAGTTTTGGGGTCAGTTTTGGGGTCAGTTTTTGGGGTCAGTTTTTGGGGTCAGTTTTTGGAGTCAGTTTTTGGAGTCAGTTTTGGAGTCAGTTTTTGGAGTCAGTTTTGAGTCAGTTTTGGAGTCAGTTTTGAAGTTCTCCTCAGTATTGTTTCTTCAATCGTCTGTTAACATTATCACGTGACAGTCTATAGTTAGTTTGTTCCTTTCGTGCCAAAGGCGGCACATAGGGCAGAGGTTTTAGATCTCCATGTGATGCGGTTCGTTGCTAGCAGTTGGAGATCTTGTATGGTTTTACATCACAATAGTTTACTTTCTTGTTGGATGGTTCTTCGAAGAGTGGTCTTAGGTCTTCCACATTTTCTTTTCCCAAACTGGTGACCACATAAGAACTTGTCGATTTAGTCTCTGTTCGTCTGATCTAAGAACATGACCTAAATATTTCCAGCTTCGTTTCCTTATAATACGAAGGCGAGTCAATAAGTAAGCCACAATGTTATGTGGGATGGTACGTAAATGTAGTTGGTGTTTTCTAAAGGTGTCATTAGGTGACAGCAACATCCAACTTTATATTCCCGTTCGCCAGGTGGCGCTGTGTGTCTCATGCGCATGCGCATAAACAAAATGGCGACTGTACTTACGGATGGTACAACCAAAGAACAACGTGCTGTTGCACGTTTTTTTTGTGGGAAAATAACTACAGGCAAAGGACATTCATAAGGAAATGCTTCCTGTTTATGCTGACAAATGTTTGTCTCGTAAAGCGGTGCATATCTGGGTAGAAACATTTTCTCAAGGACGCTCTAAAAGTGTTGATGGAATCCGATCTGGTCGTCCTGTTGAGATCGCAGCAGAAGCATCCGTGCAGCGGATGGAAGAGAAGATTAGAGGTGAGAGACGAGTAGCGATAGACTCTATAGCATCTGCAATAGGGTGCTCACGTGGTTCAGCATACAGCGTAAAGCATGATCAATTGAAATTTAATAAAGTGGGCTCAATGTGGGTACCCAGACAATTGAAAGAGGAACACAAAATGAACCGATTTGGCCTGTCCTTGCATCATCTCTGTCGATACGAAGATGAAGGAGAAGAGATGCTGAACAGGATTGTTACTGGGGATGAATCATGGGTGCATCACTACCAGCCCGAATCAAAGCGTGCTTCAATGCAGTGGAAACATTCTTCTTCGCCTTGTGTCCAAAAATTCAAGGTTACGCCATCAGCAGGGAAGGTCATGCTGACGGTGTTCTGGGATTGTCAAGGAGTGCTTTTAAAGAATTTCAAGAAGAAAGGTAACAATGTGAATTCCGAATCGCACTGTGAAGTTCTATCGATGCTTCATGATGCAATTCGAAAAAAAAACCTCCAGGACTGCTGACTAGAGGAGTGTTGTTTCTTCACGACAATGCCAGACCACACACGGTTCGATTAACTCAGGAGAAAATTAAACAACTAAGGTGGAAAGTTCTGGAACATCCACCTTACAGTCCCGACTTAGCCTCTAACGATTTCCACCTTTGTGGTCCACTGAAAATCCACCTTGGCCGGAGACATTTCGCGAATGGCGCCGAAGTTGAAAGTGAAGTGAAAACGGGGTTTAGAAAACAGAGCCCGCAGTTCTATGCAACCGGATTGGGAGAACTGATAAAACGATGGGATAAGTGCATCAATGTTGCTGGAAATTATGTTGAGAAATAAATGGACAATGTATGCATAAAAATAAACTGGTTTCAAGTTGTTATCATGGTTAGTTATTTTTCTATAGCCATTTGTAGCTTACTTATTGACTTCCCTTCGTATTTGATACGGGTTGTTGGCAGCGCCGGATTAGCCTAGTAGCAGAAGTAGCAAATGCTACGGGCCCCGCGCTTCTGGGGGCCCGCGCCTATGTGACAAAGATGAAAAGGAAAAAAATAACCAAGATGTTATATCAAAAACACGCAAACTGTCTGAATTTTTAAATGTCGTGTGTGATGGTGCTGAATCCAACGAAATCGAAGCAGAAAATACAGAAGTCGCGTCTCACTGTGTAGTAGATGAAGGCAGTGCTATAGAAAAATCATCATTACCAATATTACCATTAAGATCAGCAACTCTTCACGATTTAGTCACATTTTCCACAAGACAAACTGAAATCAAATGTACCGCAAGTCCTCCCAATTTAGCCATATCATCTTCAAGCCAAAGAGAGGCAGAAAGCACAGCACATGCTTCCAATGTAACATCTTCTACAATCCAAAAACACAACGAAAGTAAAATGTACTCCAACGATATTAGTGAATGGCCAAGCAACTGCAATCGAGATTATTGGATTGTGAAAGAAAGTACCGAAGTGCAACATATGAACAGTGATTTCATGTCTTAAAAAAAACACCCCAAAAACCATACGATAAAGAAAACAATCCCCGATTTTGTCGAAAGTCGTTTTTCACATACACGCATAAACAACGAACAAAACTCACGTGAGAGAGAGATTGGTTGTGTTATACAGAAACTAAAGGACAACTGTTCTGTTTTGTTTGCAAAGTGATTGATTTAGGCTGTGCCATAGAGTGACTGTGTATTTGGAATACTCCGGCAGTTAAAATCTATTACAGAGGAAGAGATCTTGAAAAGAACTTCAAATATTGTCAGCTCTTACCAAGAGGATTTGGAAGAAAGCCTAGGCGACGAACTTATGCAGTTCACTGAACTTCTTAAAATTAATGTAGCTGCTGCTATTAGCAACGAAAAGCATGAGGCTCTTGAACTGCAATTTTATAAACTTATAATGGAAAATTCATTAGAGTCGTGTTTCCCAAATGTAGAAATAGTCTTACGAATTTACTTGTCTTTAATGATTTCTAACTGCAGCGGAGAATGTTCTTATTCAACATTAAAGCGTATAAAAAGAGAGTTAGGAAACATGATGGGACAAGATCGTCTAAATAACCTCACCTTAATGAACATTGAATGTAATTTACTTAGAGAAATTGATTTGTCTAGTGCTATCTCTAAATTTGCTCACATTAAATCGAGACAAGTTTGTTTGTAAAAGTTGTGTTTTATTTTATTATCATACAAAACCTAGGGCCCCGCGCTAAAATTTGCTACGGGCCCCGCGCTAGCCTAATCCGGCACTGGTTGTTGGTGTGTTCTATCTCTCACTGTGTTGTCATAAACTAAATCACTCCATTTTATATTTATTGAATTCAACCACACAAGCAACCCACAAACTAACGAGCAATCTTTGCACACTTGCAGAACAGGTTGGTCTCCAGATTAATTCTGCCAAGACCAAAATTATGGACCTCACAAACTCGACAGACAACATCGTAATAAATGGCCAAACACTGGAGAAAGTTGCAGACGCAGAAAACTCCAACAACCCTTGGCGCGTAGTGTTATGCTTAGTATTGGGGGAGAGTCATGACTTTCTTGCAGACACAGAAAACTCAAACAACCCTTGGCGCGTAGTGTTATGCTTAGTATTGTGGAAACTTCTACTCAAATAGAGTCTACCGATAACACTGCAGTATCCCCTCGTTTCTAGCGCAAATAGAAGCTCTAGAAACCCCACACATTGACCACACTAAACAATCTGCATGTAATTAGTCTAAAAGGCGACTTCCACGATTGCCCTAGAACAACCACATGTTGACCTGTGACCTTTGTGTGATTTACGCCAAATAGAGTACTGAGCGACAACCTGTTCAGACAGGGTTTGCGCTCACTCAATCGGTTTTCGGCTGCTTATTATAACCTTTATTTAATGTAATCCAAAGAGTGCTCACATGGTGTGGACGCCATCCTACGTATTTAGGACAATCGCATCCGAAAAGTGTGGACCTTTGCTAATATTTGGATATGTACCAGGAAACATTTTCGGCTTTGTTTTTCTGGATACATTGAGGTTATTCCGGATTAAGAACATTCTCAACCGAAATGGGGTGCGTGTCGGCACAAGACAATTTGCAGTTTTTATTCTGTATTTTCCCTTTACAAGGACGGGAAACATTAGGCTGAACACAAGTAAACTAGATGGGCAATTTCATCTACTCCGCTGGGAAGATGCATGCTTTCAATATTCTGATCGTTGTTTTCATATCAGTTCAGTTCCATAATGTTTTTATTGTTACATTTTTTGTGAGACTATGTTTGTTCTTTGCATTTCATTCATCACATTTCTTTTATCAGCTACAACAACACATTAACAGACTCAAGTTAGCATGTAACGAATACAACATGAGAATAAACATCGACAAAACAGAAGTAATGACATTCGCCAGAGAGGAAAGCACTACCAATATCTGCATCGACAATCGCCCACTAAAACAAGGAAAAGACATATACCTGGGGAGTATTTTTCAGCAAACGGAAGAATAACTAATGAAATTCAACACAGATGCAACAAGGCAAATCAAATGATAGGACAAACAGCTCCAATTTTAAGATTTAAACACGTCACCATGAACACAAAAAGAGCAATGTTCAACACAATCTTTCTCCCCACATTATGCTACCAGTGCCAAACCTGGACGCTGACAACAAATGATAGAAGAAAACTAGTCACGACAGAGATGAAGTGTCTACGCAGAATGCTGGGTGTAACAAGAAGAGACCGGTTGAGAAATGAAGACATCAGGAAAAAGTGGGTACAACAGTACTAGACTTCATCAAGAAACAAAAAATTAAGTGGTTCGGCCAAGTAAGCAGATTACCATCAGACAGTGCACCCCAAACAGCAATGCTGCTCCGATACAATGGGTAGAAAGCAAATGGCCGGCCAAGCAAAAGATGGACCTCAGAGATAACAGAGGGGACGAAAGAGACTATCTACGAAGTGCATACTAGGGCCCGTTTTAGAAATCTCTTATCTGACACTGGAGGCAAACAAGATTCGAGAAAGAAAGAAACCGACATATCACATTTCTTTTATTAACAGTGAACCGAGATATCATCACATTTCTTTTATTAACAGTGAACCGAGATATCATCACATTTCTTTTATTAACAGTGAACCGAGATATCATCACATTTCTTTTATTAACAGTGAACCGAGATATCATCACATTTCTTTTATTAACAGTGAACCGAGATATCATCACATTTCTTTTATTAACAGTGAACCGAGATATCATCACATTTCTTTTATTAACAGTGAACCGAGATATCATCACATTTCTTTTATTAACAGTGAACCGAGATATCATCACATTTCTTTTATTAACAATGAACCGAGATATCATCACATTTCTTTTATTAACAGTGAACCGAGATATTTAAAACTGTTACATTTTCTCTCCGTTTATAACAATATATCCTTTGTCATGTTTTTTTTAAATACATTGTCATTATTTTTGTCTTTACCACTATGATATGAATTATATATTTTGTTTTTTGTCGTTCTCAGATTTCTGTAGCTCACATCAAATAGCTTGTCCTGAGCAGAACTGTGCCATCCTAGTAGTCCTTCGGAATTTCTCTCTCTCTCATAGACCAGATGTCCCACCTCTGCAGCCATCATGCTCAAACCATCAGTTATATTCTGAATTTATCTTCTCCGTGGTTTTCCTCTTCTCATCTTTGCCGGCATGCCTTCTTTCATGATGGTCTTCTTCAACCCATACTGTTTTTTATATGTCCAAAATACTTCAATTTTCTCATTCTTATTTATATAGCTATTTACACATATTTTAAGTTACTCATTTGACAATATTTCCTCTGTTATAGATTGTAAGATGCCTCCAGACACTGGACAGTGTGGCGATACCAGACTGAGCTACTACTACGACACCACAAGTCAGATCTGCAAACAGTTTACATATGGTGGTTGTCAAGGAAGTAAGAACAGGTTCCCATCCATACAAGACTGTTTAAAGAAATGCAAGAGTTATAAATCACCTGGTACCTCTATATCTGGCAACAAGAAAGCTAAGGATCGATTTTCAAACAGTCTTGCGATTTCTACCCGACAACCTGGCAATGCCTTGAGAAATGCTTCATGTCCAGATTATATTTTTACAAGTTTTGTCAACCAAGTTCGAGCTATAATTGGTCTGAAAGCATTGCCGTTCAATACACTTTGTGAGAACAGAGGAAAGAATATTTGTCGTCAGCCACTTGAAACTGGGCCATGTCGTGCTAAAATACGAAAATATTACTACAATTCAATCACTAGATCATGCAAAACTTTTATTTATGGTGGTTGTCTAGGTAATGATAATAATTTTTACTCACGACAAGAATGCCAGAATAGCTGTAGTAACACTCTTCCGTCGCCAGAGTCAAAGATTATCTGCAATCTTCCACCAGAAGCTGGATTTTGCAGAGCTTATATTCCACAATATTTTTATAACTCCACTTCTCAAACTTGTGATACTTTTATTTACGGTGGATGTGGAGGAAATAAAAATAGATTTGAGAGCCAAGTAAAATGTCAGGATGTTTGCAATGATGTCTCACCTATCGCAACAGAAAATGTTTGCTTTTGCCTCCAAAACTGGGCCCTGTAGAGCGTACATACCAAACTATTTTTACAATGCTTCTTCCGGAATATGTGAACGTTTTATTTATGGTGGTTGTCATGGTAATGACAACAGGTTTGAAACAGAACAATTATGCCAACATAGATGCAAGGATGCTACTACGCCACATGTACACAATAATATCTGCCTGCTACCACCAGAGACTGGCTTATGTCGAGCATTCATACCAAGCTATTTTTACAATGTTACTTCTGGAATCTGCGAACAGTTTATTTACGGTGGTTGTCATGGCAATGAAAATAGATTTGAAACACACCAAGAATGCCAAGATAAATGTGAAGACACAACTCCATTTCCTGTAACAAATGACATTTGTGCTCTTCCACAAGAAACTGGACCATGTAGAGCATACATACCATACTACTTTTACAATGTTACTTCTGGAATCTGCGAACAGTTTATTTATGGTGGTTGTCATGGTAACGGCAACAGGTTTGAAACAGAACAAGAATGTGAACATAGATGTAAAGAAACAACCCCACCACCTGTTGACAATGATCTTTGCCTGCTACCACCAGAGACTGGTTTATGTCGAGCATACATAGCAAGTTATTTTTATAATACTACTTCTGGAATATGTGAACAGTTTGTTTATGGTGGTTGTCAAGGTAACGAGAACAGGTTTGAAACAGAACAAGAATGTCAACATAGATGCAAGGATGCTACTACGCCACCTCTGTACAATAATATCTGCCTGCTACCACCAGAGACTGGTTTATGTCGAGCGTTCATACCAAGCTATTTTTACAACGCTACTTCTGGAATATGTGAACAGTTTATTTATGGTGGTTGTCACGGTAATGATAACAATTTTGAAACACAACAAGAATGCCGAGATAGATGTAACGATACATCTCCACTAGAAAATTATTTCTGTAACCTTCCACCAGATGCTGGACTTTGCAGAGCTTATATTCCACAATACTTTTACAACTCCACTTCTCAAACTTGTGATACTTTTATTTACGGTGGATGTGGAGGAAATAAAAATAGATTTGAGAGACAAGTCGACTGCCAGGAAGCTTGTAGCAATGATCCTTTAAACATAACACAGAATATTTGTCTCCTGCCTGCAAAAACTGGACCATGTCGTGCTATCGTGTTTAAGTATTACTATAATGCTTCAACAGGAAAATGTCAAGAGTTTGTTTATGGTGGTTGTCAAGGCAACGACAACAGATTTGAAACAAAGCAAGAATGTCAGGACAGATGCAAGGACACGACCCTACCCCCTATATACAACGACATGTGTCTGTTCTCCCCAGAGACTGGACCATGTAAAGCAAATATTCCAAAATATTTTTACAACTCCACAACCAAAATGTGTGAGCAGTTTGTTTATGGTGGTTGTCAGGGCAACGATAACCGGTTTGAAACAGAGATAGAGTGTTGGCAGAAATGTCAGAATACAGTACCAATCAGTTCTCGTGACCTACCTGATGTGTGTAATCTTCCAGCGGAACCTGGCCTGTGTTATACTTCCTTTGAGAAGTATCACTTTAATATAACTTCTGGAAAATGTGAGATGTTTGTGTATGGAGGGTGTGGTGGTAATGACAACAGATTTGACAAGGAAACAGACTGTACAAGAAAATGTAATATTCAAACATTACCAAGGTCTGGTTCAATTTGCGTGTTACAACCAGAGATAGGACCATGCCAGCAGTGGATTTCTAGATTCTTCTACAATTCAAGCACAGCAACATGTGATGAGTTTGTTTATGGGGGTTGTCAAGGTAACGACAACAGATTTGAAACACATCAAGAATGCCTAGATAATTGCAAGGATTCCACTCCACCACTTGTCGACAATAATATTTGCCTTCTACCACCAGAGATTGGCTTATGTCGAGCATTCATACCAAGCTATTTTTACAATGTTACTTCCGGAATATGTGAGCGTTTTATTTACGGTGGTTGTCATGGCAATGAAAATAGATTTGAAACACACCAAGAATGCCAAGATAAATGTGAAGACACAACTCCATTTCCTGTAACAAATGACATTTGTGCTCTTCCACAAGAAACTGGACCATGTAGAGCATACATATCATACTACTTTTACAATGTTACTTCTGGAATCTGCGAACAGTTTATTTATGGTGGTTGTCATGGTAACGACAACAGGTTTGAAACAGAACAAGAATGTGAACATAGATGTAAAGAAACGACCCCACCACCTGTTGACAATGATCTTTGCCTTCTACCACCAGAAACTGGCTTATGTCGAGCATACATAGCAAGTTATTTTTATAATACTACTTCTGGAATATGTGAACAGTTTGTTTATGGTGGTTGTCAAGGTAATGACAACAGGTTTGAAACAGAACAAGAATGTCAACATAGATGCAAGGATGCTACTACGCCACCTCTGTACAATAATATCTGCCTGCTACCACCAGAGACTGGTTTATGTCGAGCGTTCATACCAAGCTATTTTTACAATGCTACTTCTGGAATATGTGAACAGTTTGTTTATGGTGGTTGTCAAGGTAATGACAACAGGTTTGAAACAGAACAAGAATGTCAACATAGATGCAAGGATGCTACTACGCCACCTCTGTACAATAATATCTGCCTGCTACCACCAGAGACTGGCTTATGTCGAGCATACATAGCAAGTTATTTTTACAATGTTACTTCTGGAATATGTGAACAGTTTGTTTATGGTGGTTGTCAAGGTAACGACAACAGGTTTGAAACAGAACAAGAATGTCAACATAGATGCAAGGATGCTACTACGCCACCTCTGTACAATAATATCTGCCTGCTACCACCAGAGACTGGTTTATGTCGAGCGTTCATACCAAGCTATTTTTACAATGCTACTTCTGGAATCTGCGAACAGTTTATTTATGGTGGTTGTCACGGTAATGATAACAATTTTGAAACACAACAAGAATGCCGAGATAGATGTAACGATACATCTCCACTAGAAAATTATTTCTGTAATCTTCCCCCAGAAGCTGGACTTTGCAGAGCTTATATTCCACAATACTTTTACAACTCCACTTCTCAAACTTGTGATACTTTTATTTACGGTGGATGTGGAGGAAATAAAAATAGATTTGAGAGACAAGTCGAATGTCAGCAAGCTTGCAGTGATATCCCACAAAACGTAACACAGAATATTTGTCTTCTGCCTGCAGAAACTGGGCCATGTCGGGCCATCTTGTCCAAGTTTTACTACAATGCTTCAAAAGGAGTTTGTGAGGAATTCGTTTATGGTGGTTGTCATGGAAACAACAACAGATTTGAAACTTGGCTAGAATGCCAAGATAAATGCAAGGATACGACCCCACCTCCTGTATACAATAATACCTGTCTTCTATCCCCTGAGACTGGATCATGTAGAGCTTTTATTCCAAGTTATTTTTACAACGCAACTTCCAAAATGTGTGGAACTTTCATCTATGGAGGCTGTGATGGAAATGATAACAGATTTGACACTGAAGAGGAATGTCATAAAATGTGTAGGGTTTACTGAAGTTTCTTGTCTTAAGAAAAGTTTAGAAATAGCTGCTTTGTGCTACAATGTAAACTGAGGCAGTCAGGAGTCAAATACAATGTAAACTGAGGCAGTCAGGGGTCCCATACATTATTATAATTTTATTATGACTTACACGTGGTGTGTCGTTATTCTCTCAACTATTTACTAATGTAACTTTGAGATATAAATGTTGACTGTTGTAACTTTGAGATATAATTGTTGTACTGTTGTAACTGAGATATAATTGTTGTAACTTTGAGATATAATTGTTGTACTGTTGTAGCTTGGAGATATAAATGTTGACTGTACTGTTGTAACTGAGATATAAATCTTGACTGTACTGTTGTAACTGAGATATAAATGTTGTAACTTTGAGATATACATGTTGTACTGTTGTAACTTTGAGATATACATGTTGTACTGTTGTAACTTTGAGATATAGTTGTTGTACTGTTGTAACTTTGAGATATACATGTTGTACTGTTGTAACTTTGAGATATACATGTTGTACTGTTGTAACTTTGAGATATAATTGTTGTACTGTTGTAACTTTGAGATATAAATAATGTACTGTTTTAACATTAAGATATAATTGTACTGTTGTAGCTTGGAGGATAAATCATCGCTTTATGTATGTTTGCAAAAATAGGTGTCATATTACAGATGTCTAGGAAAAGTAGTGAACATAAAATGAATTCAGGAGAGGGGATGAAATTAGAGAAATATCTGGTCAACTGCTAGTAACATCTGTTATAAGAAAGAGAAGATGGAGATATGTTGGGAATGATCAAAAGAAATGTCTGGTCAACCACTAGTAACATCTGTTATAAGAAAGAGAAGATGGAGATATGATGAGCATGATCAGAAGAAATGTCTGGTCAACCATTAGTAACATCTGTTATAAGAAAGAGAAGATGGAGATATGTTGGGCATGATAAGAAGAAATGTCTGGTCAACCACTAGTAACATCTGTTATAAGAAAGAGAAGATGGAGATATGTTGGGCATGATGAGAAGAAATGTCTGGTCAACCACTAGTAACATCTGTTATAAGAAAGAGAAGATGGAGATATGATGAGCATGATGAGAAGAAATGTCTGGTCAACCACTAGTAACATCTGTTATAAGAAAGAGAAGATGGAGATATGTTGGGCATGATGAGAAGAAGGGATCAAAGAACATAAAGCAGACATTGAAGTGGGAAACAAAAAGTCCAAGAAAGAAAGGATACAGTGAAACAAACTTTGCTGACAGAGGCACCAGGCTCATTTCATAGAAGAGACTGAACAAGTTACCTTGGAAAGAGCGGTATTGATACGTTGCTTGCATGCCTATAATATTAACATATAACGATACAGGAGGAATATAATATTATTCCTGCATGATATTCCACAAGCTATTTCTAAATATAATATCAAATGTTTTTATTATTGGCTTGCTCCCGTGGAGCCATCTGGAGATTTTTCCAGAGATCCCTGATCTCAGTGTAGGTGAGATTTAGTTCATAGTTCTATCGGAGATGGACAATAAAATGTAGATTCCATTTTCAAGTTGAGCATGCAAAAGAACAATTGGCAATTCAAAATCAAGATCAGGCTGGAAAGCAGCTGCCCGGGCAAAATTCATAATAAAAAATTTCCTACAAAATATTTTTACCATCTTTTAAGTTACATCGGGACCTCGCTGGTGCCATGGGGTTCATGCACTGCAGCTGATATCTTCATGTGTAAGAAAGAGATGGGATCACACATGGTTACTCACAGAAGTGTAATGATGATGGTTCAATCTATCAATCAATTCATTGTTTCGTACTGATATAAAGCTGTACAAGTTGATGGAGATTATGTTGAAATATACAGACAACCTGCTGCCTTGCAGGTCGGTCAATACATGTCATTGTTTCGTACTGACATAAAGCTGTACTAGTTGATGGAGATTATGTTGAAATATACATGTCCGGAGTGCTATGATGATAGTCCTCATATAACTGATACAAACAACCTGCTGCCTTGCAGGTCGGCTGGGACAGCCAAAGGCTGACGGAGAGCGAACCCAGTAAACGCTGGCTAAAACCAGACACATTGCCAAAGGGTAAGCACCAGAGCTCCAAATGGTGCTAAAGATGTGATGAAACCCGCCCATGCAAAGGCTGCATGAATCAGATTTCCACATGAATAAAACAAATGGGGAAATCTGGTACATCAGTCAGGTGAGACTGATGTACTAGATTTATCCATCATATCCGCGCATGCAAGAGAGAATAATAAAGATGTTTAAATGACATGCCCATTGTGTATATTTTGTGTAAATCATGCTTTTTAATTAAACAGTTTGTGAGAAAACTTACGTTGTGCATTGTTTTCTGAACACCCCTTGTATATGTGGCTAGCATGGTTTTGCAAACTGAAACAAGCACTACAAGAATACATAAATGCTTTGGTGCAGACTTCCTGCAAGGAGGTTAACTGCTGTGGTGGTCTTATGCTCCGACTGGAGCAAAAAAAAAAGACTTGATGAAGAAGTTCAACAGGAGGACATGCACAGCATAAAGTTTTTAAAAAAACACAAATACAATGTGAACTATTATGTTTATTGATCTACTTCAAGGCTAGTTGTAACACAAGGTCCTGTCTAGACAATACCAGCATTTGATAACGAGTGAACTAAATAGTATTCTGTTACCTGGAACAAGTACTTAAAGCTAGTACCTTGAACCAAGTACAAGAGTACATGGAAATAGTGCAAGTACTTGAAATAAGTATAAGTACATACAACTAGTATTGGCTCAGATCGCTGTGTGTTGCTGGTCCCTGCAAGGGAGCAAAGAATAGTAACACTGCGACCTACATGGCATGCTGTAAGAGACGACTAAAGTAGGAGCCTAGGGAAGCTACCCTAGTAAATAAAAAGCATAGCAAAAATAGGATGTGCTGGCCTACTTGTAGGCACATAACTGGCACAACATACAATCGCTCTTGCGCTTGGATGACATACAAATGACAAAGTGTGGTTAACAAGTGGTCGATATGGAGCATTCAAAGAAGAAGAATTGACTAAGATAAACAACTGCAATATTTCATGCAAACAAAATAAAGGAACGATCTGTGCTGGATATAACTAAGTTTCAAAACATGATTCAGTTGAGCCTGTATTCAGGTGTTGTCACTGAACCTAAGTGATTTTGATTGACACATCATTTCTGTCTTGAAAACTGTGAGACCAGAGACAAACACTCCTTTGTTTCAGTTTCAATATGGAATATCTTCACTGCCCTCCAGTCATGTTCATAGGTGATCTCTTGCGTTCCCGATGTCCATAGGTGATCTGATCTTCATCGCAATATCTCCAATAGTGTCCAGCGCTTGACCGTACCAGTTCAATGTTGATTAATGAGCCTACTCATGTACCTGTTATGTTGTCTTTTTCTGGCCGCTTCAATCTTCAATCCCAGCTCCTGCAATCTAGTAGTTGACGTGGATTGGTTTAAATGAATATTCTCTTTGCGGCCACACTCTATGAGGGTGTTCAGAATGTCAGCTCTATCCATTGTCTGACCCTCCCGATATGGTGGCAGAAACAGCCAGCCTGTCTGCTCTCTCATTGCCATAGACATCTATGTGCCTCAGAATGAAGATGAATGTAATTCTACAAATTATTGATGCTTAAGAGTGATTCAGTCCACTGTCTGCACACCAAACAAGCCTCCATCTTTCGGATCATACTCAAGGAATCACTCAGAATGCATGCATGAGTGTAGTTTTGTGACTTCAGTCAGAGTAGTGTCTTCTTCTTCTTCTGCGTTCTCACTAGATTGGGCTTTCGGATTCTCTAATAAAGGCAGCCGTTTGCATCAGATTATCAGCCACGCCATACAGTTTGTCTTGGACGCTTGTGTAAGTGCATAGTTCTGTAGAATATAATTTCTATGATTTCTGCTTCCCGTTTGTGCCGACCTCTTCCCGCAGTAAGTTTTGGTCACCCTCATAATGGTAGGTCTGACATTCTTACTGTGTGGCTAAATCTCCGAGACAGATTGGCGACCGTAGAATCCATTATCCCATTCCTCATTGTGAGGGTTCGTTGCACCATGTTATTCGCCTTACGACCTGGTGCATCCGTTTTCTGCAAGCATTTGTTTCGGGTTAGCGTTCCCTAGTGGACACGTGCATCCGATTTTAGCCAGACCTCCTTAGTCACCTCTTACAACATGCATGGCAGGTAACAGTGGTTCTATTCTTTACACCCCAAATTTGGGCCCGGTAACCACTCGGGTGAATGTAGTGCCGTAGTCACCACCAGTACTTTCATTGTTATGCTACTTGTTGTCATACTAAATCCACCACTGGCTACCTTGAAACACTCCTCTGATGCACACAAGCAAATTAGTTTGGATACATTTGAGAGATTTAAAAAAAATGAAATGTGCAGATAATTTTTCAATAGCCTTCACAGTCCCTTATAGAGTCCAAGATGGCCCAGTATTTGACATTGCACACCATACAGCTATATTTAATCAAACTATCATATGGGATTTCAAAATAGTATTGGTTATTGACGTCACAGTACTCCGGACAGACCTATACTCAGTCTCCCCCAACAGATATCGAAAGGTATGCATACTGATGGTTCCTGTGGCTCGCTGGTTAAACAAGCTCCCCTCAAGCTCTATTTGTACAAAGTGTAATTTTTAACTTCTAATTGCTGAATTGATTCAACTTCAATTGTAGTGTCCTCATCCAACAGTAAGTCGCCAATATATCAAAAGAACATCCCCCTTATCCATCCTAGACTCCCCAACAATCGATCATTTTGATGTCTGCTCTCTCATTACAGCAAACACCTGCATGACCAGGACAGTAGACAAAATAGTATTAGAAATTCTGGAAACTGAACCCATTAAAATATCTTGCCAGGAAAAACAATCAGTTTGAAGCCAAAGGTAGAAATATCACTGTTTGGTATTAGTAAAAAGACTGTTTTCTCTCAGGGATAGAAAACATACAACAAATAAATGTTTCTAACAGCTTTAATTTACTTTACATTCGATGCCAAACTGGCAAATCTCAGTGTAAATTTATTCTGAGATGTTAACAAAGCCAGATTTGACAAACACACAACAAAATCTTGCTACCAAAATTAAATAGTACATACTAAAGTCATCAAGTCATCAATTCTTCTTTGACAGTTTCTCATACTTATCCATCCTTTTCTCCAGCTCTGGTCGGAAATGTCGAATCAATCCCTGAAAGATGACAAAATAACTTGAAAATATTGCTTTGTTTGTGTGTCTTCTTCTTCTTCTACAGCGCTCCACATCGACCACTTATTTAACCACTCTTTGTGATTTGTATGTGATCTGAGCCTAAGAGTGATTGTGCCAAGTTATGTGCATATGGTGACTAGGACAGAACATTAGATTTCTTGCCAGCACTTTATTTACTAGGGTTGCATTCCCTAAACTGTGGGACGGATGGGTTTGCCACTTGGACATCATCTTACTAGAGTAGGGCGATTGGCGTCCGAAAAGTATCGCCTTCGCCAATGTTTGGGTTTTTAGTTTGTCTGTCAGTTCTTTGATAATTTCAACCAAATTTGTCAGTATAAGGAAGACTCCGTAAAACTATGTTGCAATGGCAAGACAAACAAAGTAATATAGTTTTACAAAGTACAAAAGCAATATACAGAGATGGTTAGACTAAACTCTTTATCAAGCAAAGTACCCAAAAGAAGTGAAAAATGTTAGACTTCCTATACAGCAGATATAACATATACAGTAGTCAGACTATAAACCCCTAACAGATCTAAATTAGAAATGTCTGCCTCAAAATGAAATAAATGTGAAAAAACTAGAAATGAAATAAAGAAAATAAAACACTAATAACAAAATGTGTCCAATGTTTCATTTGATATTTGAGAAATTTGATGGAAATAAACAAATGATTGACTCACATGTGATTTTATTCAATCATTTATATGACTTGACATTATTGGAAATATATATATATAAAAAAGGCAATACAGTTATCAGTAATACGAGTACTATCATAATATCACTTCTAACATGTCCATGGGTGCTCCGATCTCTGCCTCAACAAATCCAGCAGCGGCCCAACATGTCAGTTCAATGTTGATTAATTAATCTTTTTGCATATTTGTCATGCCATCCTTTTTGTCGGTACCAATATCGACACCCATCTCTTTCAATCTGGTCAGCGACTGGGATTCGCAACCCTGAAACTCCTCTGTTCAGAAAGACATTCAATGCGTTAAGAATGTCATCTCAGTCCATTGCAGCCTCCCTCTGATATTGTAGTCATGCCAGCCAATCTATCAGCTCGTTCCTTACCCCTAACTTCTGCATGTACAGTGACAAAAATAAAGATGATATCTCTGATCCTTGTCTGTACCAGTACCTCCACCCAGTTTCATATCACCATTCCTGTTTCGACTTTACAGTTATTATTAATGTAAACTGTAAGATTTCTGCCAGAGATTAGCTAAACCTTTAGCTAATGCCTTGTGAAATGTCCATGTTTTACACCCATCCATCTATGTTGTTACAGACTGTAGTGTTAACTAAACCGTCAGAACAGAACTTACCTGAACAGGCCAAGCAGCACCGTCCCCTAGAGCACATATTGTGTGACCTTCAATCTGTTTGCTTAGTTCATACAACATGTCAATCTCATCTCTGTGTGCATTACCACTTTCTGTAACATTCATATTATTGTCTTATTATTAGAAATAGTACAAGATCATATCAAACAAGAACAGATATAAGACATCATCAAACAAGAACAGATATAAGACATTAGCAAACAAGAACAGATATAAGACATCATCAAACAAGAACAGATATAAAACATTAGCAAACAAGAACAGATATAAGACATCATCAAACAAGAACAGATATAAGACATTATCAAACAAGAACAGATATAAGACATCATCAAACAAGAACAGATATAAGACATTAGCAAACAAGAACAGATATAAGACATCATCAAACAAGAACAGATATAAGACATCATCAAACAAGAACAGATATAAGACATCATCAAACAAGAACAGATATAAGACATCATCAAACAAGAACAGATATAAGACATCATCAAACAAGAACAGATATAAGACATTAGCAAACACGAACATTGCATAGGAATGTTAAAAAAGAAATTATGCTATTAATTATGAAAGCAACATCAGCTTTTAAATGAGTAAATAAAATATGCAACTGCAAGTTATATAGTTTTAAAACTAAGTTATGAATTTTCAATTCAAATGTGATATCAATCCTAACATATGCTAGCGAGAGTTGGAAAATGACTAAAGATATAGAAAGCAAGTTGAATGCTTTTGAAAATAGATGTCTGTGAAAAATAATGAACATAAAATAGAACGAATTTAGGAGAAGTGATGAAATCAGAGAAATGTCTGGTCAACCACTAGTGACAACTGTTATAAGAAAGAGAAGATGGAGATATGCTGGGCACACCTTGAGGAGAAATGATCAGCGAATTTCAAAGCAGGCATTGAAGTGGGATGTAAAGGGTTCAAGAAAGAGAGAACAACCTAAGGAGACCCTGAAACCAACTTTGCTGAGAGAAGCAAGAAATATCGGTCTCAGTTCCATGGAGGAGATTAAGCGAGTTGCCCATATGGAGAAATTGCTTGCAGGTCCTACGCAAAGTCTTTATGCGTACCCCCAAATCGCCGCTATGAATTCAGCTGTAGTTCTGGCACCTATTATGGCACCTCTGATTGATTTTTCTGTGAAGGCTTGCTTTTGTGTGAAGGCTTGCAAATAGCTTTCCTGAGCAGAACTTTGCCACCCAACAGTCCTTCCGAATTTCTCTCTCTCATCGGCCAGATGTCCCACCTCTGCAGCCATCATGCTCAAACCATCAGTTACATCTTGAATCCAATTTCTCTGTGGTCTTCCTCTTCTTCTCTTTACCAGATGCCTCCTTCCATGATGGTCTTCTCCAACCCCTCCTGCCTGTGTGTCCAAAACACTTCAATTTTCTCATTCTTATTTGTAGCATCAGCCATTTTTTTTTTTTTAATAGTTTTTTCTGGATAGATCAATTTGTTCTCTTTTTTATTCATGACATGCAGAGGACTCTTCTGTAACACTTATATTCTCCTTCTTCTTCCGCTCCATATCGACCACATGTCAACCACTCTGTGTGATTTGTATGTGATCTGAGCCTAAGAGCGATTGTACATTGTGCCAGTTATCTGCCGACAAGTAGGCCAGCACATCCGATTTCTGCGCTGCTTTTTATTTACTAGGGTAGCACCCTAGGGCCTACATCCGTCACCTCTTACAACATGCATTGTAGGTCGCAGTGGTACTATTCTTTTCTTCCCTAGCGGGCCCCGGCACCACACGGGCGACACTTATATTCAAAAGCACACATGTTTTTCCACTGCCTTGTTAAATGTCCTTGCTTCACACCCATACATTGCCACTGGGAATATGTTATCTCCTAGTATTCTCATCTTTATTTTCTTTCCACTTCCATTCCAGACTGTTGTTTTTAGTTGTTTAATTTTGTGTGCAGCTATGTTTACAGGCAGAGTTAACTGATTGCCTCCTGCTGCTGCTGGGAGTGACACTGTGTATTTGTTTTAGATCTATCTTAAAGAAAATTCATTTACCTACAAAATGATATATTATTCATACAAATCTGTTAATAATTAAGAAAACTGCAGCTGAATTTGTACATACACCTGCAATGGGAAAATAGGACATAAATTGAATTCTGCCACAATCCGTTTTTCAATTCGGTAGCCATTCAGTTAAGGAACATATGTTATTGTACTTACGAAATCTGTGCATGATCTTCATCATCCAGCTGATGCCCTCTCTGCATGGTGTGCACTGAAAGGTCAACAAGGTCAGAAAAACAATCAGTATGCTGCGTACACTAAATAATGTGTTTATCGTTGTTTGTTTAAAGTTGCAAAAAAACAAATTCTATTCCAAGCGTCTCTCTTGCGATCACCGCTTTGACTGACGAACCAGATTTCCCCATAAATTCTGCTGTTGTTTTTAGGGAGTACAGCTTCTCATTCAGATCGGTATTTTCTGACCAGGTTTAGTTTCTCAGGCCTGCTAGCAGTGGGCAGTCCTGCAGTAGATGTTCTACCGTCATGTCCGCCTTCTCGCAGTGGCACAAGCTTGTGCCAATTTTAAGTTTGTTGCAAAAGTGAGACCGGAGTCTGCTATGGCCGGTACGGAGGAGGAATATGATAACTTGTTTGCTACAGAACAGACCATAGTACCCATGTTTGGCGCTGTGTTGAGGGTAGTCTTGCGACCACTTGTCTCTATATCACCATCTGATGGTTGTTTTAGCCTCCTCGTAGCTAATTTCGTAATAAATCTGCGACAGTAGCCCTCCTGCCTTTGCTAGCTTGTCCACCTCTTAGTTTCCTCTTATATTGCAGTGTGATGGGATCCACTGTATGACTGTGTGTTTGAAAGAGTTTGTTAATACTGCGAGGATCGTATTTAGCTCGTTTAGCTCTGTACCGGTTGGACTTATTCCAAGGGTCTAAAGCTGAAGGATTGACTTCAGTGCACCTCGTTTTACCCCATTAGCTCAGTTCTTCTCCACAGAAATGGCACACCATCTGTTGAGAGTATTGCACAAAGCCTGAACTTTGTAGCATCTGCAACAATCCTAGAGATCTCTGGAAAAAATTCATACATGAACATAACATAGCGGTCCGGATTCGAACTCACATCCAACGGGATGCAAAACCAAGGCGTAACCCCTTAGTCACAGAGACCCCTTACTATTGCATTTACTAACTCTTTATGTTGTAGAATGCAATATTCCCTTGTGCAGCTATTGTATTTCTCCTGTACCAATATGTTATTAGCAACTCAATGTTATTAGCAACTCAGAGAAAGAACTAAGCAGATACCAGTGGAGAAAGAGCTCAGGAAGAAACGCTGGTGATGGAGAGGACACACATTGAGAAGACCGACTGGAAGCATTGCAAGACAGGCCCTGTTTTGGAACCTGCAGGGAAAGGCCTAGACATTTTTTCCTACCCACTCAATGCCAGTTTTGCCCCTGCAACATTTTCTCATCACCCAATCAATGGCCACTCCAAATAATAGAGAACATAAAATACAGCCTTGCTTTACACCGGCTTCAACCAGTCTCTTTGGGCATCATCAGTGCGGACTGCACACTATGAACCATCATTCATGCTTTTTGTCTAATCATGAACAGTAAAAAATAAGACAGAATTGAACCCTTACCTGTCCACAACTTTCGTGCTTGTAGAAGTCAATAAGCCTGGCGATGCAGCGGACAATATCAGATTGTTTGTTCATCACAATGATGGCAGCAGTGCCTAGACCTGTCTGCACTCTAATCAGGTCATCAAAGTCCATGAGCACTTCTTCACACACACTAAGAACAACCAAGATATAGATGATATTCAAGACTTTGCAATGTAGAAATCTATCATGTTTTCTATGCTATGTTCTTCACACACACTAAGAACAACCAAGATATAGATGATATTCAAGACTTTGCAATGCAGAAATCTATCATGTTTTCTATGCTATGTTCTTCACACACACTAAGAACAACCAAGATATAGATGATATTCAAGACTTTGCAATGTAGAAATCTATCATGTTTACTATGCTATGTTCTTCACACACACTAAGAACAACCAAGATATAGATGATATTCAAGACTTTGCAATGTAGAAATCTATCATGTTTTCTATGCTATGTTCTTCACACACACTAAGAACAACCAAGATATAGATGATATTCAAGACTTTGCAAAGCAGAAATCTATCATGTTTACTATGATATGTTCTTCACACACACTAAGAACAACCAAGATATAGATGATATTCAAGACTTTGCAAAGCAGAAATCTATCATGTTTACTATGATATGTTCTTCACACACACTAAGAACAACCAAGATATAGATGATATTCAAGACTTTGCAAAGCAGAAATCTATCATGTTTTCTATGCTATATTCTTCACACACACTAAGAACAACCAAGATATAGATGATATTCAAGACTTTGCAATGCAGAAATCTATCATGTTTACTATGCTATGTTCTTCACACACACTAAGAACAACCAAGATATAGATAATATTCAAGACATTGTAATGTAGAAATCTATCACGTTACTATGTCATCGATCGCCTGTGTATTGCTGGGGCTGCAATGGAAGCAAAGAATAGTACCACTGCGACCTACAAGGCATGTCGTAATATGCGACTGATGTAGGATCTAGGAAACGCTCTCTCTCTCTCTCTCTCTCTCTCTGCCTTTTTAACCCGGATTGGGGCAGAGGCCCTCAACCAACTCATGACAAGTCTTCCTATCTCCAGCTATCTCCTGCAGCTCCCCTTTATATTGTTGATATCTGCCTCCAAATCATGTCTACGTGTATTTCTCGACCTCCCCCTCTTTCGCTTTCCCTATATGTTCCAGGAAAACTTCAGGTGACTACGGTTGCGACTCTACCAAAAGGGGAAGAATGGATCCCAACAGATGGTAGCATGATGAACTATCTCAACGTTATCATTACTCTTGGAAGAGAATGTAGAGATTGGGGCAACATGAAGGCTGATCTCGCAGTTAAGCAGCTGATAGAAGATAATGCAAGGGATGATGATGTTGTTGTATATACCGATGGGTCGGTTCAACGTGGTGAGAAATCCGGCTGGGGTTTCTTGGCTAATGCGCATGGCAGGGTTGTTGCAGAGCGAAGTGGGGCATACAGGACAACTACTTCTAGTATGAGGATGGAGGTTGAGGCGTTACTGCTGCCCTCCATTGGATTTCTGGGACTTCATTTACTGGGGCAGTTGTTGTATCTGACTCTCAGTCGATGTTTCACAAGATCCAGAAGGGCAGGTTTCGGATGAGTGGATGTCGTCTATAGAAGTTTCTAACCTCCAGCGGCTTACGTGGATATACTGTCCTGGGCATGGGGGTGTTTACGGTAATGAGAGAGCAGACAGGCTTGCATCAACAGCATCGATTGTTGGGGAGTTGAAGATGGATAAGGGGATATTCTTCTGTCTCTTCGCGACTCTGTTGGATGAAGACACTAAAATCGATGTTGAATCGATCAAGCGATTTAAGCAGTTTGGAGTTACCCGTTGTTCAAGTCGAACTGGATGCCTGAGAGGCAGAGTGAGAGGTGTGTTTAATCAGCGAGCCACAGGAACCATCAGTATGCATACTCTTCGATATCTGTTGGGGAGACTGAGCACCTATGGGTCTGCCCGGAGTGCAATGACGTCAGTTTAGTAACCAATAACCAATCCAGGAAAAGACCCTTCTTGTTATATTCCGCTCAGATTTTTGCAGTGTGTCCTATCCAGCGCCAGCGTCTTTTTTTAACCTCTTGGTCCACTGGAAGCTGTCCTGTTCTCTCCATAAGTTCCTCATTTGTAACCCTATCATACCATCTTAGTCCCTCTATTCTGCGCAGACACCAGTTGATGAATGTTTGCAGTTTTTGCATTATCGTTTTAGTAGTTCTCCATGTTTCTTACCCATACAGTAGAACTGCTTTAACATTAGAGTTAAATATCCTAATTTTTGCTCTAGATTTGATTTCTTTAGACTTCTATATGTTTCCCAGTGCAATGAAAGCTCCTCTTGCCTTCTGTATTCTTATTTTGACATCTCTATCTGTTCCACCCTCTTTGTCTACATTGCTGCCCAAATATGTGTATGATTCTACCTCTTGAAGTGGGATTTCACCGAGGGAGATCGAATTGTCATTTGCTTGGTTAATTCTCATTATCTTTGTCTTTCCCTTATGAATGTTTAGCCCTAGTTGCTGGGAACTTTGATCAAGTGTGTTTAGCTTATCCTGCATCTGATTTCGTGTATGGGACAGAAGGGGTATATATCATCAGCGAAGTCCAGATCTTCTAGTTGCTCTGTCAGAGTCCATTGGATTCCATTTCTAGTGTTAGTTACTGCTGTCTTCATAATCCAGACTATTGTCAGTAAGAACAACAAAGGTGATAGAAGACATCCCTGTCGCACTCCTGTTTCTATTCCAAAAGTGATCTAGGGAAACTACCCTAGTCAATAAAAAGCACAGCAGAAATCGGTTATACTGGTCTACTTGTAGGAACATATCTGGCACAACGTACACTTGCTCTTAGGTTCAGATCACATACAAATCACAGAGTGGTTTAGAAGTGGTCGATATGGAGCATTTGAAGAAGACTATGCTATCATCTTTACAATTTTCAGTCTTTAGCAAATCGTGATAACAATTTTCTTTATAGTTACTTTGTGTGTACCCTTCTCCCCAATCATCATGATTTGGTATTTGCTTCAATAGGAGCATGGGTACTAATACAGCAGTTGGTCTTCTTACAGTATTTATGATCTCTTATCGTGTATTGCACAGAGAATGAACTTCGTAGCTCCTACAACAATCCTAGATGTCTCTGGAAAAAAATGCACACGGGAACAGAAAGACGGGGTCTGGATTCTAACCTACAACCTTCGAACACAGGGGAGGGCTTAACTACTTAGCCACAGAGACCCTCAACTACTACTGCCTTGTAGTTTGATTGGGAAAATCAAAGGCTAGCGGAGTAAACCGTACACAAATCTGGACGGCAGGCAAACCAAGTAATTCAAATAAAGACCAGTAATCTGGGTAGATGACGCTCAACAACCCGGGAGGTTAGGTAGTCTAAGGGTCGCTACCCTGAAAGAAAATAGCAATTACTGTCTTGCAGGTTGGCTGGGGACAACCAAAGGCTAATGGAGAGCGAACCCTGTAAACGCTGGTTGAAATCAGACACATAGCCGAAGGAAAAGCACTAGAGTTCCAAATGGTACTGAAGATGTGACGTAAAAAACTGTCTTGGCAAAGGTTGTTTATATATCACAATAGGAATGATAAAAATGGCCACAAAGAACGAAGCGAGAGGAGAGCAACCCCAACATATGCCAGTACAATCAATCAATCAATCATCACCTTTCAACTCCCATCGGAGCACAGGTCTTCAACAAACTTCTTCCTCTCTCTTGCCATCCCTTCCAATTCTTTCCATGTTTTGCCTATCCTCTTTATATCCGCCTCCAGCTCTCTTCTCCAGGTCTGCCTAGGCCTTCCCTACTCCTCTTTCCCTGCGGGTTCCAAAACAATGCCTGTCTTGCGATGCTTCCGGTCGGTCTTCTCAATGTATGTCCTATCCATCGCCAGCGTCTCTTCCTGAGCTCTCTCTCCACTGGTATCTGCTTTGTTCTCTCCCTGAGTTCCTCGTTTGTAATCTTATCATACCATCTCAATCCCTCTATCCTACGTAAACATCCATTTACGAAGGTCATCAGTACAAGAAGTATATGATAATATGTCAACAAGATCAGGTTATACAACAGATTTTGATCTGACAAGACTTACGATTTGGGAATCAGTGGTGTAGATGAACCTCCAGGAATAACTGCTAGCAGGTTATCCCAGCCACCAATCACACCCCCAGCATGACGTTCAATTAAATCTTTCAAGGGAATAGACATTTCCTCCTCAACCGTCATGGGGTTATTCACATGTCCAGAAATGTTGAACAGCTAAGAAATATACAATGAAATCAATAATGTCAGCAAACTTAAGGGCACTGATGATACAGAAGTATCTATATTTAAAACCAACCTGTCGTTACTGCCTGTAGCACCACTTTTAGGGCAGGGTAGGACAGGTGGGACGAAAGCCTCAGGAATTTAATGGCTGTGTGGCTAGTGCAGTTGCTGCAAAGTTGTTCAGGTTAGGATTTTTCATTTATGCCCACAACAGAAAAATAAAATCCTGGCCGTACCATGAATTGAACATTGATCTCCTGCATGGGAGCCTCACTCTAATACCATTCATCCAGACCTCGCTCTACTACCATTCATAGTCTCCTGCATGGGAGCCTCGCTCTAATACCATTCATCCAGATGGCCCTCCTATACAGAGCTAACAAATAGGGGATCTATGGGCAATGGTTAACTTCACTGCGTTTCCCCAGTGCTCACTGAGCTTGGTCACTGTGAAGTTGAACTCCGGCATGGGAGTCTTGCTCTAATACCATTCATCCAGACGGCCCTCCTATACAGAGCTAAAATAAGGGGATCTAACGGGCAATAGTTAACGTCACTGCACTTGGTTTCCCCAGTGCTCACTGAGCTTGGTCACTGTGAAGTTGAACTCACAATTTTCAAGAAACAAGATGAATTGCTTAATACCACTTTGCTGCAAAGACCGGAGGCGAACTATTTGGTCCCTTCTTGACAGTTGCCATCATCCTTGTTGTGTTTTGAGTATTCTTTCTCCCACTTTGCTTTATAGTGCCCTCTGGCGATCCTTCCTTCCTTCCGCTTGAAATATTGTCTATATATTCAATGTTGTCTCTTGTATAAACTTCACGTCCGAGTGGTTACTGGGGCCCAAATTTGGGGTGTAAAAATAGAACCACTGTTACCTACCACACATGTCGTAAGAGGCAACTAAGGAGGTTTGGCTGAAATCGGATGCATGTGTCCGCTAGGGAATGCTAACCCAAAACAAATGCTTGCAGAAAACAGATGCACCAGGCCGTAAGGCGCATAACATGGTGCAACGACTCCTCACAATGGGATAACGGATTCTACGGTCGCCAATCTGCTTCTGAGATTTAGCCATGCAGTAAGAATGTCAGACCTACCATCACGAGGGTGGCCAAAACTTACTGCTAGAAGAGGTTGGCAAAAACGGGGAAGTAGAAATCATTGGAATTATATCCTACAGAACTGCCCACAGTGTGCAGACTTGAGAAGAAAGAGGTGGCCCACTTACACTAGCGTCCAAGACAAACTGTATGGCGTGGCTGATAATCTGAGGTAGACGGCTACCTTTATTAGAGAATCCGAAATCCCAATCTAGTGAGAATGCCAAAGAAGAAGTATAAACTTGTCATTTGCAGCTCACACAGAGGTCTGTGTAGTTTTATGTCAAGTGTTGTTTCATTAGGCCAGTGAGTTTGCCTTAGTATATCATATTCGGAGCAGTCTTGAAGTATGTGCTCTGCAGTTTAATGTGCCTGTCCACGTGTACACATGGCTGAATTGACAATCTTGAATTTTGTATACATGTGGCTATGGAGTCGATTGTGTCCTGTTCTAAGGAGCAGAATGACAACTTGTTCTAATCTGCTCATATTATAGTAATCGTCTTGTGTTGATATTTGTGGCTTTCTGATTGATTTAATCATCCTTTTCTTTTGGTGGTAGGTAACTAGCACATCCGGTTGCTCTCCTGCAGCACCTTCCTTGGCCAGTCAGTCTGCTGTTTCAATTCCTGGTGTTCCACAGTGAGACGGTACCCCTAGCGATGATTTTTGCTTATTCCTAACTGACCAGGTTGTCATCTTGAAACATCTCTCCTCATTCTTTAGCCAGTCTGTCAGCATCTTCAGTTTCAGTTGGAATAACCTCATTGCACTCCGGATATTTCCATGATCTCCTTCGCAATATCTTCAACAGCTTCCAGCAACTGACCATACCAGTTTGATTTTGAATGATGAGCCTACTCATATACCGGTTATGCGGTTCTTTTCTTGCTACTCCAATCTTCAAAGCCAGCTCCTGCAATCTAGTAGTTGACTTGGATTGGTTTAAACGAAAATCTTATTTGCGGCCATACTTTATGAGGGCGTTCAAAATATCAGCTCTATCCATTGGTTGGCCCACTGATATGGTGGCAGAGTCTTCTCTCTCATTGCCAACGACACCCATTTCCCGAAACGAAGATAAGTGTAATTCTGCAAATTGTTGACGCTTGTAGGATTCATTCCCTTGAGCTTGCAGTGAGGGTAGCCACTGGATTACTACCCTCCTGGAATCATGGCACAACTGAGTCAAGGTTGACCTGAGATCACTTAGTTCTGTGTTCCTTTCAGATTTCACTGCTGAGATAGCAAACAAATGTATTGGCAAAAGTACAATTTTTCCATGTATATGTTTCCCATGTTGTAGTGATATTTTGCAGCTGCATTGAGGGTCTCTCTACCTCAGCCACAAAATAACATTAAAGTTCCTGTTATTGTACCATGTGGTATATTATGAATACAGTATTAAACATTTATTTCTCTTTGATAAACAGAACTTGATAAGTTTAGTTTAGTCATCAGAACACCATCACTGCACATCCAACCATTTCGTCCATAAGTGCTCTGATCTCCTCCTCAGTATGTCTCTAAGCATGTGGCAACTATTGTTGGTTTACTATTCTTCTTTGGCTACCAGTATGGTGCTCTTGTCTAGCTACACCACATTTGACTTGGGTATTCTTGCAGTCTGGTTAGGGTTGTAGATTCACTTGATGAGATTCAGGGGTTTGTCTCCGAAACAAAAAAATTTGCTTTATTAATTAAGTTAGAGCAATTATTTTATAATAGGCATGTTAAGCTAAGAATGTTGATCTATTTTAAATAAAACGCTGCATGGTTGCCATGACAACATCAGCCATCTTTAAAAAAATACATGTTATTAGAATCCTGAAATTTACAAAACAAACAAATATATTGAGAAAAAAAGGGGTGATTCATAAACTGTAAGCATATTTACAGGTCCATTTATTTTCTGTAAACTCTCCAGAAATATATTATTTTATTTTTAAACTTATGCTTGCCAAAAAACTGCACAAAATGTGTCATCATGTCACATTGAAAATTAATTTTAAAAACACATTTTCACATAAATATAATTTGAAATAGACATGTAGCTACAAAATTATATGTGGGATAGTCACCTCAAATTTCGTGCATCTAGCTTTCAGGGATTCCAACACAAAAAAATGATTTTGAGAAAACTCAATTTTAAATTTGGAATTTGAAAGAAAAAAGGTTGGAATTTGGAGTTTCTTATTAATGTTGTAATGCTAATATGCAAACGAAACAACATAATTTTATGTGTAATGGATAGTACAAATGTTGTACTTTATAGAACGCTTTGAACAAGGGATGTTTTTGCCTAAAACTAAAATTTTCTAGAGAGCCAAACCCCTTAACATCACATCAGCCACCATTACTGCCATGTGCTTCTCTAGTACAAAAGTGACACTGGTTGACCTAAGATTTGTTGCAGTTAAAAAAATCTAACAGCAACTGGAGATTCGAACCTGAGACCATGCTGCTAAGAAGCAAATGCCCTAACCACTGTGTTATCTACATTTACGGTACACAAATAAAAATAAAATAGATGAGAGAAACATGATACCTTGGTGCCTCGATTACGATCTCTGCCAAAACTGGCAAACCATGTTCCTCCGCGACGGCAAATGTCAGGAGCTACAGCAACAGTCTCCACATTTGCTACAGTGGTAGGGCAGCCAAAGACACCAACATCGGCTGGGAACGGAGGCTTCAGGCGTGGCTTTCCTTGTTTACCTTCTATTGACTCAATCAGAGCCTAGAAAGAAAGAAACAAGAAAACAATATCATTTGAAAGCAAAAACTATGATTTTTGTATTCCAAGTGTTTCAACGTAATCAATTAAAGTGAGAAAAAAAACCACAAGTACGTTACATTTATGTAACCAGTTAAACAAATATTGTAATATTTTCTTGAAGATTATTTTTGTTTGTTCTTCCCTTAGTTACTTATAACAATCCCTTAGTTATGCAGTTATATTGTGCCAGTGCATGTAACCAGTTAAACAAATATTGTAATGTTTTCTTGAAGATTATTTTTGTTTGTTCTTCCCTTAGTTACTTATAACAATCCCTTAGTTATGCAGTTATATTGTGCCAGTGCATTCAGGTCTAAGGGGAAATGAACATGCCCATAGGCTTGCAGGTATGGCTGCTGTAAATAGTGGGCGAGCAATGGACCAGTCTGGTATTATAAGTTCCTTAAGGGAGAGAGGTGGTGTACATGATTCAAGTAATAGTGGTGAATCTACAACCATAACCAGACTGCAAGAATACCAAGTCAATTGCGGTGTAGCTAGACATGAAAGAATATAAAAAAAAAAAAGAACCGGTGTCGTTAGTTGCCACATGCCGAGAGACAAACAGGAGATCGGAGCACATATAGACTAATTGTTCTATATGCAGTGATGATAATCTGACAACTAAACTAAGAGTTATGTAGGAAGTTAATGAATTGACTACATCGCTCGCCTATATTCTACCATGACCAGACTATGTTTGAGTTGAAAAGTCAGTACTCTAACTACTTAGTTATACAGAAAGCTAGAGTGCTAGAGTTCGAGCAATAAAAAGAATAGAAATGACACCTACACACCTAAAGGTGTTACTATAAAAGCTCAGTATCTTTCTGATTTTTCAGCATCTGAAAAAGTCTGACACACTTGATATTAGAGAGCTGCCTGAGTCTGGCTTCACCAGTTCCCAGATCATGTTAGAGTATGATTTTAAGTTAGATCTCTCTGTTGTAAGCTCTTCCTGAATTATTGTCATCATGTCTAATGCCACCAAGCCTTGTTTACAGATGTTCTTGTCATGAAAACATGACTGTCACAGTTCTCCTTCCGGAAAAGATGACTCAACCATATTAAAAGTAAAATTTCCTGTAGCCGTTTCAGATCTTAGTGTGTGAAGTGCATGTCATTTCACATTTTTAGTCCCTAGTGTGCAGGAGGTCCAATTTCTTTACTCACAAGTGGAATGTCAAGTGTGGAATTGAACCGACAAGCCTCTTGTGTCTGAGTTGATAACCGAATGCTTATGCTAATCTATCTCACTCAATCATGTAACATAACAGAAATATCGGAATGATTTTGCTGGTAATTAAAGCATGTTTCAAGATCTCAAAGTTTATTTCTCTGTTTGGGGTTCTCTGCTGCAACATTGTCAAGCTTTTTGTCTCGTGTTCTGAAGGCTGTGGATTTGAATCAAGATCTCCCCCCTGTTCAGTTCACACATGAATATTTTTCAAGAGATCCCTAGGATTGTGATCAGCTCTGTGTAGTATGCTCTTTGTAGAATACTCTCATCAGGTAAAATAGCATTTCTATAGAGAGGGACTGAGCCATGCCAGGAAAACTGGTGCAAAGAAGTCAATCCTTTGACATCAAACAATTTTGGTATATTCTCTCACTCCAGAAGATCAGACAGTAAACAACCCCAGACAGTATGTCCACAATAAATTGTTGTATAAACTACCACTGATAAAGCACAAGAACATTTCGAACACATTTCATTTATATAATCCCCCCACCTTCCTAACGTACCATTATACAATATATAGAATCTGCAAGCAATTTCTCCATACCCATCTATCTTGGTCAACTCGTCTAAATATTTTCTATAGAAATGAGTTCAATATTTCTTGCCTTTCTCAGTCAATGTTCAGTTTCACGATTTTTCAGTTTTCTAGGGCAACCTCTCCTTCTTGAACTATTTGTCTCCCTCTTCAATGTCTACTTTGTGATTCTTTGACCATTTCTTTCAGAGTATGTCCAACATATCTCCATCTTGTCTTATTCTAACACATGCAACAAACAAACAAAATGCTATCTTACTGTTTCTTCTCCACAGATGTACGCTTCTGCACCTCTATCAATCAGAGTATGCCCAACATATCTCCATCTTGTCTTTACTCTAACACATACAACAACATGTAAACAGGACAAGCAATGACTAACAAAATGCTATCTTACTGTTTCTTCTCCACAGATGTATGCTCCTGCACCTCTATCAATCAGAGTATGTCCAACATATCTCCATCTTCTCTTATTCTAATACATACAACAACTAACAAAATGCTATCTTACTGTTTCTTCTCCACAGATGTATGCTCCTGCACCTCTATGAACAAACACATCAAAATCATAACCTGAGCCACAAGCATTTTTCCCAATTAGCCCCTCATTGTAAGCCTGCAAATAAAAACACAGCCAGATCAAATCAGATGCTCATTGTGTATATGGATGTTATATATGACTTTTGTCTTGTATCCTATGTTTATTGTATGTGTGTATATTTTTCCTGAGATCTCTGTGTAGGTGAGAGCAAGTTTCTAGTCCTATTAGAGACAGATAATAAACCATAGGTCATGTGTTCATGTTGCGCAAGTAAAACAATCCTTGGCAGTTCAAAATCGAGAAGAGCAGGCTGGAAAACCGATGCTCGATCAAAATTAATTAGAAAGTTTAAAAATAAAATTTGTACAAATTACTTTCAAAATTATGCAGTCTTCTACAACAGAACATAAGGAAAGAAGGCCAGAGGTAGACCACGAAAAAGATGGTTAGATGATATAGCAGAATCCTGTCAAAAAGCAGAAATATCTTATCACCCAAGCCACTAGAGCAGCACAAGACAAAATAAAGAAAACCACAATACTGGGCAACAACCCGGTAACAGTGTGATGACAAAAGAAGAAAACGCAGCATCTGATGATTATCAATGTTGAACAGGTAGAAATAAACACTGACCTCATTAATTGCCACTTGAAGGTTAGATGCTTCATTGTAGAACTCTCCCCTAATGTAGATATAGGCTGGAGATAAGAGATGATTTCACAAGTCAGATTAAACAATCATATAATAGTGAAAGTAAACAATCTATTTGCATATCGTATTGGAACAGCTAATTTGATTTGTTAGTGAAGGAACACAGTGAAGATCAAAACTCTTTTCTGAATACAAAGAATTTGTATTCTATAGAGGTTTCCAACCTTTAGCGACTCGAGTGGATCTACTGTCCTGGTCATGTGGGTGTTTGGACCACTTGCATTGAAAGCATAAATTGTTGGAGAGTTTAGGATGGATAAGGGGGATGTTCTTTGGTGACCTACTGTTGGATGAGGACACTAAAATTGATGTTGAATTAATCCAGTGTTTTCAGAAGTTTGGAATTACACGTTGTAGAAGTAGAACTGGATGCTTGAGGGGCAGAGTGAGAGGTGTGTTTAACCAGCGAGCCACAGGAACCATCAGTATGCATACCCTTCAACATCTGTTGGGGAAGAATGAGCCCCTATAGGTCTGCCCAGAGTGCTATGACGTTGATTCAATAACCAATAACATATTGGGTAATACATTGTTAGAACAACTGTATTTTTTGCTTTGACCAATAGTATCTCTTGCAATCCCCGCTTAGACTGATGTACAACCTGTTGCCTTGCAGGTCGGCTGGGACAGCCAAAGGTTGACAGAGAGCGAACCCAGTAAACGCTGGCTAAAACCGGACACATCGCCGAAGGATAAGCATCAGATGGCTCCAAATGACGCTAATAATAGCCGTCCATCGCAGCGATGATGACAACAATCTCAGACGTGTGCTGTTGCACCTCTCTGGTGTGTGCGGAGGTGACTGTAGAGTCCAATCCTAGAACAGAATCCCCGAACACAGGTGTGGCATACATGATCAAGGTTAGACATGTGCGTGTTGTGTGCTCTGTCTTTTCCCGCTGCTCGTTTTCTCTGTGACTCAACAACACGATGGTTCTCATCTATTCGGGTTCCTCTTTTGTTGTTACAGCGCCACATTTGGCGATCTTGAGCAAGGGATTCCCAGCACATATTGTCTATATCGAAGCATTTCAGAGACACTTTAAGAGTGTCTTTAAAGCGTTTTTCTGTCCACCAGCTAAACGTCTGCCCCCTTCACGTTCGCCGTACATCAACTGTTTTGGGATGCGTTTATCAGGCATCCGAGCAACGTGACCAACCCATCTCACTTGGGCCTTCTGCAACAGGGTGTTGACGCTTGGGATCTTTGCTCTTGTGAGGACTTTGCTGTCTGGAATTTTGTCCTGCCAGTTTATTTTTAGTATTCTGCGTAGACAGCTTGTGTGGAAATGGTTTAATTTTCTTGCGTGTCTGCTATACACTGACGCTAAAGATGTGACGAAATACACCCATGTATCAGGATGCATGAATCAGATATCCACATGAATAAGAATTTATGGGGAAATCTGGTACATCAGTTTAAGCGGGGAATGCGAGAGAGAGAGGATGTACCAGATTTCCTCATAAATTTGGCTGTTATTTTTAGGGACTTCGTTTCTCAGGCCTGCTAGCAGTGGGAAGTCTTGCAGTAGGTGCCCTGCCGTCATGTCCACCTTCTCGCTAGTTGTGTAAATTAAAAATTTGTTCTAAAAGTAGGCCAGAAGTCTGTTATGGCTGGTACAGAGGCGGAATATGACAACTTGTTTGCTATGGGACAGTCCATAGAACCCATCTTTGGCGCTGTGCTGAGGGTGGGACCAATAGTATAAAAATGGGTGTTACAGTCAATATTGTACCGACAGCCTTTACTTTCAAGAGTTTCTCTGCTACTGGACTGACACTGTAGTGACATGAGAGTGAGTGGTTTTGGTAAAAAAAATTCCCAATGCAATTGGGGAATTGTCACCCAAATCATTTAACAAGTCAAACTGGATGCCTGAGAGAGAGGTGTGTTTAATCAGCGAGCCATGGGAACCAACAGTATGCATACTCTTCGATATCTGTAGGGTGAGACTGAGCACCTATGGGTCTGCCCGGTGTATAATGACGTCAGTTTAGTAACCAATAACCACCCAAGGTACTCAATTCAATTAAGATTTTCTTTTCTTATCTTGACCCTGTAAGACAAAACAGATTAGAGAAAGAAGAAGAAAGAAATCAATCATCTGGAGTTATGTACATACAAAGTAAATGATTGAATTTTAGAGCACAAGGAAATATCTTTGCATCACTGCAGTTATCATACAACAGCACCATTCGTGTGTTGTCGGGGCTCGCATGGGGAGCAAAGAATGGTAACATTTCATATTACAAGACATGTGGTAAGAGGCGACTATGGTAGGGGCCTAGGAAAGCTACTCTAGAAAATAAAAAGCGTAGCAGAAATCGGATGTGCTGGCCTACTTGTGGGCGCATAACTGGCACATGGTACAAATGCTCTTAGGCTCAGGTCACATACAAATCGGAAAGAGTGGTTTAACAAGTGGTCGATATGGTGCGTGCAAAGAAGAGTGCACCGACACAAACTCATAACAATTGATGTGACACACTGCAGTCAATACCAAAACTACTCTCTTATAAATACTTGCAGCAAAAATTGATAAAACACAATGATGTAAAAGAAAGTTTACCAGCTCTGGCATGCATGGCCACACCAGCAACCAGACAGCCCTCGATAAGCTTATGTGGGTCATGTCTCATAATATCCCTGTCCTTGCATGTCCCTGGCTCCCCTTCATCAGCGTTCACTACCAAATACTTGGGTCTGAAATTAAAAAAATAAACACATTTCCATGACACACTCATAGTAATTCCATCTCTTTTCCTGACACTCTCTGAAGTCCCAAAAATCTTGCAACAGGTATGACAAGTCGTACGTGATATAAAATTTATATCAGGTTTTTTAAAAGCCAAGTGTTATGACTCCTTAGTTGTAAATTGACTCAAATTAAACGATCATAAATTGCTTTTTTCTGGAACTGTCAAAATGTGTAACAGTATTATAAAAAGTGATCGGCATGTGGAATATAAGAACAACAAACAGTGTTTAAAGCTGAAGGATTTACATCATTGCGATGGTGTTTACCCCAGATGGCTCAGTCCCTCTGCAGAAATAGCATGCCACTTGTTGAGAGCATTGCACAAACTCTGGCAACACTATTATAGATTTCTGAAAAAACTGCACTCTTGACAAGAGCGGTGTGCTCCGGATTCAAACTAATTACATTTTGCAAGGCGGAATTTTGAAATGTAATCAATTTTATGTTCTATCAAAAATACTTTTACACAAAACTGGTAGGTATTAAGGACTGGAATGTGTGTTTGACAAATCAGAAATATTATCTAAAGTGTATGTGTCAAACAAATGCCTATCAATCTATTATCTAAGCTTCTATGGAAACATAATGTGATAAACCTACCATACTCAGCATCGAGACCACTGCAAATCTGCCTAACAAGCATGTTAAGCTGATCTAATTTTGAGTGTGTTTAATTGCACAAAATATTTTTAAAATACACGAGGTCATGAACTATTGATATGACTGTGTAATGGGATGTTTGTAGAGAAGTACATAGAGTTCAGAGTGATCTAACACTATTAAGCTTCATTGTATTGTACTACATGAAAAACTAGAAATTTACTGTCAGTCAGAGCTACTGATACACAATATAGCTGATGATCAGTTGGTGGATAGAAAAAAGTATCTCTCTCACCAAAGTATCTATAAAATGCTTCTATATAGACAACCTGTGCTGGGAATCCCTTGAGCAAGATCCTAAAATATTGTGCTGTAGCAACACAAAAGTCAATTGCATAGCTGTGAATCGTCAAACTGTTAAGGCACAGAGAAAGCAAGCTGTGCGAAAAGACAAAACACTCACATGTCTAACCTCGATCATGTATGCCCCCCATCTCCCGTGATATGGGATTGTGTTCCAGGATTGTACTTTACAGACAACTGCAAACACACCAGGGAGATGCAGCAATACATGTCTGAGACTTGTCATCATCGCTTGCGATGGACAGCTATTATTATTATTATTATTATACACAATTATAGCTAACCAGCATAAGTGTGTACAAAACCTACACTAAAGTAAGCGATGAAAGTTTATTACATATATATAGCTGCACCAACCTGCCATCAGAGGGTTTGTTCATAAAACCCCACTTCATTCCTGTGGGAAAGCCAGCACCACCCCTTCCTCTCAGTCCAGATGTGGTTACTTCCTTCAGTATCCATTCATGTCCCTTCAGAATAATCTCTTTTGTTTTGTACCAAGAACCCTGTAGAAAGCAATTTATTAAAATAATGTTAAACTACAATAGCAAAATATGACAAAATGAGCAGAAATATTTAAGGAACTGTTACAAAACTGTTAAAGAAACATAAAGGAACTGTTAGTGAGACTGTTGGTAGTCACAGCAAAGGAAGTAAAGGAAGATTCAGAAAAGGATGTAGCATCAAGAATGACAAAGCAAACTAAGTTTTTTCGATGCTTAAATATATATGCAGATAGGTTTTTTAATCAACTGGGGTGTTAGGAGGAGATAGAGGGGGTAGTAAAAGTATCAAAAATAAAGGAACCCTTTTATACCAAGGTATATTGGGTAATACAGTGTTAGGCCTGTATATTTCATTGACAGATAGCACACTATGGGTGATGTGGTCAACATCATGCCGGTCGCCTTTACTTCACAGTGTTTTTCCCGGTACCTAATTGACGCTGAGTCAATCTGAGAGTCGCTCGCTGGAGAAATATTCCACACACACACACTGTGAAATTGAACCTGGACACTAGCACATTAATAAAATAACAGTCTTATTTTGGTGGCAGATAATCGTGATCCTATTTGGTCCCCATCTAGCTCATGTCACATTGAGCATGACAGTTTAGGCTGACTGGCTAAACTACATGGGTCAATTGTTAAAAGTCCCACTGTAGGTGAATTGGCAGCAGTGATCATTGCCTTGGTTGGTTTACACAATAACCATGAGCAGGCCTGACATGAGCTTATGCATTCAGCTGAGACAAAAACAGAAAAAATAAAAATTCATCTGTCTTGCATTGGTGCAACTGAATTCTGCCACCTACGTGTTGTCGGGACCCGCAAAGGGGAGCAAAAATAGTAACACTGCAACCTACAAGGCATGTCGTAAGGGGCGAATCAGGTAGGGAAGTTACCCTAGTAAATAAAAAGCGGTGCAGAAATCGGCTATGTAACGTTCGGCTACTAAGAAAATCTCATTTATAAATGAGATGCTACATGACTCCGGAACTAGCTGTATTTATTGTATTATTTATGCATTTAAATGCATATAATATGTTTTATAATGCAAAACATATGATATTACCATAATAAATTTTAAAATATATATATTATTTATTTTTAAGATTTCTAATCTCGTTGATTAAAGCATGCTTTTTTTGTTGTTCTTTTGTATTCACCCACTATGAATTCATGCATAGTTAGGGTGCCTGGTATGGTGCAGCTGACTGATTTTTGCGTGAAAGTCTAATTACCGTTTCTACAGTGTCCCTAGCCATTCGAGCGAACCTTCTCCGACTTCAGTGGTAAGAGCATGCTTTTATTACACCAACATTTCTGATCGGCTGCCATTTTGGATAATCTCTGCAGACGTGTTTTCACTTGCTCTTGTCAAAAATCACACATTTGCTTATAAAATGGCATCTAATGACTGATATCACTGTCCTGATCAAGACTATAAGTGTTAGTTCTTTATGTGCTGCTTAATAGACCAGTTCTGCATCATTTTCTCTTATTTATTTATTATTTATTAATTGGTGTCTCCAAAATATGGAAATATTTAGAAGTTACAAATTTCTTGATTACTGCTTTATATATTGTCCAAACAACTTGATGTTTGAATATATTGTGTAAATATGAAAGTACTAAGAGACTGTTAATAGTTTTCATAATATATTTTAAACTTTTTCCCCCTTCTTTGTGACTGTATAATTATTTAAAATTTATAGGAAAATCTATTTTTAGCATCACAAAAATTAGGGACAAAGGGGTGTGGAAATAAAAAACCAAACATCTACACACTATAACTGATGCTATGCAATGAAAAAAAAGAAATAGGAAAACCAAACTCAGAAAATACCAGAGGAAACATTTATGATGACATGTCTTCAGCTGGGAAAGAGAAAAAGGCAATGGAAACATTTATGATGGCACGTCTTCAGCTGGGAAAGAGAAAAAGGCAATGGAAACATTTATGATGGCATGTCTGCAGCTGGAAAAGAGAAAAAGGCAATGGAAACATTTATGATGACATGTCTTCAGCTGGGAAAGAGAAAAAGGCAATGGAAACATTTATGATGACATGTCTTCAGCTGGGAAAGAGAAAAAGGCAATGGAAACATTTATGATGACATGTCTTCAGCTGGGAAAGAGAAAAAGGCAATGGAAACATTTATGATGGCATGTAGTGTTTGGAAAAAGAAAAAGCAAAGAAAACATTTATGATGGCATGTCTTCAGCTGGGAAAGAGAAACGGCAAAGGAAACATTTATGATGGCATGTCTTCAGCTGGGAAAGAGAAATGGCAAAGAAAAGATTTATGATGGCATGTCTTCAGCTGGGAAAATGAGTATCTGAAGTCATGAAATGCTCAAAGGACAGATGAAGATGTGAATATCTTACCCTGGACTTGGCACCTTTCAGCTTAAAATCATAGCGGCAGAAGATTGCTGAAGATTCTATCTTCATCTTTAAGTGGTCCGTATGTTTTCTGAAAATAGACATCTAAGATTTAATCAAATCACAAATTTTGAAAGAGTAAGCACTCTAGTATTTGAATATGTATATTACCTTTAAGTAGAAGTAACTTAAAGCTGAGAATCTTTTAATCAAATGTAAAGTCAGTGCTGTTCTATGGCTCGGAAACATGGAAGACAGCAAAAGAAACCACCAGAAAACTACAGACCTTCATAAATGGATGTTCACGTAGAATAGAGGCACTGAGATAGTATGATAAGATTACGAACAAGGAACTCAGAGAAAGAACAAAGCAGATACCAGTGGAGAAAAAGCAAATGTGCAGAGCAACTGGAAAGCCCAGCAGAGGTAGAGCCAGTGTACATTTCTGCTTGCAGGGAACTACTCCTGCCTTATAGTTTGATTGAGGACAATCAAAGGCTAGCGGAGCAAACCATACACAAAACTGGATGGGCGGCAAACCAATGAGTCCACAAAACGACCGGTTTGCTGGGCAGATGGCGCTCATAAGCCCGGGAGGGCAGGCCGTCTAAGGGTCGCTGTACTTAAAGAAAATGGCAACCTGCTGCCTTGTGGGTTATGGCTGGGGACAGCAAAAGGCTAACGGAGAGCGAACCCAGTAAACACTGGTTGAAATCGAACACACCACCCAAGGATAAGCACCTGAGCTCCAATAGGTAATGAAGGCTGTGCATGTACATCACGTTCTGTTTGGCTGTTTATATATCACAATAGAATGATAAAAAAGGCTTAAGAACGATCGAGCGCGAGAGAGCGTAAGATGCGACTGAGGTAGGGGCCTAAGAAAGCAACTCTAGTATATCTTCTTTTACTACTTCTTTGCGACCAATTTTAATCACTCTTTGTGATATGTTTGATCTTTGCCAAGAACGTGTATACGTTGCACATTGATTTGGTAGGCTCCTAAATGCATAGTCTTCCACACGTTTAGGGCATGTGCATCCGATTTCAGCCAAACCTCCTTAGTTGCCTCTTACGACATGCGTGGCAGGTAACAGTGGTTCTATTCTTTACACCCCAAATGTGGGCCCCAGTAACCACTCGGGAGACTCTAGCATATAAAAAACATCACATAAATTGGATGTGCTGGCCAACTTGTAGCCGCATAACTGGCACAATGTATAATTGCTCTTTGGCTCAGATCACATACAAATCACACAGAGTGGTTAACAAGTGGTTGATATGGAGCATTCAAAGAAGAAGTTTTCCATGCTGTGAAAAACGTCTAACACTATCAAACCTTTTTGCTTTTAACCTCTGTTCCATGTCTATGACATGTGCTATCTATAGTCCAGGTAGAAAATAAAAGCATGAAAGTCTCAAATCTTTTAGATAGCTTACTTTCTCCACTTTTGGTGCTTCAGTTGCATGTGTTCTCAAAACTGTCGAAAGTAACGGCAGACATTGGCTACGATCTGGAAGAAAATAAATGTGAAAGAATTTATATTCAGATATTATTTTTTATTTTATGCCTGCAATGCTGCTTTTTGGGGGGAGAGGCATACATCTGTGGAATTTAATGGCTGCATGGCTAGTGCAGCAAAACTGTTCAGGTTATGATATTTTCTTGTATGCCCCAACAGAAAAAAATCCTTGGTATTACATGGGATTGAGCCTGGGTCTCTCGAATGGGAGTCCACGCTCTAATGCATTTAGCCAGATGCTCCACGATCAGATATTAGTATCTGGGAGTATCTGAAATTTTTACAAATGACTTGATTTGCATGCAAACTCTGCTGTAGGTTATCACAAGCAACTACTGAGTAAGGAATCTGAATTTCAATCAAAGTTCCAAATGTGGTGGTAAACAACATTGTTGACCAAATTAATGAAAAACAACATATTTCTTGAGATATTACAGAACATGTAATATGCTGCTTCAAATGTGAAGATGTTTAGTGTAGCAGTCTGAAATGCATCTGCTGTGACACAAGGTTTTCAATTTCAATGTATCACTGTTACCGGAGATTAATGACACGTTTCATTGTTTTGCAGAGAAAACTTGTAAGACTAATCGATCTGTAGCTGGAGGCAATAGACACGCATTTCCATGACTTTAAGAGTAGTATAATTATTGCTTCTCTCCAGGTCTGTGGAACTTGACCCAAGCCCAACATATATTGTAAACCCCCAGCAGCTTTGTTTTTGGTACAGTTCCCAAGTACTCAATCATTTCATTTGACACTGTCAACTTCTAGCGACTTTCTCACTGTTAATTTGGATATTGCCAGTTCCAGTTCTCTTAATGTGATTGGTGTTTCCATAACTTCAGGTATGGTTTCATCTCGTCCTGCATTAATTTGTTTCTCACGAATTTCTAGTTGTTTCTTTGAGCTAATTATAAATTACATAACATTTTTGAAAATCCTTCTGGCAAAACAGAACCTTGCAGACAAGGGACAGAATCACTACATGCACCAACAATTTGCAGAATTACATTCATCTTTGTTCCAGGGGAACATGGGTGTCAATGAGAGAGCAAACAGGATGGCTGGCTCTGCCACCATATCAGGGGGTCAAACAATGAATAGAGTTGACATTCTGAACCACCCTATAGAGTGTGGAAGCAAAGATGATTTTCATTTAAATCAATCCATGTCAACTGCTAGATTGCAAAAGTTTAGATTGAATATTGGAGTGGTCAGAAAAGAACAGCACAACATTCATATTCTTCTTGTCGATCGTTCTTTTTTGGCCATTTTGATAATTCTTACTGTGTCTAAACAATAAAAAGCCTTTGCCAAGAACGTTTTAAAAATGGCTCATTGGGGATTCTGTGTCTAGCTGTAACATAGTGTTTGGGAAAGACACTCCTCAGTGAGCCATTTTTTAGAATGGCTCGCTGGTTGTGTTCATAAGGACGCTCGTATTGCTAGGCAATGGGTGTCCTAAGGTAAGTGGTTCGAATCCTGTGTTTGTTTATTCGGAAACTCTTAATACTTGTACACTGCCTATTTGTTGATCATAAGAATAAAGTTTATAAAATTAGCTTTATTTACTTATTAAATTAGTGTGACACTGTGACGTGACTACTTTATTACTTAAATTACTACTTATCAGTACTTATTTATCACTATTATTTATTATCATCTATTCCCACACTTACTACTTAGTTATTGTGTCAACCTTAATACGTACATGAGAGACTTCAGACGACTCTTCAAGTAACTAATCAAGTTTTAGTAATGACACGATCACGAATCATTTAAATAGATTATATATAATAGATGGAGAGAGAGTTTATAGAGTTAGAGACTCAACAAGAGAGACTCCAGTGTTACCTAACCTTACTGTTACGTAAGTACCGTGTACGACTTCTAATTAATTATATGGCCAAACTTACAAGCGACCAAGGTATTCATTAATTTAATATCATCTCTACACTACTTACACAGAGAATTAGGCAAGATTGGAGCTAAGCGTGCAATGCCTGCCATTTCAAAGAATCTAACTTTTGCTCTCTGTACGTCTTGTTCAGCAATTTAATTATCTTTAAAAGTTCTTCTGCTTCGACCTTTCCATAAACAGGAAGTAGTAACAACATAGTACCGCACTAAATCTCATACACATATCCGGTTGTGTAAACAACAACAGCATGTTTATTTGAACACAATTTTTGTAAATTTCTTTCACTTTGTTTCGGTTCACTCAGGTTAGATACGTACATTTTACACAGAAATACATTTGTATTGTTTCCAAACCATTCTGACTTCAACCAGCCCAGTATTGAAAAGTATGAGTGTAGGACTAACTAAGATTCTACATTTCATTACAATTTTACATTCGGTTCTATTCTTCACACCCCAAATTTGGGCCCTGGTAATCATTCAGGCGACTTGTGTAGTTTGTAATAATTATCAGTTAATTTACGCTTTTATAATCATATCCTAACCGCTAAACCTTCAGAGCCGATATACCTGCACAATGTAATTTTTAAAGATGACGCAAAGTCAGTTATATGAGGACTATCATCATAGTACTCCGGACATGTTCATAGGTGCTCCGCCTCAGCAAATCCAGCAGCGACCCAACACGCCACTGCGATGTTGATTAATCAATCTCCTTACATATTTAGTATATCGTTCTTTTCGGGCTTCACCAATATTGACACCCATCTCTTTCAATCTGGTCAGCGCGTGGGATTCACAGCCCTGAAACTCCTCTGTTCGGAAAGACTCTCACTCAATGCGTGAAGAATATCATTTCGATACATGGCAGCTCCTCTGATATTGTAGCCAAGCCAGCCAATCTATCAGCTCGCTCATTACCCCTAACTCCTGCGTGTCCAGGGACAAAAATGAAGGTGATTTCTCTGATCATTGTCTGTACCAGTACCTCCACCAAGGTGCGTCTTACCATTCCTGATTCGACTTTACGAATCATGCTCATGGAGTCATTGAGTATGAAAACACTAGAGTAGTTGTGAGATGCCAACCAGTTCCTCCGCCCGAACCTCCATTGTCAAACTACTTGTGGTTGTTGCGTAGGTCCCACTGGCCTCTCTTATTATTTTACATGTGGTTATTAACACCGATGGCCTAGTCATTCGCCAACAATGCTGTGCGTGGGCTTTTTCAGCACGCTCAGGAAGAAAAATAATAAGAGAGACGCAAAGTCAGTATACTGGCTAATGCAGGATACATTGCTATAACAACGGGCAACATGTCCAGAGGTAAAAAAAACCCAAAATACAGAGTGAATGATGTCAAGTCAGGTTATTGAGGTTTAGTTCAAAATAAAGATTAATCTCCGTTGTTTTGTTGAATTTCGACTTTATATTAGTAAAAAAAAGTTCAGTTCTCAATACAGTCTATTCCCTATTGAAACAAAGTATCCATAGTTAAAAGTTTATATCTATGTTATTGTTTATAGTAGTGAAACAAACTATAAATATTATATCTATGATATCGATTTATATCTTCTGCAGACATACCTGAAATGAGGCAAGACGAGACATTGCAAGATGAGCGCACATTTCTTAGAGAGAGGTTTTTACGGATGCTTGGATCAGTCAGTGGAGCACAGGTCCAAGTTTCCATGCAAGAGAAGACAAAGGTTAAATGCAAATTTGTAACTGTGGATGTGGATTTTCATCATATCCACGTTACTGACTTGACAACTCCCATGGGTGTTATACCTCGAGCCACTCTGCGTACATCCGATATTATTTCGATTGATTTCCCAGAGGTTAATGTGGTCAACAACAGAACATAAATGACTGTTTCATTGTTATATCATAGATTTAAGCAGATGAACACCACTTTTAACCAATGACAGTTTTGTTTTGGTTCTACCTGGATGTGTTGGCTATACAAACTTGAAAAATAAGAATCAATTTCTTGCAGAGGATCCAAGTACTAAAATGTGTGTTGACTTTATGTAATATACTATCAGTTATATGGGGACTATCCGGACATGTCTGTGGGTGCTCTGATCCCTGCCTCCTCTGATCCCTGCCTCAACACATCCAGCAGGCGGCCCAACACACCAGTTCGATGGTGATTAATAAATCTTTTTGTATATTTGGTATGTCTGTACCAACATTGATACCCACCTCTCTAATTTTCTGGTCAGTGGTCGATATTCACAACCCTGGTACTCTTTTTGGAAAGATTCTCACAATGCGTGTTAACTCTTTCCACGCCCATTTATTTCCTCAATTTTTAAGCAGTTAATTCAAGGAAGTAAAAAAAAAAAAAATTTAAAAATTACGATCCCAACTACTCGTCAATAAATAAACATATATATATTATTATATACTAAATTGAAGAAAACTGGACAACCCAATAGAATAACAAGGTTAAAAAGTAGTATAAGTAAAATAGTATAAGTGAAACTAGAAAGACTTCTTATAAAGGAAGCAACTCTATGGCGCAGTGTGCGGCTTAAAGCGTGCAACGGACTTCCGCCGTGGCGCAGTGTGCGGCTTAAAGCGTGGAAAGAGTTAAGATACTATATATATTTATATATGTAAAGTAGATTTTCAGTGTACTATAACTCACACAACAGGCAGCAAAATTGAAAACTATACTTTGAATTAAAATACAGTAAATTAAATTCCTGACAGAAATGTAAGTTTATATTTCGCACTTCTTGAGTAATCGTTGTGTACCACTTGTTTGACTCCAGCTTTCTCCAATTCTCACAGTTTGAACATAATAATAATAATAATTCCTCTCGTACCATTATACGTTACATAGGGCCTGCAAGTAATTTCTCCATACCGCTCTATCCTGGGCAACTCGCTCAATCTCCTCCATGGAACTGAGACCGATATTTCCTGCCTCTCTCAGCAAAGTTCGTTTCAGGGTCTCTTTAGGTCGACCTCTCTTTCTTGAACCCTTTGCATCCCACTTCAATGCCTGCTTTGATATTCTTTGATCATTTCTCCTCAAGGTGTGCCCAACATATCTCCATCTTCTCTTTCTTATAACAGTTGTCACTAGTGGTTGACCAGACATGTCTCTGATTTCATCACTTCTCCTGAATTCGTTCCATTTTATATTCATTATTTTTCGCAGACATCTATTTTCAAATGCATTCAACTTTGAACATACCAGATGATTTAAATTTATTGTTCTTAAAATTGTGGATTCTCATCCAACCTCAAAAATGCAGAAGTAAGTCCCAAGTAAGCGTAAACCCATAGTGCTTACCATCCAAGCAGAAAATTAAAATATGCAGGAGACTTGAAAAAGGTGAGTCGTCCAGTGCTCATGGTGAAATTTAATGTTGTTTCGTCAATGACCTATAACATTAAGATCTCAGAAGATTAAGAAGTTTGATGTTAAGTCTAAGAGTGTAGATTTGATGTTAAGTATAAGAGTATGGAGAAGCGGCATACTCTGAAAATGGAAGATTCGATCAAGCTCCTACTTTTATCAGAAATGGATTATGAGACCAAGTGTACCTGCTGTCTTGCAACTCAGCTGGGCTAACGGAGAGCGAACCCAGTAAACGCTGGCTGAAACCGGACACATCGTCGAAGGATAAGCACTAGAGTACCAAATGGTGTTTAAAATGTGACGAAATACACACTGCTGCTGAAGGCTGCATGAATCAGATTTCCACATGAATAAAATTTATGGAGGAATCTGGTACATCAGTCTAAGCGATAATCGCGACAGAGACCAAGTGTCAGTTTTAAAATATTGTGAAAGCTAGTTATTTTGTTTCTGTAATTATAATTACAAAAGTTGGTATTTTTATCTGCAATTTGTATTTTATTGATTGTATCATTGTTGCAATTCGGTAAATATATTAGTGTGGAAGTCTCATTGGGGACATGGTTAAAGCATTTGCCTTTTGTTCTGAAGGTTGTGTGTTTGAATCTGAATCTAGTCACATGTGAAATTTTTTCATGAGATCTGTTGTTGGTGAAGCTACGGAGTTTGTGCTTTGTGCAACACTCTCAGAAGGTGGCGTGTAATTTCTGCCGACAGGGACAGAGCCGTATGGGGAAACCTGGAGCAATGAAGTAAATCCTTCAGCTTTAGATGTGTGTTCTGATCATTTTCTTACACATAAGGATCTTTATAGCAGTGCCAAAATTTATAGCACCTTCACGGTCTCCATTTTCATTTATCTGATGATGGAAATTTGTAGGAATTTGAGAAAGAATTTTTGCTTGGACTGCAGCTTTTCAGACTTTTTTCGATCCAGAAGCACTTAAGCTTTCGGCTCTTTGGCTCTGTGCTATCGTAACCCTACGGTACCACCAACACCATAAATCTGGAGAACCTGTGGCTTTTCTGTCAGCCCGCAGAATTGAACCGCACTCACAGGAGGCTTCTTATAGATTTTTAGCTTCCACGGGTTCTCTTACAAGTTGAACATGAAGATAGTATCTAAGTTCTATTGTCCATCTCTGAAACTTGATCTCACCTAAAATTAGATCACCAGTCACAGAAAAATAGCCAGATTGCACTTTTTTTTTAGAAACAAACACAACTTTTGAAATGAGCATCATACATACACACCACTAAGACACAAATAAGTAATTTGATTTTTAATGTATAATTATTTTTTAATCGGACATTAATAATTTTATTTATTTATCTGGAATTTTTATTTCAATTATGCAATTTAATAAATATATGAACAAACTTTAAAAATATATTCATGAAATCTTTGGACCATTAGTCATTGTTTTTAATTTGATTGCAATTAATGAAACAAGGTTGACATATACTTGAGGATGTAGACATGATGTTTAGTTTATCTAAGAGAGAAACACCATATAATCCTGTCACCTTGATGTCAGCTACTTGTGATCATTTCTGAGTCATGTGTATTGGTTTAACACAGCAGTTTATGTGCTGGGGGTCAAACACAAAACATACAGTTCTTCTTTTTCAGCTAACTCTGTAAAGTGTGCTTATTGTGTTGCTGCAGTACCTGAGCCTTCCAGCTTAACACATCTGCTACCACAACTACATGTTTGGACCAGATGTTTCTTTTTTTTTTTTAATCCCTACTCGCTTTTCTAGACTGCAGTAATGAGTTTGTTACCAAGACCATCACTTTCAGAAAAGTAATGTCTTGCTCAGCTCTTGTCTGTAATTAACAATGATATTTTTAGGTTTTTTTGTTCGCATGTTATGAATTCAGGCGCAGATATGGCACATGTGATTGATTTTTGCGTACAGGCCTGCTTTCCTCAACACCAATGTCCCTCACTATTCAGGCGAGCCTTACTCTGTCTTCAGAGGTCCTTGTAATTTAGATCCCCAAGTAAAGGATCAGGGTCCCCATAGTCCTACCATGTGTTCCGGGTCCCCATAGTCCTACCATGTGTTCAGGGTCTCCATAGTCCTACCATGTGTTCAGGGTCTCCATAGTCCTACCATGTGTTCAGGGTCTCCATAGTCCTACCATGTGTTCAGGGTCTCCATAGTCCTACCATGTGTTCCGGGTCCCCATAGTCCTACCATGTGTTCAGGGTCTCCATAGTCCTACCATGTGTTCAGGGTCTCCATAGTCCTACCATGTGTTCAGGGTCTCCATAGTCCTACCATGTGTTCAGGGTCTCCATAGTCCTACCATGTGTTCAGGGTCTCCATAGTCCTACCATGTGTTCCGGGTCCCCATAGTCCTACCATGTGTTCAGGGTCTCCATAGTCCTACCATGTGTTCAGGGTCTCCATAGTCCTACCATGTGTTCAGGGTCTCCATAGTCCTACCATGTGTTCAGGGTCTCCATAGTCCTACCATGTGTTCAGGGTCTCCATAGTCCTACCATGTGTTCCGGGTCCCCATAGTCCTACCATGTGTTCCGGGTCCCCATAGTCCTACCATGTGCACACCAATTATATTTGGGGCACTAGCGCAACATGTTACCAACTTTACTATTACCAACCTCACACCATAAGTATTAAGTTCTTTATACTGAATTAATTGTATAGATAGGCAATACTGTTATCAGAATTTTGAAAACAATCTGGGATGAATTTACTATTTATGCTTCGTATTAGAATTTAGTTAGTGTCTGTAGCTCAAACGGTAGTGAGCTCGATCACAAACCCAAGCATACCTGGTTCAAACCCCATGGTGGGCAAGTTTGGAAGCAAAATCATTTCCGTGGGATTTTTAACAAAGGTAAAAATAGACCTCACCGTTCAGAAAGCAATGGCAAACTACTAACGTATAAGTGGTGCCTAGAAAATCAATGACTCGTTTACTGTGGTTGATGTCTACGTTCTGTAAAAGATGAAATGAAATGGAATCCAGGAGGCAAGAGGTAGGGATTTGATCTAGAGCAGTGTTTCCCAAAGTGGGCGGTACCGCCCCACAGTGGTCGCTGAAGCCTTCCAGGGGGGCGATAGTTGGTTCAGAAGCATTTGGGTTTTTTTTGTGTGTGATTTTGCGATTGAATAATAATAACAAATTTTAATTCTGCATTTTAATTCATCTTATGCCCATCTTACACGATCCATTTTTTCATCAATTTTCTATTTCTTGTACGAGGCGCATTGAAAAGTAATGCCTCCAAGTCCATAACTTTGTTAATAGACATAATTTACAAATGAAACATACATTTTCAGAAAGCTTGAGATGTCCACTACACAATAGAGTCATTATTTTCGACATAGTCACCTCCACGTTCCACACACACACACACCAACGTCGAACTAGTTGTTGCATCCCGTCGAAGAAAAATCTGATGATTTTCACGAAGCCAGTAGCACATCTGCTGCCACATCCTTGTCAGTAGCATATCTGTTTCCTTTGAGATGTTCCTTGAGCTTTGGGAACAGGAAAAGTCACAAGGTGCCAAATCGGAGCTATATGGTGGGTGCGCTAAAATGTCATCAAAATTGAGACGCTCTAATGCTGCTGCTGTTTGTCTACTGGTGTGTGGACGAGCATTGTCATGTTGAAGGACTGTGTGTTTTCCAGGACGAACACGTAGCAGTCTCGCCCGTAGTTTCTTCATCGTTTCCACATACCGATCAGAATTGACAGTATTGCCGTGTTCCAAAAATTATGTGTGGATTACGCTTTGGGAGTCCCAAAAATGGTCATCAAAACTTTTCCCGCTGACGCCACAGTTTTGAATTTTTTTGGGGTGGGTGAGTTTTGTGCCTGTATTCCATAGACTGGCGCTTGTTTTCAGGATCGTAATGATGCACCCATGACTCATCGCCAGTGACAATTCGGCAGATAAAGTCATCGCCTTCTCGTTCATATCGCATCAGGTGTTCCTGACACGACTGATGTCGGCGATGTTTCATTTCCGGTGTCAGCATGCGAGGGACCCATCTTGCACAAACTATACCCTAGCAATACATGAATAATGTGATGTACTCGTTCAGTCGAAATTTCAAGCATTGTAGCGACATCTTTTTGCTTGATGCGGCGATTGACATGAATCAGTTCGTCCACGCGAGCTTGGTGTTGTTCATCCACTGCTGTAATTGGTCGTCCGCTGCGAACCTGATCATGCAAGGTCATCGTCGCTGGATTGTCGCCTTTAACAGTCCTTGCCCACCTCCTAACAGTACTCACATCCACACAGGCGTCACCATATACCGCTCTCATTCTCCGATGCATGTCGATGGGAACACAACCTTCAGCCGTCAAGAATTCAATCACAGCTCTTTGCTTCAACCGAATTTCCATGTATGACGCCATCTTGGATAATGTTGTGCGCATGCGCAACATTCCAGACACTTGACACTTACTGTCCTGAAAACACACTTACATATACTTTATTCTGATATCGGTGTCAATTGCCTCCGAACACTATTAACAAAGTTATGGACTTGGAGGCATTACTTTTCAATACACCCTCGTATATAATCATTTGAAATTTGACCATGTATGACAGAAATATATATATCAATTTTCTATGTTAAAGTGAAAATAGAGCATGTAGATATATGTGGAGGGTGGGGGCGTTGGTAACCTATTATAATGGAGAGGGGGGGCGTTACAAAGTTTTTGTCGTGCAAAGTGGGCTGTGGGCCGAAAAAGTTTGGGAATCTATGATCTAGAGAGACATGGAGAGGAACTGGAGAAAGAGAAAAGGCGGGCAATACCTGGAATGAACTGAAATGACTTGTTCAGGACAGATCTGGTTGGAGGAAATGTGTTGATGCCTTATGCTTCAAGGGGAGAGGAAAGAATTCCCAAGGGTACAGATGTGACAGCTTGTCATCTGGGAACAGATACATTGTTTGAAGGCTTCCTAGCAGCTACAGTTGACAAACTAGTATCAGGTCCATAGACTTTTGACAGATTATTTGATCTACATGTGTTTGCTAACTCAACTACTGCTCCTGGCTGGATTATTACTGCAGAGGTCAAAGGATTACAGGTTTGAAGTAGAATTTCAAGAGTGTTGTGCGACTGATACATCATCATAAGATAAGTCTTGGATTATGGTTTCCACAGTTTTGTTCCAATGTTACAGATGACTGTACTGTTATATCTAACACTGGAACCATAATGGATGTAGTACCTATTGGTAATAGTTCATATTGTGGAGGTTGTTGACAAGACAACACTCGTTCTGGACATCTAGCTTCTTCTGATAAAGCTCCCAAAGAAGATATCTCTGGACCAATCTCTGAATATGGTGGAGGAGGGCTTAAGATCTGGACACAGTCCAGCTCCTCATCTTTTAAGCTGAATGCCCGGTTATAGAAAGTGTTGCCATGGTGATGAGGTAGGTATACAGGATTAACATTGTTGATGCAGTCTTCATAAGTAGGTGGTCTCACAGCATTGGGATCTGATGTGAAGCTACTTAAAGCAATAATGGGGTAACTAAATATTGCTTGTCCAGTTCTGATGTTCTCCAAGTTGGTAGCAGGGTAAGCAATATGAGCAGTGTTATGTGTGTCGTCAGAACTAGCAGCATTTCTCAGACAGGCCGCGCGACCTAGGCAGCAGTTTGGGCGATAATTCTCTAGAGGTTGGTGTATATGTTGAGGATGGCCAACGTTGTCCGCAGGCCCAGTTGTCAATGATCCAGTGGTCGTTCGTCTTAGAGATAGCTTCATCACAATATCCTAGAGAAACAGATATATATCAACAGATTTGTTAGACATAATGTAGAATTTTGTCTGAATTTGATATTAGATAAGTAATTAAACAATCATTTGAGACAACCAGAAGGCTGTGATTTGAGAGCTGAAGTAGCGTAGTTGTTAGTCAACTCACTTCTTAGGGTGGTCGTCTGGGATCAATTCCACAATTTGCGTGGAATTTTTTCCGACTGTAGCGGCTCTCAGGTCAACCCATCATTTATTAGGTACCAGGAAAAGCACTGGGAAGTAAAGGACGTTGTCGTAATGTTGACCACATCACTCATCGTGTGCCGACGGTCAATGAAAAAGACGTACCCAACACCGCATTACCCTACATACCACGTGGTGTAAAAAATGTTTACTTTCTTTTTACATGGTTGTTATTGCGTAGGGGCTAGTTCACTCGCTTCTTAGCTGGTTGCGTAGGGGCTAGTTCACTCACTTCTTAGCTGATTGCGTAGGGGCTAGTTCACTCACTTCTTAGCTGATTGCATAGGCGCTAGTTCACTCGCTTCTTAGCTGATTGCGTAGGGGCTAGTTCACTCACTTCTTAGCTGATTGCGTAGGGGCTAGTTCACTCACTTCTTAGCTGATTGCGTAGGGGCTAGTTCACTCACTTCTTAGCTGATTGCGTAGGGGCTAGTTCACTCACTTCTTAGCTGATTGCGTAGGGGCTAGTTCACTCGCTTCTTAGCTGTATATCCAGATTCACTCATCTTAATCTGGGTCATCGTTTCGTTCTTATCCCCAGGTCTGTGTTGCAATTCAGTTATAACATCTCAGTCTGATAATATGCCAACATCTATTGATAAAAGTATGAATCTTATTTGTATTTAACTTGGTGACTCACCACTTTTCCAAGTCATACATAAACACAGATTTCTTCTTTGCGTTCGTTCTTTACAACCAATTTTAATCACTCTTTGTGATATGTTTGATCTTTGCCAAGAACGTGTATCGTTGCACATTGGTTTGGTAGGCCCCTAAGTGCATAGACTTCTACACGTTTAGGACCCATGCATCCGATTTAAACCAAACCTCCTTAGTCACCTCTTACGACATGCGTGGCAGGTAACAGTGCTTCTATTCTTTACACCCCAAATTTGGGCACCGGTAACCACTCGGGCGGACACAGATTTCATATTTGAGCTGAATATCCTGAACTTTGTTTCTGTGAAGATGGCAGTACATTTCCACACTGTGTGCAGGAGAACAAAGGCATGTCGGACTTTCCTAATCCAGACATTAATGTTCTCATCTGTACCTCCTGATTTGTTGATCTTACTTGCAAGGTAGACAGATTCACTGATATCTTCTATAGCACATCTCTCAATCAAAATTGGGCCTTCGTGTTGTTTCACTTTACTATTGTCTCCTCTTGGCTAATTTTAAGTTTCACTTTACTATTGTCTCCTCTTGGCTAATTTTAAGTTTCACTTTACTATTGTCTACTCTTGGCTAATTTTAAGTTTCACTTTACTATTGTCTACTCTTGGCTAATTTTAAGAACAACTTGTTGCGCTGTTTCTGCCAGGACATCTCCTTTTTCCAGCATGTCTTGTAGTCTGTGTCAGACCAAGGCAAGATCATCTAATTTCAACACTTGTCGACTGAATGCATTTTCCAGCATGTCTTGTAGTCTGTGTCAGACCAAGGCAAGATCATATAATTTCAACACTTGTCGACTGAATGCATTTTCCAGCATGTCTTGTAGTCTGTGTCAGACCAAGGCAAGATCATCTAATTTCAACACTTGTCGACTGAATGCATTTTCCAGCATGTCTTGTAGTCTGTGTCAGACCAAGGCAAGATCATCTAATTTCAACACTTGTCGACTGAATGCATTTTCCAGCATGTCTTGTAGTCTGTGTCAGACCAAGGCAAGATCATCTAATTTCAACACTTGTCGACTGAATGCATTTTCCAGCATGTCTTGTAGTCTGTGTCAGACCAAGGCAAGATCATCTAATTTCAACACTTGTCGACTGAATGCATTTTCCAGCATGTCTTGTAGTCTGTGTCAGACCAAGGCAAGATCATCTAATTTCAACACTTGTCGACTGAATGCATTTTCCAGCATGTCTTGTAGTCTGTGTCAGACCAAGGCAAGATCATCTAATTTCAACACTTGTCGACTGAATGCATTTTCCAGCATGTCTTGTAGTCTGTGTCAGACCAAGGCAAGATCATCTAATTTCAACACTTGTCGACTGAATGCATTTTCCAGCATGTCTTGTAGTCTGTGTCAGACCAAGGCAAGATCATATAATTTCAACACTTGTCGACTGAATGCATTTTCCAGCATGTCTTGTAGTCTGTGTCAGACCAAGGCAAGATCATCTAATTTCAACACTTGTCGACTGAATGCATTTTCCAGCATGTCTTGTAGTCTGTGTCAGACCAAGGCAAGATCATCTAATTTCAACACTTGTCGACTGAATGCATTTTCCGGACATATAATGTGCGTGCAACCCATAGATACCTAAAAGTTTTCAGCCCACCGCCCACTTTGTACAATATAAACTTTGTAACGCCCCCTCCACATTTTAACAGTTTGCCAACGCCCCCCTCCCACATATATGCATACTCTATTTTCTATTTGACATGAAACTTGGTATATATTTCTGTCATACATGGTCAATTTTCAAATGATTATATGAATGAAATAGACAAATTGATGACAAAATGGATCGTGGAAGACGGGCATAAGAATTAAAATTTTAAATGATTATTCAATCGCAATAATCACAAACATAATTTTTTTTGGGAATATTTATTATTAATTTCTTCTTTAAGGAGCCACCGACCCCTAATCGTCTGAACACCCCCACATTCTTCTGAACCCACTATCACCCCACTAGAACGCTTTAGCGCCCACTGGGGGAGCTGTATCGCCTACTTTGGGAAATGCTGGTGTAACCCAATCAAGCAGCACCAAGACAATAAAAGGGGATATCAGGCATCCCACCAGTAGGGATCTTTTTTGTAGAAAACAAGTCAAGTTTTGATCGAGATAGACTGGCTCCTAGAAGACAAGACTACATTGCTGTCGAGATAGACTGGCTCCTAGAAGACAAGATCAAATTGCTATAAAGATAGACTGGCCCCTAGAAGACAAGACTAAATTGCTGTCGAGATAGACTGGCCCCTAGAATACAAGACTAAATTGCTGTCGAGATAGACTGGCTTCTAGAAGACAAGATCAAATTGCTGTCGAGATAGACTGGCTCCTAGAAGACAAGACTAAATTGCTGTCGAGATAGACTGGCTCCTAGAAGACAAGATCAAATTGCTATAAAGATAGACTGGCCCCTAGAAGACAAGACTAAATTGCTGTCGAGATAGACTGGCCCCTAGAAGACAAGACTAAATTGCTGTCGAGATAGACTGGCCCCTAGAAGACAAGACTAAATTGCTGTCGAGATAGACTGGCTTCTAGAAGACAAGATCAAATTTCTGTCGAGATAGACTGGCCCCTAGAAGACAAGATCAAATTGCTGTCGAGATAGACTGGCTTCTAGAAGACATGACTAAATTCCTGTCGAGATAGACTAAATTATATTATGGGAAACATGTTATTAATGAAATATGTTTCAAACATCAGACAGACTGAAATGATGAGAAATACCTGGAATAATACTGTGACTTTATTCTTGAAGGACAGTCTCCCAGGTCTTCCGATCTGTGAGTCCTCCCTGTGATCTATTCCCCTCCTCCCATGTCTTTGACGGCCATACAAGTTCTGACCACCACTATTGCTGCTAGTGTTTACACGGGGGTACCCAAAGACAGAGACACCCCTGATTCGTCGTGCCTGTTTGTACTTTCGAAACACCCAGCTGAAGATGACACCAAAAGCAATGGCACCGATAAAAACTCCGAAAGATGTGCGTAGTATTTGCCCAGTATCTGAAATAGACATCATAAGTTATTTTATTATTCTAATACATCAGATGTATCATATTTTATTATTCTAGTACATCAGATGTATCATATTTTATTATTCTAATACATCAGATGTATCATATTTTATTATTCTAGTACATCAGATGTATCATATTTTATTATTCTAGTACATCAGATGTATCATATTTTATTATTCTAATACATCAGATGTATCAATAATAAGGAAAACTGAAGGAAGACTGTATTAAAACTAGTTACTAAAGAAATCAGAAGGAGACTGGATGTGAAACCAGTCATGCAATTCATAAAAGAACAACAGATTAAATAGTTTGGACATCTGACAAGAATACCCTGGTATCGTCTACCACAGAGAGCAGCTCACAAAAAATATAACGAGTACAAAGCAAGAGGAAGACCATGCAAAAGATGGAGCGACGGCATAAAGAACAGCCTTACGAACATGAATATCAGCTTACAGAGTGCCTTAAAACAAACACACACAAGATCACTACACCCCCTCCACCCCCACTTCTATAAAGAAGTAAATGATGGAAGAAAAGAAGAAGGAGACCAAAGAGATATGGATTGAGTGATTGATTGATACTTCCTGCCATCCAAGACTGTTGCCTCTTTAGTCCTTATTTCCCCTCTGCTAGACATCAGTGTAATGGATGCCGTCTATCAGCAGAGAAGCGTAAGTCACGACCTACTCTATAAAATAGGTCGTGCGTAAGTATACCTTCCCCTGGGAACACTCGTCTATCAGTAGTGAAGCGTAAGTATGCCTTCCCCTGGGAACACTCTTCTATCAGTAGTGAAGCGTAAGTATGCCTTCCCCTGAGAACACTCTTGTCTATCAGCAGAGAAGCGTAAGTATGCCTTCCCCTGGGAACACTCTTCTATCAGTAGTGAAGCGTAAGTATGCCTTCCCCTGAGAACACTCTTGTCTATCAGCAGAGAAGCGTAAGTATACCTTCCCCTGAGAACACTCTTGTCTATCAGCAGAGAAGCGTAAGTATACCTTCCCCTGGGAACACTCTTCTATCAGCAGAGAAGCGTAAGTATGCCTTCCCCTGAGAACACTCTTGTCTATCAGCAGAGAAGCGTAAGTATACCTTCCCCTGGGAACACTCTTGTCTATCAGCAGAGAAGCGTAAGTATGCCTTCCCCTGAGAACACTCTTGTCTATCAGCAGAGAAGCGTAAGTATACCTTCCCCTGGGAACACTCTTGTCTATCAGCAGAGAAGCGTAAGTATACCTTCCCCTGGGAACACTCTTCTATCAGCAGAGAAGCGTAAGTATGCCTTCCCCTGAGAACACTCTTGTCTATCAGCAGAAAAGCGTAAGTATGCCTTCCCCTGGGAACACTCTTGTCTATCAGCAGAGAAGCGTAAGTATGCCTTCCCCTGAGAACACTCTTGTCTATCAGCAGAGAAGCGTAAGTATGCCTTCCCCTGGGAACACTCTTGTCTATCAGCAGAGAAGCGTAAGTATGCCTTCCCCTGGGAACACTCTCATGTCTTTTAGACATGTCTGGTAAGTCAAGAATATACAGGATCATCATCAAATAGCTTGTTCTGAGCAGAGCTTTGCCACCCCAACAGTCCTCCGGAATTTCTCTCATAGACCAGATAGGCTAGAAGGCCTCTGTGGTCGTCACGTTCAAACCATCAGTTTTATCCTGAATCCATCTTCTCCGTGGTCTTCCTCTTCATCTCTTTTCCGGTATGCCTCCTTCCATGATGGTCTTCTCCAGCCCTTCATTTCTTTTTATATGTTAAAAATATTTCAATTTTAATGGCGCCAATTGTAAAATGCAAATATGTCACCATGAACACAAACAGAGCAATGTTCAACACAATCTTTCTCCCACATTATGTTACCAGTGCCAAACCTGGATGCTGACAACAAACGATAGAAGAAAACTAGTCACGACAGAGATGAAGTGTCTGCCCAGAATGCTGGGTGTAACAAGAAGAGACCGGTTGAGAAATGAAGACATCAGGAAAAAAGTGGGCACAATATCAGTACTAGACTTCATCAAGAAACAACAAATTAAATGGTTCGGCCACGTAAGCAGATTGCCATCAGACAGTGCACCTCAAAGAGCAATGCTGCTCCGATACAATGGGTACAAAGCAAAAGGCCGGCCACGCAAAGGTGGACCTCAGAGATAACAGAGGCGACGAAAGACACTATCTACGAAGCGCATACAAAAGCCCATTTTAGAAATCTCTTATTGACCTGACGTTGTGAGGCAAACAGGATTCGAGAAAGGAAGAAGAAAAATGTCCAAAATATTTCAATTTTCTCGTTCTTATTTGCAGCATCAGCCAGTTTTCTTTGATTGTGAGTTCTTATTTGTAGCATCAGCCAGTTTTCTTTGATTTAGAGTTCTTATTTGTAGCATTAACCAGTTTTCTTTGATTGTGAGTTCTTATTTGTAGCATCAGCCAGTTTTCTTTGATTGTGAGTTCGTATTTGTAGCATCAGCCAGTTTTCTTTGATTGTGAGTTCTTATTTGTAGCATCAGCCAGTTTTCTTTGATTGTGAGTTCTTATTTGCAGCATCAGCCAGTTTTCTTTGATTGTGAGTTCTTATTTGCAGCATCAGCCAGTTTTCTTTGATTGTGAGTTCTTATTTGTAGCATCAGCCAGTTTTCTTTGATTTAGAGTTCTTATTTGTAGCATTAACCAGTTTTCTTTGATTGTGAGTTCTTATTTGTAGCATCAGCCAGTTTTCTTTGATTGTGAGTTCTTATTTGTAGCATCAGCCAGTTTTCTTTGATTGTGAGTTCTTATTTGTAGCATCAGCCAGTTTTCTTTGATTGTGAGTTCTTATTTGCAGCATCAGCCAGTTTTCTTTGATTGTAAGTTCTTATTTGCAGCATCAGCCAGTTTTCTTTGATTGTGAGTTCTTTCTGGATATATCTATTTGCTCTATACAGTATAGCTTGGTATAATGTCGCACATGTACAAACACGGATTAGTCTCATAGCCTTATGTCCTGTTATTGCCAAGAAGCCTATCACAGAGAACACCAGGCTATGATACAATAGAAACAAAAGTTATTGAACTGATATCATTGCACTCCAGGCAGACTCACAGGTGCCCAGTCTCTGTAACAGATGTCGTAGAGTATGCATATTGATGATTCACATGGCTCGCTGGTTGCATGGCCATTTGAGTTGTTCGTATGTGTCGATTCCTCCCGCCAATAATGGCTGACACATTCCGTTTCTGAGGACATCTTTTTTTTAGGTTGTTCTCTAGACAGTTGCAGTCCCCTGCTGACGAGATCTGTCTTCCCGGGTTTGTCTGGAGTCGTCCTACTCTAGATGACTTCAGCCTTCTGTTGCCGGGCTCACCAACCCAGGCTTTTTGCAGGGTGTGCTTCCTGGACACTGTAGTTTAATCCCTTATGCTTAAGGGAAAGTGTCATAGAAGTAGAAGACAAGACAAGAAAAAGGATGTCCTCCTCAAGAGAGAGAGAGGACAAGTGCTATTTGTCCCATAGCTGGGGATGGGTTGGTTGCAGCCAGAGCATTTACCACTCGCCGGTGGGTTCTGCACTGTCACCTTATGAGGCCCCATCCTGCTCCCCGCCTTTTGGTCTGGCCTTTCACCTTCAGTCTGTTCGGCTTGGTTAGACCTGCCAGGAGTTAGACTCCCGCCGACATAGCCTGAAGGATCCTAAAGGCACACAAACCCTCCAACCACGATAAGGTAGGCTAATATGGAGGGCTCGCTGGTTAAACACACTCCTTAGTTTGCCCCTCAGGCACCCAGTTCTACTTGAATAACAGATAACCTCCAAATCCATCAAATCACTAGATCTATTCAACACCTATTTTAGTGTCTTCATCCAACAGGCGGTCGTCAAGAGACCGAAATACTTCTCCCTTATCCATCTTCAACTCTCCGATAATCAATGCTGTTGACTCAAGCATGTCCGCTCTCTCATTGCCGCAAACACCCGCATGCCCATAGCATTAGATCATGTCTTCTCAAAGTGAGCGGTACGCCCCCACAGTGGGTGCTGAAGCCTTCCAGGGGCGATAGTGGGTTCAGAAGCATTTGGGGGAGTTTTTTTTCGTGATTTTGCGATTTAATAATCATAAAAAATTTGAAGTATGCATTTTAATTCATCTTATGCCCATCTTACACGATCCATTTTTTCATCAATTTTCTATTTCATGTATATAATCATTTGAAAATTGACCATGTATGACAGAAATATATATCAATTTTCTATGTCAAAGTGAAAATAGAGCATATATAATATATATATATGTGGAGGGAGGGACATTGGCAAACTGTTATAATGGGGAGGGGTGGGGGCGTAACAAATTGATGTCGTCCAAAGTGGGCGGTGGGCCGAAAACGTTTGGGAATCTATGCATTAGATCAACGTAAGCATTTGAAAAAGTTTGGGAATCTATGCATTAGATCAACGTAAGCATTTGAAACTTCAATAGATGACAGTCACTCATACCGAAACCTGTCATTTTGAATCTTCTGAAGTATCGATTGAGAGTCAGAGACCACAACGGTCCCAGTAAACCTGACACTATTACCAGTGACCACAACGGCCCCTGTAAACCTGACACTATTACAAGAGACTACAATGGCCCCAGTAAACCTGACACTATTATAAGAGACCACAACGGCCCCAGTAAATCTGACACTATTACCAGAGACCACAATGGCCCCAGTAAACCTGACACTATTACCAGAGACTACAATGGCCCCTGTAAACCTGACACTATTACCAGAGACCACAATGGCCCCAGTAAACCTGACACTATTATAAGAGACCACAATGGCCCCAGTAAACCTGACACTATTACCAGAGACCACAATGGCCCCAGTAAACCTGACACTATTACCAGAGACCACAATGGCCCCAGTAAACCTGACACTATTACCAGAGACCACAATGGCCCCAGTAAACCTGACACTATTACCCATCAATCAGAATCAATGTCTTCAGTTCATGGATTTAATAACCAAATGCATTTTTCTTTCGTTAATTAATTGTGGTTTTTTCCCCGATCCATAAGCACTAGAGCTTTCAGCTCTTCGGCTCGGTGCCATGAACATCGTAACCCTTCAGTTCGGCTCCACGAACATCGTAAATCTGGAGAACCTGTGGCTTTTCTGTCAGTCCGCGGAATTGAACCGCACTCACAGTGGACTTGTCACCCGTCGTCCAACGCGTTACGAATACGCTAGTAAGGCGGACAATTAATTGTGTGAGATGTATTATATAATATGTTAGCTGTATGTATTATTTAAATATACATATTCTTCCCTCTCATATAATAGTCACTTCCATAATTATCTTCTACAAACCATCATGCTTCTTAATGTCTTCAAAATACTTCACTTTTCCCAATCTCATTTTTATTATCAAAATAATTGTTATTCTATTCACAATTTTTGCTAGACATCTGTGTACATACATTGCAAATACAATTTATCGTCTAAGCAGCCTACTAAAAAAACAACTCAAATTAATTAATTTGTTATCAACTAAATCAATTAACAAACGAAAATTAAAAAAAAAAAAAGAAAAAACACTAACGAAGGAGACAACCAGCTAATTGTATAACTTTCAAATATTACCTATGTTACTCTGTACGGATTCAAACATATAACCTTCAGAACGCCCGGTAGCGTCTCAACAGTTTCTCAACAGCTATCAATGCTCATACAAAACGAAAATTACTCAACCAACTTAATAAACTACAAACTCAGAATACCAAACGAGAAACCACAAGCACAAAAGTCAAACATCAGAATACCAAGCGAGAAACCACAAGCACAAAAGTCAAACATCAGAATACCAAACGAGAAACCACAAACACAAAAGTCAAACATCAGAATACCAAACGAGAAACCACAAACACAAAAGTCAAACATCAGAATACCAAACGAGAAACCACAAACACAAAAGTCAAACATCAGAATACCAAACGAGAAACCACAAGCACAAAAGTCAAACATCAGAATACCAAACGAGAAACCACAAACACAAAAGTCAAACATCAGAATACCAAACGAGAAACCACAAACACAAAAGTCAAACATCAGAATACCAAACGAGAAACCACAAGCACAAAAGTCAAACATCAGAATACCAAACGAGAAACCACAAACACAAAAGTCAAACATCAGAATACCAAACGAGAAACCACAAGCACAAAAGTCAAACATCAGAATACCAAACGAGAAACCACAAACACAAAAGTCAAACATCAGAATACCAAACGAGAAACCACAAGCACAAAAGTCAAACATCAGAATACCAAACGAGAAACCACAAACACAAAAGTCAAACATCAGAATACCAAACGAGAAACCACAAGCACAAAAGTCAAACATCAGAATACCAAACGAGAAACCACAAGCACAAAAGTCAAACATCAGAATACCAAACGAGAAACCACAAGCACAAAAGTCAAACATCAGAATACCAAACGAGAAACTACAAGCACAAAAGTCAAACATCAGAATACCAAACGAGAAACCACAAACACAAAAGTCAAACATCAGAATACCAAACGAGAAACCACAAGCACAAAAGTCAAACAAGTACAAATCAGATCGAGAAAGAAACCACTATCACCACAAGCTAAATCTAACCCCAATCCCTGCCCGCCGCGGTATTTGAACCAGGTACAAACACAGACCTGCGGATAAGAACCGGACAGGAACCCATGATGACCCAGGTCAGGAGAAGAAAATAGCCATGGGTCGGGTATACCTACGGAAAACATAGTCAAGTGTCACTAGACAAGCACTTGAGTGGAACCCGCAAGAAAAACGAAAAGAGGACTCCTAAACAGACCTAGAGATGAAGTCTTGAGGAACTGAAGAGTGCTCAACTATCTAGGGAGACATTAGAGAAAACAACCAGAGACTGAGAAGAGTGACGAACAACTGTTGAGGCCCTATGCTCCACGAGAAGCTGAGAGGAATACGTCAGTAAGTACACATATGTTGTGATCGAGCTCACTATCGCTTAAGCTACAGGCGCCCCCTGGTAATCAATGAGAATAAACATCTTAAAAATATATCATTTAATAAAATTAATTTGGTATTATCATGTTTTGATTTAGTTGACATATAATCTATACAGCTACATACATAAATATTTAAAAAAATACAGCCAGTTTGTTAGTCATGTCCAAATGTAAATACAATGATTAAGTTTTCATTAGTCAAACGTTACTGCCCTGGTCATGCGGGTGTTTACGGTAATGAGAGTGCGGAAAGGCTTCCATCAACAGCATCGATTGTTGGGGAGTTGAAGTTGGATAATGGGGATGTTCTTCGGTCTCTTCGCGACTGTCTGTTGGATGAGGACACTAAAATCGATGTTGAATCGATCAAGCGATTTAGGCAGTTTGGAGTTACCCGTTGTGCAGGTCGAACTGGATGTCTGAAAGACAGTGAGAGGTGTGTTTAATCAGCGAGCCACAGGAACCATCAGTATGCATACTCTTCTATATCTGTTGGGGAGACTGAGCACCTATGCGTCTGCCCAGAGTGCAATGACGTCAGTGTAGTAACCAATAGTCAAACGTTAGAGAGTTAAACAACATTGTTAGTATGCATTAATCTGGTCATATCTCAGTATGAATTTGGTTGGACATAAAATCAATAGATTGCAAATCTGGGGCTTGCAATATCAGCTTTTTGTCGATCGATTACAGTAAACAGAGTGTGGGAAGTTCAAAGATGAAACTTGCATCGAATAAACCACAGCCAACTATAAACACATGGGACTGCGGACTCAGGTAAGAATTATAGGAAATCAGACCACAACTACGCCACGTGATGTCACATTCCAGTATTGTTATATATAGAAGAATTCATTTTAAAATCAACACAAAATGCTAAATCAAAGTTATATTATGCAACAAGTTAAGTTAAACAATAAGGAATATCAATATTATGAATATTTTTCACCAATAAATAACCATAGACTTACAGAATTGAGTAATATTGCAAAAAAAAAGCTTGCAGTGTTATATCAATCATATATAAATTCCAGCCCCCGCTCTGATCTAGGTTAGGGGTTTTCCCGTCAGTTATCAGGCCCAGTTAGAGCTGGCTGGGGCTAAACACACTGGTAGTTCGTGTCCTTTCTCTTTATATGTCTGTCTGCCTACCTGCCCATGACAGACCGACCATCTATCCATCCATCCATCCATCCATCAATCCACCCACCCACCCATCCATCCACCCACCCACCCATCCATCCATCCATCCACCCACACACCCACCTATCCATCCATTCATCCATTCCACCATCCATCCATCCCCCCATCCATCCATCCACCCACCCATCCATCCACCAACCAACCCACCCATTCATCCATCCATCATCCATCCATCCATCCATCCACCTACCCACCCATTCACCCACCCATCCATCCACCCATCCACCCATCCATCCATCCACCCATCCATCCATCCACCCATCCACCCACCCACCCATCCATCCATCCATTCATGTGACTGAAACCCACAGGTAAAGAGAGAAATGTGGAGTAAAAGAATAAAACTATCTGACTAAGAACTTTATAAGAGGAGATAATTTCGATTCCAGTCTCGTGGACAAAATAAAGAGTGACGAAAAAGAATAGAGTTTGGTGGAGAACAATTGTACCTTTATGTTCCATTGGGAACATGAAAGTTTAGTAATAGTAGTAGTTGTAGTTGTAGTAGTAGCAGCAGTAGTAGCAACAGTTGTAGTAGCAGCAGCAGCAGTAGTAGTAGCAGCAGTAGTAGTTAGCAGTAGTAGTAGTAGCAATGCTAGTAATAGTAGTAGTTGCAGTAGTAGTAGTAGTAGTAGTAGTAGTTGCAGTAGTAGTAGTAGTAGTAGTAGTAGCAGGGGCAGAAGTAGTAGTTAGTAGATCTTCGATAGGGTTCTTCGGTCTGCGAGGCAGGTAGAACAGCACAGATATAACAAAAACGTCACAATAGAAAGGCAGTAAAACTCCCGATAAGTGCAAGTATACCTTGCTCACACTGTACAAGAACATTTCAAGCCTGCATCGGGCTCACTAGTCATCTACGCACACACAAACAAACATAACGCAACTGCATTTCCTTGGATGAAAATTGTGTGGTTATCATCACCCGTGATGGACAAGCATCATAATCATCATCATCAGGTGTATATACGATTTGAGTTGGTATAAACAACAGACGAACGTTACCTTCATCATGTTGATGATCTTTGACAGCTTTATATTTAAGTTTAAATGTGCTATTTACTACTGCGCTCTTATTGGAGCTGAACACAACCAGTGTATCACGTGATGATGTCTTAAGCCTGGGTTCGTCCCGCCCACAAAATGACGCTATGAGAGTGTCAGTAGTTCTAGATCCTGTGAAGGAAATAATATATGAAATAATTCCTTATATTAAAAAGAAAAACCGAAAATGATAAGAAAAAAATGCAACAAACAGTACACATATAACACTAGAGGAAACATATCTCTATAAGATGTTGATTCATATATTTATATCTTTGCATATTTATATATACTACTACGACACTATTTATATCTTTGCATCAGGGTGTCTTTGTGGCTAAATGGTTTATATCTTTGCATCAGGGTGTCTTTGTGGCTAAATGGTTTATATCTTTGCATCAGGGTGTCTTTGTGGCTAAATGGTTACGCCTTTGCATCAGGGTGTCTTTGTGGCTAAATGGTTACGCCCTTTCATTGCTATTCGAAGGTCGTGGGTTTGAATCCGGACCTCGTCATTCTGTTCACGAAGCATTTTTTCCCAGAGATCCATAAGATTGTTGTCGGATCTACGGAGTTATTGCTTTGTGCAATACTCTCGTCAGCTGGCGAGCCATTTCTGCGGAAAGGGACTCAACCATTTATGGTAAAATCCGGTGCAATGAAGTCAATCCTTCGGCCTTAAAACCATTTTTATTTTTGCATCAATTGATGGTACTAAAATATGGATTGATAGAAGAATATGTGGTATTTCATGGCAAAAAAACTAGATAAATTAAGAAGTTTTAGGACAAACAAATACAGTAAAACCTCGATTAACCGTCACTCGTGTAACCGTCAGTTTCTGGTTATCCGCCATCGTCTAAAACAATGTTATCAAAGTGCATCAACTGGTTTGCTTAAGCTAAAACCTACAACTAGACACTCAGAAGCTAAAACAATGTTATCAAAGTGCATCGACTGGTTTGCTTAAGCTAAAACCTACAACTAGACACTCAGAAGCTAAAACAATGTTATCAAAGTGCATCGACTGGTTTGCTTAAGCTAAAACCTACAACTAGACACTCAGAAGCAGAAACAATTATCAAAGTGCATCGACTGGTTTGCTTAACCTAAAACCTACAACTAGACACTCAGAAGCAGAAACAATTATCAAAGTGCATCGACTGGTTTGCTTAACCTAAAACCTACAACTAGACACACAGAAGCTAAAACAATGTTATCAAAGTGCATCGACTGGTTTGCTTAACCTAAAACCTACAACTAGACACACAGAAGCTAAAACAATGTTATCAAAGTGCATCGACTAGTTTACTTAACTTAAAACCTACAACTAGACACACAGAAGCAGAAACAATGTTATCAAAGTGCATCGACTAGTTTGAAATGCAAGAGGAGGCAAATACAACACAGATCCTACTTCTGCATAAAATACAGAACATCGCTGTCCATAAATCTCCAGCCATCAAGACACAGAAAGAGAAATCTCGAGCCACCAAGACACAGAAAGAGAAATCTCCAGCCATCAAGACACAGAAAGAGAAATCTCGAGCCATCAAGATACAGAAAGAGAAATCTCGAGCCATCAAGACACAGAAAGAGAAATCTCGAGCCATCAAGACACAGAAAGAGAAATCTCCAGCCATCAAGACACAGAAAGAGAAATCTCGAGCCATCAAGACACAGAAAGAGAAATCTCGAGCCACCAAGACACAGAAAGAGAAATCTCGAGCCATCAAGACACAGAAAGAGAAATCTCCAGCCATCAAGATACAGAAAGAGAAATCTCGAGCCATCAAGACACAGAAAGAGAAATCTCCAGCCATCAAGACACAGAAAGAGAAATCTCGAGCCATCAAGACACAGAAAGAGAAATCTCGAGCCATCAAAACACAGAAAGAGAAATCTCGAGCCATCAAGACACAGAAAGAGAAATCTCGAGCCATCAAGACACAGAAAGAGAAATCTCGAGCCATCAAGACACAGAAAGAGAAATCTCGAGCCATCAAGACACAGAAAGAGAAATCTCCAGCCATCAAGACACAGAAAGAGAAATCTCGAGCCATCAAGACACAGAAAGAGATGACAGATTTTCATCCAAATGAAAGACAAAGTCTGTACGTTTGGACTCGAGCAAGGTTTGAAGGAGATGCCAGAAGATGGGAATCTCTGTGGCTAAGTAGTTAAGCCCTTTGCCTTGTGAGTCGGGGGCGTGGGTTCGAGTCCAGACCGCGCCATTCTGTTCACGAGTACAGTTTTTTCTAGAGATCCATAGGATTGTTGCTGGAGCTACGGAGTTCGTGCTTTGTGCAATACTCTCAGCAGGAGACCGAGCGGTATGGGGTAAAACCCAGTGCAATGAAGTCAATCCTTCGGCTTTGAAATCCTTTTTAAATCCTTTTTAAATCCTTTTTAAAGTCAGAAGATGTAAAGGAATACACACCTAATCATCACCTGCCTTAGGATCCCTCCTTCCAGATTTTTACACCACTCTTTGTGATTACTATGTGATCGAGCCTAAGAGCGATTGTATTTTGTGCCAGTTATGCGCCTATGAGTGCCTAGGCGAGCACGTATGATTTCTTGCTACGTTTTTTTTTAACTAGGGTAGCTTTTTCTAGAACTATGGGACGGATGGGCTTGCCACTTGGACGTCATCTTACTCGACTAGGATGATAGGCGTCCGAAAATAACATCCTTCGCCAATGTTTGGGTTTGTACCAGTCAAATCTCTACATCAGGGGCGGCTCGTCATTGAGGGCCAGTGCGGCCGGGCTCCACCAATAATCGAAAGGGATAATAACTTCCCGGAATAGACACATAATAGCAAATACCCCAAAAAATCATGATTTTCCGAAAATCTGTGCCTGGCCCCACCAAGAAAACTGACCACGAGCCACCACTGCTCTACATTCTACATTATCGGCCTTACTTTTCTATTTACGTAGTTTATTCCTGAATAGGAGTATTCTCAGACGTTTCGGGGCGCGCGTCGGCACTTGGGAATTTGCAATGTCTACTCTGCATTTTCCCTGTCCCCGGGAAACACTAGACTTGGGCTGCACACCCCCAGTTCTTCCGGGAGTGTTAGTCACTACCCACTTAGCCAGACAGGATCCTCGGTCTGTTTCCAGGGTCACCACGTGGAGGTGGGGTATGGTCTAGATTAGTGCCAGCTCACTAAACCTGTCACGACGTTGTCCCTGTGACTGCGCCTTTGACCCCAGGAGTTTATCTAAATTATTTATTCAATTTTATACTTTAGATTCTGGTACTATTTTGTCGATACTGTATTCTCTATAAACATATTTAAATCGATACATCGATACTGTTCTAGCACTAGGTTACACTGCTCTATAATATTTACTTTCTTTTATTGACCGTCTCCAACAGTCAACAGTCCTGTTGTCATTCCATGTTGAACCCACTTGTTCAATGCAGTTTTATTGTCTACCTCATTCCCTTCCACTGCTCTCTGCTTAGACACAACTAATAGATCGATATTTATGTACGTCATTGCTTAGATTCGATTTTGTCTTGTCATTGTTGAGCAGTTGTTAATCCGCTTTGTGGTCGCCCATTGATTATTCTATCTAGACCATGGGTTCCCAAAGTGGGCGTACCGCCCCCATTGGATGCTGAAGCCTTCCAGGGAGGGGGAGGCAAAGTGGGTTCAGAAGCATTTGGGGGTGGGATGGGGGGGAGGAAGTTTTTTTTCCGTGATTTTGCGATTGAAAAAATCTTTAAAAATTTGAATTCTGTATTTTAATTCATCTTATGCCCATCTTACACGATCCATTTTTTCATCAATTTTCTATTTCATGTATATAATCATTTGAAAATTGACCATGTATGACAGAAATATATACCAATTTTCTATGTCAGCGTGAAAATAGAGCATGCATATATATATATATAGAGGGTGGGTGTGTGTGGGGGGTGTTGGCAAACTGTTATATTGGAGATGGGTGGGGTAAGACGTTACAAAGTTTATGTCGGGCACAGTGGGTGGTAGGCCGAAAACGTTTGGGAATCTATGTTCTAGACTTTACATTTCAATGCAGTCGTTTACAAATTTATGTGGCTATTGGTTACATAACTGTCGTTGCATTACTTCGCGCAGACCCATAGGTGCTCAGTCACCCCTAACAGATATTAAAGGGTTTTGTTATGTAATGCGATTGACGTCATGACACTTTCGGTATTTCGATGAGTGCTCTGTCCTCCGCTGCAGCAGCCATCTCAAAGTTAACTTGCTGACCGTACCCACGAGAAGTGTATTAATATATCTTCTCTCTACCACGAAGACGACACTGTCTGGCATGTCAAACTTATCTCTTAATTCTTACACTGGCTTCAGTATCTGAGACTCGTACATATCACATAAGTGAGAGCTTACCACATTGATGACACTGGCTCATCAACAGATATCGAAGGATAGGCATACTGATGGATCATGAGGGTCACTGGTTAAACACACGTCTCTCTCTGACACTGTATCCAAATCTACTTGTAAAACGTGTCATTCCAAACTCCTTAAATCGCTAAATTGATTCAACACCAATTTTAGTGTCCTCGTTCAATAGTAGGTCGCCAATAGACCGAAGAACATACCCATATTCATCCTAAACTACTCAAACAATCCATTTTTTCAATGCAAGACTGTCCGCTTTCTCTTTGCCGCGAACACCCGCGTGACTAGGACAGTAGATCACATGAGTCTCTGGAGGTTGGGAACCTCTATAGATGACATCCACTCATACCACAACCTGCAAGTCTGGATATTCCGAAACATCGACTGAGAGTCATGCTGAAGGGTCAAACAAACATGGTCCAAATACACATAGAAGTCCCAGGAATAACCTAAAAATAAACAACAACAAAAAAAACCCCAAAAGGAGACAGAGCAAACAGCCAAGTCACTCCTAATGCTATAAGAGTCAGAAACAACAACGGTACTAGTAAACGGAGTACCAGAGAGTCAATGAAAGACAACAATATCCGTCTCAACCTCCATTCACATACTGGAAGTAGTTGTCCTGTTGCTCTGCAACAACCCTACCATGTGCGCTAAAGTCGGAGTAGACCCGCCTGACGAGTATGGCGAGGGACGCTTATAATAAGGGTAGCATACTTTTACGCAAAAATCAGTCAGATGCTCCAGTACCAGGCGCCCTGACAAATATCAGTCAGATGATCCAGTACCAGGCGCCCTGACTACGCCTGAATTCATAGCGGGTGAACGCAAGAACAATAAGAAGAAGAAACGTTTAACGACGAGAGTGGGCAACCAATTGCCTCATCTACCTGTGAAAGATAATAGACGAGAGTGGGCAACCAATTGCCTCATCCACCTGTGAAAGACAATAGACGAGAGTGGGAAACCAATTGCCTCATCCACCTGTGAAAGACAATAGACGAGAGTGGGCAACCAATTGCCTCATCTACCTGTGAAAGATAATAGACGAGAGTGGGCAACCAATTGCCTCATCTACCTGTGAAAGACAATAGACGAGAGTGGGCAACCAATTGCCTCATCTACCTGTGAAATACAATAGACGAGAGTGGGCAACCAATTGCCTCATCCACCTGTGAAAGACAATAGACGAGAGTGGGCAACCAATTGCCTCATCTACCTGTGAAAGACAATAGACGAGAGTGGGCAACCAATTGCCTCATCCACCTGTGAAAGATAATAGACGAGAGTGGGCAACCAATTGCCTCATCTACCTGTGAAAGACAATAGACGAGAGTGGGCAACCAATTGCCTCATCCACCTGTGAAAGATAATAGACGAGAGTGGGCAACCAATTGCCTCATCTACCTGTGAAAGACAATAGACGAGAGTGGGCAACCAATTGCCTCATCCACCTGTGAAAGATAATAGACGAGAGTGGGCAACCAATTGCCTCATCCACCTGTGAAAGACAATAGACAATAATGTTAAGAAAGACAGATTTACCGTCATAGACTGAAATTTCCTCCATACAAGCATCCTTCTGGGAGCTCCTCTCCAAGAATACATCATCGAACTCTAGACGAACTACGTATTCCTTCCTGTAGGCAGAGATCAACCATCGACAAATTGCAGGATCAGGTGGACTGTGGAAGTATACAAGAGTTCTTAAAGAGAACAATACTTTCAGCAAATTAGTACTTCATATTCTTCGTTTTCTTTTTCTCTTACCCCTCTACCCTTTTCATGAAGCACAAGACACCATCAGTGATAGATTACAGACTCGGAATTCTTACCATATCAAGATCACAATGTCAGTGCTAGATTACAGACTCGGAATTCTTACCATATCAAGATCACAATGTCAGTGCTAGATTACAGACTCGGAATTCTTACCATATCAAGATCACAATGTCAGTGATAGATTACAGACTCGGAATTCTTACCATATCAAGATCACAATGTCAGTGATAGATTACAGACTCGGAATTCTTACCATATCAAGATCACAATGTCAGTGATAGATTACAGACTCGGAATTCTTACCATATCAAGATCACAATGTCAGTGATAGATTACAGACTCGGAATTCTTACCATATCAAGATCACAATGTCAGTGATAGATTACAGACTCGGAATTCTTACCATATCAAGATCACAATGTCAGTGATAGATTACAGACTCGGAATTCTTACCATATCAAAGATCACAATGTGAACGACTCGAATGGGTACAGAATGAAGGTACGCGTATAGTCCTGGGCTGCACTAGAGATACCCCCATTGTGAAAATTAGATATATGCTTGGCCTTCTGTCACTACGCTCCGGTCATGCAATCGCCCAAACCAAGGCATATATGCGGGTTACTGCGGATAAGAGACATTCACTACACAAGAACACTAATGATGTTAATGGCACGAGAATCAAGCGTGGCATGTCGTGGATGGCCCAGGCTGAGAGAACAATTGAGCAGGGAACTACGGTTGTGACCCTACCAAAATTGGAAGAATGGATCCCAACAGATGGTAGCATGATCAACTATCTCAACGTTATCATTACTCTTGGAAGAGAATGTAGAGATTGGGGCAACATGAAGGCTGATCTCGCAGTTAAGCAGCTGATGGAAGATAATGCAAGGGATGATGATGTTGTTGTATGTACCGATGGGTCGATTCAACGTAGTTAGAAGTCCGGCTGGGGTTTCTTGGCTAATGCGCATGGTAGGGTTGTTGTAGAGCGAAGTGGGGCATACAGGACAACTACTTCTAGTATGATTATGAAGGTTGAGGCCGTTACTGCTGCTTTCCATTGGATCTCTGGGACTTCATTTACTGGGGCAGTTGTTGTATCTGACTCTCAGTCGATGCTTCAGAAGATCCAGAAGGGCAGGTTTCGGTATGAGTGAATGTCGTCTATAGAAGTTTCTAACCTCCAGCGGTCTACGTGGATATACTGTCCTGGGCATGTGGGTGTTTACGGTAATGAGAGAGCGGACAGGCTTGCATCAACAGCATCGATTGTTGGAGAGTTGAAGATGGATAAGGGGATATTCTTCGGTCTCTTCGCGACTGTCTGTTGGATGAGAACACTAAAATAGATCTTGAATCGATCAAGCGATTTAGACTGTTTGGAGTTACCCGTTGTTCAAGTCGAACTGGATGCCTGAGAGGCAGAGTGAGAGGTGCGTTTAATCAACAAGCCACATGAACCATCAGTATGCATACTTTTCGATATCTGTTGGGGAGACTGAGCACCTATGGGTCTGCCCGGAGTGCAATGACGTCAGTTTAGTAACCAATAACCAATCGTTTCCCAAACTGGTGTTCACGGTGAACCGGTGCTATAGAGAACATATGACGTCAATTAGGCACAAAAACAAAATTAGTTATTGGTTACTGACCTCATTGCACTCCGGGCAGACCCATAGGTACTCGATCTCCCCCAACATGTATTGAAGAGTATACCTACCGATGGTTCCCATGGCTCGCTGATTAAACACACTCCTCACTCTGCCCCTCAGGCACCAAATTATACTTGTACAACGGATAAATCCAAACTGCTTAAATCGCTGGATCGATTCAACATCGATTTTTGTGTGTGGCCTTTGGTTAATATCAAAGTGTAATGTCCACCAAAGGATGGGAGCTTTCATTAAGCACCAAATGGCAATATAAAACCCATTAAACAAACACCGAGTGCTCGCATTCGAAATATTGACAACGCTCGGAGTATTGCACGTTTAATCGTACTGGGTCCACCCACTGTGGCACTTCCGGTTAGGGCCTCCACCCCCACCACCCAAAAACCCACGAAAAAACCACACATCTATTTTAGTGTCTTCTTCCAACATGCAGTCTGAAAGGACCGAAGAATATCCCTCTTAACCATCTTCAACAAAATTAAAACCTCTGATTTCAAGAATTTGTTCTAGCTAGACAAGCTCTAGATGATGCTGACTACGATGCTTTGAATAAGATATGACAACTACTACTGCCTTGTAGTTAGATTGGGAACAATCAAAGGTTAGTGGAGCAAGCCGTACACAAAACTGGACGGAGGCAAACCAAGTAGTCCAAAAAAGACAGATAACCTGGGCAGATGACGCTCAACAACCCGGGAAGGTAGGTTGTCTAAGGGTCGCTACCCTAAAAGAAAATAGCAATCTGCTGCCTTGCAATTCGGCTGGGGGCAGCAAAGGCTGAGGAGCGAGACCCAGTAAACGCTGGCTGAAATCTGACACTTCGTCGAAGGATAAGCACCAGAGCTCCAAATGGCGCTGAATGATGTGACGTAAAAATACGTTCCTGGCAAAGGTTGTTTATACATCACAATAAGAATGATCAAAATGGCCAAAAGAACGATCGCGAGAGAGAGAGAGAGAGATAGAGAGATATGACAATAACAGAGGCATCCATGATGGATAAATGCTAGTTCTTACCTATAAACAGACTCTGGAAATCGGATCTCGTATGCTCCATCGTAGGCAGTCTCTGTAATGGGGGAGGTAATCTCACACATTGCAGTCACACCTGGAGAAGCAGTGTAGATATGTGTCTTATTCCTGTATCTGTCTGACTGGCTGTCTTTCTATCTGTCTTCTCGGTCTGTCTGCCTGTCTTACTGTCTCTCTTTCTATCCGTCTGTCCGTTTGTTTTAGTGCCTGACTGTCTGTCTATCTGTTTGTCTGTCTATATGTGTAGCTATCTGTCTGGCTGCATATCTGTCTATCTATATCTAATTTATCTCTCTGTCTAATTTATCAATGAATAAAATGACAAGTACAAAAACTAGGTGAAAAATACAAAAATGACACAGGGAAAAAAAGGCAAAGAAGGCATAAGTCAAACAACTCTCTGCTGGTATCAACAAACGGAAGAGACACCGGAGGATGTTCTACATGAATGATGAACTGAGAAGCAACATTTAGCCACAACCAGTCGATCTGAAAACTAAGCTTTGGGAAAACCTGAAGGACCTGAAGTGGACTGCCCAGTGTATGGTCAACCAGAGCCAAATACCAACTTATGGTCCTGCGAACTCAGGTAAGAATTATGTGAAATTAGACCACAACTACATCACTTAACCACGCATTTCTGTATTGTTGTATATAGACGAATTCATGTTAACATCAACACAAAATACTAAATCGAAGTTATATTATGCAACAAGTTAAGTTTAACAATAAGGAATATCAATATTATGAATATTTTTCATCAATAATTAACCAAAGACTCACAGAACTGAGTAAAATTGCAAAAAAGCTTGCAGTGTTCTATTAAACATCTCTAAATTCCAGCCCAACGATCTGATATAGATTAGAGGTTTTTCCGTCAGTTGTTAGACCTAGTTTTTTACAGTTGGCTGTGGGTCAACAGTGTATTAAGCACATGACCAGAGATCGTCAATAAAGAAAACCAAATCATTCAAATATTACATAACTATATAACATTTATAAAGATAAAACATTTCCCCTCTCGCTCGCTTTGAACTCAGACGTAACCATAACTCGTAATTTGGAATGTCTACTGATATTTGCGTGAAGGCTTATTACTAGCGTCCACTCGCGATTCAGGCGAGTCTTACTCCGACTTCAGATGTGCTTGTAATTTAAATCCATATGTAAAGGATCATGATCTTCTATAGTCCAATCTGCACAAGAATGCACACGCGTTTTGTGTGTGTGGCCAAGCTGGTCTCAAACCTCGGAATTTCAAACGGCACTCCCGTCACTAGTGCAGAACGTTATCGACTTTGCTATCGCCGACTTCACCAAATATTAAAACAACTTACTTCTTTCTTTTCTTCAATCCTGTTTTGCCTGACAACGTCAGTCTAGGAAATGATTTCTAGAACGAGCCTCTGTGTGCGCTTCATAAACAGTGTCTTTCGTCGCCCCTCTTATCTCTGAGGTCTTCCTTTTGCATGCCCGGCCTTTTGCTTTGTATCCATTTTATCGTAGCAACATTGCTCTTTGAGGTTCACTGTCTGTTGGTAATCTGCTTATGTATGGATGTCTGAGGGGCAGAGTGAGAGGTGTATTTAATCAGTGAACCACGGGAACCATCAGTATGCATACTCTTCGATATCTGTTGGGGAAGACTGAGCGCCTATGGGTCTGCCCGGGGTGCAATGACGTTAGTTTAGTAACCAATAACTAATCTGCTTATGTGGCCGAACCATTTAATTTGTTGTTTCTTGATAAAGTTCAGTACTGATGTTGTACCCAATTTTTTCCTGATGTCTTCATTTTGAAACCTGTCTCTTATGGACACTCCCAGAATTCTGCGTAGACACTTCCATCTCTGTCGTGACTAGTTTTCTACTATTGTTTGATGTCAGCGTCCAGATTTGGCAATGACAGCATAATTACAGCATTAATTACAGTATTAATTACAGCATTAATTACATCATTAATTACAGTATTAATTACAGCCTTAATTAATTATTGATGTTGATTAGGAAAACATCAATAATTAAAACAATAAATACAACTCTAACTAACCGTTATAATAAATAAATAAAAATGTTCTTGACATACTTGGTTAGAATTATGTTATAGTTTATTAAGTATTGTGTGTATATTTGTTCTTGATAAAGGTCTAGTACCGAAACGTCGAGTGTTGTTTATTGTCTATTTAATCATTAATTTTTCACTACTTATGTAATACTGTATATACCTGTCTTTGTTCAGTCCCCCATTTACTCAGTATTACTGCAGCCACCCAAACGATTTTCTCCAGATCTGATCTGATCCGGTCTGACCACAGATTTGTAGATTTTTGTACATCGCATGAAGTTCAGCACTGGTGTCGTATCCACGTTTTTCCTGATGTCTTTATTTCTCAACCAGTCTCTTATTGTTACCCATAGTATTCTTTGTAGACACATCATCTCTGTCGGGACTAGTTTTTTTCTATCGTTTGCTGTCAGCGTCCAGGTTTGGCACTGGTAGCATAATGTGGGGAGAAAGATTGTGTTTTGAACATTGCTCTTTTTGTGTTCATGGTGATATGTTTGCATTTTAAAATTGACGCAATTTATCCTATCATTTGATTTCACTTTTATTAAATCTATGTTGAAATTCGTTAGTTTATTCCTCCATTTGCTGAAAAAATGATCCCTGCGTATTTTTGCTTTTGGACGGGATTCTACTATAGCATTTATGGATTATATGGCCTTTTTCGTCTTTAGAGACGGTCAATTGTCAAGTATTTTACTGTGATAACTTCTGAGTTTTCGTATTTCTCTCTTGTCTTTCAGCTCATACATAAGTCTCTTCTCAAAAGACTCTGCGCCCTTTCGCTGTATCGTTCCACACAACTCTGTCATCAACAAGTTTTTCCCATATGCTGGAACTTATAGAAAAGTTTTCATTGAGGCCTTGCAGACATCTTTATATCTGAGCAGTGGTCTGCCATGGTGCCTCTTCCCTCCGAAAGTTCACAGAACAACATTTGTTTTGGTATGCGACAAGTTTCCATTCTTCTCACATGCCCTAACCATCTTAGTCGTCTACTGCTGAGCATGTCCATGATGGAAGGTAGGTTTGCACGTTGCAGTACTTATGCATTAGAAAACTATAACAAGAAAAAGCAAAACCCAAACCAGAAAATAAATAATAAACATACTCAACATTATCAAACAAACACAACATAATCTATATTTATAACTTACCTGATTGGATGGAAACCATGCAGACTATAACAATAGCTGTAAAACTCAATATCAAGCGTCGGGTCATGTTTGATCGATTTTGATGAGGCTATTATATACTTCTTTCTTTCTTTCGTTTCTATCCAGCTTCTTCCTTCCAGATCAAGTATTTTTAGAAACTGCTTGTTCTATTGAAGTATATTTCTTGTTGTATATTGTTCTATTGTAGTGTATTACTTGTTGTATATTGTTCTATTGAAGTGTATTTCTTGTTGTATATTGTTCTATTGTAGTGTATTACTTGCTGTATATTGTTCTATTGAAGTATATTACTTGTTGTATATTGTTCTATTGTAGTGTATTTCTTGTTGTATATTGTTCTATTGAAGTGTATTTCTTGTTGTATATTGTTCTATTGAAGTATATTACTTGTTGTATATTGTTCTATTGATAGTATATTTCTTGTTGTATATTGTTCTTTGAAGTATATTCTTGATTGTATATTGTTCTATTGTAGTGTATTTCTTGTTGTATATTGTTCTATTGTAGTGTATTTCTTATTGTATATTGTTCTATTAAGTATATTTTTGTATATTGTTCTATTGAAGTATATTCTTGTTGTATATTGTTCTATTGAGTTATTACTTGTTGTATATTTTCTATTAAGTGTATTTCTTGATGTATATTGTTCTATTGAAGTGTATTTCTTGTTGTATATTGTTCTATTGTAGTGTATTTCTTGTTGTATATTGTTCTATTGTAGTGTATTTCTTGTTGTATATTGTTCTATTGTAGTGTATTACTTGTTGTATATTGTTCTATTGAAGTATATTACTTGTTGTATATTGTTCTATTGAAGTGTATTTCTTGATGTATATTGTTCTATTGTAGTTATTTCTTGTGTATATTGTTCTATTGAGTTATTACTTGTGTATATTGTTCTATTGTAGTGTATTCTTGTGTATATTGTTCTATTGAAGTATATTTCTTGTGTATATTGTTCTATTTAGTTATTTTTGATGTATATTGTTCTATTAGTATATTACTTGTTGTATTTGTTCTATTGAGTATATTCTTGTGTATTTGTTCTATTAAGTTATTCTTGTGTATATTGTTCATTGAAGTTATTTCTTGAGTATATTGTTCTATTGAAGTATTTCTTGTTGTATATTGTTCTATTGAGTGTATTTCTGATGTATATTGTTCTATTGAAGTGTATTTCTTGTGTATATTGTTCTATTAGTTATTTCTTGATGTATATTGTTCTATTGAGTGTATTTCTTGATGTATATTGTTCTATTGAATGTATTCTTGTGTATATTGTTCTATTGAGTGTATTTCTTGTGTATATTGTTCTATTGAGTATTTCTTGTGTATATTGTTCTATTGAGGTATTTCTTGTTGTATATTGTTCTATTGAATATTTCTTGTTGTATATTGTTCTATTGAGTATATTACTTGTTGTATATTGTTCTATTGAGTATTTCTTTTGTATATTGTTCTATTGAAGTGTATTTCTTGTTGTATATTGTTCTATTGAAGTATATTACTTGTTGTATATTGTTCTATTGTAGTGTATTTCTTGTTGTATATTGTTCTATTGAAGTGTATTCTTGTTGTATATTGTTCTATATATATTACTTGTGTATATTTTATTTAGTTATTCTTTTGTATTGTTCTATTGAAGTGTATTCTTGTTGTATATTGTTCTATTAGTTATTCTTTTGTATATTGTTCTATTGTAGTATATTTCTTTTGTATATTTTCTATTGAAGTATATTACTTGTTGTATATTGTTCTATTGAGTTATTTCTTGTTGTATATTGTTCTATTGAGTTATTCTTTTGTATATTGTTCTATTGAAGTATTTCTTGTTGTATATTGTTCTATTGAGTATATTTCTTGTTGTATATTGTTCTATTGTATGTATATTTCTTGATGTATATTGTTCTATTGAAGTGTATTTCTTGTTGTATATTGTTCTATTGTAGTGTATTTCTTGTTGTATATTGTTCTATTGAGTTATTCTTGTTGTATATTGTTCTATTGAGTGTATTACTTGTTGTATATTGTTCTATTATGTATTCTTGTTGTATATTGTTCATTAGTTATTACTTGTTGTATATTGTTCTATTGTAGTGTATTTCTTGTTTATATTGTTCTATTGAGTGTATCTGTGTATATTGTTCTATTTAGTTATTACTTGTATATTGTTCTATTAGTATTCTTGTGTATATTGTTCTTGTAGTTATTACTGTTGTATATTGTTCTATTATGTATTACTTGTTATATTGTTCTTTAGTGTATTACTTGTGTATATTTTCTATTGAGTTATTCTTGTTGTATATTGTTCTATTGTATGTATTATGTGTATATTGTTCTATTTAGTATTTCTTGTTGTATATTGTTCTATTAGTGTATTATATGTATATTGTTCATTGTAGTGTATTTTGTTGTATATTTTCTATTGTATTATTACTGTGTATATTGTTCTATTTAGTATTCTTTTGTATATTTTCTATTAGTGTATTACTGTTTATATTGTTCTATTGTAGTATTACTTGTTGTATATTGTTCTATTAAGTTATCTTTTGTATATTGTTATATTAATTGTTATTATACTTGTTGTATATTGTTCTATTGAGTATATTGTGTATATTGTTCTATGTATGTATTCATTGTTTCTATTGAAGTGTATTACTTGTTGTATATTGTTCTATTGTAGTGTATTACTTGTTGTATATTGTTCTATTGAAGTGTATTTCTTGTTGTATATCGTTCTATTGTAGTGTATTACTTGTTGTATATTGTTCTATTGTAGTGTATTACTTGTTATATATTGTTCTATTGAAGTGTATTTCTTGTTGTATATTGTTCTATTGTAGTGTATTTCTTGATGTATATTGTTCTATTGAAGTATATTACTTGTTGTATATTGTTCTATTGAAGTATATTACTTGTTGTATATTGTTCTATTGAAGTGTATTTCTTGTTGTATATTGTTCTATTGAAGTATATTACTTGTTGTATATTGTTCTATTGAAGTGTATTTCTTGTTGTATATTGTTCTATTGAAGTATATTTCTTGTTGTATATTGTTCTATTGTAGTGTATTTCTTGATGTATATTGTTCTATTGAAGTGTATTTCTTGATGTATATTGTTCTATTGTAGTGTATTTCTTGTTGTATATTGTTCTATTGAAGTATATTACTTGATGTATATTGTTCTATTGAAGTGTATTTCTTGTTGTATATCATTTTAATGTTGTATCTCGCAGATCTATCTTGGTAACTAGTGATCTCTACGCATGACATTTTCGAGCTTGTGTCCAAAAGTATGTTTTGTTGACAGTGTCAAGGATATCTGGAAATATTGAGAAGTGGTGAGAGTGGGAGTGAGTAACATTTGAAAATATCATATGCAATATTTGGAAAGGAAGTTGTCGACTGATGTCTATACCTCTCTCTATCTCTCTCTCTCTTTTTCTTTCTCTCTCTCTTGCTGTCTATTATTGAGTTTATCTGTTGGCAAATGATCTATTTAGAAAATACTATATTTGTCTTTCTGTTTTTTTTTCTCATTCTTTCTCTTTTCAAAATGTATGTTCAGAAAGTACACTGTCGGTCACTATTCATTGTCTCTTTTTCTTTTTCCCTCTTTGTGTCCATAAAATATTTTGTCAGATGCTCTCTCTCTCTGTCTCTCTCTTATCTTTTGACAACTAGTGTATCCATAAAATATTTTGTCAGCTGCTCTCTCTCTCTCTCTCTCTCTCTGTCTCTCTCTCTATATATATATCTGTCTCTGTCTTTCTTTATCTATATTTTCTTTGTGTACATTGTTTATCTATATTTTCTTTGTGTACATTGTTTATCTATATTTTCTTTGTGTACATTGTTTATCTATATTTTCTTTGTGAACATGGTTTATCTATATTTTCTTTGTGTACAATGTTTATCTATATTTTCTTTGTGTACATTGTTTATCTATATTTTCTTTGTGTACATTGTTTATCTATATTTTCTTTGTGTACATTGTTTATCTATATTTTCTTTGTGAACATGGTTTATCTATATTTTCTTTGTGTACAATGTTTATCTATATTTTCTTTGTGTACAATGTTTATCTATATTTTCTTTGTGTACATTGTTTTATTATAAAAAGACATTATCGGTTACTGTTTACTTACATTTCTCTTTGTTTCTTGTATTATTATTTGTTCTAAATTGATCCGTTAGAAATGAATATGACGGCTGTCCTTTCTCTATCTTTCTCTCTTTCACACTCTCTCTCTCTCTCTCTCTCGTCTTCTCTCTTCTTTCTTCAAATAGTGTTGTACAAACTATTCTATCGGCTGTTTTATCTTTCTCTCTATTGTTTATCTTTTCACAAATATTGTATTTAGAAAGATAATCTGTCACTTGCTCTTCTTTATCTACCTCTCTCTCTCTCTCTCTCTCTTTCTCTCTCTTTCTTTTTGTGGTTAAATGCAATTAAAAAGCGGAAGTTGTCTGCTATTGTCGTTTGTCATTCTCTATCTATATTCATCATTATAAGTTTACGAAATGTGTGCGGAACAAAAAGAACATTGCCAATTACTCCTGTTTTCTCCCATTCTTAACAAAATGTTAACAATAAGAGACATCCACTGTTAAGAACACTCATGATGTTAAGGGCACGAGAATCAAGCTTGGCATGTCGTGGATGGCCCAGGCTGAGAGAACAATTGGCCAGATGACTACGGTTGCGACCCTACCAAAGGGGAAGAATGGATCCCAACAGATGGTAGCATGACTAACTATCTCAACGTTAGTATTACTCTTGGAAGAGAATGTAGAGATTGGGGAAACATGAAGGCTGATATCTCAGTTAAGCAGCTGATAGAAGATAATGCAAGGGATGATGATGGACAACTACTTCTACTATGAGGATGAAGATTGAGGCCATTACTGCTGCCCTCCATTGGCTCTCTGGGACTTCATTTACTGGGGCCGTTGTTGTATCTGACTCTCAGTCGATGCTTCACAAGATCCAGAAGGGCAGGTTTCGGTATGAGTGGATGTCGTCTATAGAAGTTTCTAACCTCCAGCGGCTTACGTGGATATACTGTCCTGTGCATGCAGGTGTTTACGGTAATGAGAGAGCGGACAGGCTTGCATCAACAGCATCGATTGTTGGGGAGTTGAAGATGGATAAGGGGATATTCTTCGGTCTCTTCGCGACTCTCTGTTGGATGAAGACACTAAAATAGATGTTGAATCGATCTAGCGATTTAGGCAGTTTGGAGTTACCCGTTGTACAAGTAGAACTGGCTGCCTGAGGGGCCGAGTGAGAGGTGTGTTTAATCAGCGAGCCACGGGAACCATCAGTATGCATACTCTTCGATATCTGTTGGGGAGACTGAGCACCTATGGGTCTGCTCGGAGTGCAATGACGCCAGTTTAGTAACCAATAACCATTAGTTTGTCCATGTTTCTGAACCATACAGTGAAGAAGTATATATATGAGAATGTCCATGTTTCTGAACCATACAGTGAAGAAGTATATAAATGAGAATGTCCATGTTTCTGAACCATACAGTGAAGAAGTATATAAATGAGAATGTCCATGTTTCTGAACCATACAGTGAAGAAGTATATATATGAGAATGTCCATGTTTCTGAACCATACAGTGAAGAAGTATATATATGAGAATGACTCTCATTTCTACTTTATTGATTGAAAGTTGTTATTTTTCATGTTGTTTCATGTTTTCTTGGAAGAAAAGTGTTCATTATAAAGAAACAGCCTAAGATCTAAGACGGAGCATGCGAGGTTCGATTATCAGAATCTATATTTATGTAAGAACTAGCATTTAGAAATGCAGTAGTCTGGACATTTAATGAGAATGAAATACAACCAGCCATAACAACAATAATAATAACAGCATTCAATAAAAAGAGATCAGGTACTAGAGCCAAGGGTAGACCAAGAAAAAGATGGATAGACAATATAAAGATCACACTACATAAACACAGATATAACACAAAAGTGACACATCTGGCCCTAGAATGCAAATTAAAGCTCTTACCCCTACGCTTAACGGCAAGAGGGAACAACAAATTCTATCTTCCACCTGGGGATATAGAATATAATGTACTGTTGGACAAATGGTGTTTATTGTAAAGAGACGGCCTACGACGGACCATGAACCACTTGATTTCCAGAATCTATATTTATGTCTTTCTTCTTGGAACGCTTAATATTGACCACTTGTTAAATCACTCTTTTATGATTTGTATGTGATCTGAGCCTAAGATCAATTGCCCCTTGTACCAGTTATGCACCTACAAAGAGGTCAGCACATCCAATTTATGTGACATTTTATTTACTAGTGTAACGTTCCTTGGCACCTACCTCAGTTGCCTCTTACAACATGCCTTGCAGGTAGCAGTATTACTATTCTTTGCTCTTTCTGAGAGCCCGACAACACACGGTCGGCCATTCTGTACAGCTATATTAGTTCTCATAGTACTTTCAGATGTAACAAAGCTGACTATATTAGTTCTCATAGTACTTTCAGATGTAACAAAGCCGACTATATTAGCTGGCATAGTTCTTTCAGATGTAACAAAGCCGACTATATTAGCTGGCATAGTTCTTTCAGATGTAACAAAGCCGACTATATTAGTTCTCATAGTACTTTCAGATGTAACAAAGCTGACTATATTAGCTCGCATAGTTCTTTCAGATGTAACAAAGCCGACTATATTAGTTCTCATAGTTCTTTCAGATGTAACAAAGCCGACTATATTAGTTCTCATAGTACTTTCAGATGTAACAAAGCCGACTATATTAGTTCTCATAGTACTTTCAGATGTAACAAAGCTGACTATATTAGTTCTCATAGTACTTTCAGATGTAACAAAGCCGACTATATTAGCTGGCATAGTTCTTTCAGATGTAACAAAGCCGACTATATTAGCTGGCATAGTTCTTTCAGATGTAACAAAGCCGACTATATTAGTTCTCATAGTACTTTCAGATGTAACAAAGCTGACTATATTAGCTCGCACAGTTCTTTCAGATGTAACAAAGCCGACTATATTAGTTCTCATAGTTCTTTCAGATGTAACAAAGCCGACTATATTAGTTCTCATAGTACTTTCAGATGTAACAAAGCCGACTATATTAGTTCTCATAGTACTTTCAGATGTAACAAAGCTGACTATATTAGCTCGCATAGTACTTTCAGATGTAACAAAGCTGACTATATTAGCTGGCATAGTACTTTCAGATGTAACAAAGCTGACTATATTAGCTCGCATAGTACTTTCAGATGTAACAAAGCCGACTATATTAGCTGGCATAGTACTTTCAGATGTAACAAAGCTGACTATATTAGCTGGCATAGTTCTTTCAGATGTAACAAAGCTGACTATATTAGCTGGCATAGTACTTTCAGATGTAACAAAGCTGACTATATTAGCTGGCATAGTACTTTCAGATGTAACAAAGCCGACTATATTAGCTGGCATAGTACTTTCAGATGTAACAAAGCTGACTATATTAGCTGGTATAGTTCTTTCAGATGTAACAAAGCTGACTATATTAGCTGGCATAGTACTTTCAGATGTAACAAAGCTGACTATATTAGCTGGCATAGTACTTTCAGATGTAACAAAGCCGACTATATTAGCTGGCATAGTACTTTCAGATGTAACAAAGCCGACTATATTAGCTCGCATAGTACTTTCAGATGTAACAAAGCCGACTATATTAGCTGGCATAGTACTTTCAGATGTAACAAAGCTGACTATATTAGCTGGCATAGTACTTTCAGATGTAACAAAGCTGACTATATTAGCTGGCATAGTACTTTCAGATGTAACAAAGCCGACTATATTAGCTGGCATAGTACTTTCAGATGTAACAAAGCTGACTATATTAGCTGGTATAGTTCTTTCAGATGTAACAAAGCTGACTATATTAGCTGGCATAGTACTTTCAGATGTAACAAAGCTGACTATATTAGCTGGCATAGTACTTTCAGATGTAACAAAGCCGACTATATTAGCTGGCATAGTACTTTCAGATGTAACAAAGCCGACTATATTAGTTCTCATAGTACTTTCAGATGTAACAAAGCTCACTATATTAGTTCTCATAGTACTTTCAGATGTAACAAAGCCGACTATATTAGCTGGCATAGTACTTTCAGATGTAACAAAGCCGACTATATTAGTTCTCATAGTACTTTCAGATGTAACAAAGCTGACTATATTAGCTCGCATAGTACTTTCAGATGTAACAAAGCCGACTATATTAGCTGGCATAGTACTTTCAGATGTAACAAAGCCGACTATATTAGTTCTCATAGTACTTTCAGATGTAACAAAGCCGACTATATTAGTTCTCATAGTACTTTCAGATGTAACAAAGCCAACTATATTAGCTCGCATAGTACTTTCAGATGTAACAAAGCCGACTATATTAGCTGGCATAGTACTTTCAGATGTAACAAAGCTGACTATATTAGCTGGCATAGTACTTTCAGATGTAACAAAGCTGACTATATTAGCTGGCATAGTACTTTCAGATGTAACAAAGCCGACTATATTAGCTGGCATAGTACTTTCAGATGTAACAAAGCTGACTATATTAGCTGGTATAGTTCTTTCAGATGTAACAAAGCTGACTATATTAGCTGGCATAGTACTTTCAGATGTAACAAAGCCGACTATATTAGCTGGCATAGTACTTTCAGATGTAACAAAGCTGACTATATTAGCTGGCATAGTTCTTTCAGATGTAACAAAGCTGACTATATTAGCTGGCATAGTACTTTCAGATGTAACAAAGCTGACTATATTAGCTGGCATAGTACTTTCAGATGTAACAAAGCCGACTATATTAGCTGGCATAGTACTTTCAGATGTAACAAAGCTGACTATATTAGCTGGTATAGTTCTTTCAGATGTAACAAAGCTGACTATATTAGCTGGCATAGTACTTTCAGATGTAACAAAGCTGACTATATTAGCTGGCATAGTACTTTCAGATGTAACAAAGCCGACTATATTAGCTGGCATAGTACTTTCAGATGTAACAAAGCTGACTATATTAGCTGGTATAGTTCTTTCAGATGTAACAAAGCTGACTATATTAGCTGGCATAGTACTTTCAGATGTAACAAAGCCGACTATATTAGCTGGCATAGTACTTTCAGATGTAACAAAGCTGACTATATTAGCTGGCATAGTTCTTTCAGATGTAACAAAGCTGACTATATTAGCTGGCATAGTACTTTCAGATGTAACAAAGCTGACTATATTAGCTGGCATAGTACTTTCAGATGTAACAAAGCCGACTATATTAGCTGGCATAGTACTTTCAGATGTAACAAAGCTGACTATATTAGCTGGTATAGTTCTTTCAGATGTAACAAAGCTGACTATATTAGCTGGCATAGTACTTTCAGATGTAACAAAGCTGACTATATTAGCTGGCATAGTACTTTCAGATGTAAAAAAGCCGACTATATTAGCTGGCATAGTACTTTCAGATGTAACAAAGCTGACTATATTAGCTGGTATAGTTCTTTCAGATGTAACAAAGCTGACTATATTAGCTGGCATAGTACTTTCAGATGTAACAAAGCTGACTATATTAGCTGGCATAGTACTTTCAGATGTAACAAAGCCGACTATATTAGCTCGCATAGTACTTTCAGATGTAACAAAGCCGACTATATTAGCTCGCATAGTACTTTCAGATGTAACAAAGCCGACTATATTAGCTGGCATAGTTCTTTCAGATGTAGCAAAGTTGACTATATTAGCTGGCATAGTTCTTTCAGATGTAACAAAGATATACATTTGTGCGTACAGATTTCTGTTTCATATCTTGCATTGTCTTCTTATTATTTCTTCTTTTGTCGTCACACTGTTACCTGGTTGTTGCCCAGTGTCATCACACTGTTACCGGGTTGTTGCCCAGTGTCATCACACTGTTACCGGGTTGTTGCCCAGTGTCATCACACTGCTACCGGGTTGTTGCCCAGTGTCGTGGTTTTCTGTTTTTGTCTTGCGCTGTTCTGGTGGCTTGGGAGATTGTTATTTTTGCTCTTTGACAGGATTCTGCTATGCCGTCTTCTTTTTCGTGGTCTTTCTCTCGCCTTCTTTCCTGATATTCTGTTATAGAAGACTCTCTATACTATGGAGTTTGGATACATTCTTGTTAAGTGGCCAAATCACTTCATTCTTTGTTTCTCAATGTAATTCAAGCAAGGTTCTGTGTAAACGTTCTTTCTTATGCTGATGTTTGTGACTCTGTCTCTTCTGGCGTTGTTGGTAACTTTTCGCAGTCAACGCATTTCACATGTAGTTATTTTAAGTGACTGCGCTTTGCTCATTGTCCACATTTGGCTCTGGTAACACAAAGTAGGTATGACAATGCTATTGAGCATTTTGTGTGCCTTAACAATGGGGCTAGCTGGTAGGTTACATCATTTGCTTTTGCACTCTAGCCTCTATCTCTCTATCTAGTCTTTCATCTTCTGTGAATATGCTTCCTAAGTATTTGAATTTTTTCACTTGGTTGATTGTAGTACCATTGACAGGGATGTCTAGTCAATGGCACAGCAATCTTATATTGTTTGTTACTTTATATCTCAAGCTACCCGTTTACTTAGATGGATAAAATAATATTATTATCTGAGACACAACTTACCTAATTTGAGATTCAGTATTTGAAGTACCATAATCTCATCCAATGTGCGCCATTTTGTTATATGCTCAGGCGAGCAGCGACAGTCACCTAGGAAACCACAGCAACACGGTCTCCTTGTGCTCACACCGACTGCACACTAGATCTCATGCATTGAATGTCTGTGACATGAGAGACCATGTGATTCCAGAGTGACACAGGTAGAAGGGCGCGGTAGACTGAAATGTGTCAGACCGCTCAGATCGATTCCAAGTATTTTTAGCTCGTGTTAATATTTATGATACAGTTTGTTGGATAAAGCACGACACATCATTGCGCAGCTAATCTGAAAACGTTACACCAACCAGACTATAACGGACGAACAAGAAGTATATTTAATAGACGAAACACAGGAACCGTAAGCATGCATGGCTTTCGACATCTGCTGGAAGGGGAGGGGCGATAATTGAATATGGGTCTTCCCTGAGTGTTATTAGTGAGTATAATTAACATCGAAATATGCAACTGCAAGTTATATTGATAATTAACATCGAAATATGCAACTGCAAGTTATATTGTATTAATACTAAATTAGAAATTGTCAATTCCTATGTTGTATCAATCCTAACTTATGCCAGCGAGAGTTAGAAAATGATTAAAGATATCGAAAGTAAATTGAATGCAATTTAAAACAGATATTTGCAAAAAATAATGAAAATAAAATTAGGCGAATTCAGGAGAAGTGTGGTAACATGTTATAAGAAGGAGAATGTAGTAGTCATACAGGCATTGAAGTTCGGGGAAAGTGTTCAAGAAAGAGAGGACGACCTAGGGAGACTCTGAAACAAGCTTTGCCGAGAGTAGCAAAATAATATTGGTCTCAATTCCATGGAAGAGATTGAGCGAGTTGCCCAAGACAGAGCGGTATGGAGAAATTACTTGCAGGTTCTATGTAACGTATTCCTGAACGAGAATAATATATTTATATATATATATATATATATATATATATATATATATATATATATATATAGTATATATATATATATATGTATATAAGAAATGAGACCTTTCCAACAACCTGGCATGAATCTCCAGCAAGCTTTATAATGATAAGTATAATGTCAAACGGGATTTGATTAATCAGACAAATCTGTATCCAAGTCGCACCAGGGGAAAGTGAAGCAAGGACTTTTACAGTAAGATTCCAATACTGACTTCTCATGCAACGCAAGTCATTTCTAAGCCATATCTCACACATAAACACCGCAGAGTTCCCAGACAATATCATAATTATATTGTGTTTGACTTAACAGATCGAAGATGTCCAACTAAACAGGCAATACACGCAACCTTGCTCTAAATATTGACTAAAACATGTCCACATTTGAGATACACGTTCCACTTACTTTCAACTATTGAAGCTATCTGTTACTTTTGAATCCAATACTCGTTACTTAGTAGCAGGTATAAAGAATGTCTGAAGACAAAGGATTGACTCCTTGTATCAGGTTTTCCCCTTATAGTTCTGTCCCTCTCCACAGAAATGAACGCACCCCACCAGAGCATTGAACAAGGCACGAGCTCCATAGATCAGAGAACAATCACAGTGATTTCCGGTAAAATATTACACTGGTGAATATAATTATACGGTTTGGATTAGAACCCACGATCTGTGGAACACAAGGCAAGGTATAACATTTTGAAGGCAAGGTATAACAACGTTATTTATTCATTTATTGTGTCATTTATTCACAGAGACACCATATTCACTACACTTAAATAGTCTGCCCTAAGCGAAACACGTATTAACAAAGTACTGCAGTTTTACCAAATACAAAAACAATAACAATACTGAGCAACGTTGCGACCAAAAGGCAAAGGATACAACAGGAGTGACGAATTTCACAGCACACTACATATAGACTACGAGAGAAACATCCTAATGGTCCTAAAATTCGTCCCTCCTGTTCTATCGTTTGCTTGATAAAGGCCTTTTGGTCGAAACGTTGCTGTGTATTGTTGTTTTTGTAAAACTACAGTACTTTGTTATTAAGTGTTTCGCCATTCTACATAGTTTTACTGCAGTCTTCCCCGGTATTGATAATACTAGTCTGCCGTATAAAGTTTACCCCGTGTAAATCAAATAAGTTAGTTAGTTAGTCTTTCCTCTTGGGCCTGTGGGCGGCGCATAGGGCAGAGGTCATAGTTCTCCATGTCTCGCGGTTCGTTGCTATCCGTTTTAGGTCTTTAATGTTTACTAGGCCCATCGTTGAGCCTTCTCTGGTGATGGTTCTACGCAGAGTCTCTCTTGGTCTTCCTCGTTTTCTTTTTCCCTCTGTTGTCCATACGAGGGATTGGTAAGGGAGTCTTCTCTCATCCATTCTAAGTGTGTGGCCGATGTAGTTCCAGCGGCGCTTTCTTATAAAATTTGATACATTTTCTTGCTTGGTCTCTTGTCTTATTTGTGTATTGGGTCTGAAATCTGACCATTTGAGGTTCAGTATTCTTCTAAGACATTTATTCTCAAAGTTATCTTATTTTCTTTCTAGAGCTTTTGTTGCTTTCCAACTCTCGCATCCATAAGTTAATACTGGAATCACACAAGAGTTAAAGATCTTTAATTTGAAGTGCTTGCTGAGTAAATCAAATAAGACTATAGTATTATTCAACAAAGCGCCACAACATACACCTCTTCTCCTAATTGAACGCTTACACCAATGCGAGATGGTGTGCAATGTCTCTTGAAAGCTTTCAATATCATTCTATAAGCAGAGTCAAATTCAGATAATCATGACATGAACGGTTTTTGCAGATGATCAGTGCCTGATACACCAAAATGACAAGATCTACAACAACATATTGAAATCCTGAACCAAAATTGTATAAATAATAACATGAAATCAATAACACTAAAACAGAAATAATAAACTGGGCATCCATGTCAATGGCACTACAATAAACCAAATGAAAGAATTCAAATACTTAGGAAGCATATTCACAGAAGACGGAAGATCAGATAGAGATAGAGGCTAGAGTGCTAAAAGCAAATGCTGTAACCTACCAGCTAGTCCCATTGTTAAGGCATCCAACAATGTCACTGACAGCTATACAACAAATGTTCAACAGCATTTTTATACCTACTTTGTGTTACCAGAGCCAAACACGGACAATGAGCAAAGCGCAGTCACAAAAAATAACTACTTGTGAAATGCGTTGCCTGCGAAAAGTTACCAACAACACCAGAAAAGACAGATTCACAAACATCAGCATAAGAAAGAAGGTTGGCACAGAACCTTGCGTGAATTACATTGAAAAACAAAGAATAAAGTGGTTTGGCCACTTAATAATAATGTATCAAAACTCCACAATATAGTCTTCTACAAAGAACACTAGGAAAGAAAACGAGAGGATGACCACGAAAAAGTTGGTTAGATGGCATAGCAGAATCCTGTCAAAGAGCAAAAATAACAATCACCCAAGCCACCAGAACAGCGCAAGACAAAAACAGAAAAACCACGACACTGGGCAACAACCCGGTAACAATGTGACGACAAAAGAAGAAGCAGGTGGAACAGACATCGGAGCATATCCTGCTAGACTGTCCTCTCATGGGTGAACTGAGACTCAACGTGTGAACACACCCAGTCGACGTAAAAACTACGTTATGGGAAAACATGACAGACCTGAAGCTGACTGCCGTGTAAGTAGTCTGCAGTAAACTAAGCGCAGATGACCAGAGATCGCTGAAGAAAATTCTTTAAAATAATTATAATTCCTCTCGTACCGTTATACGTTAAATAGGAATGCAAGCAATTTCTCCATACCGCTCTATCCTGGCAACTCGCTCAATCTCCTCCATGGAACTGAGATCGATATTTCTTGCCTCCCTCAGCAAAGTTCGTTTCAGGGCCTCCTTATGTCGTCCTCTCTTTCTTGAACCCTTTGCATCCCACTTCAATGCCTGCTTTGATATTCGTTGATCATTTCTTCTCAAGGCGTGTCCAACATATCTCCATCTTCTCCTTCTTATAACAGTTGTTACTAGTGGTTGACCAGACATTTCTCTCATTTCATCACTTCTCCTGAATTCGTTGTATTTTATATTCATTATTTTTCGCAGACATCTATTTTCAATTGCATTCAACTTGCTTTCTATACATTTTGTCATTTTCCAACTCTCGGTGGTAAAATAGTTGTATAAACAGAATAAATACAAATATTCTGAGCAACACATAATTTATTGATAGACTTTGATGATATGTTAATTTGATACAGTATTGCATTACAAATTCTTGTGTACATGTCTTATGAAATAAGAAAATGATATTACATATTATAAGTATGATATTACATATTATAAGTATGATATTACATATTATAAGTATGATATTACATATTATAAGTATGATACTAAACTCACATATATCACACACAAATTACGTATTTTCAACAGAGAAATTTCAGGGTTGTGAAACCCACATGGTGACCAGATTGAGAGAGATGGATATCAAAGCTGTGAAACCCACATGGTGACCAGATTGAGAGAGATGGATATCAAAGCTGTGAAACCCCCATGGTGACCAGATTGAGAGAGATGGATATCAAAGCTGTGAAACCCACATGGTGACCAGATTGAGAGAGATGGATATCAAAGCTGTGAAACCCACATGGTGACCAGATTGAGAGAGATGGATATCAAAGCTGTGAATCCCACATGGTGACCAGATTGAGAGAGATGGATATCAAAGCTGTGAAACCCACATGATGACCAGATTGAGAGAGATGGATATCAAAGCTGTGAAACCCACATGGTGACCAGATTGAGAGAGATGGATATCAAAGCTGTGAAACCCACATGGTGACCAGATTGAGAGAGATGGATATTAAAGCTGTGAAACCCACATGGTGACCAGATTGAGAGAGATGGATATCAAAGCTGTGAAACCCACATGGTGACCAGATTGAGAGAGATGGATATTAAAGCTGTGAAACCCACATGGTGACCAGATTGAGAGAGATGGATATCAAAGCTGTGAAACCCACATGGTGACCAGATTGAGAGAGATGGGTATCAAAGCTGTGAAACCCACATGGTGACCAGATTGAGAGAGATGGATATCAAAGCTGTGAAACCCACATGGTGACCAGATTGAGAGAGATGGATATCAAAGCTGTGAAACCCACATGGTGACCAGATTGAGAGAGATGGATATCAAAGCTGTGAATCCCACATGGTGACCAGATTGAGAGAGATGGATATCAAAGCTGTGAAACCCACATGGTGACCAGATTGAGAGAGATGGATATCAAAGCTGTGAATCCCACATGGTGACCAGATTGAGAGAGATGGATATCAAAGCTGTGAAACCCACATGGTGACCAGATTGAGAGAGATGGGTATCAAAGCTGTGAAACCCACATGGTGACCAGATTGAGAGAGATGGGTATCAAAGTTGGTACAGCCTGAACGATACACCAAATGATTGATTGATTGATTGATTTGTAGACCATCATCATTGCACTTTGGTGAGTAACCATATATGCTTCGATATCTTTTTTAAAAAGGAAAATCTCAGCTACAGTGCACGAACTCCGTAGCAACGACCAGGGTCCACGATGTAATTTTGAAGATGGTGAAGATTGTAGGAATTTGATTTCCCATATTTTTCTAATGAATTGTCCCCGATCAGCTGTTCTCTAGCTTACTCTTCTCGATTTCTGAACTGATATGGGTTCTTTTACATGCTGAAAAGGAACATGGCACCTACATTTTATCGTCCGTCTCCGATAGGACTAGAAACTCGATCTCACCTACACTGAGATCAGGGATCTTTGGAAAAATAACTCGATGGCTTCACAATTACCTTTGACACGAGACCACTATGTGAAAGGTTAATTAATCAAAATCGAACTTGCGTGCTGGGCCGCTGGACGCTACTATGCTGGATTTGATAAGGTGGAGATTGAAGCATCTATGGAATAATGTCTTGTCCGTTGCTGCTATGTATTGTGCTGGGTTTGATGAGGTGGAGATTGAAGCATCTATGGAATAATGTCTTGTCCGTTGCTGCTATGTATTGTGCTGGGTTTGATGAGGTGGAGATTGAAGCATCTATGGAATAATGTCTTGTCCGTTGCTGCTATGTATTGTGCTGGGTTTGATAAGGTGGAGATTGAAGCATCTATGGAATAATGTCTTGTCCGTTGCTGCTATGTATTGTGCTGGGTTTGATAAGGTTGAGATTGAAGCATCTATGGAATAATGTCTTGTCCGTTGCTGCTATGTATTGTGCTGGGTTTGATAAGGTGGAGATTGAAGCATCTATGGAATAATGTCTTGTCCGTTGCTGCTATGTATTGTGCTGGGTTTGATAAGGTGGAGATTGAAGCATCTATGGAATAATGTCTTGTCCGTTGCTGCTATGTATTGTGCTGGGTTTGATAAGGTGGAGATTGAAGCATCTATGGAATAATGTCTTGTCCGTTGCTGCTATGTATTGTGCTGGTTTGATAAGGTGGAGATTGAAGCATCTATGAATAATGTCTTGTCCGTGTGCTATGTATGTTGGTTTGATAAGTGAGTTGAAGCATCATGGAATAATGTCTTGTCCGTGCGCTATTTTTTAGTGATAGGTGGTTGAACATCTAGGAATAATGTTGTACCTGCTTTACTATGTTTGTCTGGGTTTGATAAGGTGATTTAACCTAGGATATGTCTTTACGTTGCTGCTAGTATTGTTCATGGTTATATGTTGACATCCTGGCTTCTTTACGTGTGTATTGATCTGAAGTTAAATGTTGATATCCTGGGCTTTTATATGTGTTGTTGCCATGAAGTTAAACATGTTGATATCCTGGGCTTTTATATAGTGTGTTGTTCATGAAGTTAAACATGTTGATATCTTCGGTTTTATAAGTGTGTTGTTCATGAAGTTAAATATGTTGATATCTGGCTTTTATATAGTGTGTGTCATGAAGTTAAATATGTTGATATCCTGGCTTTATATAGTGTGTTGTTCATGAAGTTAAACATGTTGATATCCTGGGCTTTTATATAGTTGTTGTTCATAAGTTAAATGTTGATATCCTGGGCTTTTATATAGTGTGTTGTTCATGAAGTTAACATAGTTGATATCCTGGGCTTTTATACAGTGTGTTGTTCATGAAGTTAAATATGTTGATATCCTGGCTTTTATACAGTGTGTTGTTCATGAAGTTAAAATGTTGATATCCTAGGGTTTTATACAGTGATATTGTTGTGCATGAAGTTAAAATGTTGATATCCTGGGCTTTTATACAGTGTGTTGTTCATGAAGTTAAACATGTTGATATCCTGGGCTTTTATACAGTGTGTTGTTCATGAAGTTAAAAATGTTGATATCCTGGGCTTTTATACAGTGTGTTGTTCATGAAGTTAAATATGTTGATATCCTGGGCTTTTATAAGTGTGTGTTCATGAAGTTAAACATGTTGATATCCTGGGCTTTTATAAAGTGTGTTGTTCATGAAGTTAAACATGTTGATATCCTGGGCTTTTATATAGTGTGTTAATGGTTGCATATGGTTAGAGTTAAACATGTTGATATCCTGGGCTTTTATATAGTGTGTTGTTCATGAAGTTAAACATGTTGATATCCTGGGCTTTTATATAGTGTGTTGTTCATGAAGTTAAACATGTTGATATCCTGGGCTTTTATATAGTGTGTTGTTCATGAAGTTAAACATGTTGATATCCTGGGCTTTTATATAGTGTGTTGTTCATGAAGTTAAACATGTTGATATCCTGGGCTTTTATATAGTGTGTTGTTCATGAAGTTAAACATGTTGATATCCTGGGCTTTTATATAGTGTGTTGTTCATGAAGTTAAACATGTTGATATCCTGGGCTTTTATAAAGTGTGTTGTTCATGAAGTTAAACATGTTGATATCCTGGGCTTTATATAGTGGTTGTTCATGAAGTTAAACATGTTGATATCCTGGGCTTTTATACAGTGTGTTGTTCATGAAGTTAAACATGTTGATATCCTGGGCTTTTATACAGTGTGTTGTTCATGAAGTTAAACATGTTGATATCCTGGGCTTTTATATAGTGTGTTGTTCATGAAGTTAAACATGTTGATATCCTGGGCTTTTATATAGTGTGTTGTTCATGAAGTTAAACATGTTGATATCCTGGGCTTTTATACAGTGTGTTGTTCATGAAGTTAAACATGTTGATATCCTGGGCTTTTATATAGTGTGTTGTTCATGAAGTTAAACATGTTGATATCCTGGCTTTATATATGTGTTGTTCATGAAGTTAAACATGTTGATATCCTGGGCTTTTATATAGTGTGTTGTTCATGAAGTTAAACATGTTGATATCCTGGGCTTTTATATAGTGTTTGTTCATGAAGTTAAACATGTTGATATCCTGGGCTTTTATAAAGTGTGTTGTTCATGAAGTTAAACATGTTGATATCCTGGGCTTTTATATGTGTGTTGTTCATAGTTAAACATGTTGATATCTGGGCTTTATAATGTGTTGTTCATGAAGTTAAACATGTTGATATCCTGGGCTTTTATATAGTGTGTTGTTCATGAAGTTAAACATGTTGATATCCTGGGCTTTTATATAGTGTGTTGTTCATGAAGTTAAACATGTTGATATCCTGGGCTTTTATATAGTGTGTTGTTCATGAAGTTAAACATGTTGATATCCTGGGCTTTTATATAGTGTGTGGTTCATGAAGTTAAACATGTTGATATCCTGGGCTTTTAATAGTGTGTTGTTCATGAAGTTAAACATGTTGATATCCTGGCTTTTATAATGTGATGTCATTGTTCCATAAGGTTAATAATGTTGATATCCTGGGCTTTTATAAAGTGTGTTGTTCATGAAGTTAAACATGTTGATATCCTGGGCTTTTATACAGTGTGTTGTTCTAAACATTTGATATCGGCTTTATACAGTGTTTGTTCATGAGTTAAACATGTTGATATCCTGGGCTTTATCAGTGTGTTGTTCATGAAGTTAAACATGTTGATATCCTGGGCTTTTATAAAGTGTGTTGTTCATGAAGTTAAACATGTTGATATCCTGGGCTTTTATAAAGTGTGTTGTTCATGAAGTTAAACATGTTGATATCCTGGGCTTTATACAGTGTGTTGTTCATGTAGTTAAACATGTTGATATCCTGGGCTTTTATACAGTGTGTTGTTCATGAAGTTAAACATGTTGATATCCTGGGCTTTTATACAGTGTGTTGTTCATGAAGTTAAACATGTTGATATCCTGGGCTTTTATACAGTGTGTTGTTCATGAAGTTAAACATGTTGATATCCTGGGCTTTTATAAAGTGTGTTGTTCATGAAGTTAAACATGTTGATATCCTGGGCTTTTATACAGTGTGTTGTTCATGAAGTTAAACATGTTGATATCCTGGGCTTTTATACAGTGTGTTGTTCATGAAGTTAAACATGTTGATATCCTGGCTTTATACAGTGTGTTGTTCATGAAGTTAAACATGTTGATATCTGGCTTTATACAGTGTTTCATGAAGTTAACATAGTTGATATCCTGGGCTTTTATACAGTGTGTTGTTCATGAAGTTAAACATGTTGATATCCTGGGCTTTTATACAGTGTGTTGTTCATGAAGTTAAATATGTTGATATCCTGGGCTTTTATACAGTGTGTTGTTCATGAAGTTAAATATGTTGATATCCTGGGCTTTTATACAGTGTGTTGTTCATGAAGTTAAATATGTTGATATCCTGGGCTTTTATATAGTGTGTTGTTCATGAAGTTAAATATGTTGATATCCTGGGCTTTTATAAGTGTGTGTTGTTCATGAAGTTAAATATGTTGATATCCTGGGCTTTTATACAGTGTGTTGTTCATGAAGTTAAACATGTTGATATCTTCGGTTTTTATATAGTGTGTTGTTCATGAAGTTAAACATGTTGATATCTTCGGTTTTTATATAGTGTGTTGTTCATGAAGTTAAACATGTTGATATCTTCGGTTTTTATACAGTGTGTTGTTCATGAAGTTAAACATGTTGATATCTTCGGTTTTTATATAGTGTGTTGTTCATGAAGTTAAATATGTTGATATCCTGGGCTTTTATATAGTGTGTTGTCCATGAAGTTAAACATGTTGATATCCTGGGCTTTTATACAGTGTGTTGTTCATGAAGTTAAATATGTTGATATCTTCGGTTTTTATATAGTGTGTGGTTCATGAAGTTAAACATGTTGATATCCTGGGCTTTTATACAGTGTGTTGTTCATGAAGTTAAACATGTTGATATCCTGGGCTTTTATACAGTGTGTTGTTCATGAAGTTAAATATGTTGATATCCTGGGCTTTTATACAGTGTGTTGTTCATGAAGTTAAACATGTTGATATCCTGGGCTTTTATAAGTGTGTGTTCATGAAGTTAAATATGTTGATATCCTGGGTTTTTATACAGTGTGTTGTTCATGAAGTTAAACATGTTGATATCCTGGGCTTTTATATCAGTGTGTGTTCATGAAGTTAAATATGTTGATATCCTGGGCTTTTATACAGTGTGTTGTTCATGAAGTTAAATGATATCCTGTTGATAAGTGTGTGTTCAGAGTGTAAATATGATATTCCTGGTTGCTTTACTACATAAGAGTGTCTCATGGTTAAATGATGATCCTGTTCAGAGTGTGCAATAAGAATAATGTCTATATTGGCTGAATTATCAGATTGCCATAGAAACTGTCTATTTGTGAGATGATGCCAGTCAGATTTGCATACAGACAACTGTCTATTTGGCTGAGATTGGAGTCAGATTGCTATACAGACAACTGTCTATTTGGCTGAGATGTGGGAGTCCAGATTTGCTATACAGACAATCTGTCTATTTGGCTGAGATTTGGAGTCCAGATTGTTATACAGACAACTGTCTATTTGGCTGAGATATGGAGTCAGATCTGTTATACAGACATCTGTTAATGGGGTAGATGATGATGTCCAGAGTTGTTATACAGACATGTGTTTATGTGGCTGAATCCGATGATGTCATGTCCAGAGTTGTTATACAGACATGTGTTATGTGGCTGAATCCGATGAGTCATGTAGAGTTGTTATAAGAATGTTTGTTTATTGGCTGAATCCGAAGTGTCATGTCCAGAGTTGTTATACAGAACATGTGTTTATGTGTGAATCCATGATGATGCAGTCCAGAGTTAGTTAAACATGTGTTTAATGGTGAACGATGATGTATGTCCAGAGTGTTATACAGACATGTGTTTATGTTAACCGATAGTCAGTAGCAAAGAGTGTTAACAGTAAATGTGATTATGTCTAGTCAAAGCTCTAACAGGTAAACGGAAAAGATGTGAACATGAAACAAAGATGTATCAGTAACTAAGACTGTACAGTAAACAAGATGTAACAGTAAACAAAGATGTAACAAGTAAACAAGATGTAACAGGTAAAGATAAATAACAAAGATGTAATAGTAAACAAAGATGTAACAAGTAAACAAAGATGTAACAGGTAAACAAAGATGTAACAGGTAAACAAAGATGTAACAGGTAAACAAAGATGTAACAGGTAAACAAAGATGTAACAGGTAAACAAAGATGTAACAGGTAAACAAAGATGTAACAGGTAAACAAAGATGTAACAGGTAAACAAAGATGTAAAGCAAAGATGTAAGTAAACAAAGATGTAACAGGTAAACAAAGATGTAACAAGTAAACAAAGATGTAACAGGTAAAACAAGATGTAACAAGGTAAACAAAGATGTAACAGGTAAACAAAGATGTAACAGGTAAACAAAGATGTAACAGGTAAACAAAGATGTAACAGGTAAACAAAGATGTAACAGGTAAACAAAGATGTAACAGGTAAACAAAGATGTAACAGGTAAACAAAGATGTAACAGGTAAACAAAGATGTAACAGGTAAACAAAGATGTAACAAGTAAACAAAGATGTAACAGGTAAACAAAGATGTAACAAGTAAACAAAGATGTAACAGGTAAACAAAGATGTAACAGGTAAACAAAGATGTAACAGGTAAACAAAGATGTAACAGGTAAACAAAGATGTAACAGTTAAACAAAGATGTAACAGATAGACAACGATGTAACAATTAAACAAAGATGTAACAGGTAAACAAAGATGTAACAGGTAAACAAAGATATAACAGGTAAACAAAGATGTAACAGATAAACAAAAAGTGTAACAAGTACACAAAAATAAATGTAACAAGTAAGCAAAGATGTTACAGGTAAACAAAGGTGTTACAGGTAAACAAAGATCTAACAGGTAGACAATGATGTAACAGGTAAACAAAGATGTAACAGGTAAACAAAGGTGTAACAGGTAAACAAAGATGTAACAGGTAAACAAAGATGTAACAGGTAAACAAAGGTGTAACAGGTAAACAAAGGTGAAGTAGGTAAACAAAGATCATCTAATAACTTTCCCTGAACAGAACTTTGCCAACCCGACAGCCCTTCGGAAATTCTCTGCATCTCTCATGCTCAAATTATCAGTTACATCCTGATTCCATCTTCTCGGTGGTTTTCCTCTTTCGCCAGGATACCTCCTTCCATAATGTACACTTTGTGTCTCTTTATATCTCCGAAATATTTCAATTTTCATATCCTTATTTGTAGTATCATCCAGGTTTCTTTCTGGATAGATCTATTTGTTCTCTTCTCTGTTCAAGGTATACAAAGGACTATTCTGTAACAGATTTATTCGAAAGTAGATATATGCTTTTTGCACTGCCTTGTTAAATGTCCATGTTTCATACCCATACGTTGCCACTGGGAATATGCATGCTCTTAGTATTCTTATCTTTGTTTTCTTATCAGTTCCATTTCATACTATTTTAGTTGTTTATATTCTTTTGGTAATAATTATCCACATTTCCATCTGTGAGATTCCTGTACTAACCTACGGTTGTGAAAGTTGGAAATCAACAAACAAAATTGAAAAGAAACTGGACAGCTTTGAGAATAAATGTCTCCGAAAATTACTAAAAGCAAAACGGAGTGATTCCGTTTCGAATAACACAGTGAGATATAGAACACAGCAACAACCCGTATTAAATATTATAAGGAAACGAAGGTGGAAATATTTAGGTCATGTTCTTAGATCAGACGAAAAGAGATTAAATCGACAAATCCCTATGTGGTCAAAAGTTAGGAAAAGAAAACGTGGAAGAACTAAGATAGATGAGACTGCAGTAAAACTATTTGATTGGCACAACACGTAATCACAAAGTACTGTAGTTTTACAAATTACAAAAACAATGACAAAATACAGAAACGTTTCGACCAACAAGGCCTTTATCAAGAAAATGAACAACAGGAGTGACGAATTTAAAAAACATATGGACGACTACATGCAAACGTTTCTAATGAAAATCTGGGAATAAAAACGAATAACGAAATAAATAACACAAAAACACACATAAAAACTAGAAGTAGAAACGAAGAGAAACAATTAAAAATCTAGTAAATATATAACTTGAATACATGCAACATATGCACATATAGATTACAAGACATAAGAGAGAAAGTACTAAGAAGCATAGGAATGTAATACGTTGAACCTACGTGGTCGCAAGGTACCATACAACGAAATCAACCGATTCTCCACAGCAAATCGACTGCTATCATCCGAGAAACATGATCGGATGGATGTGACCTGGACATCGTGAGCTCCTAAATGGCCAGTATCACCGAAATGGGTGGCTACATGGGTCACAGAGCATTGGCGTATATCGCTCAAGTGTTGGGCGAATCGGTCACTGAGCCTCTTGACTGTCTCGCCGATATAAGCTTTGTTACATCGCTTACAGATAATGGCATAGATAAGATTACGGACTCGCATGTGAAACCATCTTCAATAACAAACGTGGCTAAAGGAAAAGATAGAGTACGCGTCTGTAACACATAAGCACACGTGTTGCAACGCCGACGACCACACTGGACAGTGCCAAAATGAGTCTGGATATCGGACTTAAGGCGACTGTGTACCAACATATCCTTAAGACTTCTGTCCCGTCTGTAAGCCACCAAAGGATAGTTGGGGAAGACTGGACGGATCTCAGGATCTGACTTAAGGATAGACAGATGATGGAATAAAACATTTTTACCAGTGAACTATGGGGGTGGAAAGTTAAGATATGTTTTACTCTGTCAGAGTTAGTGGTCCTCTGCTGGCTGGTAAGGGCCTGCTCGCGAGTGATTTTCTGAACTCGATGCATAGCAGATACAAGCACCTTCTCCGGGTATAGGCGCCTGCGAAAGAAATCAAGCATCTCGCGAGCTCTATCAAGAAATCATCGTTCTCGCTACAAAGGCGCAAGAGCTGCGAGAATGGCAAAGAGTCACGACAAGCCTGGGGATGGGAAAAAGTATAAAGGTGAAAACTATGTGCATCAGTAGGCTTGTAATATACTGATGTAGTGATAGTGGATAGGTATATGGTGATAGTAATGTCAAGAAAGTTGACACAAGTAGTGGAGATGTAAGAAGTATAAGCCACCAGAACAGCGCAAGACAAAAACAGAAAACCATGACATTGGGCAACAAACCGGTAACAGTATGATATGAAAAGAAAAGAAATTTGAAACGGATAAGAATTATTATTATTCTATTTATAGTATGCATAATGATATTAATGTACGTACCTGAAGTAGATCCCAAGTGGAACTGAAATGTGACTAAATATTGCCCACGCTGTCGTCCCGTAGAAATCAATCTGTAATGATATGATGGTTTTAGTAACTAGCTAACTCTGAAGTTCATTAAATTATATAGAGAGAAGAGAATAAGAAGTTTGAAAAACCTCAGAGAAAGTACTGAAGCTAATGAATATAAGAACCTCAGAGAAAGTACTGAAGCTAATGAATATAAGAACCTCAGAGAAAGTACTGAAGCCAATGAATATAAGAACCTCAGAGAAAGTACTGAAGCTAATGAATATAAGAACCTCAGAGAAAGTACTGAAGCTAATGAATATAAGAACCTCAGAGAAAGTACTGAAGCCAATGAATATAAGAACCTCAGAGAAAGTAATGAAGCCAATGAATATAAGAACCTCAGAGAAAGTACTGAAGCCAATGAATATAAGAACCTCAGAGAAAGTAATGAAGCCAATGAATATAAGAACCTCAGAGAAAGTACTGAAGCCAATGAATATAAGAACCTCAGAGAAAGTACTGAAGCTAATGAATATAAGAACCTCAGAGAAAGTACTGAAGCTAATGAATATAAGAACCTCAGAGAAAGTACTGAAGCCAATGAATATAAGAACCTCAGAGAAAGTAATGAAGCCAATGAATATAAGAACCTCAGAGAAAGTACTGAAGCTAATGAATATAAGAACCTCAGAGAAAGTACTGAAGCTAATGAATATAAGAACCTCAGAGAAAGTACTGAAGCTAATGAATATAAAAACCTCAGAGAAAGTACTGAAGCTAATGAATATAAGAACCTCAGAGAAAGTACTGAAGCCAATGAATATAAGAACCTCAGAGAAAGTAATGAAGCCAATGAATATAAGAACCTCAGAGAAAGTACTGAAGCTAATGAATATAAGAACCTCAGAGAAAGTACTGAAGCTAATGAATATAAGAACCTCAGAGAAAGTACTGAAGCTAATGAATATAAAAACCTCAGAGAAAGTAATGAAGCCAATGAATATAAGAACCTCAGAGAAAGTAATGAAGCCAATGAATATAAGAACCTCAGAGAAAGTACTGAAGCTAATGAATATAAGAACCTCAGAGAAAGTACTGAAGCTAATGAATATAAGAACCTCAGAGAAAGTACTGAAGCCAATGAATATAAGAACCTCAGAGAAAGTACTGAAGCTAATGAATATAAGAACCTCAGAGAAAGTACTGAAGCTAATGAATATAAGAACCTCAGAGAAAGTAATGAAGCCAATGAATATAAGAACCTCGGAGAAAGTACTGAAGGCAATGAATATAAGAACCTCAGAGAAAGTACTGAAGCTAATGAATATAAGAACCTCAGAGAAAGCACTGAAGCCAATGAATATAAGAACCTCAGAGAAAGTACTGAAGCCAATGAATATAAGAACCTCAGAGAAAGTACTGAAGCCAATGAATATAAGAACCTCAGAGAAAGTACTGAAGCCAATGAATATGATTAATAAATAGACAGTGAATAAGCATTAGAGGATTCCCGGGAAAAACAACAGATTACCAGACACAGGATTCGAACCATTAACATTTATTTCTTACTGTATCCATTGCCTATTCCTACAGATAAACTATTATTTCTTACTGTATCCATTGCCTATTCCTACAGATAAACTATTATTTCTTACTGTATCCATTACCTATTCCTACAGATAAACTATTATTTCTTACTGTATCCATTACCTATCCCTACAGATAAACTATTATTTCTTACTGTATACATTGCCTATTCCTACAGATAAACTATTATTTCTTACTGTATCCATTACCTATCCCTACAGATAAACTATTATTTCTTACTGTATCCATTACCTATCCCTACAGATAAACTATTATTTCTTACTGTATCCATTGCCTATCCCTACAGATAAACTATTATTTCTTACTGTATCCATTGCCTATTCCTACAGATAAACTATTATTTCTTACTGTATCCATTGCCTATTCCTACAGATAAACATTTATTTCTTACTGTATCCATTGCCTATCCCTACAGATAAACATTTATTTCTTACTGTATCCATTACCTATTCCTACAGATAAACTATTATTTCTTACTGTATCCATTGCCTATTCCTACAGATAAACTATTATTTCTTACTGTATCATTGCCTATCCTACAGATAAACATTTATTTCTTACTGTATCCATTGCCTATTCCTACAGATAAACTATTATTTCTTACTGTATACATTGCCTATTCCTACAGATAAACTATTATTTCTTACTGTATCCATTGCCTATCCCTACAGATAAACTATTATTTCTTACTGTATCCATTGCCTATTCCTACAGATAAACTATTATTTCTTACTGTATCCATTACCTATTCCTACAGATAAACTATTATTTCTTACTGTATACATTGCCTATCCCTACAGATAAACTATTATTTCTTACTGTATCCATTGCCTATTCCTACAGATAAACTATTATTTCTTACTGTATCCATTACCTATCCCTACAGATAAACTATTATTTCTTACTGTATCCATTGCCTATTCCTACAGATAAACTATTATTTCTTACTGTATCCATTGCCTATCCCTACAGATAAACTATTATTTCTTACTGTATACATTGCCTATCCCTACAGATAAACTATTATTTCTTACTGTATCCATTACCTATTCCTACAGATAAACTATTATTTCTTACTGTATCCATTGCCTATCCCTACAGATAAACATTTATTTCTTACTGCATCCATTGCCTATCCCTACAGATAAACATTTATTTCTTACTGTATCCATTACCTATCCCTACAGATAAACATTTATTTCTTACTGTATCCATTACCTATCCCTACAGATAAACTATTATTTCTTACTGTATCCATTGCCTATCCCTACAGATAAACATTTATTTCTTACTGCATCCATTGCCTATCCCTACAGATAAACTATTATTTCTTACTGTATCCATTACCTATCCCTACAGATAAACTATTATTTCTGACTGTATCCATTACCTATCCCTACAGATAAACTATTATTTCTTACTGTATCCATTACCTATCCCTACAGATAAACTATTATTTCTTACTGTATCCATTACCTATCCCTACAGATAAACTATTATTTCTTACTGTATCCATTACCTATCCCTACAGATAAACTATTATTTCTTACTGCATCCATTACCTATCCTACAGATAAACTATTATTTCTTACTGTATCCATTACCTATCCCTACAGATAAACTATTATTTCTGACTGTATCCATTGCCTATCCCTACAGATAAACTATTATTTCTGACTGTATCCATTACCTATCCCTACAGATAAACTATTATTTCTTACTGTATCCATTACCTATCCCTACAGATAAACTATTATTTCTTACTGTATCCATTGCCTATCCCTACAGATAAACTATTATTTCTTACTGTATCCATTGCCTATCCCTACAGATAAACTATTATTTCTTACTGTATCCATTGCTTATCCCTACAGATAAACTATTATTTCTTACTGTATCCATTACCTATCCCTACAGATAAACATTTATTTCTTATTGTATCCATTGCCTATCCCTACAGATAAACTATTATTTCTGACTGTATCCATTGCCTATTCCTACAGATAAACTATTATTTCTTACTGTATCCATTACCTATCCCTACAGATAAACTATTATTTCTGACTGTATCCATTGCCTATCCCTACAGATAAACTATTATTTCTTACTGTATCCATTGCCTATTCCTACAGATAAACTATTATTTCTTACTGTATCCATTGCCTATCCCTACAGATAAACTATTATTTCTTACTGTATCCATTGCTTATCCCTACAGATAAACATTTATTTCTTACTGTATCCATTGCCTATCCCTACAGATAAACATTTATTTCTTACTGTATCCATTGCCTATCCCTACAGATAAACTTTTATTTCTTACTGTATCCATTGCCTATCCCTACAGATAAACATTTATTTCTTACTGTATACATTGCCTATCCCTACAGATAAACATTTATTTCTGACTGTATCCATTGCTTATCCCTACAGATAAACTATTATTTCTTACTGTATCCATTGCTTATCCCTACAGATAAACTATTATTTCTTACTGCATCCATTACCTATCCCTACAGATAAACTATTATTTCTGACTGTATCATTGCCTATCCTACAGATAAACATTTATTTCTTACTGTATCCATTGCTTATCCCTACAGATAAACTATTATTTCTTACTGCATCCATTACCTATCCCTACAGATAAACTATTATTTCTGACTGTATCCATTGCCTATCCCTACAGATAAACATTTATTTCTTACTGTATCCATTGCCTATCCCTACAGATAAACATTTATTTCTGACTGTATCCATTGCCTATCCCTACAGATAAACTATTATTTCTTACTGTATCCATTACCTATCCCTACAGATAAACTATTATTTCTGACTGTATCCATTGCCTATCCCTACAGATAAACTATTATTTCTGACTGTATCCATTGCCTATCCCTACAGATAAACATTTATTTCTTACTGTATCCATTGCCTATTCCTACAGATAAACTATTATTTCTTACTGTATCCATTGCCTATCCCTACAGATAAACTATTATTTCTTACTGTACCCATTGCCTATCCCTACAGATAAACTATTATTTCTGACTGTATCCATTGCCTATCCCTACAGATAAACATTTATTTCTGACTGTATCCATTGCTTATCCCTACAGATAAACTATTATTTCTTACTGTATCCATTACCTATCCCTACAGATAAACTATTATTTCTTACTGTATCCATTACCTATCCCTACAGATAAACTATTATTTCTTACTGTATCCATTACCTATCCCTACAGATAAACTATTATTTCTGACTGTATCCATTGCCTATCCCTACAGATAAACTATTATTTCTTACTGTATCCATTACCTATCCCTACAGATAAACTATTATTTCTGACTGTATCCATTACCTATCCCTACAGATAAACTATTATTTCTGACTGTATCCATTGCCTATCCCTACAGATAAACTATTATTTCTGACTGTATCCATTACCTATCCCTACAGATAAACTATTATTTCTGACTGTATCCATTGCCTATCCCTACAGATAAACTATTATTTCTGACTGTATCCATTGCCTATCCCTACAGATAAACTATTATTTCTTACTGTATCCATTGCCTATCCCTACAGATAAACTATTATTTCTTACTGTATCCATTGCCTATTCCTACAGATAAACTATTATTTCTTACTGTATCCATTACCTATCCCTACAGATAAACTATTATTTCTTACTGTATCCATTACCTATCCCTACAGATAAACTATTATTTCTGACTGTATCCATTACCTATCCCTACAGATAAACTATTATTTCTTACTGTATCCATTACCTATCCCTACAGATAAACTATTATTTCTTACTGTATCCATTGCCTATTCCTACAGATAAACTATTATTTCTTACTGTATCCATTACCTATCCCTACAGATAAACTATTATTTCTTACTGTATCCATTACCTATCCCTACAGATAAACTATTATTTCTGACTGTATCCATTACCTATCCCTACAGATAAACATTTATTTCTTACTGTATCCATTGCTTATCCCTACAGATAAACTATTATTTCTTACTGTATCCATTGCTTATCCCTACAGATAAACTATTATTTCTTACTGTATCCATTGCCTATCCCTACAGATAAACTATTATTTCTGACTGTATCCATTACCTATCCCTACAGATAAACATTTATTTCTGACTGTATCCATTGCCTATCCCTACAGATAAACTATTATTTCTTACTGTATCCATTGCCTATCCCTACAGATAAACTATTATTTCTTACTGTATCCATTGCCTATTCCTACAGATAAACTATTATTTCTTACTGTATCCATTGCCTATCCCTACAGATAAACTATTATTTCTTACTGTATCCATTGCTTATCCCTACAGATAAACTATTATTTCTTACTGTATCCATTACCTATCCCTACAGATAAACTATTATTTCTGACTGTATCCATTGCCTATCCCTACAGATAAACTATTATTTCTTACTGTATCCATTACCTATCCCTACAGATAAACTATTATTTCTTACTGTATCCATTACCTATCCCTACAGATAAACTATTATTTCTTACTGTATCCATTGCTTATCCCTACAGATAAACTATTATTTCTTACTGTATCCATTACCTATCCCTACAGATAAACTATTATTTCTGACTGTATCCATTACCTATTCCTACAGATAAACTATTATTTCTTACTGTATCCATTGCCTATCCCTACAGATAAACTATTATTTCTTACTGTATCCATTACCTATCCCTACAGATAAACTATTATTTCTGACTGTATCCATTACCTATCCCTACAGATAAACTATTATTTCTTACTGCATCCATTACCTATCCCTACAGATAAACTATTATTTCTTACTGTATCCATTGCTTATCCCTACAGATAAACATTTATTTCTTACTGCATCCATTGCTTATCCCTACAGATAAACATTTATTTCTTACTGTATCCATTGCCTATCCCTACAGATAAACTATTATTTCTTACTGTATCCATTACCTATCCCTACAGATAAACTATTATTTCTGACTGTATCCATTACCTATCCCTACAGATAAACTATTATTTCTTACTGCATCCATTACCTATCCCTACAGATAAACTATTATTTCTTACTGCATCCATTACCTATCCCTACAGATAAACTATTATTTCTTACTGTATCCATTACCTATCCCTACAGATAAACTATTATTTCTTACTGCATCCATTACCTATCCCTACAGATAAACTATTATTTCTGACTGTATCCATTGCCTATCCCTACAGATAAACTATTATTTCTTACTGCATCCATTACCTATCCCTACAGATAAACTATTATTTCTTACTGCATCCATTACCTATCCCTACAGATAAACTATTATTTCTTACTGCATCCATTACCTATCCCTACAGATAAACTATTATTTCTTACTGTATCCATTACCTATCCCTACAGATAAACTATTATTTCTTACTGTATCCATTGCCTATCCCTACAGATAAACATTTATTTCTTACTGCATCCATTACCTATCCCTACAGATAAACTATTATTTCTTACTGCATCCATTGCCTATCCCTACAGATAAACTATTATTTCTTACTGCATCCATTGCCTATCCCTACAGATAAACTATTATTTCTTACTGTATCCATTACCTATCCCTACAGATAAACTATTATTTCTTACTGCATCCATTACCTATCCCTACAGATAAACTATTATTTCTTACTGTATCCATTACCTATCCCTACAGATAAACTATTATTTCTTACTGCATCCATTACCTATCCTACAGATAAACTATTATTTCTTACTGTATCCATTACCTATCCCTACAGATAAACTATTATTTCTTACTGCATCCATTACCTATCCCTACAGATAAACTATTATTTCTTACTGCATCCATTACCTATCCCTACAGATAAACTATTATTTCTTACTGTATCCATTACCTATCCCTACAGATAAACTATTATTTCTTACTGTATCCATTACCTATCCCTACAGATAAACTATTATTTCTTACTGTATCCATTACCTATCCCTACAGATAAACTATTATTTCTTACTGTATCCATTGCCTATCCCTACAGATAAACATTTATTTCTTACTGTATCCATTACCTATTCCTACAGATAAACTATTATTTCTTACTGTATCCATTACCTATCCCTACAGATAAACTATTATTTCTTACTGTATCCATTACCTATCCCTACAGATAAACATTTATTTCTTACTGTATCCATTGCCTATCCCTACAGATAAACTATTATTTCTTACTGTATCCATTACCTATCCCTACAGATAAACTATTATTTCTTACTGTATCCATTACCTATCCCTACAGATAAACTATTATTTCTTACTGTATCCATTACCTATCCCTACAGATAAACTATTATTTCTTACTGTATCCATTGCCTATCCCTACAGATAAACATTTATTTCTTACTGTATCCATTGCCTATCCCTACAGATAAACTATTATTTCTGACTGTATCCATTGCCTATCCCTACAGATAAACATTTATTTCTTACTGTATCCATTGCCTATCCCTACAGATGAACCTATTTTGAACACAACCAGCTAGCTCTTCAAAACAAAACGTTGTCGGAGCTACGGAGTTTGCGATTTGTTTAATACTCTCAGCAGATGGTGGGCAATTCATGCAAGGGAACCGAGCAATATGGGGTAAATCTCGGGGCAATAAATGTAATTCTTTGGGCTTAGAGTTTAGACTATTGAAAGAAAACGTTAGATATGAATGATATGTATCATATTGTATCCTATTCTTCTTCTTCTTCTTCTGTCAGCACACTGTTATCGGGTTGTTTAACCCAGTGTTGTCGTGTTATGTATTTGTCTTGTGCCTCTCTAGTGACTTGTGTGATGGTTTTCTTAGTTCCCTGGCAGAATTCAACTACATTATCTATCCACCTTTTCTTCGGTCTTCCTCTCGCTTTCCTTCCTGATATTTTGTTATGGAAAGCTTCAAAGGCAGTTTGGTCTTTTCACATTCTTACTAAGTGACCAAACCGCTTCATTCTCTGTTTCACTACATAATTCAAGCACGGTCTTGTTCCAACCTTTTCTCTGATGCTGGTATTCGTAACTGTGTAGATTCTTGTGTTGTTGGTGACTTTGCGGAGATATCTCATTTTGCATGTTGCTATTTTCTGTGAATGTGTATTCATTGTCCATGTTTGGCATTGGTAACATAGAGTGGTATGAAGATGCTGTTGATCAACTGTTGTTTAGCTGTCAGTGAGATGTTTGGATGTCTTAAGTAGTGGCGCTAGTTGGTAGGTTATTGCATTTGCTTTCTGGACTCTAGCTTCTATCTCTCTGTCGAGTCTTCCATCCTCTGTAAATATGCTTCCTAGGTACTTGAATTCATGTTCTTGCTCTATTGTACTGCCATTGATGTTGATGTTTAGTGTATTATGTTTCTTTCCTATATGCATTACCTCAGATTGTACCGTAAGGGTACGAGAATCAAGCGTGCATGTCCTGGAAGGCCCAGGCTGAGAGAACAATTGGTCAAGTGACCACGGTTGCGACTCTACCAAAAGGAGAAAGAATGGATCTCATACGTCACATAGATCCCTGTGCGTCACAGAGACCAGCGTACACAAGACAACATAAAGCAGACGTTCAATCAAGCATATTATCTTGCCTGTGTTATGTTGTATTCTCTTACCTGTGTTGTGTTATATTCTCTTACCTGTGTTGTGTTTTATTATCTTACTTGTGTTGTGTTATATTATCTTACCTGTGTTGTGTTATATTATCTTACCTGTGTTGTGATATATTATCTTACCTGTGTTGTGCTATATTATCTTACCTGTGTTATGTTATATTCTCTTACTTGTGTTGTGTTATATTTTCTTACCTGTGTTGTGTTATATTCTCTTACCTGTGTTGTGTTATATTATCTTACCTGTGTTATGTTATATTATCTTACCTGTGTTGTGTTATATTATCTTACCTGTGTTGTGTTATATTCTCTTACCTGTGTTGTGTTATATTCTCTTACCTGTGTTGTGTTATATTATCTTACCTGTGTTGTGTTATATTATCTTACATGTGTTGTGTTATATTTTCTTACCTGTGTTGTGTTATATTCTCTTACCTGTGTTGTGTTATATTCTATTCTCTGAGTTTCAAATGTGTTGACTACCCACAGAGCAAAGTTTGAGATGAGCAGAAATGTTACACACTGTCTACCAGGTTTCTCACGTAACTGAAACATTGAAATCATGAAATAAACTTATTCCCTAAGGCTCACAGTCTTACTAATTAAACATGTCTTTTTTGTTGTTGCGGTCATAATCAAATAATTTTCATTGTTCATTTGGGGAGCATCTTCATCGCTCATGTCCATAATTACTCCAATCTCTTCCACAGCTTGTATTTTAATGTGTTAAGATTAACCACTCCTTTTCTGTATTGGTTGATGTATCTACTGGGAAAGACTATCATGGAAGTATGATCCCAGCAAAGAGAAGAAGAGGAAGACCACCGAGAAGATGGATTCAGGATATAACTGATGGCTTGAGCATGACAGCACAGAAAGTGGTCGCAGAGAGAGAGAGAGAATTTTAAGGACTGTTAAGGTGGCAAAGTTCTGCTCAGGACAAGCTTTTTGATGATGATGATCTGCTTGGGTTTTCTCTCATGGTATTTCCGTCTTGTCGCACATATCGGCATGCATAACTTGCACAACCTAGATAAGTTTCTCTCATTGGTATTCCCGTCTTGCCGAACATATCGGCATGCATAACTTGCACAATCTAGATAGAGAATACCCTTTATATTCTTCGTATAAATCTTCGGAGTGTATGTTTTAATTAAACCATGTGCCCGTCTGCCCAGCGTGTTCGTAGCGCGTTGGACTACGGGTGACTATCCCTCTGTGTGTGCGGGTTCAATTCCGCGGGATGGCAGAAAAGCCACAGATTCCCAGATTTACGGTGTTCGTGGCACCGAACCGAAGGTTACGATGTCCATGGCACCGAGCCGAAGAGCTGAAAAGCTCAAGTGCTTCTGGATCGGAAAAAAAATCAAAATCAAACCATGTATCATAAGTTAGTCACGACTGAGATGAACTGTCTGCTCAGAATGCTGGTAGCATCAAGAATTGACCGGCTTAGAAGTCAAGACATCAAAACCAAAAACAATAAAAAATGTGGATACAACATCAGTACTCAAACAACATCAATACTCAAACAACATCAGTACTCAAACAACATCAGTACTCAAACAACATCAGTGCTCAAACAACATCAGTACTCAAACAACATCAGTACTCAAACAACATCAGTACTCAAACAACATCAGTACTCAAACAACATCAGTACTCAAACAACATCAGTACTCAACTTCATTAAAAACAACACATTGGATGGTTTTGGCAACACATAAAAGATTACGAGAGTGCACCTCAAAGAGCAATAATACTCAGATACACTGCATGCAAGGCAAAGGGTTGTATATACAAAAGGAGAACCACAGAAGTAACAGAGGCAGTGAAATACACCATGTACGAAGCGCACGTAAGAGCCAGTTTTATCAATCTTTTTTTCTCCTGGCGCAGTGAGGCAAAGCAGGATTAGTGAAAACAATGAAAGAAGACAAAAAGTATCATATTTTGTAATAGTCTTAGCCTTGGTTATCCACTTTGCACATAGTTGATCTTCAGGTTCTTTAAGCGATCTTTGGTCATACGCTTAATCCACTGTGGATCGCAAACTGGGCAGTTAGTTTCAGGGCGATCTCTGGTCATACGCTTAATCCATTGTGGATCGCAAACTAGGGCAGATAGTTTCAGGTCTGTCACGGCGATCTCTAGTCACACGCTTAATCCTCTGTGGACCACAAACTGGGCAGTTAGTGTCAAGTCTGCCACGGCGATCTCTGGTTCTGCGCCTAATCCTCTGTGGATCGCAAACTGGGGCAGTTAGTGTCAAGTCTGCCACGGCGATCTCTGGTTCTGCGCCTAATCCTCTGTGGACCACAAACTGTGCAGTTAGTTTCAAGTCTGTCAGGACGATCTCTGGTTCTGCGCCTAATCCTCTGTGGACCACAAACCGGGCAATCCATTTCTCTAACCGATACTAACCGTTAGAAGTCTCTATGGAGAAATGGTTAAGACATTTCTCTAACCGATACTAACCGTTAGAAGTCTCTATGGAGAAATGGTTAAGACATTTCTCTAACCGATACTAACCGTTAGAAGTCTCTATGGAGAAATGGTTAAGACGTTTCTCTAACCAATACTAACCGTTAGAAGTCTCTATGGAGAAATGGTTAAGACGTTTCTCTAACCGATACTAACCGTTAGAAGTCTCTATGGAGAAATGGTTAAACCATTTCTCTAACCGATACTAACCGTTAGAAGTCTCTATGGAGAAATGGTTAAGACATTTCTCTAACCGATACTAACCGTTAGAAGTCTCTATGGAGAAATGGTTAAGACGTTTCTCTAACCGATACTAACCGTTAGAAGTCTCTATGGAGAAATGGTTAAGACATTTCTCTAACCGATACTAACCGTTAGAAGTCTCTATGGAGAAATGGTTAAGACATTTCTCTAACCAATACTAACCGTTAGAAGTCTCTATGGAGAAATGGTTAAGACGTTTCTCTGACCGATAATAACCGTTAGAAGTCTCTATGGAGAAATGGTTAAGACATTTCTCTAACCGATACTAACCGTTAGAAGTCTCTATGGAGAAATGGTTAAGACATTTCTCTAACCGATACTAACCGTTAGAAGTCTCTATGGAGAAATGGTTAAGACATTTCTCTAACCGATACTAACCGTTAGAAGTCTCTATGGAGAAATGGTTAAGACATTTCTCTAACCGATACTAACCGTTAGAAGTCTCTATGGAGAAATGGTTAAGACATTTCTCTAACCGATACTAACCGTTAGAAGTCTCTATGGAGAAATGGTTAAGACATTTCTCTAACCGATACTAACCGTTAGAAGTCTCTATGGAGAAATGGTTAAGACATTTCTCTAACCGATACTAACCGTTAGAAGTCTCTATGGAGAAATGGTTAAGACATTTCTCTAACCGATACTAACCGTTATAAGTCTCTATGGAGAAATGGTTAAGACGTTTCTCTGACCGATACTAACCGTTAGAAGTCTCTATGGAGAAATGGTTAAGACATTTCTCTAACCGATACTAACCGTTAGAAGTCTCTATGGAGAAATGGTTAAGACATTTCTCTAACCGATACTAACCGTTAGAAGTCTCTATGGAGAAATGGTTAAGACATTTCTCTAACCGATACTAACCGTTAGAAGTCTCTATGGAGAAATGGTTAAGACATTTCTCTAACCGATACTAACCGTTAGAAGTCTCTATGGAGAAATGGTTAAGACATTTCTCTAACCGATACTAACCGTTAGAAGTCTCTATGGAGAAATGGTTAAGACGTTTCTCTGACCGATACTAACCGTTAGAAGTCTCTATGGAGAAATGGTTAAGACATTTCTCTAACCGATACTAACCGTTAGAAGTCTCTATGGAGAAATGGTTAAGACATTTCTCTAACCGATACTAACCGTTAGAAGTCTCTATGGAGAAATGGTTAAGACATTTCTCTAACCGATACTAACCGTTAGAAGTCTCTATGGAGAAATGGTTAAGACGTTTCTCTAACCGATACTAACCGTTAGAAGTCTCTATGGAGAAATGGTTAAGACGTTTCTCTAACCGATACTAACCGTTAGAAGTCTCTATGGAGAAATGGTTAAGACATTTCTCTAACCGATACTAACCGTTAGAAGTCTCTATGGAGAAATGGTTAAGACGTTTCTCTAACCGATACTAACCGTTAGAAGTCTCTATGGAGAAATGGTTAAGACATTTCTCTAACCGATACTAACCGTTAGAAGTCTCTATGGAGAAATGGTTAAGACGTTTCTCTGACCGATACTAACCGTTAGAAGTCTCTATGGAGAAATGGTTAAGACATTTCTCTAACCGATACTAACCGTTAGAAGTCTCTATGGAGAAATGGTTAAGACATTTCTCTAACCGATACTAACCGTTAGAAGTCTCTATGGAGAAATGGTTAAGACATTTCTCTAACCGATACTAACCGTTAGAAGTCTCTATGGAGAAATGGTTAAGACATTTCTCTAACCGATACTAACCGTTAGAAGTCTCTATGGAGAAATGGTTAAGACATTTCTCTAACCGATACTAACCGTTATAAGTCTCTATGGAGAAATGGTTAAGACGTTTCTCTGACCGATACTAACCGTTAGAAGTCTCTATGGAGAAATGGTTAAGACATTTCTCTAACCGATACTAACCGTTAGAAGTCTCTATGGAGAAATGGTTAAGACATTTCTCTAACCGATACTAACCGTTAGAAGTCTCTATGGAGAAATGGTTAAGACATTTCTCTAACCGATACTAACCGTTAGAAGTCTCTATGGAGAAATGGTTAAGATATTTCTCTAACCGATACTAACCGTTAGAAGACTCTATGGAGAAATGGTTAAGATATTTCTCTAACCGATACTAACCGTTAGAAGTCTCTATGGAGAAATGGTTAAGACATTTCTCTAACCGATACTAACCGTTAGAAGTCTCTATGGAGAAATGGTTAAGACGTTTCTCTGACCGATACTAACCGTTAGAAGTCTCTATGGAGAAATGGTTAAGACATTTCTCTAACCGATACTAACCGTTAGAAGTCTCTATGGAGAAATGGTTAAGACATTTCTCTAACCGATACTAACCGTTAGAAGTCTCTATGGAGAAATGGTTAAGACATTTCTCTAACCGATACTAACCGTTAGAAGTCTCTATGGAGAAATGGTTAAGACTTTTCTCTAACCGATACTAACCGTTAGAAGTCTCTATGGAGAAATGGTTAAGACATTTCTCTAACCGATACTAACCGTTAGAAGTCTCTATGGAGAAATGGTTAAGACATTTCTCTAACCGATACTAACCGTTAGAAGTCTCTATGGAGAAATGGTTAAGACGTTTCTCTGACCGATACTAACCGTTAGAAGTCTCTATGGAGAAATGGTTAAGACATTTCTCTAACCGATACTAACCGTTAGAAGTCTCTATGGAGAAATGGTTAAGACATTTGTCTGTCGTACTGAAGGTTGTAGGTTCCAATCTGGACCAAGTCACATGTACAATTTGTTATGAGATCCTTAGGATTGTTGCGGGAGCTACGAAGTTCGTGCTTTTTGCAACAATTTCAGCAGATGGCAATTTCAGCAGATGGCAATTTCAACAGATTGCAATTTCAGCAGATGGCAATTTCAGCAGATGACAATTTCAGCAGATGGCAATTTCGGCAGATGGCGTCGTTATTTATGTCATCAGGGACGGAGCCATATATGAGGAAACCATGTGGAATAGTCAATCTGTTGCTGTTAGACCATTTTTAGACTTAATGTTTTACAAACATAGACCAATGATATACAGTTCAAGAAACATAGACCAATGATATACAGTTCAAGAAACATAGACCAATGATATACAATTCACGAAACATAGACCAATAATATACAATTCAAGAAACATAGACCAATGATATACAATTCAAGAAACATAGACCAATGACACACAATTCAAGAAACATAGACCAATGACATACAATTCAAGAAACATAGACTAAGGACATACAATTCAAGAAACATAGACTAAGGACATACATCTCAAGAAACATAGACTAAGGACATACATCTCAAGAAACATAGATAAATGACATACAATTCACGAAACATAGACCAATAATATACAATTCAAGAAACATTGACCAATGATATACAATTCATGAGAAATAATACAATTCTACATAACAATTTTAGAAAAATCATATGCTCTACAGGAACGAACAAAAATGTGAAAGAAAGAATGTTGACTACCTGCTGATGGTTCCTAGCTGAGGCTCTGAGAGCTGCCAGTGTGAACGTAGCTTGAGATCCAGCCTGTATGAGCATAAATAAGTTGGTAACCAGAGTAAGACGGCCATGCAATGTCTCAAGGCAGAATACTGCTGCTATGATACTCCATATTCCATACAGGCCAAGACCTGAAGAAAGAACAAATCAAACAATCATGGAATCAATCATGGAATCAGACAATCATAGACTCCAACAATCATGGAATGAGACAAGCATAGACTCAACAATCATGGAATCTGATAATAATAGACTCAGACAATCATGGAATCAAACAATCATGGAGTCCCACAATCTCAGACAATCATAGACTCAGACAATCATAGACTCAGACAATCATAGACTCAGACAATCATAGACTGAGACAATCATGGAATCAAACAATCATGGAGTCCCACAATCTCAGACAATCATAGACTCAGACAATCATAGACTCAGACAATCATAGACTCAGACAATTATAGACTCAGACAATCATAAACTCAGACAATCATAGACTCAGACAATCATAAACTCAGACAATCATAGACTCAGACAATCATATACTTGGGCAATTATAGAATCAGATAATCCTAGACTCAGACAATCATAGAATGCAAACTTTTTGAATACAACCGTCGTCTTTGTCACGCACTACCTCGTCGTCTTTGTCACGCACTACCTCGTCGTCTTGGTCACGCACTACCTCGTCGTCTTTGTCACGCTCTACCTCGTCGTCTTTGTCATGCACTACCTCGTCGTCTTTGTCACGCACTACCTCGTCGTCTTGGTCACGCACTACCTCGTCGTCTTTGTCACGCTCTACCTCGTCGTCTTTGTCATGCACTACCTCGTCGTCTTTGTCACGCTCTACCTCGTCGTCTTTGTCACGCTCTACCTCGTCGTCTTGGTCCTTTTTCTGGACGAGACGATGACCTACACCATGAAGGAGTAGCAGTAATCCTAAGAAAGGGCGTGGAAAAGTGTCTGTTAGAATGGAAACCTATCAGCAGCCGCTTGATTAAGATCAGACTAAAGGGAAGCATACAAACATCACAATCCTACAATGCTATGCGCCAACTAATGATAGCGAAGATACAAAGAAAGACTCGTACTACGAAAACCTACAAGCAGAATTAGACAAGTCACCATCCCATGATGTTATCATTGTTATGGGAGATCTAAATGCGAAGGTCGGACAAGACAACACGCATAGTTATAGAACTATGGGAAAATATGGATGTGGTATGATGAACGAAAATGGGAACGTTTAGTAAACTTCTGCAGCATGAACAATCTCGTTATAGGAGGAACCCTATTTCAACATTTAGATATCCACAAATTAACATGGTATTCCCTAATGGCAGAGATAAAAACCAAATAGACCATATAATGATCAATGGACCCTGGAGACGCTCGCTGCTAGATGTTGTAGTCAAGAGAGGTGCAGATGTTGGTAGTGACCACCACCTAGTCACAGCTTATGTCAAACTTAAACTAAGAAAAACAGGACAACAGAAAAACTTCCAAAGAGGTTCGATGTGGATAGACTAAAAGACACGGAAGTAAGGGATAAGTTTATAATGCAGATAAAGAACAGATTCCAAGCCCTAGAAAGTAATGAAACTACGGATGAAACTGACAACATAGATAAAACATGGGACAACATAGCATCTATATATAGCAAGAGCAGTGAAACATGTCTAGGGTACCGCACAAAGAAAAGAAAAGAATGGATAACACCAACAACATGGAAAATAATAGACAGCCGAAGAATATTAAAAAGAAATTGTTAGAAGCAAAGTCCGAAAGACTGAAAGCAAGATACCAAGAACAGTACAAAAGCACAAGTAAAGAAATCAAACGGGCTGTGAAAGCCGACAAAAGAATGTATGTTGAAGACCTGGCAGTACAGGCAGAAGAAGCAGCAAAAAGTGTGATCAGGAAAAGTGTACAAAATTACAAAGCTAATAAGCTGGAAACATTACAGAAGATCAAATACTCTCATAAAGGATAAGAATGGAATACTATTGACAACGGAAAAGGAACAAGAAATACGATGGACAGAGCATTTTAAAGAATTGCTAAACAGACCACCTCCAACGGTAGTAGCAGACATACCAGAACCAACAGAGGAGTTAGAAATTGGCATTGAAACACCCAGCCAGGATGAGATCATTACAGCAATTAAATCTCTTAAGAATAACAAGGCACCAGGGAATGATAACTTAAACGCAGAACTATTCAAAATAGACCCAGAACTTGCAGCTAATATATTGCAACCCTTGTTTACTACTATATGGAATGCCCAAATAATACCTGATGCATGGAACAGAGGAGTCATCATCAAGATACCCAAAAAGGGCTCCTTGCCGATTGTAATAATTGGCGTGGAATAACACTGCTTTCTGTCCCAAGTAAAATCTTAAGCAAAATCATCGTACAACGTATTACTGACGCTGTGGATAAGAAACTGAGAAAGGAACAAGCAGGATTTCGCAGAGGACGGAGCTGTATAGGCCAAATATTTGCTCTTAGAAATATCATAGAACAATGCACAGAATGGCAAAGCAAACTCTATATCAACTTTGTAGATTTTGAAAAGGCTTTTGATAGTATACACCGCGAAAGTCTATGGCGTATCTTAAGATGGTATGGAATCCCACTGTGTTTTATAAATATTATAAAAGCTGCTACAGCAAGTTTGCATGCAGTGTTGAAACTTCAGAACTAAAGTTTGAAGTAAAAACAGGCGTGCGACAAGGATGTGTTATGTCAGCCCTATTATTCAACACTGTCATAGATTGGGTGATGCGTAAAACAACGGAAGATAAGGCAAGAGGTATTAGATGGACGCTCACATCCACTCTGGAAGACCTAGATTTTGCAGATGACATCGCACTCCTATCTCATACACATAGAGATATCCAGGAAAAGACCAGCCGCCTTAACCAATATAGTGAGATGGTTGGGCTGAAAATAAATCAGAAGAAAACTGAAGTAATGACTCTGAACATAGCAACCCCAGCACCAGTCAAACTAGAAGGTAAAACCCTCCGAGATACAACCGCTTTCACATACCTTGGAAGTGTTATTAGCAATGAAGGAGGCGCTGGATCTGACATTAAAACAGACTGAGTAAAGCACGCAGTGCATTCGTGACCCTTCAGACCGCCTGGAAATCTGCCCAATACAGCATCAGAACCAAGACTAGTATCTATAACAGCTGTGTGCTGTCAACTTTGCTGTATGGATCGGAATGCTGGAGAATGACAGAACAGGATATGTCCAGACTCTCCGCCTTTCATACAACTTGTCTGCGAAAAATCTTACGCGTGTACTGGCCGACTACTATCTCGAATCAAGAATTGCTTGCACGATGCCAACAAGAGAATATGGGCACTATCATCCGAAGACGACGCTGGAGATGGATTGGACATGTGATGCGCATGGAGACTGGCTCCGACACGAAAACTGCACTGAGATGGACTCCAGAGGGTAGGCGAAAGCGTGGAAGACCCAAGACGACATGGAGGAGAACGATAGAGCAAGAGCTGAAGGAAATGAATCATAGCTGGAACACAATACAGAGGAAGGCCATGAACAGGGAAGAATGGTGTACGTTTGTTGCTGCCCTAAACGCCAGGGCGTAACAGGCTAAAGAGAGAGAGAGAGCGCTTAACATAAAGTTATAGTAGCACTTAACATAAAGTTATAGTAGCACTTAACATAAAGTTATAGTAGCACTTAACATAAAGTTATAGTAGCACTTAACATAAAGTTATAGTAGCACTTAACATAAAGTTATAGTAGCACTTAACATAAAGTTATAGTAGCACTTAACATAAAGTTATAGTAGCACTTAACATAAAGTTATAGTAGCACTTAACATAAAGTTATAGTAGCACTTAACATAAAGTTATAGTAGCACTTAACATAAAGTTATAGTAGCACTTAACATAAAGTTATAGTAGCACTTAACATAAAGTTATAGTAGCACTTAACATAAAGTTATAGTAGCACTTAACATAAAGTTATAGTAGCACTTAACATAAAGTTATAGTAGCACTTAACATAAAGTTATAGTAGCACTTAACATAAAGTTATAGTAGCACTTAACATAAAGTTATAGTAGCACTTAACATAAAGTTATAGTAGCACTTAACATAAAGTTATAGTAGCACTTAACATAAAGTTATAGTAGCACTTAACATAAAGTTATAGTAGCACTTAACATAAAGTTATAGTAGCACTTAACATAAAGTTATAGTAGCACTTAACATAAAGTTATAGTAGCACTTAACATAAAGTTATAGTAGCACTTAACATAAAGTTATAGTAGCACTTAACATAAAGTTATAGTAGCACTTAACATAAAGTTATAGTAGCACTTAACATAAAGTTATAGTAGCATAAAAAAGTAAAGTAAAGGAACACTTTCATACCTCGTGGTATATAAGGCAGTACAGTGTTAGTCCTGTATTTTTCATTGACCGTCGGCACACGATGGGTGATGTGGTCAGCATCACGCCGGCCGCCTTTACTTTCCCAGAGCATGTCTGGTACACAGTTGAGATAGTAGCATATCTAACAAATAAACAACAAGATTTATACATCAAAGAACTAACCTGAAATTGAGACCAGTGTCAGAATCTCCTCTATTCCTATTTTCCGTTTCCCTGTGAATCGCATGTTTCGCATCTGGAAGGCTGGAATAACTGTAGCAATAAATGCTACAATCAAGATGATCTCCTCTGAGACGTGACCTGCAAGATGGTGATGATGCAAGATGGTGATGAGGAAAGATGGTGATGAGGCAAGATGGTGATGAGGCAAGATGGTGATGAGGCAAGATGGTGATGAGGCAAGATGGTGATGAGGCAAGATGGTGATGAGGCAAGATGGTAATGAGGAAAAGTAGTGATATGATAATATAGTAGCTGGAGTGATATTCAAGACATATAATGATAGCGATATATTAGATATTGAATGTCTATAGCTCAAACGCTAGTGAGCTCCATCACAAACCCAAGCCTACATGGTTCAATTATTCCCACGGTGGACAAATTTGGAAGCAAATTCGTTTCCGTGGGATTTTTACAAAGGTAAAAATAGACCTCACCGTTCAGAAAGCAATGGTAAACTACTGAACGTATAAGTGGTGTCTAGAAAAAAAACGACTCGTTTACTGTGGTTGATGGCTACGTCCTGTAAAGGATATGCCACGATTTTCATTTAAATGAGAGTGATATACTAGACATGTAATGAGAGTGATATACTAGACATGTAATGAGAGTGATATACTAGACACGTAATGAGAGTGATATACTAGACACGTAATGAGAGTGATATACTAGACACGTAATGAGAGTGATATACTAGACATGTAATGAGAGTGATATACTAGACGTGTAATGAGAGTGATATACTAGACATGTAATGAGAGTGATATACTAGACGTGTAATGAGAGTGATATATTAGACTACTAGACGTGTAATGAGAGTGATATATTAGACATGTAATATGAGATTCTTACGTCGCCTTAAGTCAAATATCCAGTCATTTTGGCACTGTCCAGTGTGGCCGTCGGCGTTGCAATATGTGTGGTTATGTGATACAGACTCGTACTGTATCTTTTCCTTTAGCCACGTTTGTTATTGAAGATGGTTTTACATGTGAGTACCGTAATCTTATCTATGTCATTACCTGCAAGCGGTGTAACGAGGCTTATATCGGTGAGACAGACAAGAGGCTCAGTGACCGATTTGCACAGCAATTGCGTGATATATGCCAATGCTCTGTGACTCCTGTAGCCACTCATTTCAATGATACTGGCCATTTTGGAGCTCAGGATGTCCAGGTCACAGCCATCCGATCATGTTCCTCGGATGATCGTAGTCGATTTGCTCTGGAGAATCGGTTTATTTCGTTGTATGGTACCTTGCGACTAAATGGAATCAACGCATTACATTCCTATGCTTCTTAGTACTTTCTCTTCTCATGCTTTGTAATCTATATGTGCATATGTTGCATGTACATAAGCTATATATTTACTTGATTTTTTATTGTTTCTCTTCTTTTCTACTTCTAGTTTTTATGTGTGTTTTTGTGTTACATTTATTTCGTTACTCGTTTTTATTCCAGATTTTCATTAGGAACGTTTGAATGTCTCCGTATAGTCGTCCATATGTAGTGGTTTTTTTTAATTCGTCACTTCTGTTGGTCGTTTGCTTTATAAAAGCCTTGTTGGTCAAAACGTTGCTGTATTTTGTCATTGTTTTTGTAATTTGTAAAACTACAGTACTTTGTGATTAAGTATTTCGCAATTATACATTTCATTGAGAAGTTGTGGTGCCCGTAGGTGTTCTACTGAAATCGACCAGAAGCCAGAATTTACAGCCGTAGCAGACTGTGTGATACAGGAGTCGAGGTAGTACTCACACGCTCACCAGAGATTGCTACTTGTCACATCCGAGTACTGCTATGTTCTGAGCATGTGTTCAAATGTTTCATTTATAAGTGTCACGACGTCATGAGTCACGGTTACTTTGCAATGTGAGCCAGTCATTAGATCGAAGGTGTACATATTGATTCTCTATTCTCAGGTCTAGTCCATAGCTTCTTCTTCTTCTTCGAGCGCACCATATCGACCACTTGTCAACTACTCTGTGTGATTTGTATGTGATCTGAGCCTAAGAGCAATTGTACGTTGTGCCAGTTATGCGCCTACAAGTAGTCCTATTTTTGCGCTGCTTTTTATTTGCTAGGGTAGCATCCCTAGGATCTACACCAGTCGCCTCTTATGACATGCATTGTAGGTTGCAGTGGTACTATTCTTTTCTTCCCTTGCGGGTCCCGGCCGGCATCAGACGGGTGTAGTTGGTAGCCTGACTACTTTCTACCACATAGGCTATTGTCTAACATGACAAAATCAAATCATCCATGATATCATGCGCATTCGGAGGGGAGAAGGGTTCTATTTGGAGAAGTGCTCAAATCGTTTGCTTCGCATTCAGATGGTGGGAGGTTCGAATCAATACTCTGCCTTTCGTTTCACGAGTGAATTTCATTTAGAGGCTCCAAAGATTGTTTGCTGAACGTACGGAGTTATTACTTTATATAATACTATCCCCAGATCTCGTATCATTTCTACGGAGTTATTGCTTTATATAATACTATCCCCAGATCTCGTATCATTTCTACGGAGTTATTACTTTATATAATACTATCCCCAGATCTCGTATCATTTCTACGGAGTTATTACTTTATATAATACTATCCCCAGATCTCGTATCATTTCTACGGAGTTATTGCTTTATATAATACTATCCCCAGATCTCGTATCATTTCTACGGAGTTATTGCTTTATATAATACTATCCCCAGATCGCGTATCATTTCTACGGAGTTATTGCTTTATATAATACTATCCCCAGATCTCGTATCATTTCTACGGAGTTATTGCTTTATTATTCCCAGATCGCGTATCATTTCTACGGAGTTATTGCTTTATATAATACTATCCCCAGATCTCGTATCATTTCTACGGAGTTATTGCTTTATTATTCCCAGATCGCGTATCATTTCTACGGAGTTATTGCTTTATATAATACTATCCCCAGATCTCGTATCATTTCTACGGAGTTATTGCTTTATTATTCCCAGATCGCGTATCATTTCTACGGAGTTATTGCTTTATATAATACTATCCCCAGATCTCGTATCATTTCTACGGAGTTATTGCTTTATATAATACTATCCCCAGATCTCGTATCATTTCTACGGAGTTATTGCTTTATTATTCCCAGATCACGTATCATTTCTATGGAGTTATTGCTTTATATAATACTATCCCCAGATCGCGTATAATTTCTACGGAGTTATTACTTTATTATTCCCAGATCGCGTATCATTTCTACGGAGTTATTACTTTATATAATACTATCCCCAGATCTCGTATCATTTCTATGGAGTTATTGCTTTATATAATACTATCCCCAGATCGCGTATCATTTCTACGGAGTTATTGCTTTATTATTCCCAGATCGCGTATCATTTCTACGGAGTTATTGCTTTATATAATACTATCCCCAGATCTCGTATCATTTCTACGGAGTTATTGCTTTATATAATACTATCCCCAGATCTCGTATCATTTCTACGGAGTTATTGCTTTATTATTCCCAGATCACGTATCATTTCTATGGAGTTATTGCTTTATATAATACTATCCCCAGATCGCGTATAATTTCTACGGAGTTATTACTTTATTATTCCCAGATCGCGTATCATTTCTACGGAGTTATTACTTTATATAATACTATCCCCAGATCTCGTATCATTTCTATGGAGTTATTGCTTTATATAATACTATCCCCAGATCGCGTATCATTTCTACGGAGTTATTGCTTTATTATTCCCAGATCGCGTATCATTTCTACGGAGTTATTGCTTTATATAATACTATCCCCAGATCTCGTATCATTTCTACGGAGTTATTGCTTTATTATTCCCAGATCACGTATCATTTCTATGGAGTTATTGCTTTATATAATACTATCCCCAGATCGCGTATAATTTCTACGGAGTTATTACTTTATTATTCCCAGATCGCGTATCATTTCTACGGAGTTATTACTTTATATAATACTATCCCCAGATCTCGTATCATTTCTATGGAGTTATTGCTTTATATAATACTATCCCCAGATCGCGTATCATTTCTACGGAGTTATTGCTTTATTATTCCCAGATCGCGTATCATTTCTACGGAGTTATTGCTTTATATAATACTATCCCCAGATCTCGTATCATTTCTACGGAGTTATTGCTTTATATAATACTATCCCCAGATCGCGTATCATTTCTACGGAGTTATTGCTTTATATAATACTATCCCCAGATCACGTATCATTTCTACGGAGTTATTGCTTTATATAATACTATCCCCAGATCTTGTATCATTTCTATGGAGTTATTGCTTTATATAATACTATCCCCAGATCACGTATCATTTCTATGGAGTTATTGCTTTATATAATACTATCCCCAGATCGCGTATAATTTCTACGGAGTTATTGCTTTATTATTCCCAGATCGCGTATCATTTCTACGGAGTTATTGCTTTATATAATACTATCCCCAGATCGCGTATCATTTCTACGGAGTTATTACTTTATTATTCCCAGATCGCGTATCATTTCTACGGAGTTATTACTTTATATAATACTATCCCCAGATCGCGTATCATTTCTACGGAGTTATTACTTTATATAATACTATCCCCAGATCGCGTATCATTTCTACGGAGTTATTACTTTATATAATACTATCCCCAGATCTCGTATCATTTCTACGGAGTTATTGCTTTATATAATACTATCCCCAGATCTCGTATCATTTCTACGGAGTTATTACTTTATATAATACTATCCCCAGATCGCGTATCATTTCTACGGAGAGGCACCGAGCTAGGGGTAGAAACCCGATGCAATATAGACAATGCTTCGACTTTAAACAACTATTCTTACAATCAATCTTACAATGAATCTTACAATCAATCTTACAATCAATCAGTGCAACAATCATTCATTTACAATCACCATAACTTACCCAGAAGCGTCCCTATAGTCACGTGACTCTTGACACTAGTGAGTACGTAGAAACATACAACACAAACCACCGCTACTACAAACAGCAAGATTCCAAGAAACAAGCCCCTGCTGGATGCGGCGCAGTCTACGCTCATCTTATGGTGTCCATTGTCGTCCTGACTGTCAGTATCGCTATCGAGGTATCATAATCTGAGGAGGAGTCGATTCTCCTGCGTGTCACCTTGGCCAACATTTGACCACATGACATACAGGACACTAGTGGATGAAGAGATGACAGTATTCATTGCTACATCCCACTTTATTCATTCTGTTTAGTTTACTAAACTTTAGTCATATCTCGTTTAGCTTACTAGAAACTTTAGTCATATCTCGTTTAGCTTACTAGAAACTTTAGTCATATCTCGTTTAGCTTACTAGAAACTTTAGTCATATCTGTTTGCTTACTAGAAACTTTAGTCATATCTGTTTAGCTAGTAGAAACTTTAGTCATATCTCGTTTAGCTAAGTAACTTTAGTCATATCTTTACCTTATATCGAAACTTTAGTCATATCTCGTTTAGCTTACTAGAAACTTTAGTCATATCTCGTTTAGCTTACTAGAAACTTTAGTCATATCTCGTTTAGCTTACTAGAAACTTTAGTCATATCTCGTTTAGCTTACTAGAAACTTTAGTCATATCTCGTTTAGCTTACGTAGAAACTTTAGTCATATCTCGTTTAGCTTACGTAGAAACTTTAGTCATATCTCGTTTAGCTAAGTAGAAACTTTAGTCATATCTATCTCAATCCGTTTAGCTTACTAGAAACTTTATCATATCTCGTTTACTTACTAGAAACTTTAGTCATATCTCGTTTAGCTTCTGAAATTTAGTCATATCATTCTCTGAAGTTTAGTCATATCTCGTTTAGCTTACTAGAAACTTTAGTCATATCTCGTTTAGCTTACTAGAAACTTTAGTCATATCTCGTTTAGCTCTAGACTTAGTCATACTCTTGACAAAAACTTTAGTCATATCTCGTTTAGCTTACTAGAAACTTTAGTCATATCTCGTTTAGCTTACGTAGAACTTTAGTCATATCTCGTTTCACTGACTGTCATATCCTTAGAGTGAAACTTTAGTCATATCGTGTTCTACGCTGTCACCGTAGCAAACTTTAGTCATATCTCGTTTAATAAGCTTACATATCTTAGCTACGAAACTTTAGTCATATCTCGTTTACTTATAGAACTAGTCATATCTCGTTTAGCTTATAGAACTTTAGTCATATCTCGTTTAGCTTACTAGAAACTTTAGTCATATCTCGTTTAGCTTACTAGAAACTTTAGTCATATCTCGTTTAGCTTACTAGAAACTTTAGTCATATCTCGTTTAGCTTACTAGAAACTTTAGTCATATCTCGTTTGCTTCTAGAAAGTTTATCATATCTGTTAGCTTACTAGAAACTTTAGTCATATCTCGTTTAGCTTACTAGAAACTTTAGTCATATCTCGTTTAGCTTACTAGAAACTTTAGTCATATCTCGTTTAGCTTAAGTAGAAACTTTAGTCATATCTCGTTTAGCTTAAGTAGAAACTTTAGTCATATCTCGTTTAGCTTACGTAGAAACTTTAGTCATATCTCGTTTAGCTTACTAGAAACTTTAGTCATATCTCGTTTAGCTTAAGTAGAAACTTTAGTCATATCTCGTTTAGCTTACTAGACACTTTAGTCATATCTCGTTTAGCTTACGTAGAAACTTTAGTCATATCTCGTTTAGCTTACTAGAAACTTTAGTCATATCTCGTTTAGCTTACTAGAAACTTTAGTCATATCTCGTTTAGCTTACTAGAAACTTTAGTCATATCTCGTTTAGCTTAAGTAGAAACTTTAGTCATATCTCGTTTAGCTTACTAGAAACTTTAGTCATATCTCGTTTAGCTTACTAGAAACTTTAGTCATATCTCGTTTAGCTTATAGAAACTTTAGTCATATCTCGTTTAGCTTACTAAATTTAGTCATATCTCGTTTAGCTTACTAGAAATTTAGTCATATCTACGATTTAGACTTATAGAAACTTTAGTCATATCTCATTAAAGTTACGTAGAAACTTTAGTCATATCTGTTAGCTAAAACTTAGTCATATCTTTTATTTAAAACTAGTCATATCTGTTAGCTTAATAGACATTTAGTCTATTGTTTAGCTTACTAGAAACTTTAGTCATATCTCGATTAGCTTAATAGACACTTTAGTCACTATCTCGTTTAGCTAATAGAAACTTTAGTCATATCTGTTTAGCTTACAGACACTTTAGTCATATCCGTTTAGCTTATAGAACTTAGTCAATCTGTTAGCTTACTAGAAACTTAGATATCTTTAGTATAGACAAGTTGTCTATTTTTAATATGCATTAGATACGTACTTATAAATATTTAAAACATATCTATTAATATGCTAAACACAGTACTATTAAATATACTAAAACAAGTCTATTAAAATATCTAAAACAAGTACTATTAATATACTAAAACAAGTACTATTAAAATATACTAAAACAAGTACTTTAAGTAATTATCAAAACAAGTACTATTAAATATAAAACAAGGTACTATTAAAATATCTAAAACAAGTACTATTAAAATATACTAAAACAAGGTACTATTAAAATATCTAAAACAAGTAGCTTATAAAACTATTTAAATTGCTAAAACAAGTACTATTAAAATATGCTAAAACAAGGTACTATTAAAATATAGCTAAAACAAGTACTATTAAATGTAAACAGTACTGTTAAAATACTAAAGGTACTATTAAAATATCTAAAACAAGTACTATTAAAATATAGCTAAAACAAGAGTACTATTAAAATATACTAAAACAAGGTACTATTAAAATATTCTAAAACAAGGTACTATTAAAATATGCTAAAACAAGGTACTATTAAAATATGCTAAAACAAGTACTATTAAAATATAAAAACTATTAAAAACAAGGCACTATTAAAATATGCTAAAACAAGTACTATTAAAATATCTAAAACAAAGTACTATTAAAATATACTAAAACAAGGTACTATTAAAATATGCTAAAACAAGGTACTATTAAAATATGCTAAAACAAGGTACTATTAAAATATACTAAAACAAGGTACTATTAAAATATGCTAAAACAAGGTACTATTAAAATATGCTAAAACAAGGTACTATTAAAATATGCTAAAACAAGGTACTATTAAAATATGCTAAAACAAGGTACTATTAAAATATACAAAACAAGGTACTATTAAAATATGCAAAACAAGGTACTATTAAAATATGCTAAAACAAGGTACTATTAAAATATGACTAAAACAAAGTACTATTTAAATATCTAAAACAAGGTACTATTAAAATATACTAAACAAGGCACTATTAAAATTACTAATACAAGTACTATTAAAATATACTAAAACAAGGTACTATTAAAATATACTAAAACAAGGTACTATTAAAATATACTAAAACAAGGTACTATTAAAATATCTAAAACAAGTACTATTAAAATATGCTAAAACAAGGTACTATTAAAATATGCTAAAACAAGGTACTATTATATACTAAAACAAAGTACTATTATATACTAAAACAAAGTACTATTATATACTAAAACAAAGTACTGTTATTATGTCTTCTTCATCCTTCATCGCATAGTGAGGCATAAGTCCGCAATCAGTGCATTTCAAACCTGCTTATTCAATATCATTTTGTCCATATCTCTCTACTCTCTTCCCATCTACCATCATTTCGTCTCCAACTCAAGCATCCAGGTGTCAATGGGTCTTCTATTATCCTTGGGGTTTCATAAGTCCTTCCTTGCAGGGTTCTTCTTCTTTTTCCGGTGGCGACCTATGAATCTCACTGGTAGTGCTTTATGTAGCTATCTAGTGTTTTTACGGGGTTGGGTAGCTGCCCACACCAACCTTCTTAGTCGCCTCTTACGACATGCGCGGCAGGTAATAGTGGTTTTAGTCTTTACACTCTAATGTGGTCCCGATAACCAATCGGGCAATATTATGTCAAAAATTAAATTGAATGCTAATGAATATCAGTATTATTAACACTTTTCATATAATAATATTTAACGCTAATGAATATCAGTATTATTAACACTTTTCATATAATAATATTTAACGCTAATGAATATCAGTATTATTAACACTTTTCATATAATAAAATTGAATGCTAATGAATATCAGTATTATTAACACTTTTCATATAATAATATTTAACACTAATGAATATCAGTATTATTAACACTTTTCATATAATAATATTTAACACTAATGAATATCAGTATTATTAACACTTTTCATATAATAATATTTAACACTAATGAATATCAGTATTATTAACACTTTTCATATAATAATATTTAACACTAATGAATATCAGTATTATTAACACTTTTCATATAATAATAGACATCTTTCTTTCTTTTCTCCAATCCTGGTTTGTCTCACAGCGTCAGGTCACGAAGAGATTTCTAAAACAGACCCTTTGTGTGCGCTTCGTAGATAGTGTCTTTCGTCGTCTGTTATCTCTGAGGTCCATCTTTTGCGTGACCGGCCTTTTGCTTTGTACCCATTGTATCGGAGCAGCATTGCTCTTTGAGGTGCACTGTCTGATGGTAATCTGTTTACGTGGCCGAACCACTTAATTTGTTGTTTCTTGATGAAGTCTAGTACTGATGTTGTACCCACTTTTTCCTGATGTCTTCATTTCTCAACCGGTCTCTTCTTGTTACCCCAGTATTCTGCGTAGACACTTCATCTCTGTCGTGACTAGTTTTCTTCTATCATTTGTTGTCAGCGTCCAGGTTTGGCACTGGTAGCATAATGTGGGGAGAAAGATTGTGCTGAGCATTGCTCTTTTTGTGTTCATTGTGACATGTTTGCATTTAAAAATTGGCGTCATTTGTCCTATCATTTGATTTGCTTTGTTGCATGTGTTGAATTTCATTAGTTATTCTTCCGTTTGCTGAAAACATGCTTCTCAGGTATGTGAAGTCTTTTCCTTGTTTTAGTGGGCGATTGTCGATGCAGATATTGGTAGCGCTTTCCTCTCTGGCGATTGTCATTACTTCAGTTTTGTCGATGTTTATTCTCATGTTGTATTCGTTACATGCTAACTGGAGTCTGTTAATGTGTTGTTGTAGCTGTTCTTCTGTTTTTGATATGATTGTCTGATCATCTGCAAAAAGAAATTCGTTTAAGAGTTCCCTTCGCTGGTGTTAGCTATTTTACAGATTTGGTCAATATATGTGATGAACAGCAGCGGAGATTAATAACCATGGACTTGTATAATTGTGTAAAATTGCAATAAAGCGTACTGTGTTCTATCAAACATATACAGATGTTCAAGATAAAAGTAGCCTATCAATGGAGCTAATCTGGCATGTATTTATGAAAATGAGAAAGTTCAGTTATTACGTATTATAGGTCAAGGTTGTATGATGGTGTGTAATTGTAGTGTGGGAAGGGATGAACAAATGTGACGTATGACGAGCTAGTCAGAACCGGTTTAAATAGTTAATAGACACAACGGAACAAGTAACTGTCAACTTTTGATTTATCAATGGTGCTACTTTTATCTTGAACACCCTGTATAAAGTCAGTCTAAATCCACAAAAATTCCCGATTTCTTGACTGAGCTGATCGAACTTATGTTACTGTAGGCCATGGTCTACAAGTATTTCAAGTAATGTTAACACATTTGTTCTGCTAAAAGAACAACACAATAAAGATGAGAAACATTTTCTGAATAAAAAAAAACAACTCAGATTATGTTCATAGACACAAACATTAAAGAACAAACTATTATCTTTTAAAACAAAGGGCCACAGAGCCATTCTTCAAACGACTTAGACAGAGAATTGGGAGTATCTGTGACGTAGTGGTAATGTGCTCGTCTCTCGTGTCAAAGGTAGCAGGTTCGCTCCCTCGTGAAGCCATCGGGATATTTTTCTAGAGATTCCTGATCTCAGTGTAGGTGAGATCAAGTTCCTAGTCATATCTCAGTGTAGGTAAGATCAAGTTGATAGTCATATCTCAGTGTAGGTGAGATCAAGTTGATAGTCATATCTCAGTGTAGGTGAGATCAAGTTGATAGTCATATCTCAGTGTAGGTAAGATCAAGTTGATAGTCATATCTCAGTGTAGGTGAGATCGAGTTCCTAGTCATATCTCAGTGTAGGTGAGATCGAGTTGCTAGTCATATCTCAGTGTAGGTGAGATCGAGTTGATAGTCATATCTCAGTGTAGGTGAGATCAAGTTGATAGTCATATTTTAGTGTAGGTGAGATCGAGTTGATAGTCATATCTTAGTGTAGGTGAGATCGAGTTGATAGTCATATCTTAGTGTAGGTGAGATCGTGTTCCTAGTCATATCTTAGTGTAGGTGAGATCGTGTTCCTAGTCATATCTCAGTGTAGGTGAGATCGAGTTGATAGTCATATCGGAGACGGACGATAAAACGTAGGTCACGTGTTGAGTCTGAGCACTTTAAAGAAAGAATTATTAGCCGTACATAATCGAGAAGAGCAGGCTGGGAAATAACATTCCTACAATATCTTCACCATCTTCTCAATTACATCATGTACCCTCGCCGTTGCTACGGAGTTTATGTATTGTAGCTGAGATCTTCCTCTGTAAGAAAGAGATCAAACATGATCACTCACCGAAGTCTAATGATGATGGTCCTATCAATGAGTAAATCAATCAGAGTGAAACAACATGTAGACATACTACAAGACTTGAACATTGACTGACATGTAGACATACTACAAGACTTGAACATTGATGAACATTGACTGACATGTAGACATACTACAAGACTTGAACATTGATGAACATTGACTTACATGTAGACATACTACAAGACTTGAACATTGATGAACATTGACTTACATGTAGACATACTACAAGACTTGAACATTGACTGACATGTAGACATACTACAAGACTTGAACATTGATGAACATTGACTTACATGTAGACATACTACAAGACTTGAACATTGATGAACATTGACTGACATGTAGACATACTACAAGACTTGAACATTGACTGACATGTAGACATACTACAAGACTTGAACATTGATGAACATTGACTTACATGTAGACATACTACAAGACTTGAACATTGACTGACATGTAGACATACTACAAGACTTGAACATTGACTGACATGTAGACATACTACAAGACTTGAACATTGACTGACATGTAGACATACTACAAGACTTGAACATTGACTGACATGTAGACATACTACAAGACTTGAACATTGACTGACATGTAGACATACTACAAGACTTGAACATTGACTGACATGTAGACATACTACAAGACTTGAACATTGATGTGACATACAAGACACATTGACTGACATGTAGACATACTACAAGACTTGAACATTGATGAACATTGACTGACATGTAGACATACTACAAGACTTGAACATTGATGAACATTGACTGACATGTAGACATACTACAAGACTTGAACATTGATGAACATTTACTGACATGTAGACATACTAGAAGACTTGAACATTGATGAACATTGACTGACATGTAGACATACTACAAGACTTGAACATTGATGAACATTGACTGACATGTAGACATACTAGAAGACTTGAACATTGATGAACATTGACTGACATGTAGACATACTAGAAGACTTGAACATTGATGAACATTGACTGACATGTAGACATACTAGAAGACTTGAACATTGACTGACATGTAGACATACTACAAGACTTGAACATTGATGAACATTGACTGACATGTAGACATACTAGAAGACTTGAACATTGATGAACATTGACTGACATGTAGACATACTAGAAGACTTGAACATTGACTGACATGTAGACATACTACAAGACTTGAACATTGACTGACATGTAGACATACTACAAGACTTGAACATTGACTGACATGTAGACATACTACAAGAATTGAACATTGACTGACATGTAGACATACTACAAGACTTGAACATTGATGAACATTGACTGACATGTAGACATACTACAAGACTTGAACATTGATGAACATTGACTGACATGTAGACATACTACAAGACTTGAACATTGACTGACATGTAGACATACTACATGACTTGAACATTGACTGACATGTAGACATACTACAAGACTTGAACATTGACTGACATGTAGACATACTACAAGACTTGAACATTGACTGACATGTAGACATACTACAAGACTTGAACATTGACTGACATGTAGACATACTACAAGACTTGACCATTGATGAACATTGACTGACATGTAGACATACTACAAGACTTGAACATTGATGAACATTGACTGACATGTAGACATACTACAAGACTTGAACATTGACTGACATGTAGACATACTACAAGACTTGAACATCGATGAACATTGACTGACATGTAGACATACTACAAGACTTGAACATTGACTGACATGTAGACATACTACAAGACTTGAACATTGACTGACATGTAGACATACTACAAGACTTGAACATTGATGAACATTGACTGACATGTAGACATACTACAAGACTTGAACCGTGACTTACATGTAGACATGCTACAAGACTTGAACATTGATGAACATTGACTGACATGTAGACATACTACAAGACTTGAACATTGACTTACATGTAGACATACTACAAGACTTGAACATTGATGAACATTGACTTACATGTAGACATACTACAAGACTTGAACATCGATGAACATTGACTTACATGTAGACATTCTACAAAACTTGAACATCGATGAACATTGACTTACATGTAGACATACAAGACTTGAACATCGATGAACATTGACTTACATGTAGACATTCTACAAAACTTGAACATCGATGAACAGTGACTTACATGTAGACATACTACAAGACTTGAACATTGACTGACATGTAGACATTCTACAAACTTGAACATCGATGAACAGTGACTTACATGCGCACATCAAGCTGTACTCAATCGTACATGGATACAGGTAGACAGAAGAGCTCTCTACAATCTTGCCCATCAAAGTGTCCCATCTACAACTGATCTCTGGCATTGATCCCATTTGATGATCTGTGAGGAAATTAATAACATTGAAATTGTAGATTTGTGTATGTGACCGCATGCGATGTACGAAAATCTATCAATCTGAGATGGTCAAACCGGATCAGATCAGATCTGGAGAAAACCGTGGGGGAAGCTGAGGAAACACTGAGTCAATGTGCTATTGAACAAAGACAGGTATAATTTACTATATTACATAATTAATGAAAATATTAAAGATCAAATATGAAAATGAATAACACACATACACGGAGACAGGTACGTATGCTAGTGTATCCTTAGTTAAAATTATGTTTTAGTTATTGAAGTATTCTGTGTGTATTTGTTATCTTGATAATGGTCTAGTACCGAAACGTCGAGTGTTTTTTATTTTTCCTTTTAATCATTAATATCTCATTACTTATGTAATACTGTATTTACCTGTCTTTGTTCAACCGCTTGTATATGACAACATAGAACTGTATTATAGGCTAGACACGTAAGAACAAAGTAAACGTAATTTAGTTTTACAAAGCCTAGGGCGGTTATAGTCTGACTGTTATATCTGCCGTATCTCTATCTATATCTTCTTCGTGTCCTGATTGACACATAGAGCTTCCACAAGAGACTTTCACTGTTGCCGTTCTACTGCCTTTCTACCAACCGTCTCCACGTCAGGCCACACTCCTTCAACTCTCTCTCCACCGTTCGTCTCCATGTTTCCTTTGGACATCCAGGCCTTCTCTTCCCATCTGCTGTCCATCTGAGAGCTGTCCTAGCCATTTCCCCCACTGGCATACAACATACATGTCTAAGCCACCTCTATCACGCCTCTTAATGATGGTCACTAAGGATGCACAGTCTGTTCGTTTCAAAAGCTTCACATTGTTATGGCATTTGGCCAGAAAATTAGCAGGATTCTTCTTAAACATTTATTCTGAAATGTCTCCAACTTGTGTATTATGTGTTGGGTCATTTTCCAGCATTCACTTCTGTATAATAGCACTCCCAGTATATTGCTTCTATATATTTTAAGTTTTGTCCTAAGATTTAGTCCTTTTGTTTTCCAAATTTTGTTGAATCTGGCGTATAGGAAGTCTGAATTTCTTTGCTTCTTTTGTATGTTTTGATAACGATTTTTGTGTGTGATCGAAACGTCGCTTTATCTTGTTTTTATACTTTGGAAGCTACATTACTTTTTAATTGTTTCGACTATACTATGTAGTTTTACTGTAGTCTTGCATTATGTCGACTATACTATATAGTTTTACTGTAGTCTTGCATTATGTCGACTATACTATATAGTTTTACTGTAGTCTTGCATTATGTCGTCTATACTATATAGTTTTACTGTAGTCTTGCATTATGTCGTCTATACTATATAGTTTTACTGTAGTCTTGCATTATGTCGACTATACTATATAGTTTTACTGTAGTCTTCCATTATGTCGACTATACTATATACTTTTACTGTAGTCTTCCATTATGTCGACTATATTATATAGTTTTACTGTAGTCTTGCATTATGTCGACTATACTATATAGTTTTACTGTAGTCTTGCATTATGTCGACTATACTATATAGTTTTACTGTAGTCTTGCATTATGTCGACTATACTATATAGTTTTACTGTAGTCTTGCATTATGTCGACTATACTATATAGTTTTACTGTAGTCTTGCATTATGTCGTCTATACTATAAAGTTTTACTGTAGTCTTGCATTATGTCGACTATACTATATAGTTTTACTGTAGTCTTCCATTATGTCGACTATACTATATAGTTTTACTGTAGTCTTGCATTATGTCGACTATACTATATAGTTTTACTGTAGTCTTCCATTATGTCGACTATACTATATAGTTTTACTGTAGTCTTCCATTATGTCGACTATACTATATAGTTTTACTGTAGTCTTCCATTATGTCGACTATACTATATAGTTTTACTGTAGTCTTCCATTATGTCGACTATACTATATAGTTTTACTGTAGTCTTGCATTATGTCGTCTATACTATATAGTTTTACTGTAGTCTTGCATTATGTCGACTATACTATATAGTTTTACTGTAGTCTTGCATTATGTCGACTATACTATATAGTTTTACTGTAGTCTTGCATTATGTCGACTATACTATATAGTTTTACTGTAGTCTTGCATTATGTCAACTATACTATATAGTTTTACTGTAGTCTTCCATTATGTCGACTATACTATATAGTTTTACTGTAGTCTTCCATTATGTCGACTATACTATATAGTTTTACTGTAGTCTTCCATTATGTCGACTATACTATATAGTTTTACTGTAGTCTTGCATTATGTCGACTATACTATATAGTTTTACTGTAGTCTTGCATTATGTCGACTATACTATATAGTTTTACTGTAGTCTTCCATTATGTCGACTATACTATATAGTTTTACTGTAGTCTTCCATTATGTCGACTATACTATATAGTTTTACTGTAGTCTTCCATTATGTCGACTATACTATATAGTTTTACTGTAGTCTTGCATTATGTCGACTATACTATATAGTTTTACTGTAGTCTTGCATTATGTCGACTATACTATATAGTTTTACTGTAGTCTTCCATTATGTCGACTATACTATATAGTTTTACTGTAGTCTTCCATTATGTCGACTATACTATATAGTTTTACTGTAGTCTTCCATTATGTCGACTATACTATATAGTTTTACTGTAGTCTTCCATTATGTCGACTATACTATATAGTTTTACTGTAGTCTTCCATTATGTCGACTATACTATATAGTTTTACTGTAGTCTTCCATTATGTCGACTATACTATATAGTTTTACTGTAGTCTTCCATTATGTCGACTATACTATATAGTTTTACTGTAGTCTTCCATTATGTCAACTATTTAAATGTATCACAAAATTAATTAGAAAATGATTGACGGAATGATTAAGGAAATGAATATAATACATAATATAACAGAAGCAAAGTAAACGTGATTGATTCAACAGTTAAAGCTTGGAACAAACAAGCAAGGAGGTGAAAGCTCAAATAAATGAATGAATTTGTTGGTAGAAAAGACAAGGAATTTATTTGCTGATGGATATAAATTAGATAATAAACGAGTATGTTGATGGATGTAAATTAGATAATAAACGAGTATGTTGATGGATGTAAATTAGATAATAAACGAGTATGTTGATGGATGTAAATTAGATAATAAACGAGTATGTTGATGGATGTAAATTAGATAATAAACGAGTAATAATCAATCAATAAATCAATCAAGTGATATGCCAGCCAGCGTAGGCGATCATGTCTCTACACAACTCTCTCTACTTCGTGCAGGTAACCAGTTCTGACGTCATTATTATATTATCGTTGTTATATTGTCTGGACCTGGGGTAATAATAATCATAATAATAAGACCAGCTATTGCACTGTATTATTGCCGGATTGCAGATTACCCAAACAACTCTTTTACGGTGAGCTGCATCGAGGTAAACGCTCAGAGGGTGGTTAGAAAAAGCGATTCAAAGACATACTCCAGAACTCGATGAAATCCTTTGACATAGATGTCGACAACTGGGAGAATGTTGCTCAAGACAGATCAGCCTGGTGCACCGTCTTCGACACGGTTCTTCGGCCTGCGAGGTAGATAGAATAGCACGGATGGAGCAAAAACGTCAAAACAGAAAGGCAGTAAAACTCCCCACAAGTGCAAGTATACCTTGCCCACACTGTACAAGAACATTTCAAGCCCGCATCGGGTTCACTAGTCATCTACGCACACACGGACAAACATAACGCAACTACATTAGATTGGATAAAAATTGTGTGGTCATCATCATCCGTGATGGACGAGCATCATTTTTGTCTATGTGTCAGTATGAATTCTATATCGCGCTGAAGAACTATATACTATAGCCGAAGTCTCTTCTCCATGTGTTAGTATTGACCATATGTGGCACTGGAGAACTATCTGATATTCATATATAACAAATGGTTACTTATCTCATCGTGCGAAATCAGGTTTAGATAGCCAACACGAAAATCCGATCATATTTTAATTTGTAGTAAGTTTGTTTAATATATTTTTCTCACACAAATTTGCAATCCGCTTCTATCTTTACACTTCCCCCGAAAACTACTCACCTTGCAGGTATTCTTCAAGACTAGAAGCAACTCCTCATTCCTCCACAAAACTACTCACCTTGCAGGTATTCTTCAAGACTAGAAGCAACTCCCTCATTCCTCCACAAAACTACTCACCTTGCAGGTATTCTTCAAGACTAGAAGCAACTCCCTCATTCCTCCACAAAACTACTCACCTTGCAGGTATTCTTCAAGACTACATGTCGTGTACTAATTCCTCCAAAGTACTCACCTTGCAGGTATTCTTCAAGACTACAAGTCATTCCGCATCCCCCAACTACTCACCTTTGAGGTATTCATCAAGTGTCTGCATAGAGTCTCTCTCTTCGCTGTCTTCTTCAGAGTTTGTCTTATGCTCGTTGTAAGCTTGCAACAAGTTATCGTATGTCTCTCGTCGGTTGACCTTAATCACGTGAAGAGTCTGAATAACCACAGACCGCAACCAAACACAGATGTTGGTACAGCTCATGTGCATCAACCCAAACCGAGCAAATGTCTTGTACTTGTGCACACACATCTGATTTTTGGTTGGATTACATATATATATATGTAAGTGTAAGCAAATATATTTGAGAATTACGGATATATGTAATTGTTGACAGTTATAACTGAAGCCTACAATCACATGATCATATTTAAAGCAAGAAGATGATTGTACTCTTAAACTGTTTAATTTCTACATAGCTCATGCCCTCACAGAACGATATAGATAACCACAATGGCAGCTTTTTTAGCCTTCATAGGTTGGATACTTGTGTAAATTAAAACCTTTCTCTGCTGTTTGGTTTTTGTCCCGAATTGTACACGTCAAAAATTCTTTTTGTTTCTTCTTCACCCTTTGCCACCAGGTCTACCATAAGTCTGCAACCAAGGCCTTCGCCACCAGGTAGGCATAGGTCCGCAACCAAGGCTTTCCAAGCCCGCCTATCCAAGGCCATCTTTTCCAGATCTCCTCCTTGCAGGGTCCTTCTTCTTCCTCGGGTGGCGAGCTATGAATTTTCCTGGTAGTGGTTTCTATAGTTATCTAGTATTTTTTACGGGGTGGAGTAGCTAGCCCTAATCCCAACCTCCTTAGTCGCCTCTTACGACATGTGTGGCAGGTAACAGTGGTTCTATTCTTTACACCCCAAATTTGGGCTCCGGTAACCACGCGGGCGAAAAATTAATGTTTCACACAAATTTATACATCAGACATAAATAACTATTTTTAAGAAAATTGTACACTCGGCAATTTCTATATCTCACATAATTATATTCTTCTACACTCAACAATTTCTATCTCACATAATTATATTTTATACAACTGTGCATATAAATTCTTATCTTGCTCACATTTCAACGATACGGAATTTCAATTTTTCTCACAACTGTACACACATAAGATATTCATATTGTGGTAAAATGTGTGCCTCTGTGGTTCACAATGTTATCTTTACAATACAATATTTACCTTTGAATTCATGAATATAAAATACATTTGCACGAATGTGAAGCACACATGAGCGAGTGGTTTGATCGTCTGAAAAGCTTCACTGCAGTCATTTTCAAGATGGCTGGCCTCAAGAAAAAGTCCAAATGTCAATCCGCTGTGGATCATGCTGCCAATCCCGAAACCTGAAAATTGATTGGTATATCTTTCTTTTTCTGTCTACGCAATATTTGTCTTGTTTTACTGAAGACACACAATGTAGACAATCTTACTTCCTAGTAGTTCTCTGCTAATGAAACTATGTAGACAATCTTTACTTCTTAGTAGTTCTCTACTAATGAAACTATGTAGACAATCTTACCAAGAAAAGGGTTAACCACTCTCAAAGTTATGACAGTGGCGGATATTGAACAACGCCTGCTACTTTTTCTTTATCAGGGTCTAGTGCTGAGCGTGGTGGTCAATGGCCTTGGTCTTCTAACAGTAAGCAGAACATCGCTGGATAAGTTAGAAAGGATCCAAAATTAAGCGATGAGGCTTATACTCGGTTGCACACGTAACACTTCTTGTGAGGCAATTCGCTATGTCCTTGGATTGCCAACGATAGCCACGAGACACAAAGTCGCACAGGTAAAAGCGTATCTGAGAGTTTCTGCGGACACAAATTATCCTCTGCACAAATCCATAAATGAGAACAAGGCAGGCGATTTAAGAGAGGTCGATCCTGGATGGCCGAGGCAGAGGATGTTATTAAACAGGTCTGTACTCTAGATGAGCAGTGACACGGTGACGAATGGATGCCTATATCAGAGGATATGACTGGTTAACCAGGGTTATCAGCACACTTTGACGCCGCTGTAGAGAATGGGCCCCGGGCGTCGTCAATGCGGAAATTCTTGCACTCGTGGATCAGCACTCACATCCAGGTGATATCATTATCTACACCGATGGCTCTGTCAAGCGTGACACCAGATCATCGTGGGCTTACTCAGCACAACGAAACGGTCGCACACTTCATGAAGACTGTGGGGCTTTTGAGACAACGACATCGAGCATGACTATGGAGATCACCGCTGCCTCCAGGGCTCTGTCATGGGTGGCTGAGCAACAGGTTACCCATACCAGATCATCATATCAGACTCGATGAATATGCTTCAAATGATTGAATCTGGAAGTATGCGGGTGGAATGGGTGTACATCATTCGGAGATCACATCTCAAGGAAATGACTTGGCTGTACACGCCTGGATATGCTGGAGTGCGGGGTAATGAGCGTGCTGACTCTCTTGCAAACAGTGCCGCGACTCAAGTGGGCAAAGTATGGACAGAGCCGATATCATCAATGAGTACGCTCTCAATTGTGTGACACGGGCGGGTCTCAGACACTGGAACGAGTTCGAGAATTAGGCGTTAAGTTTGGACATGCCAGACAGTGTCGTCTTCGTGGTAGAGAGAAGATATAGTAATCAACTTCTTATGGGTACTGTGAGCAAATGGACTTTGAGATGGCTGCTGCAACGGAGGACAGAGCACGAATGGGAATGCCCAATGTGCCATGACGTCGATCGCATAGCATAACATAACATAACATTACTTCTTAGTAGTTCTCTGATAATGAAACTATGTAGACAATCTTACTTCTTAGTAGTTCTCTGATAATGAAACTATGTAGACAATCTTACTTCTTAGTAGTTCTCTGATAATGAAACTATGTTAGAGTTTGAAAAGTAAACTATGAATATTCAATTTCATTGTTGTTTCACTGCTAACATATGCCAGCAAGAGATGGAAAAAAGACTCACGATATTGAAAGTAAGTTGAATGCATAAAAAAAATGTGTAATGCGAAAAATAAAAATGGAACTAGTTCAAAGAAATCAGAGAAACATCTGTTCAACTTGTAGTAAAACTTATCCTACCATCATTTTGTCACCATATCAACTTGTCGTGCTATAATTTTGTCAACATATCGGCTTGAATAGCTACCATTCTGTAAACATATCAACCTGTCGTGATACCATTCTGGCAACATGTCAGCATGTAGTGATACCATTCTGTCAACATATCGGCTTGAATAACTATCATTCTGTCAACATATCAACATGTTGTGATATCATTCTGTCAACATATCAACATGTTGTGATATCATTCTGTCAACCTACCAACCTTTTGTGATATCATTCTGTCAACATATCCGGATGTATATTAATTTGTCTGTCCGTATCATTGTGTTCATCAGGAGTAGGCCTACTTACCAATGACACCAACACGTAGGTAGAAGCTTCCAGTAGTAGGTCTACTTACCAATCACACCAACACGTAGGTAGAAGCTTCCAGTATGGTTGGATGCCTCAGAATTATATGCAATTTTTCTTTTTCTTCTCAGCGAGGTGGTACTGAGAGTGCTGTTATGTCGAATCAATTGTTGGGCACACGTAGGAATACTTTTCTCGCTCAGAGCAGAGCTTCGTGAACGCTGACAATAGAACATATGCAAGGTTAGATTGTGTGGAAGGGTGGAGTGAAGAAGAGCAAAGAGAGATAGTACAAAGTGAAACAAGGTGTAGCGAACAAGAGATGATCATGTAAGAGGAGCGAGGAAGTACAAAGTGAGGCAAGGTGTGCAACAAGAGAGGAGCGAGGAAGTACAAAGTGAGGCAAGGTGTAGCGAACAAGAGAGGAGCGAGGAAGTACAAAGTGAGGCAAGGTGTGGAACAAGAGAGGATCATGTAAGAGAGGAGCGAGGAAGTACAAAGTGAGGCAAGGTGTAGCGAACAAGAGAGGAGTGAGGAAGTACAAAGTGAGGCAAGGTGTAGCGAACAAGAGAGGAGTGAGGAAGTACAAAGTGAGGCAAGGTGTAGCGAACAAGAGAGGAGCGAGGAAGTACAAAGTGAGGCAAGGTGTAGCGAACAAGAGAGGAGTGAGGAAGTACAAAGTGAGGCAAGGTGTAGCGAACAAGAGAGGAGCGAGGAAGTACAAAGTGAGGCAAGGTGTAGCGAACAAGAGAGGATCATGCAAGAGAGGAGCGAGGATGATTGGAGCAAGAAAGTAAAGTGTGGCAGGGTGGAGTGAGCAAGAGAGGAGCGTGGAAGCGTGGACTAAGAATGTGCAGAGTGAGGCAAGGAGAAGTGTGCAAGAGAGGAGCGAGGAAGGGTGGAGCGAGGCAAGGTGGAATGAGCAAGAGAGTATCGAGCAAGAGAGAAGCGAGGAAGATTGGAGTGTCCAAATTGCTTTAATGACTGGATCAACTTAAAATCAGTTTTAGTTGTACATCCGGGTGTCTAAGTAGAGGTAGTGAAAGGAGGTCACGACCCCTCATTATGAAAAATGTATACAGCAACAAAAACATAGACTCGTATAAACCAAAACTGTACATAAAAGGCACACATTTAAATTGTCCTTGTTTGTCACTGCATTCTGTATCCTACGGGTGACGAGAACTTATGATGATGATAATTTTTAATCAGGAACCAACGGGAACCATCAGCATGGTACACATATTGGTCTGTCCGCGTTACATGACGTCAGTTCAAAAATTTCTTCATTACATTTGTTCTTTCATCTCACGTACTCTTGTTTGTTAGTCCCGATACTAGATCAACAAGAAAACTTTTTGATACTCTGAGAAGAAATCATCAAAGAATCACAAACTTTGCAATGAAGTGGGAGGTAACGGTTTCTAAGAAGAAAGGACGCTCTATTGAAATCATGAAACGAGCTTTACTATGAGAGGACTCAATTCCGTAGAAAAGATTAAACGAGTTGCCAAGGATAAAGCGATATGAAGAAATTGCTTGCGGCCCTATGTAACGGATAGAGCCACAGTAACGTAGTCGTTAGTTAACTCATTGCTTAGGATAGTGGTTCGAGTCGGAATTCTACAGTGGCTGTGGAATGTTTCCGACCGTAACGGCTCTCAGGTCGACCCAGCCTCAAATGGGTACTAGGAAAACCATAGTAAAGTAAATACGGCCAGCATGATGTTGACCAAATCATCCATCATGTTCCGATGGGAATGAAAAATACGAGCATCAAACCGTATTACGCTATATCATCATTATCAAATAACTTATGAACTATCAAATAGCTTGTCCTGAGCAGAACTTTGCCACCCCCACAGTCCTTCGGAATTTCTCTCTCATAGGCCCTCTGCAGCGGTCATGTTCAAACCATCAGTTACATCCTTAAGCCATACAACTCAGTCATACTCTTACCACTGATGAATGTCTCTCTAGTTGTAAGACTTGTACCCTTGCTCAGTCATACTCTCCTACCACTGATGAATGTCTCTCTAGTTGTAAGACTTGTACCCTTGCTCAGTCATACTCTCTTACCACTGATGAATGTCTCTACAGTTATAAGACTTGTACCCTTGCTCAGTCATACTCTCTTACCATTGATGATCTGCTGAATGTTCGAGATAAAGTCCTGGAGATTGTCTTTGGCAACGTCTGTATAAAGGTGCTCTCTTTCCTCAGGAGATACGTATAGACGTAGATGAGGAAGATCATACTGACTGTGTACAGGTAAAGGTAAAATATCTGTAGGGGGAGATGAAGATGTGTGAGTGATTACTGGACGTTCTTGAATGCTGGTGGCTAACTATGAAAATATGTGAGTGATTACTGGACGTTCTTGAATGTTGGTGGCTAATTCTGACAATATGTGAGTGATTACTGGATGTTCTTGGATGTTGGTGGCTAATTCTGACAATATGTGAGTGATTACTGGATGTTCTTGACTGTTGGTGACTAACTAGACTTTTCTGTTTCTACTTCTGCTATTACTGAATATCTAAACATGCGTCTGGTTACTAGATGGTTATGTGTGCTACTGGTTATCGAGGTGTGTATGAGTGGTTTTAAAGTGATTTGAGGGTTATTAGGACTACATATCCAAGTGTGTGGTTGATCGCTAGATGTTTATGTGTGCTATTGGTTACTATAGTTCGTTCCGAAAATTCGTGAACATCTTTACCGACCGATATAAAATCATCCACTTGACAGAAAAAATTGAGTTTTACCTTTTTCTATAGATAACAGAAGCGATCTTCAGAAAGTATTATTTGCCTACCTAAACCTTTAGTGTTGTAAGATTGTACTTATATGTTATTAGTAAAATAACAGCGATGTTGATTTGGTATTCATGTACAAGTTATACTATAATTGCGCATATGCGTGCTAAACATGCAATTCAGTGCACGTGAAAATCGGTAATCCCGTAGAATTAATCAGCTCTCACCGTATCCAAACGATTGTCATTGGCGTATGCACACACCATTTATTTTCATTGATAGAAGTGGAAGGTATCATTTGCTCACTATGTCACATTGTTTTTTATAATATGTAATAGGGATATGCCTTTGCATACATTCACCACAATTTTGTGTATTATTGTAACTTCTAAACTTTGAATATCATTTTGTTGTGCTTATGCAAAACTATATAACAAAAAACGCGCTGTACAACAACTAAGCTACCTACCAATTAGTTAAACATGAATTCGTAAGGTCGTGAGGTATATAAGACTGCATACAAAAAATTACTGTTATCCATCCTGTAGATTTCGTACAAATTAAACTTTAGTGTGATCACGACTTTTGAAACGAACAATAGATGTTCAAGTGTGTGGGTGATTTACTAAATATATCATTTTGTGGTTGTTTACTTTTTTGTTATAGTGTGTGTACGTCGGCGATTACTAGATGTCTAATGTTGCATATTTTGATGTTTAGTGAATGTCCCAACTTTTGATCTAATGTTGCATATTTTGATGTTTAGTGAATGTTCCAACTTTTGATCTAATGTTGCATATTTTGATGTTTAGTGAATGTCCCAACTTTTGATCTAATGTTGTATATTTTGATGTTTAGTGAATGTCCCAACTTTTGATCTAATGTTGTATATTTTGATGTTTAGTGAATGTCCCAACTTTTGATCTAATGTTGTATATTTTGATGTTTAATGAATGTTCCAACTTTTGTATTGTTATATTTTGTTATTAAATATACATCTATAAATATCCGAAGAAAAACAAAAACATACAAACAGAAACAGAAAACAGATTCACACAGAAACAACTAATTACATAACTACCCACATGTTGAAACACATACACACATAAATTTACACATGGACAAACACACATATACATTCACAGAGAAAGTGAAAATCGATATAAATAAATAAATACCCACAGAAAAACAACTACCCAAAACTCATACGGAGAAACACACTTAGATACTCATAGAGAGATAAATTAATAATTTAATTAATTAATTAATAATTCCTCTCGTACCGTTATATGTTACATAGGGCCTGCAAGTAACTTCTCCATACCGCTCTGTCCTGGGCAACTCGCTCAATCTCATCCATAGAACTGAGACCGATACCTCTTGCCTCTCTCAGCAAAGTTCGTTTTTGGGTCTCCTTAGGTCGACCTCTCTTTCTTGAACCCTTTGTATACACTTCAATGCCTGCTTTGATATTCGTTGATCATTTCTCCTCAAGGTGTGCCCAACATATCTCCATCTTCTCTCTCTTATAACAGTTGTCACCATTGGTTGACCAGACATGTCTCTGATTTCATCACTTCTCCTGAATTCGTTCCATTTTATATTCATTATTTTACAATTAATACAATCAGATAAATAAGAGATAAATTACAATCATATAAATATCCACGAGAATCAATCAGACACACATACACATACAACCACACATACAACCACACATACAACCACACATACAACCACACATACAATCACACATACAACCACACATACAACCACACCTACTACCTCAAAGAAGTATGGATGTTCAAGGTCGGCAAATGTCTCCGTCAACGGTAGAACTAGTCCCAGTACAATCAACATTATACCATAGATACAGCTAATGATAACAACAAGACTGTTTCTGTAAATAAAACAAATAGTATTATAGATATGTGCCATCTCCACGAAAACAAAGCTCAAGATATTCAGCTCAAATGTGAAATCTGTGATATTGTATGGCTCGGAAACGTGGCGAGTCACCAAGTTAAATACAAATAAGATTCAGAGTTTTGTCAACGGATGTCTTCAACGGATTCTCAGACTGAGATGGTATGATAGAGTTGCAAACACAGACCTGTGGATAAGATTCTTAGACTGAGATGGTATGATAGAGTTGCAAACACAGACCTGTGGATAAGATTCTTAGACTGAGATGATATGATAGAGTTGCAAACACAGACCTGTGGATAAGATTCTTAGACTGAGATGATATGATAGAGTTGCAAACACAGACCTGTGGATAAGATTCTTAGACTGAGATGGTATGATAGAGTTGCAAACACAGACCTGTGGATAAGATTCTTAGACTGAGATGGTATGATAGAGTTGCAAACACAGACCTGTGGATAAGATTCTTAGACTGAGATGGTATGATAGAGTTGCAAACACAGACCTGTGGATAAGATTCTCAGACTGAGATGATATGATAGAGTTGCAAACACAGACCTGTGGATAAGATTCTCAGACTGAGATGATATGATAGAGTTGCAAACACAGACCTGTGGATAAGATTCTCAGACTGAGATGGTATGATAGAGTTGCAAACACAGACCTGTGGATAAGATTCTCAGACTGAGATGGTATGATAGAGTTGCAAACACAGACCTGTGGATAAGATTCTTAGACTGAGATGGTATGATAGAGTTGCAAACACAGACCTGTGGATAAGATTCTCAGACTGAGATGATATGATAGAGTTGCAAACACAGACCTGTGGATAAGATTCTCAGACTGAGATGATATGATAGAGTTGCAAACACAGACCTGTGGATAAGATTCTCAGACTGAGATGATATGATAGAGTTGCAAACACAGACCTGTGGATAAGATTCTCAGACTGAGATGATATGATAGAGTTGCAAACACAGACCTGTGGATAAGATTCTCAGACTGAGATGGTATGATAGAGTTGCAAACACAGACCTGTGGATAAGATTCTCAGACTGAGATGATATGATAGAGTTGCAAACACAGACCTGTGGATAAGATTCTCAGACTGAGATGATATGATAGAGTTGCAAACACAGACCTGTGGATAAGATTCTCAGACTGAGATGATATGATAGAGTTGCAAACACAGACCTGTGGATAAGATTCTTAGACTGAGATGGTATGATAGAGTTGCAAACACAGACCTGTGGATAAGATTCTCAGACTGAGATGATATGATAGAGTTGCAAACACAGACCTGTGGATAAGATTCTCAGACTGAGATGGTATGATAGAGTTGCAAACACAGACCTGTGGATAAGATTCTCAGACTGAGATGATATGATAGAGTTGCAAACACAGACCTGTGGATAAGATTCTCAGACTGAGATGATATGATAGAGTTGCAAACACAGACCTGTGGATAAGATTCTCAGACTGAGATGATATGATAGAGTTGCAAACACAGACCTGTGGATAAGATTCTTAGACTGAGATGGTATGATAGAGTTGCAAACACAGACCTGTGGATAAGATTCTCAGACTGAGATGGTACGATAGAGTTGCAAACACAGACCTGTGGATAAGATTCTCAGACTGAGATGATATGATAGAGTTGCAAACACAGACCTGTGGATAAGATTCTCAGACTGAGATGATATGATAGAGTTGCAAACACAGACCTGTGGATAAGATTCTCAGACTGAGATGATATGATAGAGTTGCAAACACAGACCTGTGGATAAGATTCTTAGACTGAGATGGTATGATAGAGTTGCAAACACAGACCTGTGGATAAGATTCTCAGACTGAGATGGTATGATAGAGTTACAAACACAGACCTGTGGTTAAGAACCGGACAGGAACCCATTATGACACAGGTCAAGAGGAGAAAATCGCGATGGATCGGGCTTACCCTACGGAAGACAGAGTCGAGTGTCACCATACAGGCACTTGAGTAGAACCCGCAGGGAAAACGAAAAAGAGAACACCAGAAACAGACCTGGAGACGAAGTCTTCTTGAGGAACTGAAGAGTGCTCGACTATCCTGGGAGACCATAATGAGAACAATCAGAGACCCAGAAGAGTGGCGAACAACTGTTGAGGCCCTATGCTCCACGAGGAGCGAAGAGGAATAAGCCAAGTAAGTAAGTAATAGAGATATAAGGGAAGAATACAGTCCAACTATGTAGCAATGAGGAAACACGTACAAGATTGATTGTCTCATTCTATATGTTATGTCTACATTTCAAGAAGTATTTAGAGATCTAAGGGAAGAATACAGTCCAACTATGTAGCAATGAGGAAACACGTACAAGATTGATTGTCTCATTCTATATGTTATGTCTACATTTCAAGAAGTATTCTTCTTCTTCTTCTTCTCCGAACGCTCCATACTGTCCACTTGTTAACCACTCTGTAAAATCTGTATGTGATCTGAGCCCAAGATCGGTTGTACGTTGTCCAGCTATGCGCCCACAAGTAGACCAGCATATCCGATTTCCGCAACGCTTTTTATTTACTAGGGTAGCCTCTGTAGGCCCTTACCTCAGTCGCTTCTCACGACATGCCTTGTAGGTCGCAGTGTTACTATTCTTTGCTCCCCTTGCGGGACCCGGCACCAAACAGGAGAGTGTAGCAATGGAGAAACACGTACATGATTGATTGTCTGATTGTATATGTTATGTCTGCTGTCCAAGATGTCTGTATATGTTATGTCTGCTGTCCAAGAAGTCTGTATATGTTATGTCTGCTGTCCAAGAAGTCTGTATATGTTATGTCTGCCGTCCAAGAAGTCTGAATATGTTATGTCTGCCGTCCAAGAAGTCTGAATATGTTATGTCTGCTGTACAAGAAGTCTGAATATGTTATGTCTGCAATCCAAGAAGTCTGAATATCTCCGCTTCTGGTGTATCCTTTGCTTGATAAAGACCTTTTAGTCGAAACGTCGCTGTATATTGCTTACTGTATTTTGTTTTTGTACTATCTAAGACTACAGTACTTAGTTATTATGTGTTTCACCATTAAATAAACACATACAGCATTATAGATTGATTGGTTGATTGATAGGCGCATCATCATTGCACTACGGTAAGTAACCCTGTGTGCTCTGATCTCTTTCTTACACAGAAAGATTTCAACTGCAGTGCATGAGCTCCGTAGCACCGGAGAGGGTCCTTGGTGTAATTTTGAAGATGGTGAAGATATTTTTGTAGGATTTTATTTTTTTGAAAACAATGTTCTAATTAATTTTTGCCCGGGCAGCGACTTTCCAGCCTGCTTTTCTAGATTTTGAACATTGTAGAATATCAGGCTTATTTGCAGACAAACGTGTAACGGCGTGCGTGTCAGAGACGGTTATTGGTGACAGTAATGCTGGGCTCTGTCTCTAATGCACTCATTCCTCGACAGGGTAGATTCTTTGGAAGGTGGCAGTCGGTAGGCTGCTGTAATAGTGAAAGCTTTCTATCGAATATTCCGTCCTTCGGTGAACCTACTGTCCTAAAAATGCAGGTTTCGCTGCAATGAGAGAGCGGACACAAGCTTGCATGAACATCATCTATCAATTATGCACATATTCTGTAGATGGTGTCTCGGAGTGATGTGCAGAGTACATTACCGACGGTTACAACGTGATCGTGTACTTTTATTTGAAGATATATATTATTATTTATGGGGAACTGGTGGATGATTTCACACTCAATGAAGCAATCATCACTTGTTTCATGGTTGATATCACACTCAATGAAGCAATCACCACTTGTTTCATTGATGATTTCACACTCAATGAAGCAATCATAACTTGTTTCATGGATGATTTCACACTCAATGAAGCAATCATCACGTGTTTCATGGATGATATCACACTCAATGAAGCAATCATCACTTGTTTCATGGATGATTTCACACTCAATGAAGCAATCATCACTTGTTTCATGGATGATATCACAATCAATGAAGCAATCATCACTTGTTTCATGGATGATATCACAATCAATGAAGCAATCATCACTTGTTTCATGGATGATATCACAATCAATGAAGCAATCATCACTTGTTTCATGGATGATATCACACTCAATGAATCAATCATCACTTGTTTCATGGATGATATCACAATCAATGAAGCAATCATCACTTGTTTCATGGATGATATCACAATCAATGAAGCAATCATCACTTTTTTCATGGATGATATCACACTCAATGAAGCAATCATCACTTGTTTCATGGATGATATCACAATCAATGAAGCAATCATCACGTGTTTCATTCAAAAGTCATGTGACACGTTACGACATCATGGGACGTGTCCATACATCGTGTAACACGTTCAGACATCATAACACACGTTCCTACAAAGTGATACACGTTCTGGTCATAGCATGCCCTTCCAAAAATATATGAGTGTATCATACTTAAACGTACAACACAACAAATACTTTCTATGTGTAATTACATCAACAGCTTACACAACAAACACACTATATGTGTAAATAATTAAACAGCTTACTTCAATGACTCCGGAAGAATTTCAACATGAGATCTGTTGTTTGTTACTGAGTTACCTTGCCCTTCTGATGTCACAAGTCCATGGTTATGGACTGTTGCTGTATTCGTATCGCCTTTGTCCGACAATCCTGTTGGTAGTGTTTATTTATGATTAAATCAATCAGTTCTATAGGTCACCTCGATAGATTTTCTAAGTATATTCTTCTTCTGAGACCATCAATAATATTAGATTTCGATTCCAGAAAAGTTCTTAGAACATCTGGGACAAAGAAAGAAAAACAATGACATCATAGTTTTGCAAATCGAGGAGCATTGGCTCATCAATAACTTGTCCTGGAAGATGAAATATTTTCACCATGTTAAACGTCACACGGGTTTCGAGAGAACGGCAATGAATGGCATAGTTCCTGTGGAGTACGAGGCGTGGGACGACCAAAACGAAGGTCGCAGCAGGACATCAAAGAAACATTGAACATATCGCTGGAGGGGGCTGTGAACATATCGCTGGAGGGAGCTGGAAAGCTTGCTAGAGTCAAGAGTTCTTGTGACAGGCTGCGATGAAAGCGACTATACACACGGGGCATGCTACTGCTTGAATGGTACATATGGTTAAAGAAGAATAAAATAAGTTCATGATATTGTCAATAATTTGTTTGTTGTGTAGTCAGCTTGTATAAAAACAAATTTACATTTTCTGTCCTTTGTAATATTCTTTTATAACGAGTTCAGGTTCTGTTATAAAGAAAAGTTTATTAACTTTTCATTTAGTTCTTTTTGTTTGTGGTCATGTTATGTAGTCGATTCTGTTGGTAAGACACTGTAAAGAGTATTGTTTTAGAATAGCTATCTGGTATGTTTTTGACACTCTGTTGCTTGGTTATGTAATGGACACCGAATACCTGTTTTTTATTACTAAGTTAACATATTCATTGAACCTATTACTTCATTGTAGGTTCTTATAACTTGTTATTTACTAAGTTAAACATATTCATTGAACCTATTACTTCATTGTAGGTTCTTATAACTTGTTATTTACTAAGTTAAACATATTCATTAAACCTATTACTTCATTGTAGGTTCTTATAACTTGTTATTTACTAAGTTAAACATATTCATTAAACCTATTACTTCATTGTAGGTTCTTATAACTTGTTATTTACTAAGTTAACATATTCATTAAACCTATTACTTCATTGTAGGTTCTTATAACTTGTTATTCAATTGTGTCAAATAATTACTGCAACTGAACTGGCACTACGAACCAAAATATGCAACATTACAACTCACATCAACAACATTACAACTCACATCAACAACATTACAACTGACATCAACAACATTACAACTGACATCAACAACATTACAACTCACATCAACAACATTACAACTGACATCAACAACATTACAACTGACATCAACAACATTACAACTGACATCAACAACATTACAACTGACATCAACAACATTACAACTCACATCAACAACATTACAACTCACATCAACAACATTACAACTGACATCAACAACATTACAACTGACGTTATAAATAAAAGTTTTTAAAGCCGAAGGATTGACTTCATTGCACCGGGTTTTACCCCATATGGCTCGGCCCTCTCCGCAGAAATGACACGCCATTTGTACAGAGTATTGCACAAAGCACGAACTCCGTAGCTCCAGCAACAATCCTAGGGGTCTCTGGAAAAACTGCACTCGTGAACAGAAGGCCGCGTTGCGGATTCGAACCCACGACCTTCGCCTCGCAAGGCAAAGGGCTTAACCACTCAGCCACAGAGACCCCCAAATTATATTCGTTATAACTGACGTTAGTAGTACTATAAATGACACGTCATTCCAAATTTAGTTTAGTTGTTGGATCACCATCACTGCACATTGAATCAATGAGTCCATAAGTGCTCCAATCTCCTCCTCATTATGTTCCTCTGTGTGATATCTAACGAAACCGATTCTTTGTTGGTTTACTATTCATCTTTAGCTACCAGCATAGTGCTATTATCTAGCTGCACCACATTTGACTAGGTTTTCTTACAGTCTGGGTTAGTGTAGATATCAACATTTGGGATCAAATGTACATGGGGATAACGCCGAGCCAGGATTAGTGGAGCAGGCATTAATCAAAAACATGTTCCCACCTCCACGTGGTGACCCTGGTAACAGACTTTGGTTCCGGTCTGGCTAAGGAGACATACAGATCGAGGGAGAACTACAGGTAATAGTAGTAGTGCAAGCACGGACAAGCAATGCAGAGAACTACAGGTAATAGTAGTAGTGCAAGCACGGACAAGCAATGCAGAGAACTACAGGTAATAGTAGTAGTGCAAGCACGGACAAGCAAAGCAGAGAACTACAGGTAATAGTAGTAGTGCAAGCACGGACAAGCAATGCAGAGAACTACAGGTAATAGTAGTAGTGCAAGCACGGACAAGCAATGCAGAGAACTACAGGTAATAGTAGTAGTGCAAGCACGGACAAGCAATGCAGAGAACTACAGGTAATAGTAGTAGTGCAAGCACGGACAAGCAATGCAGAGAACTACAGGTAATAGTAGTAGTGCAAGCACGGACAAGCAATGCAGAGAACTACAGGTAATAGTAGTAGTGCAAGCACGGAAAAGCAATGCAAGTCCCAAATCTACGAACAATGCACGCATCTCCTGGCCGATGTCCGAAAAATGTAGCCCAAATTAATGAAAAGTAAGAAACATCAGTGTACGAGTCGTGTGCGAACGAATGCAACATCTCCCGGAGTAAATTACCGCAAATTATACAGTTGAATTTTAGTGGCTAACGAAACTGTCCTCCCTGGGACTACCAGGTACTGTTGCATTTACAACTAACATCCCCGGAAGAACTAAGGTTGGTGATATTGGCGAGCGTAAAATTTCAGTTGCGTTGCTAGCGCCGATTGAAACTACCTTCTAGAATTTTGGGTGCAGTCCCAGTCTAGTGTTTTCCGGGGACAGGGAAAATGCAGAGTCAACACTTGCAAATTGCGAAGTGCCGATACGCGCCCCGAAACGGCTGAGAATGCTCCAATTCTGGATAAACTCACCGTGGATAGAAAAGTAAAGTCGATAATGCAAAGGCTTGACCCAAACATTGTCTAAGGGCAAGACTTTTCGGACGCCGATCATCCTACACAGAGTGAGATGACGTCCAAGCACCATGGCACAGATCAGATGCATATTTCGGCAAAAAAATTGATAGAAAATGCGTAGATCCGGGTCAAAATATCATGCAGAATGGATCGCACCCTAGGGGTAGCGACCCTAGTAAATAAACAGCTGGTTTAAACCAAACACAGGCCCGCCTGCCCAGCGTGTTCGTAGCGCGTTGGACTACGGGTGACAAGTCCGCTGTGAGTGCGGGTTCAATTACGCGGACTGGCAGAAAAGCCACAGATTCCCCAGATTTACGGTGTTCGTGGCACCGAACAGAAGGGTTACGATGTCCATGACACCGAGCCGAAGAGCTTTCAGCTCAAGTGCTTCTGGATCGGAAAAAAAGAAGAAAAAAAAGAAACGAACACACCATCGAAGGATAAGCACCTGAGCTTCAATTGGTACTGAAGGTTTGTGTCACCTGAGCTCCAATTGGTACTGAAGGTTAGTGTCACCTGAGCTCCAGATGGTACTGAAGGTTTGTGTCACCTGAGCTCCAATTGGTACTGAAGGTTTGTGTCACCGAGCTCCAATTGATACTGAAGGTTAGTGTCACCTGAGCTCCAGATGGTACTGAAGGTTTGTGTCACCTGAGCTCCAATTGGTACTGAAGGTTTGTGTCACCTGAGCTCCAATTGGTACTGAAGGTTAGTGTCACCTGAGCTCCAGATGGTACTGAAGGTTAGTGTCACCTGAGCTCCAATTGGTACTGAAGGTTTGTGTCACCTGAGCTCCAATTGGTACTGAAGGTTTGTGTCACCTGAGCTCCAATTGGTACTGAAGGTTTGTGTCACCTGAGCTCCAGATGGTACTGAAGGTTTGTGTCACCTGAGCTCCAATTGGTACTGAAGGTTTGTGTCACCGAGCTCCAATTGATACTGAAGGTTAGTGTCACCTGAGCTCCAGATGGTACTGAAGGTTTGTGTCACCTGAGCTCCAATTGGTACTGAAGGTTTGTGTCACCTGAGCTCCAATTGGTACTGAAGGTTAGTGTCACCTGAGCTCCAGATGGTACTGAAGGTTAGTGTCACCTGAGCTCCAATTGGTACTGAAGGTTTGTGTCACCTGAGCTCCAATTGGTACTGAAGGTTTGTGTCACCTGAGCTCCAATTGGTACTGAAGGTTTGTGTCACCTGAGCTCCAGATGGTACTGAAGGTTTGTGTCACCTGAGCTCCAATTGGTACTGAAGGTTTGTGTCACCTGAGCTCCAGATGGTACTGAAGGTTTGTGTCACCTGAGCTCCAATTCGTACTGAAGGTTTGTGTCACCTGAGCTCCAGATGGTACTGAAGGTTTGTGTCACCTGAGCTCCAATTGGTACTGAAGGTTAGTGTCACCTGAGCTCCAGATGGTACTGAAGGTTAGTGTCACCTGAGCTCCAGATGGTACTGAAGGTTAGTGTCACCTGAGCTCCAGATGGTACTGAAGGTTAGTGTCACCTGAGCTCCAGATGGTACTGAAGGTTTGTGTCACCTGAGCTCCAATTGGTACTGAAGGTTAGTGTCACCTGAGCTCCAGATGGTACTGAAGGTTAGTGTCACCTGAGCTCCAGATGGTACTGAAGGTTAGTGTCACCTGAGCTCCAGATGGTACTGAAGGTTAGTGTTACCTGAGCTCCAGATGGTACTGAAGGTTAGTGTCACCTGAGCTCCAGATGGTACTGAAGGTTTGTGTCACCTGAGCTCCAATTGGTACTGAAGGATAGTGTCACCTGAGCTCCAGATGGTACTGAAGGTTTGTGTCACCTGAGCTCCAATTGGTACTGAAGGTTTGTGTCACCTGAGCTCCAATTGGTACTGAAGGTTAGTGTCACCTGAGCTCCAGATGGTACTGAAGGTTTGTGTCACCTGAGCTCCAATTGGTACTGAAGGTTTGTGTCACCTGAGCTACAATTGGTACTGAAGGTTTGTGTCACCTGAGCTCCAATTGGTACTGAAGGTTTGTGTCACCTGAGCTTCAATTGGTACTGAAGGTTTGTGTCACCTGAGCTCCAATTGGTACTGAAGGTTTGTTTCACCTGAGCTCCAATTGGTACTGAAGGTTTGTGTCACCTGAGCTCCAATTGGTACTGAAGGTTTGTGTCACCTGAGCTCCAATTGGTACTGAAGGTTTGTGTCACCTGAGCTCCAATTGGTACTGAAGGTTTGTGTCACCTGAGCTCCAATTGGTACTGAAGGTTTGTGTCACCTGAGCTCCAATTGGTACTGAAGGTTTGTGTTACCTGAGCTCCAATTGGAACTGAAGGTTTGTGTCACCTGAGCTTCAATTGGTACTGAAGGTTTGTGTCACCTGAGCTCCAATTGGTACTGAAGGTTTGTGTCACCTGAGCTCCAATTGGTACTGAAGGTTTGTGTCACCTGAGCTCCAATTGGTACTGAAGGTTTGTGTCACCTGAGTTCCAATTGGTACTGAAGGTTTGTGTCACCTGAGCTCCAATTGGTACTGAAGGTTTGTGTCACCTGAGCTCCAATTAGTACTGAAGGTTTGTGTCACCTGAGTTCCAATTGGTACTGAAGGTTTGTTTCACCTGAGCTCCAATTGGTACTGAAGGTTTGTTTGTACATCCGTTCTTGGTGTTTGGCTGTTTATATATCACATTAGAATGATAAAAACGGACGAAAAGAGCGATCAAGTGAAGAGAAGAAGATATCAATATTTATAAATAACATCAACAACTTGTCCGTTGGCATAAACAAAACAGCACTTTAGTATATAGTACAACACTACACTCGACACCTCACACACACGCGCACGCACGCACACACACACACACACACACACACAGAACGGTGTGGACCTTCAACACCTTAACTTAAATTATTATCCAGTATACGGTCTCTTCGCCATCTGAAACAAATACTGCGAGCCGGTATATCAGCTCGGATAAATGAATGGGTTAATACCAGCATAACAAATACATACACATGAACTCACCAACTTGATCTCGACGCTGCAGCTCATCAAACGAGGTGACTGTATCCTCCACATCTGTTAGATAGTCGTTTGGTGTGACATCTCCTGGTGTAGACAAGCCACCGATAGAAGACACAACATTCATACTGATGACTTCTTGGTCTGTCTTGCTAACATCTACATCACTATTTTCTTCAGCGCAGTTTGCATCTCTCTCTTGAAAACCTTTCAGTGCCCGAACTATATCTTTTCGTTTTAATTCTCGCGTTCCTATCGTTTGAATCTGTGTGGAGTGTCCACTACTTGTCATCGGTGTGGAGTGTCCACTACTTGTCCGGAATAAACTTCCGTCGTTTTCTTTCATTCTTTCAGCATCGCGAGTTGAGATATAATCTCGTCTGAATAATTTGTTATCTGTCCCGTCTTCAGACTCCAAGATGACGTTTACATAGTAATTTTTGTCATTGGCCGCTGCCTTCTGCACAATGGTCATTTTTCTAGAGTTGTCGCGACTTAAATGACTTTCTTTTGAAGTCGATTGACCATAGCATCTGGTTGCATCTTGTTGTTGGGATGAAAGTGGCTCAGTGTATCCCTGTGGATGGGAACATGATAATATATACAAGAAAGTTAAGAAGTTTAGCCACAAACTTTGATTATTCGTTAATGAACAGACATCACATAGCTCCAGGCAGAACCATAGGGGCTCAATCTTCCCCAAAATATGTCTAAGGCTATTTATACCGATGGTTCCTGTGGCTCGCTGTTTTTTCGATCCAGAAGCACTTGAGCTTTCAGCTCTTCGGCTCGGTGCCATGAACAACGTAACCCTTCGGTTCGGTGCCACGAACACCGTAAATCTGGAGAATATGTCGCTTTTTCTGCCAGTCCGCGGAATTGAACCTGCACTGACAGAGGGCTTGTCACCCGCAGTCCAACGCGCTACGAACACGCTGGGCAGGTGGGCAGGCTCGCTGTTTAAACACCTCTCTCTCTCTCTGACCCTCAAACATCCAGATCTACTTGTAAAATAAGTAATTTCAAACTCCTTAAATCGCTGGATTGATTCAATGTCAATTTTAGTATCTTCATCCAACAGAAGGTCGCCAATGGATAGAATAACACCCTCCTTTACCCATCCTACTCCCAACAATCGATGTTTTCGATGCAAGCCTGTCCGCTCTCTCGTTACCGCGAACGTCCGCATTTTCAGGACAGTAGATCCACATGAGTCTCTGGAGATTAGAAACCTCTGTAGACCACATTCACTCAAACAGCATCCTGTTATTCTGGATCATTCGAAGCATTGACTGAAATTGAGAAACAACAACGACCCCAGTAAACGGAGTCGCAGAGAGCCAACTTAGGACATCTGTACCATTCTCAATCTTCATCCTCTTCATCATCATCTGGTGCCGTGCGGGCTGGCGTAAACGATCATGGATCTCCACAAATTTATGTCGTTGGTGTTTGCTAACAACTCAGATGTTGATACTCTACCGTGCCATGAAGTCAGGCCATCCAACATTTTCTCTCTCTCTGTCTTCCTCTGTCTCCCTTCGATTTTACCGGTTGTCACAATATGTTCTAAACCTCGCCTCCTTATCACATGCCCAAAAATTATGACTGCCTCTTTCTTATATTGATGATAAGCTTTCTCTGTGTTTTGAACTCATTTAACACCTCAACATTAATCATTTTAGCAATCCATAGGATTCTCATCATTCTTCTGTAAAACTACATTTCTGTGGCCCTCAGAGATTTTCGATCTGTGTGTTCATTGTTCATGACTGACATCCGTATGTCAGTATTGGCTCATCTTCTTACTGGAAGTAATTGTCATGTATGCTTCATTTTGTTCTGCAACTACCCTACCATGCGCGCTAGCCAAGAAACCCCAACATTATTTCTTACCACGATGCACCGACCCATCAGTATAAACACGAACTTCATCATGATGATGTTAATCTGAATGAAATATAAGCTGACATTCAAGTATTATAAACATCGCTTAAACATAATATGTTATCAGTTATCAGTTATATGAGGACTATCATCATAGCACTCCGGACATATCCATAGGTGTGCTGATCTCCGCCTCAGCAAATCCAGCAGCGTCCAACGACCCAACACGCCAGTTCGATGTTGATTAATCAATCTCTTTGCATATTTAGTATGTCGTTCTTTTCGGGCTGCACCAATATTGACACCCATCACATAAGATGTGACTGTAGAAAGTAAGCAATAGCGAGAAGACGTAATAGAGGGGGAACATGATAGAGACAGGGGTGATAGTGAAAAATAGTGAATGATAAAGAGGGAGGGACGATAGAGCGTGAAAGAATGATAGTGTGATTGATAGAGAGAAAGTGAGAGAAAGAGTGTGAACAATAGAGAGAAATACTGGTATAGAGAGGGGGAAGGATAGTGGGAAATGAAATGATAAAGAGAATGATAAAGGGGGATTGATAAAGAGGAATGGTAAGAGGGAATGATAAAGAGGGAATGATAAAGAGGGAATGATAAACAGGGAATGATAAAAAAAGTGATAAAGAGCAAGATGGAGAAATATTAAAAGGGAGCAGTAGAGATACAAAAAATGGGAAAGAAACAGAAAGATGGGAGAGAGAGAGAGTGACGAAAGGAGAGATGGTAATATAGAAACTCTCCCATCGACTCCTGGTACAAAATCTTACCATATTACACCCCCCCCACCCCACCACCACCAACCTTCATAACAATTAAAGTTGCAGTTTTTGGTACACTATTGGAGCAGCCCGAAAAGAACGGCATTCCAAATATGCGTAGAGATTAATCAACATCGAACTGACGTGTTGGGTCGCTGGACGCTGCTGGATTTATTGAGACGAAGATCGGAGCACCTATGGACATGTCCGAAGTGCTATGATGATAGTCATCATATAACAGATACAGTTGCAGTTATGTGAATCAGCTCAAATAACATGTGATAGATCAAATAACAGAATGTTTCCATTAAACAGATTATGACTAACAGAGAAAAACTAAAATCTATAAGTGGTTAAGCCCCTCGCCTTGGGAGTAGAAGGTCGTAGGTTCGAATCCGAACCGCGCCGTTCTGTTCACGAGTGCAGTTTTTTCCAGAGACCCTAGGATTGTTGCTGGAGATACGGAGTTCATGCTTTGTGCAATACTCTCGGCAGGTGGCGTGCCATTTCTGCGGAGAGGGACCGAGCCATAGGGGTAAAACCCGGTGCAGTGAAATCAATCCTTCGGCTTTAAAACCCTATTAAACATAATAAAATATATGATACGGAAGAGAGATTGCATACATACTTCGATGTTAACGACTTAACAACTGTCATTTTCAGTAGTACACGTTTGTTGTATCAAGTTCAGTTTCAATAGAAAAAAGATACAAATTTATGTATGTTTTATTTTCTAATGTTTTGAAAGGCGAAATGTTGACGTGACTTCAGTACACCAGTGTTTCCCCGTATGACTCGGTCGGTCTGGCTACAGAAATAGCACGCTATCTGTTGGGAATATTGCATAAGGCACCAACTTAGTCGTTCAAGCAACAATTCGTGGAATTTCCTAGAACAAAATTGTGAACCGATCGATGCACATCTTCGCAACAGAAATAGTTTATCAACTTCGCCACAGAGCATGTGAATATTTCAACGCTGTATAATTGGTTATTGGTTACTAAACTGACGTCATTGCACTCCGGGCAGATCCATAGGTGCCCAGTCTCCACCAGCAAATATCGAAGAGTATGCATACTGATGGTTCCTGTGGCTCGCTGATTAAACACACCTCTCACTCTGTCTCTCAGACATCAAGTTCGACTTGAACAACGGGTAACTCCAAACTGCCTAAATCGCTTGATCGATTCAACATCGATTTTAGTGTCCTCATCCAACAGACAGTCGCGAAGAGACCAAAGAATATCCCCTTTATCCATCTTCAACTCCCCAACAATCGATGCTGTTGATGCAAGCCTGTCCGCTCTCTCATTACCGTAAACGCCCGTATGCCCAGGACAGTATATCCACGTAAGCCGCTGGAAGTTAGAAACTTCTATAGACGACATCCACTCATACCGAAACCTGCCCTTCTGGATCTTGTGAAGCATCAACTGAGCGTCATATGAAACGATGTATAAATTATGTTTAAGTAAGTGTGCAACCTGTATTGTGTGTTCCCACCTGTGTATGTGTACACACATTTATGTTGTGTACACGTGTACGTGAAAACTGTAGTATTGCAGAAAAAAACTGGTCAATAATGGCGGAATGCGGTAGGGCCATTCAGAATCAGGACTGTTTAAGTCTGGACACGACTTTGCTAGCGCATTTCCACCATGTTTGGTCAGGTATTTTCCGGTTTTGTTTGCCGAGCTACTGAGTTAGTGCTTGATCAACGCTGTGAGTCATGAATGTTACATGGAATGCTTTTTTCTGGGTCAACCTTGCGTTTGTGGGGGTTTTCAGAAAATGGCGGACAGCGGATTATGACGAACCGACTCAATATGCCGTATGCAGTAATATTGCATGTACATAAAGCTGGATTTTGTTGTGATTGATGTTCCCTTCGATATGATCTTCGACCAAAGACAACGAAGCTTACACAAGAGATAACATTGAATATATAGACAATATTTCAAGCAAACGAAGCTTACACAAGAGATAACATTGAATATATAGACAATATTTCAAGCAAACGAAGCTTACACAAGAGATAACATTGAATATATAGACAATATTTCAAGCAAACGAAGCTTACACAAGAGATAACATTGAATATATAGACAATATTTCAAGCAAACGAAGCTTACACAGAGATAACATTGAATATATAGACAATATTTCAAGCAAACGAAGCTTACACAAGAGATAACATTGAATATATAGACAATATTTCAAGCAAACGAAGCTTACACAAGAGATAACATTGAATATATAGACAATATTTCAAGCAAACGAAGCTTACACAAGAGATAACATTGAATATATAGACAATATTTCAAGCAAACGAAGCTTACACAAGAGATAACATTGAATATATAGACAATATTTCAAGCAAACGAAGCTTACACAAGAGATAACATTGAATATATAGACAATATTTCAAGCAAACGAAGCTTACACAAGAGATAACATTGAATATATAGACAATATTTCAAGCAAACGAAGCTTACACAAGAGATAACATTGAATATATAGACAATATTTCAAGCAAACGAAGCTTACACAAGAGATAACATTGAATATATAGACAATATTTCAAGCAAACGAAGCTTACACAAGAGATAACATTGAATATATAGACAATATTTCAAGCAAACGAAGCTTACACAAGAGACAACATTGAATATATAGACAATATTTCAAGCAAACGAAGCTTACACAAGAGATAACATTGAATATATAGACAATATTTCAAGCAAACGAAGCTTACACAAGAGACAACATTGAATATATAGACAATATTTCAAGCAAACGAAGCTTACAAAAAAATAACATTGAATATATAGACAATATTTCAAGCAAACGAAGCTTACACAAGAGATAACATTGAATATATAGACAATATTTCAAGCAAACGAAGCTTACACAAGAGATAACATTGAATATATAGACAATATTTCAAGCAAACGAAGCTTACACAAGAGATAACATTGAATATATAGGCAATATTTCAAGCAAACGAAGCTTACACAAGAGACAACATTGAATATATAGACAATATTTCAAGCAAACGAAGCTTACACAAGAGATAACATTGAATATATAGACAATATTTCAAGCAAACGAAGCTTACACAAGAGATAACATTGAATATATAGACAATATTTCAAGCAAACGAAGCTTACACAAGAGATAACATTGAATATATAGACAATATTTCAAGCAAACGAAGCTTACACAAGAGATAACATTGAATATATAGACAATATTTCAAGCAAACGAAGCTTACACAAGAGATAACATTGAATATATAGACAATATTTCAAGCAAACGAAGCTTACACAAGAGATAACATTGAATATATAGACAATATTTCAAGCAAACGAAGCTTACACAAGAGATAACATTGAATATATAGACAATATTTCAAGCAAACGAAGCTTACACAAGAGATAACATTGAATATATAGACAATATTTCAAGCAAACGAAGCTTACACAAGAGATAACATTGAATATATAGACAATATTTCAAGCAAACGAAGCTTACACAAGAGATAACATTGAATATATAGACAATATTTCAAGCAAACGAAGCTTACACAAGAGACAACATTGAATATATAGACAATATTTCAAGCAAACGAAGCTTACACAAGAGACAACATTGAATATATAGACAATATTTCAAGCAAACGAAGCTTACACAAGAGATAACATTGAATATATAGACAATATTTCAAGCAAACGAAGCTTACACAAGAGATAACATTGAATATATAGACAATATTTCAAGCAAACGAAGCTTACACAAGAGATAACATTGAATATATAGACAATATTTCAAGCAAACGAAGCTTACACAAGAGACAACATTGAATATATAGACAATATTTCAAGCAAACGAAGCTTACACAAGAGACACCATTGAATATATAGACAATATTTCAAGCAAACGAAGCTTACACAAGAGATAACATTGAATATATAGACAATATTTCAAGCAAACGAAGCTTACACAAGAGATAACATTGAATATATAGACAATATTTCAAGCAAACGAAGCTTACACAAGAGATAACATTGAATATATAGACAATATTTCAAGCAAACGAAGCTTACACAAGAGATAACATTGAATATATAGACAATATTTCAAGCAAACGAAGCTTACACAGAGACAACATTGAATATATAGACAATATTTCAAGCAAACGAAGCTTACACAAGAGATAACATTGAATATATAGACAATATTTCAAGCAAACGAAGCTTACACAAGAGATAACATTGAATATATAGACAATATTTCAAGCAAACGAAGCTTACACAAGAGATAACATTGAATATATAGACACTATTTCAAGCAAACAGAAGCTACACAAGAGATAACATTGAATATATAGACAATATTTCAAGCAAACGAAGCTTACACAAGAGATAACATTGAATATATAGACAATATTTCAAGCAAACGAAGCTACACAAGAGATAACATTGAATATATAGACAATATTTCAAGCAAACGAAGCTTACACAAGAGATAACATTGAATATATAGACAATATTTCAAGCAAACGAAGCTTACACAAGAGATAACATTGAATATATAGACAATATTTCAAGCAAACGAAGCTTACACAAGAGATAACATTGAATATATAGACAATATTTCAAGCAAACGAAGCTTACACAAGAGATAACATTGAATATATAGACAATATTTCAAGCAAACGAAGCTTACACAAGAGACAACATTGAATATATAGACAATATTTCAACAAACGAAGCTTACACAAGAGACAACATTGAATATATAGACAATATTTCAAGCAAACGAAGCTTACACAAGAGATAACATTGAATATATAGACAATATTTCAAGCAAACGAAGCTTACACAAGAGATAACATTGAATATATAGACAATATTTCAAGCAAACGAAGCTTACACAAGAGATAACATTGAATATATAGACAATATTTCAAGCAAACGAAGCTTACACAAGAGACAACATTGAATATATAGACAATATTTCAAGCAAACGAAGCTTACACAAGAGACAACATTGAATATATAGACAATATTTCAACAAACGAAGCTTACACAAGAGATAACATTGAATATATAGACAATATTTCAAGCAAACGAAGCTTACACAAGAGATAACATTGAATATATAGACAATATTTCAAGCAAACGAAGCTTACACAAGAGATAACATTGAATATATAGACAATATTTCAAGCAAACGAAGCTTACACAAGAGATAACATTGAATATATAGACAATATTTCAAGCAAACGAAGCTTACACAAGAGATAACATTGAATATATAGACAATATTTCAAGCAAACGAAGCTTACACAAGAGACAACATTGAATATATAGACAATATTTCAAGCAAACGAAGCTTACACAAGAGATAACATTGAATATATAGACAATATTTCAAGCAAACGAAGCTTACACAAGAGATAACATTGAATATATAGACAATATTTCAAGCAAACGAAGCTTACACAAGAGATAACATTGAATATATAGACAATATTTCAAGCAAACGAAGCTTACACAAGAGATAATATTGAATATATAGACAATATTTCAAGCAAACGAAGCTTACACAAGAGATAACATTGAATATATAGACAATATTTCAAGCAAACGAAGCTTACACAAGAGATAACATTGAATATATAGACAATATTTCAAGCAAACGAAGCTTACACAAGAGACAACATTGAATATATAGACAATATTTCAAGCAAACGAAAGGATGGAAGGATACAAGAGACAACATTGAATATATAGACAATATTTCAAGCAAACGAAGCTTACAAAAGAGATAACATTGAATATATAGACAATATTTCAAGCAAACGAAAGGATGGAAGGATACAAGAGACAACATTGAATATATAGACAATATTTCAAGCAAACGAAAGGATGGAAGGATACAAGAGACAACATTGAATATATAGACAATATTTCAAGCAAACGAAGCTTACACAAGAGATAACATTGAATATATAGACAATATTTCAAGCAAACGAAAGGATGGAAGGATACAAGAGACAACATTGAATATATAGACAATATTTCAAGCAAACGAAAGGATGGAAGGATACAAGAGACAACATTGAATATATAGACAATATTTCAAGCAAACGAAGCTTACACAAGAGATAACATTGAATATATAGACAATATTTCAAGCAAACGAAGCTTACACAAGAGATAACATTGAATATATAGACAATATTTCAAGCAAACGAAGCTTACACAGAGACAACATTGAATATATAGACAATATTTCAAGCAAACGAAGCTTACACAAGAGACAACATTGAATATATAGACAATATTTCAAGCAAACAGAAGCTACAAAAGAGACACCATTGAATATATAGACAATATTTCAAGCAAACGAAGCTTACACAAGAGATAACATTGAATATATAGACAATATTTCAAGCAAACGAAGCTTACACAAGAGACAACATTGAATATATAGACAATATTTCAAGCAAACGAAGCTTACACAAGAGATAACATTGAATATATAGACAATATTTCAAGCAAACAGAAGCTACACAAGAGATAACATTGAATATATAGACAATATTTCAAGCAAACGAAGCTTACACAAGAGATAACATTGAATATATAGACAATATTTCAAGCAAACGAAGCTTACACAAGAGATAATATTGAATATATAGACAATAATTCAAGCAAACGAAGCTTACACAAGAGATAACATTGAATATATAGACAATATTTCAAGCAAACGAAGCTTACACAAGAGATAACATTGAATATATAGACAATATTTCAAGCAAACGAAGCTTACACAAGAGACAACATTGAATATATAGACAATATTTCAAGCAAACGAAAGGATGGAAGGATACAAGAGACAACATTGAATATATAGACAATATTTCAAGCAAACGAAGCTTACACAAGAGATAACATTGAATATATAGACAATATTTCAAGCAAACGAAAGGATGGAAGGATACAAGAGACAACATTGAATATATAGACAATATTTCAAGCAAACGAAAGGATGGAAGGATACAAGAGACAACATTGAATATATAGACACTATTTCAAGCAAACGAAGCTTACACAAGAGATAACATTGAATATATAGACAATATTTCAAGCAAACGAAAGGATGGAAGGATACAAGAGACAACATTGAATATATAGACAATATTTCAAGCAAACGAAAGGATGGAAGGATACAAGAGACAACATTGAATATATAGACAATATTTCAAGCAAACAGAAGCTACAAAAGAGATAACATTGAATATATAGACAATATTTCAAGCAAACGAAAGGATGGAAGGATACAAGAGACAACATTGAATATATAGACAATATTTCAAGCAAACGAAAGGATGGAAGGATACAAGAGACAACATTGAATATATAGACAATATTTCAAGCAAACGAAGCTTACACAAGAGATAACATTGAATATATAGACAATATTTCAAGCAAACGAAAGGATGGAAGGATACAAGAGACAACATTGAATATATAGACAATATTTCAAGCAAACGAAAGGATGGAAGGATACAAGAGATAACATTGAATATATAGACAATATTTCAAGCAAACGAAAGGATACAAGAGACAACATTGAATATATAGACAATATTTCAAGCAAACGAAAGGATGGAAGGATACAAGAGACAACATTGAATATATAGACAATATTTCAAGCAAACGAAAGGATGGAAGGAAGGATCATCTGTATTTATCTTGTGCTTCAGAAATGTCTTGAGTGGTGGATACTTTTAAGGAGCATAACTGTTACAACGTACACTCGTTCTTAGGCTCAGATCACATACCAATCACAAAAAGTGGTTGAACAAGTTGTCGATATGGAGTGTTCAAAGAATAAGATAAGTAGTCCATCACAGACAGCTTTAAGAAGTCCTGAGTGATCATAGAGATATTAAGATATTCGAGTAGACAGATCAAGTTAACACCGGCAGTGATTGACAAATGTCATAGAAAACATAAATAGATGTAGATCGACATAGATGTAACCGCAAACAGAACACATTTTAGGCAAGGAAGGACATCAGATACAACAGAATAAATTTAGAGAATAAATAATTTTAGAAAACAGCAGAAATAATAACTTGGTTTTTGGTTAATGAACTGACGTCACAGCGCTGCGGGCGGACCCATATGTGCTCAGTATCCCCTAACAGATTTCGAAGGGTATACATACTGGCGGTTCCTGTGGGTTGATGGTTAAAGATACGTCTCTCTCTATGCCCGTCAAGCCACCAGTTTTACTTGTCTCTCTCTCTCTGCCCGTCAAGCAACCAGTTTTACTTGTCTCTCTCTCTCTCTGCCCCTCAAGCAACAAGCTTTATTAGTCTCTCTCTGCCCGTCAAGCAACCAGTTTTACTTGTCTCTCTCTCTGCCCCTCAAGCAACCAGCTTTACTTGTCTCTCTCTCTCTCTCTGCCCGTCAAGCAACCAGTTTTACTTGTCTCTCTCTCTCCTGCCCTCAAGCAACCAGTTTTAGTTGTCTCTCTCTCTCTCTCTCTGCCCGTCAAGCAACCAGTTTTACTTGTCTCTCTCTCTCTCTCTGCCCGTCAAGCAACCAGTTTTACTTGTCTCTCTCTCTGCCCCTCAAGCAACCAGCTTTACTTGTCTCTCTCTCTCTCTCTGCCCGTCAAGCAACCAGTTTTACTTGTCTCTCTCTCTCTGCCCCTCAAGCAACCAGTTTTACTTGTCTCTCTCTCTCTGCCCGTCAAGCAACCAGCTTTACTTGTCTCTCTTCCCGTCAAGCAACCAGCTTTACTTGTCTCTCTCTCTCTGCCCGTCAAGCAACCAGCTTTACTTGTCTCTCTTCCCGTCAAGCAACCAGCTTTACTTGTCTCTCTTCCCGTCAAGCAACCAGCTTTACTTGTCTCTCTTCCCGTCAAGCAACCAGCTTTACTTGTCTCTCTCTCTCTGCCCGTCAAGCAACCAGCTTTACTTGTCTCTCTTCCCGTCAAGCAACCAGCTTTACTTGTCTCTCTTCCCGTCAAGCAACCAGCTTTACTTGTCTCTCTTCCCGTCAAGCAACCAGCTTTACTTGTCTCTCTCTCTCTTCCCGTCAAGCAACCAGTTTTACTTGTACAACGTGTTAATAAAAATAACAACTAAATCTAGACAATGGATAACAATGGAATGACAATGGATAACAATGGAATGACAATGGATAACAATGGAATGACAATGGATAACAATGGAATCACAATGGATAACAATGGATAACAATGGAATGACAATGGATAACAATAGAATCACAATGGATAACAATGGAATGACTATGGATGATGTGAGATTGTTGTTACCTTGTTTGTATCAGGAACATCACTGCCCCATTTAATTGATTTCTTACTGCCGATGGTGTTGATACTAGTGGATGATCCACACAAGCTGCTGTTGGCGGTTGTAGTTGCTGTAGATGCTAATAATGTTGCTGGTGTCTTCTTGAGATTGGATCTTTTGCCTTCATTTCTGTCACGGACAATATTGATGACATTTTATATCAGACGTGTCACATAATGGAAAAAGAATCACATAGTGGAAGGCGTGTCACATAATGGAAGGGGTGTCACATAGTGGAAGGCGTGTCACATAGTGAAAGAAGAATCACATAATGGAAGGCGTGTCACATAATGGAAGGCGTGTCACATAATGGAAGGCGTGTCACATAATGGAAGGCGTGTCACATAATGGAAGGCGTGTCACATAGTGAACGAAGTATCACATAGTAAAACGCCGGAGTGGTTACCGGGCCCACATTTGGGGTGTAAAGAATAGAACCACTATTACCTGCCACACATGTCGTAAGAGGCGCCTAAGGAGGTTTGGCTGAAATCGGATGCACGTGTCCTAAAGGTGTAGAAGTCTATGCGTTCAGGGGCCTACCAAACCATTGTGCAACGTATACACGTTCTTGGCAAAGATCAAACATATCACAAAGAGTGATTAAAATTGGTCGTAAAGAACGAAAGCAAAGAAGAAGAAGAAGAAGGAGACAGAGTGAAAGACATGTTAGTGTAGGTGAGATCGCTTTCCTAGTCCTATCGGAGACGGACGATAAAACGTAGGTCCCGTGAATAATTTGAGGCCGTAACAGAACTCTTGACAGTTCAAAATCGAGAAGAGCAGGCTGGAAAGTCGGAGCCTGGACAAAATTCATTATTAAAAAATGAAAATAAAATTCATACAAAAATATCATCTTCAAAATTTCCTCGGGGACCCTTGCCGGTGCTACGGAGCTAGTGTACTGCAGCTGATATTTTCCTGTGTAGAACAGAGATCGGATCACACATGGTTGTTGATCGAAGTGCAATGATGATGGTTCAATCAATTAATCAATTAATCGATATATATACATAATATGGTATATTCTCTTCGGTCAACACTTTTTCCTCCGATGGGATACGATATTCACTATTTCTGTGGCAACACTTTTTCCTCCGCTGGGATACGATATTCACCATTTCTGTGGCAACACTTTTTCCTCCGCTGGGATACGATATTCACTATTTCTGTGGCAACACTTTTTCCTCCGCTGGGATTCGATATTCACTATCTCTGTGGCAACACTTTTTCCTCCGCTGGGATACGATATTCATTATCTCTGTGGCGAAGTGGTTAAACATTTTGGTCTCCGCTGGGATTCGATATTCACTATCTCTGTGGCAACACTTTTTCCTCCGCTGGAATACGATATTCACTTTCTCTGTGGCGAAGTGGTTAAACATTTTGGGTTGCTAGTCGAAGGACGTGGGCTCGATTCCGGACCCCTTCGTTCTCTTCACATGTGCATTTTTTCCAGATACCATAGGGTTGTTGCTGGAGCTACGGAGTTCGTGCTTTGTGCAATGCTCTCGTCATGTGGCATGTCATTTCTGCGATCGAGCCAAAGGGGATAATTGTAACATTAAACACTGTATGTATAGATCACAAGTTTGATCAAATCAATTTGTAAGTGAAAATTAGAAACTAATTTTAGAATAGGCTAGACAAGAACATGTTTCATTATCAAATAGCTTGTTCTGAGCAGAACTTTGCCACCCCAACAGTTCTCTAGAATTTCTCTCACTCGTAGGTCAGAGTTCATGACGTTGCAGCCGTCATGTTCAACCCATCAGCTACATCATGAATCCATCCTCTCTGTAGTCTTCCTCTTCTTCTCTTTGTCGGTATGCCTCCTTCCACGATGGTCTTCTCTAGCCCTTCGTGTATTCCTAAATGTCCAAAATACCTCAATTATCTCTTTCTTATTCTCTATCTTGTTCATAAACAATATACTATCTAATAAACAATATACTATTTAATAAACAATATACTACCTAATAAACAATATACTATCTAATAAACAATATACTATCTAATAAACAATATACTATCTAATAAACAATATACTACCTAATAAACAATATACTATCTAATAAACAATATACTATCTAATAAACAATATACTATCTAATAAACAATATACTATCTAATAAACAATATACTACCTAATAAACAATATACTATCTAATAAACTTTATACTATCTAATAAACAATATACTACCTAATAAACATTATACTATCTAATAAACAATATACTACCTAATAAACATTATACTATCTAATAAACAAGATACTATCTAATAAACAATATACTATCTAATAAACAAGATACTATCTAATAAACAAGATACTATCTAATAAACAATATACTATCTAATAAACAATATACTACCTAATAAACATTATACTATCTAATAAACAAGATACTATCTAATAAACAATATACTATCTAATAAACAATATACTACCTAATAAACAATATACTATCTAATAAACAATATACTATCTAATAAACAATATACTACCTAATAAACATTATACTATCTAATAAACAAGATACTATCTAATAAACAATATACTATCTAATAAACAATATACTATCTAATAAACAAGATACTATCTAATAAACAATATACTATCTAATAAACAATATACTACCTAATAAACAATATACTATCTAATAAACAATATACTATCTAATAAACAATATACTATCTAATAAACAATATACTATCTAATAAACATTATACTATCTAATAAACAATATACTATCTAATAAACAATATTCTATCTAATAAACAATATACTATCTAATAAACAATATACTATCTAATAAACAATATACTATCTAATAAACAATATACTATCTAATAAACAATATACTATCTAATAAACAATATACTATCTAATAAACATTATACTATCTAATAAACAATATACTACCTAATAAACAATATACTATCTAATAAACAATATACTATCTAATAAACAATATACTATCTAATAAACATTATACTATCTAATAAACAATATACTATCTAATAAACATTATACTATCTAATAAACAATATACTACCTAATAAACAATATACTATCTAATAAACAATATACTACCTAATAAACAATATACTATCTAATAAACATTATACTATCTAATAAACAATATTCTATCTAATAAACAATATACTATCTAATAAACAATATACTATCTAATAAACAATATACTATCTAATAAACAATATACTACCTAATAAACAATATACTATCTAATAAACAATATACTATCTAATAAACAATATGCTATCTAATAAACAATATACTATCTAATAAACAATATACTATCTAATAAACAATATACTATCTAATAAACAATATACTACCTAATAAACAATATACTATCTAATAAACAGAAGTATTCTGGTTACATTCAACGTCACCATGGTTTATACAGAGCGAGTAATAATGTCGGTTTTGGCTCCTGGAAGACGAGACAGTAGACGACCACGACGACGGTATCAATAGATCCTGCATATAAATATTGGAGTCGTCGGTAGAAGTGGTTAGAGATTGATAGTTATTCCTGTTGGCTGTTGTTGTTCTTGTTTGTTATTCCTGTTGGCTGTTGTTCTTATGTATCATGTTGTTTGTTCTTATTTGTTATTCCTGTTGCTGTTGTTCTTATTTGTTATTCCTGTTGGCTGTTGTTCTTTCTTGTTATTCCTGTAGGCTGTTGTTCTTATTTGTTATTCCTGTAGGCTGTTGTTCTTGTTTGTTATTCCTGTAGGCTGTTGTTCTTGTTTGTTATTCCTGTAGGCTGTTGTTCTTATTTGTTATTCCTGTAGGCTGTTGTTCTTGTTTGTTATTCCTGTAGGCTGTTGTTCTTATTTGTTATTCCTGTAGGCTGTTGTTCTTATTTGTTATTCCTGTAGGCTGTTGTTCTTATTTGTTATTCCTGTAGGCTGTTGTTCTTATTTGTTATTCCTGTAGGCTGTTGTTCTTATTTGTTATTCCTGTAGGCTGTTGTTCTTATTTGTTATTCCTGTAGGCTGTTGTTCTTATTTGTTATTCCTGTAGACTGTTGTTCTTATTTGTTATTCCTGTAGACTGTTGTTCTTATTTGTTATTCCTGTAGACTGTTGTTCTTATTTGTTATTCCTGTAGGCTGTTGTTCTTATTTGTTATTCCTGTAGACTGTTGTTCTTATTTGTTATTCCTGTAGACTGTTGTTCTTATTTGTTATTCCTGTAGACTGTTGTTCTTATTTGTTATTCCTGTAGACTGTTGTTCTTATTTGTTATTCCTGTAGGCTGTTGTTCTTATTTGTTATTCCTGTAGACTGTTGTTCTTATTTGTTATTCCTGTAGACTGTTGTTCTTATTTGTTATTCCTGTAGGCTGTTGTTCTTATTTGTTATTCCTGTAGGCTGTTGTTCTTATTTGTTATTCCTGTAGGCTGTTGTTCTTATTTGTTATTCCTGTAGGCTGTTGTTCTTGTTTGTTATTCCTGTAGACTGTTGTTCTTCCTATTTGTTATTCCTGTAGGCTGTTGTTCTTGTTTGTTATTCCTGTTGACTGCTGTTGTTCTTATTTGTTATTCCTGTAGGCTGTTGTTCTTGCTTGTTATTCCTAACATAAATTAGTTAGATTGCTCACCTCTGAAGTCGAAGAAGGCGTATGACGAGGAAACCAATAAAACGGTAAGGAGGCTTTCAATCAACAATCTGCTAGAAGCGCCATACCAGGCGCCATGGCTACGTCTGAATTCATAGCGAGCGAACGCAGAAGAAGAAGAAGCTAGATTGCTAGACATGATGCTTATATCAAATCCCTAGTGTTGCACCGAATATTTTTACAGCACTGCAGAGTTTTGATTTTTTTGAGTTGTGGGAAGGCCCATATTCGGTTTCTCGAGGTTGTATATAAATGTTGGCGGGCTCTAATAAAAACGATGTACTGTAAATGACATTGATTGATTGATTGATTGATTGATTGGATCATCATCCTTTTGTTGTACTTTTGTTATTAACCAAGTTTACTCCAACCTCTTTCTTAGATAGTAAGATCTCAGCGGAAGTGCCCGAACTCTGTCGAGGTTTCCCGATGTAATTTATAAGCTGGTGAAATATTTGGTATGAATTTTTACTTCATCTTAGTATTAATGTTACATGAGCAGCGGCTTTCCAGTCTGTTTTCCTTGATTTTGCTTTCCAGTCTGTTTTCCTTGATTTTGCTTTCCAGTCTGTTTTCCTTGATTTTGCTTACCAGTCTGTTTGACTTGATTTTGCTTTCCAGTCTGTTTTCCTTGATTTTGCTTTCCAGTCTGTTTTCCTTGATTTTGCTTTCCAGTCTGTTTGACTTGATTTTGCTTTCCAGTCTGTTTGACTTGATTTTGCTTTCCAGTCTGTTTGACTTGATTTTGCTTTCCAGTCTGTTTGACTTGATTTTGCTTTCCAGTCTGTTTGACTTGATTTTGCTTTCCAGTCTGTTTGACTTGATTTTGAACTGTCAAGAGTTATATTACTTTCTCAACTTGAACACGGGACCTACATTTTATCGTCCGTCTCCGATAGGACTATGAACTCGATCTCATCTGCACTGAGATTAGAATCTCTAAAAATCCGTTGGCTCCCGAGGGAGCAAAATATGTACCTCTGGAACGAAAGACGAACACTTAACCTCTACGCCACTGAAACCCGTTGATTGTCTTATGGTAACTTATTGTGATTGGCGTGTATTTATAATCTAACTAGACATTATTCTTCCGGGGCACATGGATGTCGTTAGCAATGAGAGAGCAGATAGGCTAGGCTGGGCCACCATATAAGTGCTAGGCTGGGCCACCATATAAGTGGATAGAGCTGACATTCTGAACGTCCTCATAGAGTGTGACCACGAAGAGAATTTTCATTTAAATCCATCCACGTCAATTACTAGATTGCAAGAGCTGGGATTGAATATGGAGTTACCAGACAAGAGCAACACAACAGGTATATGAACAGGCTCATCAGGTAAAATTGAACTGTTACGGTCAGTTGCTAGGCGCTGTTGGAGATATTGCGAAGGATCACATAAGGACATGTCCGGAGTGCAATGAAGAGATTCCAAATTGAAACTGACAGGACATGTCCGGAGTGCAATGAAGATATTCCAAACTGAAACAAACAGGACATGTCCGGAGTGCAATGAAGATATTCCAAACTGAAACTAACAGGACATGTCCGGAGTGCAATGAAAATATTCCAAACTGAAACTGACAGGACATGCTAGATAGAGAATAAACTAATTATTCATTTGTATGATATAAAAACTGAACTTACGTGAGCATAAAACCTGGATTCATTATTGAAAGACTGCCATTCTCCGATGCAGACGAATTGGGAACATCGGGTTTAGTAAGAAATAACAAGTTTCGAAGTGAAAGGGGAATATCCGAAGTTTCTTGTTTCGTTTCGTGGACAGTGGCTTCCGCAACAATTATTGTAGGTGTGGTTAATTTAGTTTGGTCATCATTTTTAACTGAGGTTAATGGTTGCATTGATGTTGAGTATTCCGTGTTGCCAGGTGGTATGGAAGTGTTAAATATAGATTTTTGTAAGCCAGAATTAATATCAGGAAATTTGAATATCACAGATTCTAAAGGTTTGGGTGTTGATTCCGATGCGACATCTGTTGGGATCACAGATGTGATGTTTGATAATAAATGTGGGTTTACGTTAGGGTGATTGATGTAGTCTCTATTGTTTATGTTACTGTGATCGTTTGTAACGTTACCACTTAAAATAGCTGAATCTCTTTCGGGCAAGATCTCACTGACGTTGTGTCTGTAGTAGCCACTCGGTGAACGTGCGTCATAAAATATATCATGATGGTGGTCTTCAGCGTGTTCGTAGTCCCTGCCAGTCAAAGTCGTTTCTGAAGACTTCATATAAAGGTCACTTTTGGCACCAAATGTATTAGTTTTTGAGAAGTGGAAATCATCTTTAGTCTCGGGGTCAAAGATTACATGACTCGCCTCGCTTATTCTGGACAGCGACCGTGGCCGACTATGTCCATGTTGCCAATTTGAGAACTGGTTTATTGGCACGTAATCAGAGTGGTCAAATTTGATATTCGTCACAAAGTCATTATTTATATCAAATCCATCTGCGGAACTAATTAGCGTGGTTTCTATGTCGTCGCCCAGCAGATCTGAAAGTTCATGTCCACTATGGTCATCGTCGCTGCTAGCACTAACGTAGTCTTCCTCTGATGTATTACTTCCATTATTAGAAATATCGTCATAGTCGTCGTCTGTGCTGTTGTAGCTTATCTTGTTGCTTGTCGTCATTGATACATTTGTCATATATACTCCGTCCTTGGTTGTTTCATCAGCCAGACCAGCAGGATTTGAACTGTAGACATTTGTAGTGCTACTCTGAATGGATGACAACAGGTTTTGGACACCTTTCTTTTCCATACCAACAAAAGTCTTACAAACTACTGCGCCAAAGATGTTTTTTCGAATATCAAATGAGACAACACGTTCTCATAAACTTGGCTTAAGCCAGGTCTACTGGCTTTGATTATGAAGTAAAGATCTCATATTCATTTCAAGACTATCTGCTGCTTCAACTGAACTGGGGAAGAGACAAACAAACAAAATACATTTTTCAATGATGATATTTTGTGATTCAAGTTTTTGTGCATGCCCGTCGTGTGTTTCTTATAGAGATATATGTGATATAGTTGTACAACAATTTGTGTATGTGATGTAGAGAGATATATGTGATATAGTTGTACAACAATTTGTGTATGTGATGTAGAGAGATATATGTGATATAGTTGTACAACAATTTGTGTATGTGATGTAGAGAGATATATGAAATAGTAGTAAGACAACTATTGTGTATGTGATATAGAGAGATATATGTGAAATAGTAGTAAGACAACTATTGTGTATGTGATATAGAGAGATATATGTGAAATAGTAGTAAGACAACTATTGTGTATGTGATATAGAGAGATATTTGAAATAGTAGTAAGACAACTATTATGTGTATGTGATATAGAGAGATATATGTGAAATAGTAGTAAGACAACTATTGTGTATGTGATATAGAGAGATATTTGAAATAGTAGTAAGACAACTATTATGTGTATGTGATATAGAGAGATATATGTGAAATAGTAGTAAGACAACTAATGTGTATGTGATATAGAGAGATATATGTGAAATAGTAGTAAGACAACTAATGTGTGTAATATAGAAAATATATGTGAAATAGTATTAAGACAACTAATGTGTGTAATATAGATAGATATATATGAAATAGTAGTAAGACAACTATTGTGTATGTGATATAGAGAGATATATGTGAAATAGTAGTAAGACAACTATTGTGTGTGTGTGATATAGAGAGATATATGAAATAGTAGTAAGACAACTGTTGTGTATGTGATATAGAGAGATATATGTGAAATAGTAGTAAGACAACTATTGTGTGTATGTGATATAGAGAGATATATGTGAAATAGTAGTAAGACAACTATTGTGTGTATGTGATATAGAGAGATATATGTGAAATAGTAGTAAGACAACTATTGTGTGTGTGTGATATAGAGAGATATATGAAATAGTAGTAAGACAACTGTTGTGTATGTGATATAGAGATATATATGAAATAGTAGTAAGACAACTATTGTGTATGTGATATAGAGAGATATGTGTGAAATAGTAGTAAGACAACTAATGTGTATGTGATATAGAGAGATATATGTGGAATAGTAGTAAGACAACTATTGTGTGTAATATAGAGAGATATATGTGAAATAGTAGTAAGACAACTATTGTGTGTAATATAGAGAGATATATGTGAAATAGTAGTAAGACAACTAATGTATGTGATATAGAGAGATATATGTGAAATAGTAGTAAGACAACTAATGTATGTGATATAGAGAGATATATGTGAAATAGTAGTAAGACAACTATTGTGTGTATGTGATATAGAGAGATATATGTGAAATAGTAGTAAGACAACTAATGTGTATGTGATATAGAGCGATATATGAAATAGTAGTAAGACAACTATTGTGTGTATGTGATATAGAGAGATATATGTGAAATAGTAGTAAGACAACTAATGTGTATGTGATATAGAGAGATATATGTGAAATAGTAGTAAGACAACTATTGTGTGTATGTGATATAGAGAGATATATGTGAAATAGTAGTAAGACAACTAAAGTGTATGTGATATAGAGAGATATATGTAAAATAGTAGTAAGACAACTAATGTGTGTAATATAGAGAGATATATGTGAAATAGTATTAAGACAACTAATGTGTGTAATATAGATAGATATATATGAAATAGTAGTAAGACAACTATTGTGTATGTGATATAGAGAGATATTTGTGAAATAGTAGTAAGACAACTATTGTGTATGTGATATAGAGAGATATATGTGAAATAGTAGTAAGACAACTATTGTGTATGTGATATAGAGAGATATATGTGAAATAGTAGTAAGACAACTAATGTGTGTAATATAGATAGATATATATGAAATAGTAGTAAGACAACTATTGTGTATGTGATATAGAGAGATATATGAAATAGTAGTAAGACAACTATTGTGTGTATGTGATATAGAGAGATATATGTGAAATAGTAGTAAGACAACTAATGTGTATGTGATATAGAGAGATATATGTGAAATAGTAGTAAGACAACTAATGTGTGTAATATAGAGAGATATATGTGAAATAGTATTAAGACAACTAATGTGTGTAATATAGATAGATATATATGAAATAGTAGTAAGACAACTATTGCGTATGTGATATGGAGAGATATATGTGAAATAGTAGTAAGACAACTAATGTGTATGTGATATAGAGAGATATATGTGAAATAGTAGTAAGACAACTAATGTGTGTAATATAGAGAGATATACGTGAAATAGTATTAAGACAACTAATGTGTGTAATATAGATAGATAGATATGAAATAGTAGTAAGACAACTATTGTGTGTATGTGATATAGAGAGATATATGTGAAATAGTAGTAAGACAACTATTGTGTATGTGATATAGAGAGATATATGTGAAATAGTAGTAAGACAACTATTGTGTGTATGTGATATAGAGAGATATATGAAATAGTAGTAAGACAACTATTGTGTATGTGATATAGAGAGATATTTGTGAAATAGTAGTAAGACAACTAATGTGTATGTGATATAGAGAGATATATGTGAAATAGTAGTAAGACAACTATTGTGTATGTTGACATCCAGGTTTCAAAACATAGCAAGGAAATGACTTAAGAGAGTTATTCATCAGATCAAACGACTCCACAGACAAACTTCACTACGACAAGTAGACATCCTACTAAAGTATGTGGCAGAACAAACCATTTGGAGAGAGAAGACTCATTAATTAATCTAATGAACTTCAGAATGAACAACTTGATCTCTACGATACACGTCTAAAGTGGATGGCTGTTGTTTAAGTGGGTGGGAAAAATTAGTATCATGCTGATGACCTGTAGAACACACAAGTCAATCCTACCTCCCAGTTGTGTAGACCGGGGAATTTGACAGTGAGGTCTATTGTAAACGGGTCTCTGACTGGCCTATGAGGATGAACTCCCATATGTCATTTTTAGTGTGTGTTCCACGTAGGAAGGTAAATCGAGTAAAAGCATACGTAAAGGCAGCTAACTGGCACAACAAACTCAACATTATAATGGACAAATCATATAACGAACATACGTAAAGGCAGCTAACTGGCACAACAAACTCAACATTATAATGGACAAATCATATAACGAACATACGTAAAGGCAGCTAACTGGCACAACAAACTCAACATTATAATGGACAAATCATATAACGAACATACGTAAAGGCAGCTAACTGGCACAACAAACTCAACATTATAATGGACAAATCATATAACGAACATACGTAAAGGCAGCTAACTGGCACAACAAACTCAACATTATAATGGACAAATCATATCACGAACATACGTAAAGGCAGCTAACTGGCACAACAAACTCAACATTATAATGGACAAATCATATCACGAACATACGTAAAGGCAGCTAACTGGCACAACAAACTCAACATTATAATGGACAAATCATATCACGAACACACGTAAAGGCAGCTAACTGGCACAACAAACTCAACATTATAATGGACAAATCATATCACGAACACAAAGAGTTGATCTAACAAGTGCTTGTTGTTATGGTGGTGTTTTTCAATGTTTTTTTTATATTTTGGTACGCATCTAGCTGATGGTTGGGAAACCGTGGGCGCCATGTGATTATTGAAATACTACTACTACTCTTCTTCTTCTTTGTGTTCATTCTTTACAACCAATTTTAATCACTCTTTGTGATATGTTTGATCTTTGTCAAGAACGTGTATGCGTTGCACATTGATTTGGTAGGCCCCTAAACGCATAGACTTGTACACGCTTAGGACACATGCATCCGATTTCAGCCAAAACTCCTTAGTCGCCTCTTACGACATGCATGGCAGGTAACAGTGGTTCTATTCTTTACACCCCAAATTTGGGCCCCGGTAACCACTCGGGCGACTACTACTACTAATAATAGTACATGTAATACAAATTGTACTCAGAGACAGTTGATACAAGACACATTCTCGTCGAAGAAACTATTGTAGCACAGAAATAACAGGGGCGTTGAAATACACCATATATCAAACGCACAGAAGAGCATGTTCTAGACATCTCTTCTTATCCTGACGCTGTGAGTCAAAACTTAATTAGAGAAATGAAAACAAGGTAGTAGTATTAATCTAGATTAGATGCCGACGTTTTCTCCAGGAAAAAAGCAAAGAGTACGGTTAGTTGGCAATAGAATTGTTCCAAAATAAAACAAGCCTTCAATAGCTGAACGATCGTGTGCATGGTAGAGCAACGAATAAACTGAAAAATTTTTGTTTTTTCTTTCAAATCTGATTACAGTTAAAGTCAGGGCAGTAAAATAGGTCACCATGAATGTATTTATAACTGCTATTTACAAGAATATATTTATAACTGCTATTTACAAGAATATATTTATAACTGCTATTTACAAGAATATATTTATAACTGCTATTTACAAGAATGTATTTATAACTGCTATTTACAAGAATGTATTTATAACTGCTATTTACATGAATGTATTTATAACTGCTATTTACAAGAATGTATTTATAACTGCTATTTACAAGTAATCCCTGAACTCAATGTTATTAATATCACGTTCTTAATCATATCAGTGATGAATGATATAACAGCTTGGTCCGTGTTTAAGTTCAGCAGTTTTTGAAAAACATCGTTGACAGTTAAAAGTAGAAAAGACTACGATATGTTATGTTATCTCTGTGGCTAATCTCTAGTCTTGCGAGTCGAAGGTCGTGTGTTCTATGGCTAATCTCTAGTCTTGCGAGTCGAAGGTCGTGTGTTCGAATCCGGACCGCACCGTTCTGTACACGAAAGCATTTTTTTACCAGAGACCGCTAGGATTGTTGCCGAAGCTACGAAGTTCATGCTTTGTGCAATACTCTCGGCAGGTGGCGTGCCATTTCGAAGGAGAGGGACCGAGCTATATGGGAAAAAACCCGGTGCAATGAAGTCAATCCTTCTGATTTACAATGTAAACAACTTTAAATGTTATGTAATTGACGTCATGTCACATTGATCATTCCCTTGCATTGCTCTGTCCTCTGTTGCAACAGCCATCCTAAAGATCATTTGCTCACCATACCCATGATCAGTTGATTAGTGTATCTTTCTCTCTCTACCACGAAGACGACACTGTCTGACATGTCCAAACTAAGCTCCCTAATTCTCGCACTCATTCCAGTGTCTGAGACTCGCCCATATGACATAAATGAGAGCGTACCGCATTGATAACATCGTCTCTGTCCATACTTCTGCCCGCTTGAGTGGGGGAATTATTTACAAGAAATTCAGTATGTTCGTTGTTCTGCACTCCAGCCAAGTCAGTGTCTTGAGATTTTATCTCCAAATGCTGTTCAACCATTCCGCGCGCAGACTTCCAAATGCAGTTCTTTGAAGCATAGTTCTTTGAAGCATAGTTCTTTGAAGCATAGTTCTTTGAAGCATAGTTCTTTGAAGCATAGTTCTTTGAAGCATAGTTCTTTGAAGCATAGTTCTTTAAAGCATAGTTCTTTGAAGCATAATTCTTTGAAGCATAGTTCTTTGAAGTATGATATATGTACAAGCGCTTGAGAGGACCCCGCAAGAAAAGCAGACACCTAGACAGAGCCACGAGGGAGCGAACCTGATACCCTTGGCACGAGAGACGAATACCTAACCTCTACACCACAGAGATGCCTTAAATACTGTGTTCAACCAACGTTTATATACATTCTCAATCGTATACCACACACATAATGAGAACTTGATCTTGAAAACTTTTTGATAGCAATAGCAGAATAACAAATATGAAACTTGTGAACTACCGTACTTGACCCAATAAACCAGTTTACAATATGTAGAGAGCGTGTTACAGCCGAAGGATTGACTTCATTGCACCGGGTTTTACCCAATATGGCTCGGTTCCTCTCCACAGAAATGGCACGCCACCTGCCGAGAGTATTACACAAAGCACGGACTCCGTAGCTCCAGCAACAATCCAAGGGTCTCTGGAAAAAACTGCGCTCGTGAACAGAACGGCGCGGTCCGGATTCGAACCCACGACCTACCACTCGAAAGGCAAAGGGCTTAACCACTTAGCCACAAAGACCACCGTGCAATATGTATACACAGTTTCAATAATCCATGACTATCCTTACTAGAAAATTACACAGAACAACAAAAACAACAGCACTAAAAATGTTTGTGTTGTCTCCTGCATGCAGAGTTAGTCCATTGTTTGTCGGAACATTTTTTTCTGTATATATTAGATCAGAAGTTCCACAAAATTTCCTGCATGCAGAGTTCATTACTTGTCGGAACATTTTTTTCTGTATATATTAGATCAGAAGTTCCACAAAATTCCCTGCATGCAGAGTTAGTCCATTGTTTGTCGGAACATTTTTTTCTGTATATATTAGATCAGAAGTTCCACAAAATTCCCTGCATGCAGAGTTAGTCCATTGTTTGTCGGAACATTTTTTTCTGTATATATTAGATCAGAAGTTCCACAAAATTTCCTGCATGCAGAGTTAGTCCATTGTTTGTCGGAACATTTTTTTCTGTATATATTAGATCAGAAGTTCCACAAAATTTCCTGCATGCAGAGTTCATTACTTGTCGGAACACTTTTTTCTGTATATATTAGATCAGAAGTTCCACAAAATCTCCTGCATGCAGAGTTCATTACTTGACGGAACACTTTTTTCTGTATATATTAGATCAGAAGTTCCACAAAATCTCCTGCATGCAGAGTTCATTACTTGTCGGAACACTTTTTTCTGTATATATTAGATCAGAAGTTCCACAAAATCTCCTGCATGCAGAGTTCATTACTTGTCGGAACACTTTTTTCTGTATATATTAGATCAGAAGTTCCACAAAATCTCCTGCATGCAGAGTTCATTACTTGACGGAACACTTTTTTCTGTATATATTAGATCAGAAGTTCCACAAAATCTCCTGCATGCAGAGTTCATTACTTGACGGAACACTTTTTTCTGTATATATTAGATCAGAAAATCCACAAAATCTCCTGCATGCAGCGTCCATTACTTGTCGGAACACTTTTTTCTGTATATATTAGATCAGAAGTTCCACAAAATCTCCTGCATGCAGAGTTCATTACTTGACGGAACACTTTTTTCTGTATATATTAGATCAGAAGTTCCACAAAATCTCCTGCATGCAGAGTTCATTACTTGACGGAACACTTTTTTCTGTATATATTAGATCAGAAAATCCACAAAATCTCCTGCATGCAGCGTCCATTACTTGTCGGAACACTTTTTTCTGTATATATTAGATCAGAAGTTCCACAAAATCTCCTGCATGCAGAGTCCATTACTTGTCGGAACACTTTTTTCTGTATATATTAGATCAGAAGTTCCACAAAATCTCCTGCATGCAGAGTTCATTACTTGACGGAACACTTTTTTCTGTATATGTTAGATCAGAAGTTCCACAAAATCTCCTGCATGCAGAGTTCATTACTTGACGGAACACTTTTTTCTGTATATATTAGATCAGAAGTTCCACAAAAAATGTAAAATAGATTGATTTCGTTTCGAACAATAAAGTGAGTGATAGAACACAACAGCATCCCGTATCACATATTATAAGGAAACGTAGGTGGAAGTGTCAGTGTCTGTACCTCAAGCGGTAGTGAGCTCGATCACAAACTCAAGCGTATCTGGTTCAAACCCCACGGTGACAAGTTTGGAAGCAAATTTGTTTCCGTGGGATTTTTAAAAAAAAAGTAAAAATAGACCTTCCGTTCAGAAAGCAATGGCAAACTAGTGAACGTATAAGTGGTGTCTAGAAAATCAACGACTCGTTTACTGTGGTTGCTGGCTACGTCCTGTAAAGGATATGCCACGATTTTCATTTCATTCAGGTGGAAATATTTAGGTCATGTTCTTAGATCAGACGAGAAGAGACTAAATTGACAAGTCCATATGTGGTCACCAGTTGGGAAAATAAACGTGGAATACTTAAGACCACTCTTCGAAGAACAATCCAACAAGAAAGTAAACTATTGGGATGTAAAACCATACGAGATCTCCAACTGCTAGCAACGAACCACATTACATGAAGCTCTAAAACCTCCGCCCTATGTGCCGCCCTTGGCACGAAAGGAACACACTAACTAAACTCTACAAAATAGGTTCAACCTAAGGTTGTCAACATATATTTTTTAGACCAAAGTGCAAAGTGTTTAAATATACATAAATATATATCTAAAGTGAAGGTTGATTAAACATTTCCAATGTCGAAAGTTTGTTGACTGAGAATAAGTCCCATTCAATTCTATGCATCCTTTGAAATGTATATTTTTCTTATGTTTAATATTGTTTTTTGTTTTTTATCGTTCACGTTACTCCTAGTTCTACATACAACAATTCTAAATACACAAGTTCTAGTAGCGAATCTTCTAAGAACTTTTCATCTTAATACGAATATTTCAATAACTTTTCTTCAAAATACCAACCTTTTCATAACGTTTTTTCTAAATGCAGAACTTCTAATATATTTTTTCTTCCATATACAAAACATCTAATAATTTTTCCTCAAAATACTAAACTTCTAGCAATTTTTCTTGTAAATATGACACTTCTAATAATGAATCTCATAATATAGTTATTCAAGTTTCGCTGAAATTTGAAATGAGATTATTCAATAATAGAACTTACAGTTGTTGGTAGCTACTGCAATTATACTGTTTTATGAAACGAGCTGCAAACTTCAACACACCTGTATCTCGACTGTCACTCACACAGTTAGTACACACTTTTCGAGTTCTGGTCAATAAATAAAACTAACTCGTTAAGGCTCCTATTCTTGTTTTGTCCTTGTACCTCTGGCCATAACAGCTATTGTCATTGTGTAAACACGCGCTGCTGACCTTCCCGGTTTTAGAGACTTGCTGCCAATATTAGGTTACTTGTACCGACGACTGATCATAAAAAGAAATGCTGCCTGGTGTAACATTACGTCTGTGAAGAATGCCAGTTGAAGGCAGTGAAAGGTTAATTGTAGTCCTTGGTACAATCTTAATGCTACCTTAATACAAGCTTTCCGTGACCTGACAGGAAAAGGTTGCAGAAAGTTCAGTTTTGTTTACTGGCACACAAAAAAAACGAAATATTAGATATATATATATAAGCAAGCACTTAAATGGTATAAAGCCAAAGGATTGACTTAACTGCATCGAGTTTATCCAATATGGCTTTCCACAGAAATGTCACGTCACCTGCCGAGAGTATTACATAAAGCACGAACTCCGTAGCTCCGGCAAAAATCCCAGGTGTCTCTGGAAAAATACACTCATAAACAGAACATAAGCATGAAAATAACATTTTTTTTAGTTTCTAAATAGTCAGGTACACTAAATAGTCAGGTACACTAAATAGTCAGGTACATTAAATAGTCAGGTATACTAAATAGTCAGGTACACTAAATAATCAGGTATACTAAAGAGTCAGGTATACTAAATAGTCAGGTACACTAAATAATCAGGTATACTAAAGAGTCATGTATACTAAAGAGTCAGGTACACTAAATAATCAGGTATACTAAAGAGTCAGGTACAGAAAGAGTCAAGCACTTTCCTGATGTACAAACAGGTACAAAAGGAATTGACTTCAAATCAACCAAATTACATTGCTTCTACAGTCTTTATTTGTTATATAGGGGATGCAACTCTCTGAACGCCAAGGCGCGCAATTTCAACCTAAGGTCCAGTCTTTTCAGTTATATTAGAGTATGTATGCCAACAAACATAACAGTAATAATAATTCCTTTCGTACCGTAATACGCTTCATAGGGCCTGTAAGCAAATGTCTCCATACCGCTCTATCCTGTGTAACTCGCTGAATCTCCTGCATGGAACTGAGACCGATATTTCTTGCCTCTCTCAACAAACATATCAACACAGAATGAAATCCTCATAAAGAATCTCCTGCATGGAACTTAGACCGATATTTCTTGCCTCTCTCAACAAATATATCAACACAGAATGAAATCTTCACAGAGAATCTCTCAACAAACATATCAATACAGAATGAAATCTTCACAGAGAATCAAGTTATAAAAACTCATGTCATTTTCTGATTGTTCTTGATTTCTTTCTTTCTTTAAAGTACTGACTTCATTGCACCGGGTTTTACCCCATATGGCTCGGTCCCTCTCTGCAGAAATGGCACGCTACCGGCTTAGAGTATTGCACAAAGCATAAACCCCGTAGCTCCAGAAACAATCCTAGGGTTTCTGGAAGAAACTGCATTTCGTGAACTGAACGGCGTGGTCCGGATTCGAACCCAGGACATTCTACTGGCAAAGCAAAGTGCTGAACAACTTAGCCACAGAGACCCTCTGCTCTGATTGTATGTATAGTTAACGATGGTGATAAAAGAAATAACTTAGTGAAGCTCTTTTTATGTTTTGTTTTGAAGAGCTAGCTGGTTTGTGTTCGTAAAAACACTCCAATGCAGGTCTAGGCATCTTTGGAGACCATCATTAAGAGTCGAAGATGGAGGTGGTTTGGACATGAATGTCGTATGCCAGTGGGGGCATTGGCTAAGAAATCTCTCAGATGGACAGCGGATGGGAAGAGAAGGCCTGGACGTCCAAAGGAAACATGGAGAAGAACGGTGGAGAGAGAGTTGAAGGAGTGTGGCCTGACGTGGGAGACAGTTGGTAGAAAGGCAGCAGAATGGCAACAGTGGAAGTCTCTTGTGGAAGCCTTATGCGTCAATCAGGACACGAAGAGGATATAGATAGTAGGGCTAGGCAATGTGTGCCGTAAGAAATAAAGGTCTGTCGTTCGAATTCTATGTTCAGTCATTTATTGTTTCCTGATGTCCCTAAAACTAGTTCACTGTCATTTATTGATCATATTCATTGGCTTCAGTGTTTTCTCTGAGATTCTGATCATATTCATTGGCTTCAGTGCTTTCTCTGAGATTCTGATCATATTCATTGGCTTCAGTGCTTTCTCTGAGATTCTGATCATATTCATTGGCTTCAGCGCTTTCTCTGAGGTTCTTAAAACATCTTATTCTCTTCTATCTATGTAACGCTACTCTCGCCTGTGTGTTGCCGGGGATCGTAAGGGGAGCAAAGAATAGTAACGTTGTGACCTATAATGCATATCGTAAGAGGCGACAGAGGTAGGGACATAGGGAAGCTATCTTAGTAAATACAAAGCGTCGCAAAATGTGGATCTACTGGTCTACTTGTAGGCTCATAACTGGCACAACGTACACTCGCACTTAGGCTCAGATCACATACAAATCAGAAAGAGTGGTTAAAAGGTGGTCGATATGAAGCGTACGAAGAAGTTCACTGTCTATGTATTGAAAATATTCTCTGGCTCCAGTGCTTCCCCTGGTGTTCTTAAAACTCTTAATTCTCTCATAGGATTTTATGTATGATATTTCTAGTGTATTGTCCAAGTTCTCAAACGAACGTAATAATAAGTACAGGAAATAGGCGACAGTCAAACAACACCGCCTGCTGTTGCATCTCTTATTGAATTTGAATGGTGTTACACCAACTGGCTAGCCCAAACTAAGCTTAGCGTGGCCGGGCAGACCCATTGATATTGTGTTACAATGGATATGTTTGAATGTTTCCATATGTAATCGTCCATTTGTAGTGTTCCTCGAAATTCGTCATTCTTGTTGTATCGTTTGCTTGATAAAGGCTGTGGGTCGAAACGTTGCTGTATATCGTCACTGTTTATGTATTTTGTAAAACTATAGTACTTTGTTTTACGTGTTTCGCTATTGTGTTACACCAACTGGCTAGCCCAAACTAAGCTTAGCGTGTCCCGGCAGACCCATTGATATTTGTTACTCTCATTGTTACTTTCTCTTCTCTGTGTGTGTTCTCTATCCCTCTATATCTCTATTCCCAACAATTGTTCCTGTTGTCAGTCTATATTCTAACCTCTCTCTATTCTTCTTCTTCTCTTCTATCATTTCTTTCTTTATAGAAGTGTTTGGGCGTTGGGAGGGGGGGGGCGTGTAGTGATCTTATGTGTGCTTGTTCTAATGCACGTTGTAAGTTTTTAGTCATTTTCTGTTCTTGATACCGTCCCTTCATCTTTTGCGTTGTTTTCTTTTTGCTCAATACTCGTTATATTTTTACTATGTGGCTCTCTGTGGTAGGCGATACCAGGGCATTTCTAACTATAAGTTTATAGTTGGCTCTGGTGTATATATCTCTCTCTCTCACGATCGTTCTTTTTGGCCATTTTGATCATTCTTATTGTGATATATAAATAGCTGTTGCCAAGAACGTATTTTTACGTCGCATCATTCAGCGCCATTTGGAGCTCTGGTGCTTATCCTTCAGCGACGTGTCTAGTTTCAGCCAGCGTTTACTGGGTTCACTCTCCGTTAGCCTTTGGCTATCCTCAACCGACCTGCAAGGCATCAGGTTGCTCTGGTATATACAAAAGAAAGTCCAACGATAAACTGCTTCAATGGATTGAATTTCCTGATTGCACTAGCCGGGCGATCTGTTCTACAATTTTATCCCTGTTTTATTTTTTCAATAAATTGTCCTTATCAAAGAAGAGTTAAGATTAGTGCAGCGCAACATATTATGTATCGGGGAGCATCTGACTGATAGTTGTGGATGTCCGGGTGCCATGTATTGATTACAATACTACTACTACTACTAAAAACAAGAGTAATATTACTATAGTTGAGATGCAGACACTTTCTCCAGTGAAAAAAAGCAACAGATGGGGCTAAAGGACAGTTAAATATAAAAAAAAAAAACCAAGATTGCAAATATGGGAGTATCGTGTTCATGAAAGTGATACGAAAACAGAAAAATGTTTTCTTGAAAAATCTGATTAATATTAAAGCTGACAGAGTAAAACAGGGAGCTATAAATATATGACAATTACATAGCACCCTCGGGCACCGCATTTGACATTGTTTGTTTACATCATACATTACAAATGTCAGAAGTAAGTTAACGCATGACATCCGATAACATAAGGCCTGCGAGTTGAGTTTAATTTCTCGGAAATCAGAGCACAGCTGTTTCGTGACCTCATTCCAGTATTGTTAGATCAAGATAAATTCGTTTGAAAAACAACACAACATTCTAGGTCAAGGTTATATTATGTTACAAATTAAGTTAAACACTAAGTAATATCAGTATTATTACATTCTAAATTATGGTTATATTATGTGACAAATTAAGTTAAACACTAAGTAATATCAGTATTATTACATTCTAAATTATGGTTGTATTATGTTACAAATTAAGTTAAACACTAAGTAATATCAGTATTATTACATTCTAAATTATGCTTGTATTATGTGACAAATTAAGTTAAACACTAAGTAATATCAGTATTATTACATTCTAAATTATGCTTGTATTATGTGACAAATTAAGTTAAACACTAAGTAATATCAGTATTATTACATTCTAAATTATGGTTGTATTATGTTACAAATTAAGTTAAACACTAAGTAATATCAGTATTATTACATTCTAAATTATGGTTATATTATGTTACAAATTAAGTTAAACACTAAGTATTATCAGTATTATTACATTCTAAATTATGGTTGTATTATGTGACAAATTAAGTTAAACACTAAGTAATATCAGTATTATTACATTCTAAATTATGGTTGTATTATGTGACAAATTAAGTTAAACACTAAGTAATATCAGTATTATTACATTCTAAATTATGGTTATATTATGTGACAAATTAAGTTAAACACTAAGTAATATCAGTATTATTACATTCTAAATTATGGTTGTATTATGTGACAAATTAAGTTAAACACTAAGTAATATCAGTATTATTACATTCTAAATTATGGTTATATTATGTGACAAATTAAGTTAAACACTAAGTAATATCAGTATTATTACATTCTAAATTATGGTTGTATTATGTGACAAATTAAGTTAAACACTAAGTAATATCAGTATTATTACATTCTAAATTATGGTTATATTATGTGACAAATTAAGTTAAACACTAAGTAATATCAGTATTATTACATTCTAAATTATGGTTATATTATGTGACAAATTAAGTTAAACACTAAGTAATATCAGTATTATTACATTCTAAATTATGCTTGTATTATGTGACAAATTAAGTTAAACACTAAGTAATATCAGTATTATTACATTCTAAATTATGGTTATATTATGTGACAAATTAAGTTAAACACTAAGTAATATCAGTATTATTACATTCTAAATTATGCTTGTATTATTTGACAAATTAAGTTAAACACTAAGTAATATCAGTATTATTACATTCTAAATTATGGTTGTATTATGTTACAAATTAAGTTAAACACTAAGTAATATCAGTATTATTACATTCTAAATTATGGTTGTATTATGTTACAAATTAAGTTAAACACTAAGTAATATCAGTATTATTACATTCTAAATTATGCTTGTATTATGTTACAAATTAAGTTAAACACTAAGTAATATCAGTATTATTACATTCTAAATTATGGTTGTATTATGTGACAAATTAAGTTAAACACTAAGTAATATCAGTATTATTACATTCTAAATTATGGTTATATTATGTGACAAATTAAGTTAAACACTAAGTAATATCAGTATTATTACATTCTAAATTATGGTTATATTATGTGACAAATTAAGTTAAACACTAAGTAATATCAGTATTATTACATTCTAAATTATGCTTGTATTATTTGACAAATTAAGTTAAACACTAAGTAATATCAGTATTATTACATTCTAAATTATGCTTGTATTATGTTACAAATTAAGTTAAACACTAAGTAATATCAGTATTATTACATTCTAAATTATGGTTATATTATGTGACAAATTAAGTTAAACACTAAGTAATATCAGTATTATTACATTCTAAATTATGGTTATATTATGTGACAAATTAAGTTAAACACTAAGTAATATCAGTATTATTACATTCTAAATTATGGTTGTATTATGTTACAAATTAAGTTAAACACTAAGTAATATCAGTATTATTACATTCTAAATTATGCTTGTATTATGTGACAAATTAAGTTAAACACTAAGTAATATCAGTATTATTACATTCTAAATTATGCTTGTATTATGTGACAAATTAAGTTAAACACTAAGTAATATCAGTATTATTACATTCTAAATTATGGTTGTATTATGTGACAAATTAAGTTAAACACTAAGTAATATCAGTATTATTACATTCTAAATTATGGTTATATTATGTGACAAATTAAGTTAAACACTAAGTAATATCAGTATTATTACATTCTAAATTATGGTTATATTATGTGACAAATTAAGTTAAACACTAAGTAATATCAGTATTATAACATTCTAAATTATGCTTGTATTATGTGACAAATTAAGTTAAACACTAAGTAATATCAGTATTATTACATTCTAAATTATGGTTATATTATGTGACAAATTAAGTTAAACACTAAGTAATATCAGTATTATTACATTCTAAATTATGCTTGTATTATTTGACAAATTAAGTTAAACACTAAGTAATATCAGTATTATTACATTCTAAATTATGGTTGTATTATGTTACAAATTAAGTTAAACACTAAGTAATATCAGTATTATTACATTCTAAATTATGGTTGTATTATGTTACAAATTAAGTTAAACACTAAGTAATATCAGTATTATTACATTCTAAATTATGCTTGTATTATGTTACAAATTAAGTTAAACACTAAGTAATATCAGTATTATTACATTCTAAATTATGGTTATATTATGTGACAAATTAAGTTAAACACTAAGTAATATCAGTATTATTACATTCTAAATTATGCTTGTATTATGTTACAAATTAAGTTAAACACTAAGTAATATCAGTATTATTACATTCTAAATTATGGTTATATTATGTGACAAATTAAGTTAAACACTAAGTAATATCAGTATTATTACATTCTAAATTATGGTTATATTATGTGACACATTAAGTTAAACACTAAGTAATATCAGTATTATTACATTCTAAATTATGGTTGTATTATGTTACAAATTAAGTTAAACACTAAGTAATATCAGTATTATTACATTCTAAATTATGGTTATATTATGTTACAAATTAAGTTAAACACTAAGTAATATCAGTATTATTACATTCTAAATTATGGTTATATTATGTGACAAATTAAGTTAAACACTAAGTAATATCAGTATTATTACATTCTAAATTATGGTTATATTATGTGACAAATTAAGTTAAACACTAAGTAATATCAGTATTATTACATTCTAAATTATACTTGTATTATTTGACAAATTAAGTTAAACACTAAGTAATATCAGTATTATTACATTCTAAATTATGGTTATATTATGTGACAAATTAAGTTAAACACTAAGTAATATCAGTATTATTACATTCTAAATTATGCTTGTATTATGTGACAAATTAAGTTAAACACTAAGTAATATCAGTATTATTACATTCTAAATTATGCTTGTATTATTTGACAAATTAAGTTAAACACTAAGTAATATCAGTATTATTACATTCTAAATTATGCTTGTATTATTTGACAAATTAAGTTAAACACTAAGTAATATCAGTATTATTACATTCTAAATTATGGTTGTATTATGTTACAAATTAAGTTAAACACTAAGTAATATCAGTATTATTACATTCTAAATTATGCTTGTATTATTTGACAAATTAAGTTAAACACTAAGTAATATCAGTATTATTACATTCTAAATTATGGTTGTATTATGTTACAAATTAAGTTAAACACTAAGTAATATCAGTATTATTACATTCTAAATTATGCTTGTATTATTTGACAAATTAAGTTAAACACTAAGTAATATCAGTATTATTACATTCTAAATTATGGTTGTATTATGTTACAAATTAAGTTAAACACTAAGTAATATCAGTATTATTCATATTTTTTCTCTATAAATAACATTGGACTTGTAGAATTGTGTACAATTATAGAATACCTTATAGTGTTCTATCAAACACTTATAACAAACCAACCCTCATTAAACATGAATTTTGATTTTTCCGTCTGATCTAGTCGGCCTAATGTTGCTGGGGCCACAGTTAAACTTAATCGATCTGTGTCACTGTTTCCATAAAGTTTCCAAACTTAATCGATCTGTGTCACTGTTTCCATAAAGTCTCCAAACTTAATCGATCTGTGTCACTGTTTCCATAAAGTCTCCAAACTTAATCGATCTGTGTCACTGTTTCCATAAAGTCTCCAAACTTAATCGATCTGTGTCACTGTTTCCATAAAGTCTCCAAACTTAATCGATCTGTGTCACTGTTTCCATAAAGTCTCCAAACTTAATCGATCTGTGTCACTGTTTCCATAAAGTCTCCAAACTTAATCGATCTGTGTCACTGTTTCCATAAAGTTTCCAAACTTAGTCGATCTGTTTCACTGTTTCCATAAAGTCTCCAAACTTAATCGATCTGTGTCACTGTTTCCATAAGTTTCTAAACTTAGTCGATCTGTGTCACTGTTTCCATAAAGTCTCCAAACTTAATCGATCTGTGTCACTGTTTCCATAAAGTCTCCAAACTTAATCGATCTGTGTCACTGTTTCCATAAAGTTTCCAAACTTAATCGATCTGTTTCACTGTTTCCATAAAGTCTCCAAACTTAATCGATCTGTGTCACTGTTTCCATAAGTTTCTAAACTTAGTCGATCTGTGTCACTGTTTCCATAAAGTCTCCAAACTTAATCGATCTGTTTCACTGTTTCCATAAAGTCTCCAAACTTAATCGATCTGTTTCACTGTTTCCATAAAGTCTCCAAACTTAATCGATCTGTGTCACTGTTTCCATAAGTTTCCAAACTTAATAGATCTGTGTCACTGTTTCCATAAAGTCTCCAAACTTAATCGATCTGTGTCACTGTTTCCATTAGTTTCCAAACTTAATCGATCTGTGTCACTCTTTCCATAAAGTCTCCAAACTTAATCGATCTGTGTCACTGTTTCCATAAGTTTCCAAACTTAATCGATCTGTGTCACTGTTTCCATAAGTTTCCAAACCTAATCGATCTGTGTCACTGTTTCCATAAAGTCTCCAAACTTAATCGATCTGTGTCACTGTTTCCATAAAGTTTCCAAACTTAATCGATCTGTGTCACTGTTTCCATAAAGTTTCCAAACTTAATCGATCTGTGTCACTGTTTCCATAAAGTCTCCAAACCCTCTCTTTAACTTGATCTACGAACCGTATTTTGTCACAAAGAAATGAAAATCTTTCTCTGAATATATCACACAATGACAAGTAACAAATAATATAAAGATTCATTACAAACTAACAGTCTATACTGGTATACGTTCTTATCTTATCTAATAGACGTGTCAACATAAATACTGCACAAAAACACAATGGACCATGAAACTCTGTTGAGATTCTTCACTATACTCTACACATTACCTAACACTAGTTCTCACACCAAATATAACACTAGTTCGCACATCAAATATAAGACTAGTTCTCACATCAAATATAAGACTAGTTCGCACATCAAATATAACACTAGTTCTCACATCAAATATAACACTAGTTCTCCCATCATATATAACACTAGTTCTCTCATCAAATATAACACTAGTTCTCCCATCAAATATAATACTAGTTCTCACATCAAAAATAACACTAGTTCTCCCATCAAATATAATACTAGTTCTCACATCAAAAATAACACTAGTTCTCCCATCAAATATAATACTAGTTCTCACATCAAAAATAACACTAGTTCTCACATCAAATATAAGACTAGTTCTCACATCAAAAATAACACTAGTTCTCACATCAAATATAAGACTAGTTCTCCCATCAAATATAACACTAGTTCTCACATCAAAAATAACACTAGTTCTCCCATCAAATATAACACTAGTTCTCACATCAAATATAAGACTAGTTCGCACATCAAATATAACACTAGTTCTCACATCAAATATAAGACTAGTTCGCACATCAAATATAAGACTAGTTCTCACATCAAATATAAGACTAGTTCGCACATCAAATATAAGACTAGTTCTCACATCAAATATAAGACTAGTTCTCACATCAAATATAACACTAGTTCTCACATCAAATATAAGACTAGTTCTCACATCAAATATAAGACTAGTTCTCACATCAAATATAAGACTAGTTCTCACATCAAATATAAGACTAGTTCTCACATCAAATATAACACTAGTTCTCACATCAAATATAAGACTAGTTCGCACATCAAATATAAGACTAGTTCTCACATCAAATATAAGACTAGTTCTCACATCAAATATAACACTAGTTCTCACATCAAATATAAGACTAGTTCTCACATCAAATATAAGACTAGTTCTCACATCAAATATAAGACTAGTTCTCACATCAAATATAAGACTAGTTCTCACATCAAATATAAGACTAGTTCTCACATCAAATATAACACTAGTTCGCACATCAAATATAAGACTAGTTCTCACATCAAATATAAGACTAGTTCGCACATCAAATATAACACTAGTTCTCACATCAAATATAACACTAGTTCTCCCATCATATATAACACTAGTTCTCTCATCAAATATAACACTAGTTCTCCCATCAAATATAATACTAGTTCTCACATCAAAAATAACACTAGTTCTCCCATCAAATATAACACTAGTTCTCACATCAAAAATAACACTAGTTCGCACATCAAATATAAGACTAGTTCTCACATCAAATATAAGACTAGTTCGCACATCAAATATAACACTAGTTCTCACATCAAATATAACACTAGTTCTCACATCAAATATAACACTAGTTCTCACATCAAAAATAACACTAGTTCTCACATCAAATATAAGACTAGTTCTCCCATCAAATATAACACTAGTTCTCACATCAAAAATAACACTAGTTCTCACATCAAATATAAGACTAGTTCTCACATCAAATATAAGACTAGTTCTCCCATCAAATATAACACTAGTTCTCACATCAAATACAAGAACAAAAAACTAAACGTACAGTAACTAAAAGTAAAGAAACCGTTTTCATACCATGAGGTTTTTTTGTTTCGTTCTCCCGCTATCAATTCAGAAGCAGTCATAGAGACTAATATGACGCTTCTGACTGATTTTTACGTGAAGGCTTACTTTCCTTACCACCAGTGTCTCTCGACAGGCGAGCCTTATTTTGACTTCCTATGTACTTGTAATTTAGATTCACAAATAAATGATCTGGTTCTCCTGAAGTCTAACAGCGTATCGAGTGAACACCAACAGAAGCTAACCTCGAACCCTGGAACTTTCACGGCCCTTGGTCAGAGCCAACTATAAACTTATGGGCCTTTGGACTCAGGTAAGAATAATGGGAAATCAGACCACAACTACACCACGTGATCTCGCATTCCAGTATTGTTGTATATAGACGAATTCATTTTAAAATCAACACAAAATGCTAAATGGAAGTTATATTATGCAACAAGTTCAGTTTAACAATAAGGAATATCAATATTATGAATATATTTCATCAATAAATAACCATAGACTCACAGAATTGAGTAAAATTGCACAAAAGCTTGCAGTGTTCTATCAAACATCTATAATTTCCAGCCCCTTTCTCTGATCTAGGTCGGGATTCCCATGTCTGTTGTCTGGCCTAGGTATCTAGAGTTGGCTGTGAACTAGCACAGTGTGCTATAAACTTTAATATCGGATATTATGGGAGTGCTAGCAATAAAAACGGAAACATTGTTCGTTTAAAACAAATCTAAAGTTCGTTCCCAAATTCGTGATCACACTAAGGTTTAATTTGTACGAAATCTATCTCATGGATACAAGTAATTTTTTGCGTGCAGTCTTATATACCTCACGACGTTACGAATCCATGTTTAACTAATTGGTAGGTAGCTTAGTTGATGCAAAAAACATTTTTGTTATATAATTTTGCATAAGCACAACAAAATGATCATCAAAGTTTAGAAATTACAGTAATACACAAAGTGGTGGCGAATGATTGCAAAGGCGTATCCCTATTACATATTATAAAAAGAAAGGTGACATAGTGAACAAATGATACCTTCAACTTCTATAAATGAAAGTAAATGTTGCATACATACGCCAATGACAGTCGGTAGGAAACATTGTGAACTGATTCCACGAGATTGCCGATTTTGACGTGCACCGAATTGCATTTGGAACACGGAAATGCTTAGTTGTAGACAAACTTGATACTCGTACTATAAAATTTCATTTTTTCCCGATCCAGAAGCACTTGAGCTTTTCAGCTCTTCGGCTCGGTGCCATGGACATCGCAACCATTCGGTTCGGTGCCACGAACACCGTAAATCTGGGGAGTCTGTGGCTTTTTATGCCATCCTGCGGAATTGAACCCGCACACACAGAGGGATAGTCACCCGTAGTCTAACGCGCTACGAACACGCTGGGCAGACGGGCATAACATTTCATTAGAAACGTTTGTATTTGGTCGTCCATTTATTTTTTTAATTTGTCACTCCTGTTGTTCGTTTGCTTGATAAATGCCTGGTTGGTCGAAACATTGCTGTATTTTGTCATTGTTTTTGTAATTTGTAAAACTACAGTACTTTGTGATTACGTGTTTTGTAAAATGTCGACAAGTATACCAGATCAACATCGCGGTAAATTTAGTAATAACATATAACAACATTCGTGCAGAACTAAAGGTTTGGGTGGGAAAAAAATACTTTTGGGACGTCGTCACTGTTACCGATATAAAAATGCAAAAATCAAGAATTTCTGTAAAGTGGATGATTTTATATTTGTCTGTAAAGATGATCACGAATTTTGGAGCGAACTATAGCACTAAAGCTGCCGGAGTAAAATAGATGGCCATGAATGGCGGGAACGCAAGAGAGAGAGAGAGAGATAGCCATGAATGGCGGGAACGCAAGAGAGAGAGAGATGGCCATGAATGAATGACGTGAGCGTCGTGTAGACAGCGCTGAAGCAAAGGTTAAACAACATTTAAAAACAAAAACTTATTTGCAGAGAATACCATATATATATATATATGAAGATATATCTCATTTAATTTACGTATGCTGTGAAGCGCCGTGGGGAGTCGCATATTTTGTCTACATTGGGTCAGATATGTTACATTTGTAGATGTTAGATTGGGCCAGATATGTTACATTTGTAGATGTTAGATTGGGTCAGATATGTTACATGTGTAGATGTTAGACTGGGCCAGATATGTTACATTTGTAGATGTTAGACTGGGCCAGATATGTTACATGTGTAGATGTTACATTGGGCCAGATATGTTACATTTGTAGATGTTAGATTGGGCCAGATATGTTACATGTGTAGATGCTAGACTGGGCCAGATATGTTACATGTGTAGATGTTAGACTGGGCCAGATATGTTACATGTGTAGATGTTAGACTGGGCCAGATATGTTACATTTGTAGATGTTAGACTGGGCCAGATATGTTACATGTGTAGATGTTACATTGGGCCAGATATGTTACATTTGTAGATGTTAGATTGGGCCAGATATGTTACATGTGTAGATGCTAGACTGGGCCAGATATGTTACATGTGTAGATGTTAGACTGGGCCAGATATGTTACATTTGTAGATGTTAGACTGGGCCAGATATGTTACATGTGTAGATGTTAGACTGGGCCAGATATGTTACATGTGTAGATGTTAGACTGGGCCAGATATGTTACATTTGTAGATGTTAGACTGGGCCAGATATGTTACATTTGTAGATGTTAGACTGGGCCAGATATGTTACATTTGTAGATGTTAGACTGGGCCAGATATGTTACATGTGTAGATGTTAGATTGGACCAGATATGTTACATTTGTAGATGTTAGATTGGGCCAGATATGTTACATTTGTATATGTTAGACTGGGCCAGATATGTTACATTTGTAGATGTTAGACTGGGCCAGATATGTTACATTTGTAGATGTTAGATTGGGCCAGATATGTTACATTTGTAGATGTTAGATTGGGTCAGATATGTTACATGTGTAGATGTTAGACTGGGCCAGATATGTTACATGTGTAGATGTTAGACTGGGCCAGATATGTTACATTTGTAGATGTTAGACTGGGCCAGATATGTTACATTTGTAGATGTTAGACTGGGCCAGATATGTTACATTTGTATATGTTAGATTGGGCCAGATATGTTACATGTGTAGATGTTAGATTGGGTCAGATATGTTACATTTGTAGATGTTAGTCCATTTCGTGTAGGATTTTTACGATGTGTTTTGTACATCGTGCTCACTCGCGGTCTTCCTCGTGCTGTAAGGCCCTGTTGTCGATTGTTATAGATGCAGTGATTGTACTAGGTCTGGTTCCATTCTCATTAGTTGATCAAACACCTTTATTTGTGTTCTTCAGTGTGTTGTACTCACGGTGTGATTTCAACGACGTTCCTAATGTTTTCTTTTTTTTATACTCTATCATATGTTGTAATATTGATATTTTTTCTAAGAGTTGATTTCACATCATCATCAAATAGTTTATCCTGAGCAGAACTTCGTCACCCTAACAGTCCTTCTAAATTGATCTCTCCTGTAGGCCAGATGTCATTCGCACGCTCAAATTTATCTCTCCCGTAGGCCAGATGTCATTCGCACGATCACATTTATCTCTCCCGTAGGCCAATGTCATTCGAACGCTCAAATTATTAGTAACATCTTGACTCCATTTTCTCCGTGGTGTTTGTCTTCTCCTCTTTGCCGGGATGCCCCTGTCCATAATGTTTTCTCCAAGCCTTTGTGTCTCTTTATTTCCAAAATACTTCCAATTTTCTTCATCTTATTTGTAACATCAGCCAATTGTCTTTCATTTTGAGCTATCTCTGGATATATCTATTTTGTTCCCTGTACATGATATAAGGAGGACTTTTCTGTAACACTTACATTCAAATGCACATACATGTTTTTCCACTGCCTTAGGTAACGGCCATGCATCACGTACACATACGTTGCCACGGGCAATATACGTAATCACACAGTACTGTAGTTTTACAAATTACAAAAACAATGACAAATTACAGCAACGTTTCGACCAACAAGGCCTTTATCAAGCAAACGAACAACAGGAGTGACAAATTTAAAAAAATTAATGGACGACCAAAAACAAACGTTTCTAATGAAAATCTGAAAATAAAAACGAAAATCTGGGAATAAAAACGAATAACGAAATAAATGTAACACAAAAACACACATAAAAACTAGAAATAGAACGAAAGAGAAACAATAAAAATCTAGTAAATATATAACTTGAATACATGCAACATATACCCATATAGATTACAAGGCATGGAAAGAGAAAGTACTAAGAAGCATAGGAATGTAATACGTTGAACCAACGTGGTCGCAAGGTACCATACAAAGAAATCAACCGATTCTCCAGAGCAAATCGACTGCGATCATCCGAGGAACACGATCGGATGGCTGTGACCTGGACATCGTGAGTTCCTAAATGGCCAGTATCATTGAAATGAGTGGCTACAGGGGTCACAGAACATTGGCGTATGTCGCGCAAGTGTTGGGCGAATAGGTCACTGAGCCACTTGCCTGTCTCGCCGATATAAGCCTTGTTACACCGCTTACAGATAAAAGCATAGATAAGATTACGGAACTCGCATGGAAACCATCGTCAATAAGAAACGTGGCTAAAGGAAAAGATACAGTACGCGTCTGTATCACATAAGCACATGTGTTGCAGCGCCGACGCCCACACTGAACAGTGCCAAAATGAGTCTGGATATTGGACTTAAGGCGACTGTGTACCAACATATCCTTAAGACTTCTGTCCCGTCTGTAAGACACCAAATGATAGTTGGGGAAGACAGAACGGGTCTCATGATCTGACTTAAGGATAGACAGATGACGGAATAAAACATTTTTCACCAGTGAACTATGGGGTGGAAAGTTAAGATAAGTTTTACTCTCTCAGAGTTAGTGGTCCTATGCTGGCTGGTGAGGGCCTGCTGGCGAGTGATTTTCTGAACTCGATGCATAGCCCAGACAAGCACCCTCTCCGGGTATAGGGGCCTGCGAAAGAAATCAAGCATCTCGCGAGCTCTCTCAAGAAAATCATCGTCCTCGCTACAAAGGCGACGAAGGCACAAGAGCTGCGAGAATGGCAAAGAGTCACGACAAGCCCAGGGATGAGAAGAAGTATAAAGGAGAAAACTATGTGCATCAGTAGGCTTGTAATATACTGATGTAGTGATAGTGGATAGGCGTATGGAGATAGTAATGTCAAGAAAGTTGACTCAAGTAGTGGAGATGTGAGAAGTAAAACGAATAGAAGGGTTGAAAACATTAATGAAATTAATGAAGCGTGATAAATCGGCTTCGGGCATATCAGTAATGCCAATACAGTCATCAATGTATCTGTGATAGACAGACGGAAAGGGGCCATCATATGTAGTCCATACTAGGTGTTCAAGATAACCCATGAATAGACAAGCGTAACTAGGTCCCATTTTAGTACCCATGACAACCCCACTATTCTGCTCAAAGAATTGGTCATTAAACTGAAAGGAGTTAAGAGTGAGAACTAGTTCTGCAAGACGAAGGAGAGCAGAAGTTGACACAAGTGGATTAGTTCTCCTATCGAGAAAGAACTGGAGAGCTTTAAGGCCGTCAGGATGAGGTATAGAAGTGTACAATGAGCACACATCAAGGAGGAAGAGACGGTAGGTTCTCTCGGGTAGCAACTCAACGGAAGAAAAGACAGACAAAACGTGGTTCGTATCTTTCAAAAATGACGGGAGTGTGGTGACTATGGGATTAAAGATACTGTCAAGGAATTTGGAGATGTGTTACGTAGGGCAAGAGCAAGCAGAAACGATAGGCCTACCGGGATTGTGGATTTTATTAATTTTGGGGAGCATATAAAGGCGGGTTTACCCAAACAGCTATCGATCACACAGAGTGATGATGCACTAGTAGGAAGGTCGTTCATAGTAATTAAGTTCTTAATGACTTCACAAACCTTATTATTATTAGACAGAGTGACATCAGTAGGGCTGGTTTTATAAAACTGAGTGTCACGCAGTTTATTCTGACCTTCCTGAAGGTAAAGATCTTTGCTCCAGACGACTATAGCTCCGCCTTTGTCGGCGGGTTTAATAACAATGTCATCACGTCGACGGAGGTGTGATAGAGCACGAAACTCCGACGGTGACATGTTAGAATGACATAGGCGTTTGGGGTGGAGCAGTCCAATATCATGAATAGTATTCTTGATGTAGAGATCAAGAGCGTTAGAGGCACCAGATCACAACCATCCGATCGTGTTCCTCGGATGATCGCAGTCGATTTGCTCTGGATAATCTATGGTTGAGTGGTTAAGCCCTTTGCCTTGCGAGTCGAAGGTCGTGGGTTCGAATCCGGATCGCGCCGTTCTGTTTACGAGTGCAGTTTTTTCCAGAGACCCCTAAGATTGTTGCTGGAGCTACGGAGTTCGTGCTTTGTGCAATACTCTCGGCAGGTGGCGTGCCATTTCTGCTGAGAGGGACCGAGCCAGATGGGGTAAAACCCGGTGCAATGAAGTCAATCCTTCAGCTTTAAAACCCTTTAAACCCTCTGGAGAATCGGTTGATTTCTTTGTATGGTACCTTGCGACCACGTGAGCTCAACGTATTACATCCCTATGCTTCTTAGTACTTTCTCTTCCATGCCTTGTAATCTATATGGGTATATGTTGCATGTATTCAAGTTATATATTTACTAGATTTTTCATTGTTTCTTTTCCTTTCTATTTCTAGTTTTTATGTGTGTTTTTGTGTTACATTTATTTCGTTATTCGTTTTTATTTCCAGATTTTCGTTTTTATTTTCAGATTTTCATTAGAAACGTTTGTTTTTGGTCGTCCATTTATTTTTTAAATTTGTCACTCCTGTTGTTCGTTTGCTTGATAAAGGCCTTGTTGGTCGAAACGTTGCTGTAATTTGTCATTGTTTTTGTAATTTGTAAAACTACAGTACTTTGTGATTACGTGTTTTGCCAATCAAATAGTTTTACTACAGTCTCATCTGTTTTGTGAATACACGGGCAATATGCATGCTCTTTGTATTCTGATATTTGTATTTTCTTATCAGTTCCATTCTATATTCTCTTTAGTTGTTTAACTTTTTGCGTGACCATGTTTGTTCATCTTTTAATTTCCTTCATAGCATTTCTATCGCTTCTTAGCAGTGGATCGATATATTCAAAACTGTTCACATTTTCTATTTTCTCTTCGCTAAATAAAAATATCCTGTCATTCTTATGTTATCAGTTGTCATTATTTTTGTTTTCCTCATGTTGAGATATTGATTTTGTTTATTGCCCACACCGATATATAAATCTTGAGATTTTGAAATGCAAACATGTCAACATAAACACAAAAAGAGCAATGTTCAAAACATTATTTCTCCCCACTTTATGCTACCAGAGCCAAACCTGGACACTGACAACAAACGATAGAAGAAAACTTGTCACGACAGAGATGAAGTTTCCTACGCAGAATGTTGGGTGTAACAAGAAGAGACCGGTTGAGAAATGAAGACATCAGGAAAAAGTGAGTACAACATCAGTACTGAACTTTATCAAGAAACAACAAATTAAATGGTTTGGTCACATAAGCAGATTACCAACAGACAGTGTACCTCAAAACTCAAAAGCAATGTTGTTCCGATACAATGGATACAAAGCAAAAGGCCGGCCACGAAAAGGTGGACCTCAGAGATAACAGAGGCGACGAAAGACACTATTTATGAAGCGCACACAAAATCCCGTTCTAGAAATCCTATCCTGACTGTGAGGCAAAAAGAGGATTGGAGAAAAAAGTAAAGCAAAACATAAATCGATAAATCTGGTCCTGAAAAGGTTATGCAGAACATGTGGAGGACACACACACACGTACACAGAGAGAGAGAGAGAGAGAGAGAACGAGAGAGAGATAAAGAGAGTTTAGAAAGCAGAAAAACCAACTTACTTTTGTTGACGTTTACACTCAGTGTTAAAGTTATCCATGCGTGAAACGTTTATTGACACATGTTGTCTGTGATTTAGTCAATGTTAACGTGTGACAGAACGACTTCTGGGACGAGGCTGACTTTCTCTGTGACATGTTTTTCTCCATCTTCAGTCAAGATGACTTGAGCTGATCGCGTTTTCTTTGTACAACACGTTCTTGTGACTGCAACGTGGGTATCTTCAGTCAATTTATTGCAGGGAAGTCAACTGTTTTCTTTGATGGACAACAGGTTATTGAGATTGCAACGTGGATATCTGCATTCAATTGATTGCAACGTGGATATCTGCATGCAATTGATTGCAACGTGGATATCTTCATTCAATTGATTGCAACGTCGATATCTTCAGTCAATTGATTGCAAGAAAGTCAACTGCATGTTTGAATTTAACTTAATAAAAAGCACACCTTTATATACAACCATCTGTAAATCCATCTGTTCACCCTTGCTAGCTCTATTGAATCTCAGATTACATGTAAAAGCCATGTGTTCGTTTCTGGTCTTTTACATTCTCAGTACATGTCTCAATCATTTAAATCTTTTCTGTCAACAATGCGTTGAACTTTCACTTAACGAATCGCACACGCATGAGTTATTGGTTTATTTTCGGTACCCGACGTTTCACAAGTTAAGATAGAAATTGGCCTTCCTACCTACTATATACTAGGGTATAGAAATGTGAAGTGACTTGTACATCATATCATATGTTCTGCAAAAGTATCAGATATTATCAAGGCGCGTGCACACGCACACACATAAACAAACACACACACAAAAACACAGACATATACATAAACACATCAATATATATAGGAAAGCTACTTGTGTTATTAAAAGCTCAGAGAGCATACATTTTTCTTCTTGCAATATATAGATGTGAATCACGCACAATTACATTACAATTACGTGTTTAGCTACAATTACATTACAATGCGGAATTCAATTTATGTCTCATTTTTCTATTGCATGTGTATAAACAAATTCAGCTGCAGTTTTCGTAATTATTAAACAATCTCTGTGAGTAATATACCATTTTGTAGGTAAATGAGTTTTCATTAGGAAAGATTTAAAACAGATACACAGTGGCGCTCCCAGCGGTTTTGAATAGCTAATTAGTTAACAATAAAGAAAATCGCATTTGTTACAATCAAAAGTTGCTGGAAATGCATTAGAACATCGTGGACAAGGAAGGTATTAGAACTTCGTGGACAAGGAAGGTATTAGAACATTGTGGACAAGGAAGGTATTAGAACATCGTGAACAAGGAAGGTATTAGAACATCGTGAACAAGGAAGGTATTAGAACATCGTGGACAAGGAAGGTATTAGAACATCGTGAACAAGGAAGGTATTAGAACATCGTGAACAAGGAAGGTATTAGAACATCGTGGACAAGGAAGGTATTAGAACATCGTGGACAAGGAAGGTATTAGAACATCGTGAACACGGAAGGCAACAAATACAAACACTCAAATCAAATGTGAATATGAAGAAACATTCGCTTATAAACAATATTATATTTTGTAACTGCAAATACGTTAGTTACATTACAAATCATTGTGATTTAGAGAAAGAGGAATCTCTGGCCGAATGGACGGAGTGCGGCTTCCGTGCTGGAGAACACGCTAAGGCCTTTGATCGTGTTCAATCCAGGTTAGGAATGGCATTTTTTCTGTCGGGCGCATTCAAGAATAATCTTAACATGAACAGTTTCACGGCGACTGTGCTAATCATGCGGCTTTTAATTTCACCAGGCACATATCCAGATGTTGTGTAAACTTTTAATTTCACCAGGCACATATCCAGATGTTGTGTAAACTTTTAATTTCACAAGGCTCATATCCAGATGCTGTGTACCCTTTTAATTTCACTAGGCTCATATCCAGATGTTGTGTACACTTTTAATTTCACTAGGCACATATCCAGATGTTGTGCACACCTTTTAATTTCACCAGGCACATATCCAGATGATGTGTACACTTTTAATTTCACCAGGCTCATATCCAGATGTTGTGCACACTTTTAATTTCACTAGGCACATATCCAGATGTTGTGTACACTTTTAATTTCACCAGGCTCATATCCAGATGTTGTGCACACTTTTAATTTCACTAGGCACATATCCAGATGTTGTGTACACTTTTAATTTCACCAGGCACATATCCAGATGTTGTGTACACTTTTAATTTCACCAGGCTCATATCCAGATGTTGTGTACACTTTTAATTTCACTAGGCTCATATCCAGATGTTGTTTACACTTTTAATTTCACCAGGCTCATATCTAGATGTTGTGCACACTTTTAAATTTCACTAGGCTCATATCCAGATGTTGTGTACACTTTTAATTTCACCAGGCTCATATCCAGATGTTGTGTACACTTTTAATTTCACCAGGCACATATCCAGATGTTGTGTACACTTTTAATTTCACCAGGTTCATATCCAGATGTTGTGTACACTTTTAATTTCACTAGGCTCATATCCAGATGTTGTGTACACTTTTAATTTCACTAGGCTCATATCCAGATGTTGTGTACACTTTTAATTTCACCAGGCTCATATCCAGATGCTGTGCACACTTTATTTCCTGATGCCTTCATTTCTCAACCGATCTCTTCTTGATACTCCCAGCATTCTGCGTCTACACTTCATATCTGCCATGGCTAGTTTTAGACTATCATGAGATTTCAGCGTCCACGTTTGGCACTGATAGCATAATTACATCATTACTGTTGATTAGAAAAACATCAACAATTAAAACAATAAATACAACTTTAACTAACCGTTATAATAAATTAGAATCTGCAGCTCTTGAAAAACAAGTCAAAGAATCCAACAGAAACGTCAGTCTGGTATCAGTATAATATCAGCTGTATCAAGAATATGTCATACAAAAAGTAGAACGACTTGTCACTAGACAGAACTGGTGAAATATTTCAAATGAAACTTATATACAAGAATTTCATAGATATAGGTCTAGCTCGAATATACAGGGTGGGCCAAAAAAAATGAGAACATCGCATAAAAAGTAATATAATTACATCAACATTTTTTTAACTGTATCCATAATAGCTTAAATTGTTTACTCATTTACTTACCTATTTAGCAATATGATGTTTTTATTTCGACAATTTCGGGCACAATCTTTGATTTTTAATATGCTAATTGTTGACATCTGCAGGTTTAAATTTGTTACCAAGAATGACAACAATTACTGCGGAAGACCGTATTCTGATTAAATAAGTGGCGTAGATGCTTAGAAAAATTGAACAGGATTTCTCATTATCTAAATACTTGGCAAACAAAATTACATGAAACAATATAATGAAATAAAATAACATTTCTAAGTAACGCGTATGTTACGAGACGTTCTCATTTTTTTTGTGCCCACCCTGTATATCTCTATATCTATATGAAGTATTTTGTTTGTATGAAGGCTATATTTATACTTGCTTTCACTTGTCTTTGACGGTTCAGTAATCATGTATGTAAGGTTAATGTTACCATTCTATTGAATCTTTAATATTCTCATTCCAGCTGATTTACTTTCTTTATGTAGTATGTCTTTTACTCAACACAGTTCACCTTAAAGACTTTTGATATCTAACCAGTTCTGCCGCGTCCTCCATTGTCATGTTCAAAGATTATTTATGGTCCTGTTGCTACCGTCGTTGTGGTCGTCCCCTATCTCGTATTCCAGGAACCATGTAATCCATTAATGTACGATCTAAACAACTGTCAGGTTTAATGTAACCAAAATATTTCAGTTTCCGAGAAATTATGTTGTTTATTAAATAATATTCAATAATGTTTAGTTCTTGTAAGATATCAATTTAAATAATATTCAATAATGTTTAGTTCTTGTAGGATATCAATTTAAATAATATTCAATAATGTTTAGTTCTTGTAAGATATCAATTTAAATAATATTCAATAATGTTTAGTTCTTGTAGGATGTCAGTGTTATCTATATATTTGTATAGTGTAATATTGTTATGTCGATCTTCGTTTCAAAGTATTCCAATACTTCTCAAGTCGGAGAAAGCACAGCTGTATGGTGGGGGACATTGGTAATAAATAAAGCAGGTCTTCACGGAAAAATCAGTCACATACACCATACCAGGCGCTCAGACTACGCGTGAACTCATAGCTGGTCAACACAAGAAGTAGAAGAAATTATTCCATTTCATTCTTGAATGCTTGTATTATGTTCTATGTTTCACATCTAAATGGTATTGTGTTCAAAGTTTCACATCTATATGGTGACATGAGAAAAATGTATGTCTTCAGAAGTCTTATTATTGTTTATTTGCTTGATTTATGCTATCAATATTTACCAACAACCACTACCAACAAGGAAGGCAGTGCTAAAGTGTACATTTACCAACAACCACTACCAACAAGGAAGGCAGTGCTAAAGTGTACATTTACCAACAACTGTCTTTTTTAGAGATCAAAACTGTCATACAGAGAAAATCTGCAGAAAACTGGAAAAGAAACACTGGATATTATTATGGAAAAGACTTCCTTATAGACCTAAGTAGAACAGACCAGGTCATTACATTTTACCTACGTACATGACACCGATTAGCCACGCGAGTAAATCTTATTGAAAATTAATATGTGAAGACTGTATAGGAAAATATAAGAAAAAATCAACATAACACAAGCTGGACAGAACAGAGGTACAGGTGACCATATATTTAACAGAACAATCATAGAAAAATCTCGAGAGTATAATGTAGATCTATATTCATGCTTTATTGACTACTCAAAGGTATTTGATTGTGTAGAGCATCAGGAATTGTGGAAGATTATGGGAGAAATGGGATTTCCATTACATTTAATACAGATCATAAGAGAACGTTATAGTGATCAAATGGCAGCTGTAAGAACATGTGATGATACATCAGATTGGTTTGACATATGGTAGGGAGTCAGACAAGGCTGCATTCTGTCGCCTCGTCTGTTTAACATATATGCAGAAAACATCATGAGGAATGTTACAGAAGATAGCAGAAAAGAACAATACGATCCTTTTATAATCGGAGGCAGAGAAATACCTAAACTACGATAAGCTGACGATACAGTGTTACTGTCAACATCACAAAAACGGATTGAGAAATTATTAGAAGAAGTGAAAGATAAAAGCGAAAAGAAAATCTATATCTCAATGTAGCAAAAACAAAATAATGACAACAGATAAAACGAGCATGGCAAAAGATATTTTTATCAACGGAGAGAAAGTAGAAAATGTGAACAGTTTTGAATATCTTGGTTCATTGTTAACAACAGATGGAAATGGGATGAAGGAAATTAAAAGAAGAACAAGCATGGCTTTACAAAAATTAAACAACTAAAAACAGTATGGAACGGAACTGATAAGAAAACAAAGATCAGAATACTAAGAGCATGCATATTCCCAGTGGCAACGTATGGGTGTGAAGCTTGGACATTTAATAAAGCAGTGGAAAACTATATATGAGCTTTTGAATATAAGTGTTACAGAAGAGTCCTTCGTATATCTTGGACAGAGAAGAGAACAAATAGATCTATCCAGAAAGAACTCAAAATCAAAGAAAACTAGCTGATGCTACAAATACGAAAAAGAAAATTGAGATATTTTGGACATATAACAAGACATGAAGGGCTGGAGAAGACTATCATGGAAGGAGACCTACCGGCAAAGAGAAGAAGAGGAAGACCACGGAGAAGATGGATTCAGGATGTAACTGATAGTTTGAACATGATGGCTGCAGAGGACATCTGGCCTATGAGAGAGAGAACTTCCGAATGACTGTTGGGATGGCAAAGTTCTGCTCAGGGACAAGCTATTTGATGATGACATGACACTGCAGACTCAACAAACACATAGATTAGGAATAAGTCAAGCTGCTCTCTGCCAGTGCCAGCAGGTGGAATAGACACCGGCGCATATCCTGCAAGACTGTCCTTTCCTGTGTGAGCTGAGAAGCAACATGTGACCACATCCTGTCGACCTGAAAACTAAGCTTTGGGGAAACCTGACAGACCTGAAGCTGACTGCTCAGTTTGTGGTTCCCAGTAAACTAAGCGCATGACCAGAGAATGCTGAAGAAGGAAACCTGACAGACCTGAAGCTGACTGCCCAGTTTGTCGCCAATAGTAAACTAAACGCATGACCAGAGATCGTTGAAGAAGAAGAAGATAATAGCCGCACTCTGAATTGCCATGCCCAGTCTCGGCAAGAGACAGAGAACTTTTCAGGCGGACTGTGATGAATGCGACGTTCCGCAAGGGACATGCTACTGAAGTAATTCTCTATTGTTGTTAATAACGAATACATGATAATTAAAATTATCAACGTCTTCAACGATTCTGTTATTGTTGGTAATTTTTGTATTGATATTTTCTTTTGTCAGTGAACATAACCTTATCTTTCTGATTTATTCTTTGACAGAAAATGATAGAGAAATGACGTTGAAGTAGATCTACGCCCATGTAGCGCCGGGGCCCAAAAGGGAAGTAAAGAATAGTAGAATTGCGACCTATATGGCATGTCGTAAGAGACGACTGATGTAGGAGCTAAGGAAGCTACCCTAGTAAAAAAAAATAATAATAATTCCTCTCGTACCGTTATTCGTTACATAGGGCCTGCAAGCAATTTCTCCATACCGCTCTATCATGGGCAACTTATTCAATCTCCTATATGGAGCTGAGACCGAAATTGTTTTCCTCTCTCAGCAAAGTTCGTTTCAGAGTCTCCTTAGATCTCTCTTTCTTGAACCCTTTGCTTCCCACTTCAATGCCTGCTTTGATATTCGTTGATCTTGCATGTGTCTGTAGCTCTTTAAATTTCTTACTATGAGATAGCTGATCTTACGCAAAAGTTCTCCTCTTCTTTCATCCGGGTTTGGAACCGGCATTGGCAAAAAAGATGGCTAGACTATCTTCTTCTTCTTCTTCTTCTTTGCGTTCGTTCTTTACGACCAATTTTAATCACTCTTTGTGATATGTTTGATCTTTGCCAACAAGGAAGTGAAAAGAGCAGCTAGAAGAGATAAAAGAGCATATGTCAATCGACTGGCCGAAGAAGGGAAAAGGCAGCTAAGACTGGAAACAGTAAAATGCTATACAACACACTAAAACAACTTACTGGAACATTTGTTTCAAAGGGTGGCCCAATCAAGAGTAAAGATGGTAAAGTTCTAACATCAGATACCGAGTAGAAGAAAAGATGGGCAGAACATTTTGAATAAATATTAAATAGACCTGATCCACCAGTACGACTCAAGTTTGACGAAGAGGCAAGAAACAGCTCCTACCAATTAACGAAGAAATGATAAGTGTAGCTGAGGTCAAGGAGGCAATCAATTCCTTGATAAACAATAAGGCAGCGGGTGATGACAACATTACTGCAGAAATGCTCAAAGCGGCTGATGATACAACTATTAGCCAGGTGCAAGAACTATTTAATAAAGTATGGGAAGAAGAAACTGTCCCAGATCAATGGAAGAAGGGAATAATTGTTAAGATCCCCAAAAAAGGTGATCTCAAAGATTGCAACAACTGGAGAGGGATCACCCTATTATCAGTAATGACCAAGACTTTCTGTAAAATCATTCTTAATAGAATCAAAGGCGCAGTGGACACAACCCTGAGAGAACAAGCTGGTTTTAGACCTGGGAGAAGCTGCTTAGACCAAATAATTACCCTGCGACTAATTTTGGAGGAACATATTGAGGAGCAACAACCACTCATACTAAATTTCATCGATTTTAAAAAGCCTTTGATAGTCTACACAGAATCTCTCTGTAGAATATTCTGAGATGCTATGGAATACCAGACAAAATAATAAACATTATAAAGAGCCTCTATGATGGTTCACAGTGTGCAGTTCGCACTGATGGTGGACACAGCGACGGGTTTATGGTTGAAACCGGAGTAAAGCAAGGCTGTATTCTATCTCCGCTATTGTTTGGAGTGGCCATTGACTGGGTGATGCGAAAATGTTGCAGGGGCGAAACTGGCATTGATTGGGTAGAAAATAGTCAACTAGAAGATTTGGATTTTGCAGATGATATTGCCTTGTTAAGTAGAAACAACCAAGATATGCAAAGTAAAACAGACAACTTGTCATCTATATCATCAAAAGTTGGACTGCAGATAAGCTATGAAAAAACAAATATAATGAAGACACCTATGTAATGCAGATATCACACTGCAATCTAAAATGATAAAAATAACAGAGCAGTTCACCTATTTGGGTAGCAATTTTTATTGCACAGGAAATGTTAAAAAGAAATTATGATACGAATTGGCAAAGCAACATCAGCTTTTAAAAGTCTAAATAAAATATGGAACTGCAAGTTATATAGTATTAAAATTAAATTACGAATTTTCAATTCAAATGTTGTATAAATCCTAACATATGCTAGCATGAGTTGGAAAATGACTAAAGATATAGAAAACAAGTTGAATGCATTTGAAAATAGATGTCTGCGAAAAATAATGAATATAAAATGGAACGAATTCAGGAGAAGTGATGAAATCAGAGACATGTCTGGTCAACCACTAGTGACAACTGTTATAAGAAAGAGAAGATGGAGATATGTTGGACACACCTTGAGGAGAAATGATCAAAGAATATCAAAGCAGGCATTGAAGTGGGATGCAAAGGGTTCAAGAAAGAGATGTCGACCTAAGGAGACCCTGAAGCGAACTTTGTTGAGAGAGGCAGGAAATATCGGTCTTAGTTCCATGGAGGAGATTGAGCGAGTTGCCCAGGATAGAGCGGTATGGAGAAATTACTTGCAGGCCCTATGTAACGTATAACGGTTCGAAAGGAATTTTTATTATTATTATTATTTTGTGATATGTTTGATCTTTGCCAAGAACGTGTATACGTTGCACATTGGTTGGTAGGCCCCTAAACATATAGACTTCCACATGTTTAGGACACGTGCATCCGATTTCAGCCAAACCTCCTTAGTCGCCTCTTACGACATGCATGGCAGGTAACAGTGGTTCTATTCTTTACATCCCAAATTTGGGCCCCGGTAACCACTCGGGCGGGATAGACAATATCAAGACCACACTACATAAACACGGATACAACACAAGAGCGACTCATCTAGCCCTAGGGCGCAAATTAAAGCTCCCATCCCTACGCTTAACGGCAAGAGTGGACAGCCAACTACATCTTCCACCTGGGATTAGATAATAGACAATTGGCAGAGTTAGTAAATAACATGCATCTCAGAAATTGGATGTGCAGGCACGGCCTTCTCTATAATAATATAGAGAAGGCCGTGGTGCAGGCCTACTTGTAGGTGCATAACTGGCACCATGTATAATTGCTCTTATGCTCAGATCACATACAAATCACAGAGTGGTTAACAGGTGGTCGATATGAAGCGTTGGAAGAAGAAGACCTAGACATATAATTAGAACTATGAACATGGAGATGTGTGATATGCATTAGTCAACAACTGAAAGGAGATGTGTGACATGCATTAGTCAACAACTGAAAGGAGATGTGTGACATGCATTAGTCAACAACTGAAAGGAGAAAGCTAAAAACAGCGATGAATGGAGATATGTGCCATGCATTAATCAACAACTGAAAGGAGAAAGCTAAAAACAGCGATGAATGGAGATGTGTGTCATGCAATTAATCTCAAAGGCTCGGAAAACTCAATAATAATAATAATAATAATTATATATATTATAATAACGAGAATCATCATATGCAACAAGTCCTTGTCAGATGAGATTAGAATGTGAGTTATACAGTGCTACATAAAACTAATACTGACATACGGATGCGAGTCAAGGACAATAAACAAACAAATTGTAAAAACTCTGGAGGCCACATATATGTCGTTTTACAGAAGAATGATGAGAATGCCATGGACTGCTAAAATGGCGAATGTTGAGGTGTTGAATGAGATCAAGACACAGAAAAAACTTTTTATCAATATAAGAAAGAGACAGTCATAATTGTTCCGGCATGTGATGAGGAGGGGAGGTTTAGAACACAGTGTAGCAACTGGTAAAATCAAGGGTAGACGAGACAGAGGAAGAAAGAGAGATACAATTTTGGATAGCCTGACTTCGTGGCACAGTAGAGCGTCAACATCTGAGTTGATAGCAAACACCAAAGATAGAGATTTGTGGAGACCCATGATCGCATAGGCAAGCCAGCACGCCACCTGATGATATCTATATACACACTCGTTCATGCATGATTATTTGTTCAGAAACTCTGTGAAAGAATAGTAAACAATAATTAGTAAACGTAGCAAGTTTCTATATGAACCGTTACATTTACTGAGAGGGACACTGAACTAAGCTTATTAATGCTTTGATACTTCAGCTTGAAATCACTGAACCGTGAAACAGTGACATTTAAACAAAAGGTAGTTACTTTCTGTCACCAGTTCAATGAACTTGAAACTACTTATAAACGATGTGCTTTTATGGTTATATGTGTATAACTTGTGTGTATGTATGGGCTGTAGTTTCCTCTCATATATGAAATTCATGACATATAATTTACAGGACGTAACCACCAACCACAGTATACGAGTCGTTTATTTTCTAGGCCCTACTTATACGTTCGGTAGTTTGCCATTGCGTTCTGAACGGTGGTCTTTTTTCCCCTTTCGTAAAAATCTCACGGAAACAGGTACGTTTGGGTTTGTTTTCGAGCGCACCACCGCTTAAGCTACATACGCTTACGTCTTATATATGCAAGTACAAAAAGATAATCTGTCTTTGTGCAAACACTGTTATATCGAATCGACGCTGTATTTAAAAGACAAGACTCTATGAAGCTCTTTTTTTTGGAGAGCTAGCTGTTTGTGTTCGTAAAAACTCTGATCTATAGGGCTAGGTAATGGTTGCCGTAAGAACTAAGTCTGGTTCGAATCCTATGTCTGGTAATTAGTTCATATGTACGGTTTCAACTTTCTTGTAACGGGTCACCTCATAATTGCTCCATTCCTGTGCTATCGAAAATCACACAAAATGCTAACAACTGTCTCCTGTGTGAACTAATTCCAGAATGAAACAGCCGTAGCGCCACAAAAATCAACCTGCACCGCATAAATTCATATGGCCGCCGCTAAAGCGTCAACACAAAACTGTTCATCACTTGAATTGCAATTCATGTCGAATGGAACATCAATGACAACAAAATCCTGCTTTTTTGCACACGCAATATCACTGCATACGGCAGTCAATGAATGACGCAATATCACTGCATACGGCAGATTGAGTCGGTTCGTCATAACCGCTGTCCGCCATTTTCTGAATACTCACAACAACGCACGGTTGACACAGCAAAAACCATTTCATGTAACATTCATAGCTCACAGCGTTTGCCCAAGCACTAACTCAGTAGCTCGGCAAACGAAACCGGAAAATACTTGACCAAACCTGGTGAAAATGCGCTAGCAAAGTCGTGTTCAGAATCAAACAGTCCTGAGTCTGAATGACCCTCCCGCATTTCGTCATTGCTGGTCAAATTTGTCCTGCTAATTAATGTTTGTTGGAAGCCACTGATACTTGCTCACTGTCTATTTATTGACCATGTTCATAGGCTCCGGCGCTACCCCTGTGGTTCTTAAAACAAACTCCATATTCTCTTAGTTCAATGAACAGCTCTCCATGAACAAATGGTAACATTAGAACACGCATAGTAGAAGACATATAGAATTAACATATAGAATTAACATATAGAATTAACATATAGAATTAACATATAGAATTAACATATAGAATTAACATATAGAATTAACATATAGAATAAGTAGACAAAAACTATACTTAAAATTATAATTCTTCTTCTTCTTCTTCGAAGGTTCCATAGCGAGCACTTGTTAACCACTCTGTGGAATTTGTCTGTGATCTGAGCATAAGAACAATTGTACGTTGTGCCAGTTATGCGCCTACAAGTCGGCCAGCATATCCGATTTCTGCAATGCATATTATTTACTAGGGTAGCTTCCTAGGCCCCTACCTCAGTCGCCTCTTACGACATGCCTTGTAGGTGGCTGTTTTTTTGCTCCCCTTGCAAGCCTCGGCAAGACATGGGCGAAACTTTAAGAATAAAAAAACTACAGTCAAAACACATCTAGACTTTTCCACTTTCTTGTTAAATATCAATGCATACGTTGTAACTGACAATATGCATCATTATCAAGGTGCATATCCTTAATAGGACGTTGCTCTCTTTGCAGCACATCTGAAATTCACTCTGTCTCTAGCTAGTTCACCCACTTCGTCGATGGTCATATTCATGGTTTCTTTAATATCTTGTAACCATTTTCTTCTTGGTCTGCCTCTGCGTCCTGGGACCCTGACCTCTAAAATTATTCTCTTTAGGCCACCGTGATGCTTGATGTGACCAAATTATCCCATTTTCTGTATAGTATGATGTTTATTAACCAATTGTCTTTAACATTCAGTAATTAAAGCAATATGCATGCCCTAACTAAATATTCTGATCTTGGATTTTCTATCAGTTCTTTCCTATACTATTTATAGTTGCTCAAATTTTGGTAAAGTCTTGTTTGTTCTTTGAATTTCCTTCATCCTATTTCCATTTCTTATAAACAGTGAACTGAGATATTCAAAACTGTTCACATTTTCTATTTTCTCTTCATTGATTAAAAAACATGTCTTAAAGCAGTAAATAAAACAAGAAGAGTCCATATAAGAAATGAGAAAATTAGAAGAACAGTCGGAACAACACCTGCTATTAGATTCATTGAAATACAGACAGAGACTCAAATGGTTGGCCACTTGGTCAGAATGAACCCGAATACACCATTTGCAAGGAAGTACAACCTGAAAATGGAATCATCAAGACGAAGAGGCAGACCAAGAAAACGATGGATTGATTGAGTTACAGACATCTTAAAACTCCACAATACCACAGTATATGAAGCGATCGAGCGTACACTATCTCAGAAACCGATCATCAGTTAAACCTGCTACACCTAATGGCACAAAAGCAGAGAAGAACAAAAGAAAGAAAAGAAAGATAAAAATATCATTTGTCATGCCTGTCTTATTCGTTGTCATTATTTTTGTGCTTTTTTTTTACAAAATTGAGATATGGCTTCAATCGATTTAGTTTTTTCTGACCACATTGAGATATGGCTTCAATCGATTTAGTTTTTTCTGACCACATTATTGAACATATAAAGCGACATCACTCTTTTAATCTCAGACTTGCCTAATGTCTATTGTATGTTTTTCTCCAGGTAAATAATGGAATTGGTTGCCCATTCTTATGGTTAAGCGTAGGGGTGGGAGCTTTAATATGCATTCCAGGACCAGATGAGTCGCTCTTGTGTTATATCCGTGTTTATTTAGTGTGTTCTTGATATTGTTTAACCATCTTTTCAGGGCAACCCTTGACTTTAGTACCTGATCTCTTTTATTGTATGCTGTTATTGGTGGTTGGTTGTATTTCATTCTCAATAAATGTCCAAAGCACTGCATTGTTGTGTTTCAATGTTTTCGGGGCATGAAGTTATGCTCACTCTGCTTTTGATGTTCTCGTTTCGTAGTCTATCTTTCTTGGTGACCACTAACACCGTCCTTGAGCATTTTATTACATAGAGACTTGCCGCTTGTGGAAAATTCATCTGTCTTCTTAGTTTGTCGGTATCAAAGACTTCGACCGGTACTGTCTCAGAAACATCTGAGTTGGTTTCTCCCCAACACGTGTTATGCTCCTGCTAGCCAGAGATTTGAAGAAATTATTTGAAATGTTTAACATCAGTTTTAATATAAAATTTTATTTTAATTTAAATAAGGAAATTTGTTGGCGTCTAATTGTGTTTTTTTCTTAAATGAGTTTTGTCATTTGCCGGAGATGCCGGAGTGCATACTAGTGTTCAGTACACTTCGGGGACCTATAAAAATTGTTTTCTGGGTCTGTTAATCTGCATTTCATCACATTTTGGACTCGCCGGTCATCACCCTCCCTGATTTTTCAGGGGATGTTAATTGCGTGAACAATCGTACCCTGCCCGTCTGTCTCAGGGAGAGCAGTATCGTAAGGCGCTGCCCGTCTGTCACAGGGAGAGCAGTATCGTAAGGTGCTAGAACATAACTTTGGGATTTACGCTCGGCCAACTTTACCCAGTATCTTAATCCTCGCTTGGCCTCATATACGGAGTTTTATCGCAATCTTCCCTTGTGCCACTGCCACCTGGTGTACCTCATTTATCGTGCATCAGGAGTGTCCAGGCACGATGCCTAAATTGCGCTCATGGCTGCGTGTTTCGCTCCGATCAGGATGCACCTCTCATCTCTTCGCATGCAGCCTTTCCCATCTTCCGGAAAGCTGATCCAACCAACATATTGCGACATATGCCGTTTATTGTACCATGCCTCGGGACTGCTCCGACACTCAGCTCGACTCGTGCACATTGCTCCGACACTCAGCTCGACTCGTGCACATTGTTCCAACACTCAGCTCGACTCGTGTACATTGTTCCAACACTCAGCTCGACTCGTGTACATTGTTCCAACACTCAGCTCGACTTGAACACATTGCTCCGACACTCAGCTCGACTCGTGTACATTGCTCCGACACTCAGCTCGACTCGTGTACATTGCTCCTACACTCAGCTCGACTCGTGCACATTGTTCCGACACTCAGCTCGAATCGTGCACATTGCTCCGACACTCAGCTCGACTCGTGCACATTGCTCCGACACTCAGCTCGACTTGTGCACATTGCTCCGACACTCAGCTCGACTTGTGCACATTGTTCCAACATTCAGCTCGACTTGTGCACATTGCTCCGACACTCAGCTCGACTTGTGCACATTGTTCCGACACTCAGCTCGACTTGTGCACATTGTTCCGACACTCAGCTCGACTCGTGCACATTGCTCCGACACTCAGCTCGACTCGTGCATATGTCATAGTTCCCCAGATGGCAGCGGAGGAATGGACAGTTAGCCAGATAGTTAGTGTAGTATAATTAGATTATTTAATAGTTGAGACTATGTGTTGTACTCTCTATGTAGAAGTGCAACACATAACTACAAGACACGACGTTTTTGTGTAGAAAAATAGTGACGTGTTAGTAACGAGTTAGTAAACAAGGAGAGATGACATAAACATTGGGCACGACCAGACGTGTTCATGCATGGTCCGCAAGTAATAATAATAAATGTAAATGAAACGATTCCACCTTGTTCGTTGATATATTTGTGTGTGGGCCCCCTTAAGAAATTCTACTACACATATTGCTCCGACACTCAGCTCAACTCGTGCACATTGCTCCGACACTCAGCTCGACTCGTGGACATTGTTCTGACACTCAGCTCGACTCGTGCACATTGCTCCGACACTCAGCTCGACTCGTGCACATTGCTCCAACACTCAGCTCGACTCGTGGACATTGTTCCGACACTTAGCTCGACTCGTGTACATTGCTCCTACACTCAGCTCGACTCGTGCACATTGTTCCGACACTCAGCTCGAATCGTGCACATTGCTCCGACACTCAGCTCGACTCGTGCACATTGCTCCGACACTCAGCTCGACTTGTGCACATTGCTCCGACACTCAGCTCGACTTGTGCACATTGTTCCGACACTCAGCTCGACTTGTGCACATTGCTCCGACACTCAGCTCGACTTGTGCACATTGTTCCGACACTCAGCTCGACTTGTGCACATTGTTCCGACACTCAGCTCGACTCGTGCACATTGCTCCGACACTCAGCTCGACTCGTGCATATTGCTCCGACACTCAGCTCGACTCGTGCACATTGCTCCGACACTCAGCTCGACTCGTGGACATTGTTCCGACACTCAGCTCGACTCGTGCACATTGCTCCGACACTCAGCTCGACTCGTGCACATTGCTCCAACACTCAGCTCGACTCGTGGACATTGTTCCGACACTCAGCTCGACTCGTGCACATTGTTCCGACACTCAGCTCGACTCGTGCACATTGCTCCGACACTCAGCTCGACTCGTGCACATTGCTCCGACACTCAGCTCGACTCGTGTACATTGCTCCAACACTCAGCTCGACTCGTGGACATTGTTCCGACACTCAGCTCGACTCGTGCACATTGTTCCGACACTCAGCTCGACTCGTGCACATTGCTCCGACACTCAGCTCGACTCGTGCACATTGTTCCGAGACTCAGCTTGACTCGTGCACATTGCTCCGACACTCAGCTCGACTCGTGCACATTGCTCCAACACTCAGCTCGACTTGTGCACATTGTTCCGACACTCAGCTCGACTTGTGCACATTGTTCCGACACTCAGCTCGACTCGTGCACATTGCTCCGACACTCAGCTCGACTCGTGCATATTGCTCCGACACTCAGCTCGACTCGTGAACATTGCTCCGACACTTAGCTCGACTCGTGGACATTGTTCCGACACTCAGCTCGACTCGTGCACATTGCTCCGACACTCAGCTCGACTCGTGCACATTGCTCCAACACTCAGCTCGACTCGTGGACATTGTTCCGACACTCAGCTCGACTCGTGCACATTGTTCCGACACTCAGCTTGACTCGTGCACATTGCTCCGACACTCAGCTCGACTCGTGCACATTGCTCCGACACTCAGCTCGACTCGTGTACATTGCTCCAACACTCAGCTCGACTCGTGGACATTGTTCCGACACTCAGCTCGACTCGTGCACATTGTTCCGACACTCAGCTCGACTCGTGCACATAGCTCCGACACTCAGCTCGACTCGTGCACATTGTTCCGAGACTCAGCTCGACTCGTGCACATTGCTCCGACACTCAGCTCGACTCGTGCACATTGCTCCAACACTCAGCTCGACTCGTGCACATTGTTCCGACACACAGCTCGACTCGTGCACATTGTTCCGACACTCAGCTCGACTAGTGCACATTGCTCCGACACTCAGCTCGACTCGTGCACATTATTTCGACACTCAGCTTGACTCGTGCACATTGTTCCGACACTCAGCTCGACTCATGCACATTGTTCCGACACTCAGCTTGACTCGTGCACATTGCTCCGACACTCAGCTCGACTCGTGCACATTGTTCCGACACACAGCTCGACTCGTGCACATTGTTCCGACACTCAGCTCGACTCATGCACATTGTTCCGACACTCAGCTTGACTCGTGCACATTGCTCCGACACTCAGCTCGACTCGTGCACATTGTTCCGACACTCAGCTCGACTCGTGCACATTGCTCCGACACTCAGCTCGACTCGTGCACATTATTCCGACACTCAGCTTGACTCGTGCACATTGCTCCGACACTCAGCTCGACTCATGCACATTGTTCCGACACTCAGCTCGACTCATGCACATTGTTCCGACACTCAGCTTGACTCGTGCATATTGCTCCGACACTCAGCTCGACTCGTGCACATTGCTCCGACACTCAGCTCGATTCGTGCACATTGTTCCGACACTCAGCTCGACTCTTGCACATTGTTCCGAGTTTTGCTTCTGATGTGTCCTGTTTTCTGTTTGGGTGCACCCATCCCCTTCGCATGCAGCCTTTCCATTCCATCGGGAAGCTGATACGACCAACGTGTTCACACATCTGCCGTTTCATTTAGCGTTCCTCGGGACTGCTTCGACAATCAGCTTAACTCGTGCACATGGCACCGAGTTTCACTTTATGTCTCGGTTTTTGGGATGCAGCTCTCTTCCCTTAAATTCGATCATTTACTCCGGGGGAGTTGGTGTTTTGTTCGCAGACGCTCGTACTCTGCTGTTTCCTACTTCTATTTTTAACTTGGGCATATTTTAGCGGTCTTCGGCCAGGAAATGTGTGCCTTGTTCAGGGATTTCCGGCACCTGCATTGCTTTCCCGTGTTTGCACAACCACCATTGTTTTGTTCGGGGACGCTGGTACTCTGAACAATTGTCTAATATGACAGAAGAGAAAAAACATTCAATAACTATCCCAAATATCATTATCATGATCAAGTAGACAAGTAACTATGAGAAAAGTAAATCGTGGCACATTCCTTACATGACGTCACCATCAACAACTGTAAACAAGCCATCAATTTTCTAGACACCACTTATACTGTTAGTAGTTTGCTTTCTGAACAGTGAGGTCTGTGTTTTACCGTTCATAAATTTCGATAAAGTTGCTTCTAAACTGCCTGCCGCGGTGTTTGAACGAGGTATATTAGGTTATGATCGATCTCTCTACTGCTTAAGCTACAGACTGCCATACACAAGTAACTATACATGTCAACAAAAGAGGAACTAGAAGTTTCAATATCTGCATGGATACACTCGAAGACATCCCATGCTACAGACGGCCATACACAAGTAACTATACATGTCAACAAAGAGGAACTAGAAGTTTCAATATCTGCATGGATACACTCGAAGACATCCCATGCTACAGACGGTCATACTCAAGTAACTATACATGTAAACAAAGAGGAACTAGAAGTTTCAATATCTGCATGGATACACTCGTAGACATCCCATGCTACGGACGGCCATACACAAGTAACTATACATGTCAACAAAGAGGAACTAGAAGTTTCAATATCTGCATGGATACACTCGAAGACATCCCATGCTACAGACAGTCATACACAAGTAACTATACATGTCAACAAAGTTTAACTAGAAGTTTCAATATCTGCATGGATACACTCGAAGACATCCCATGCTACAGACAGTCATACACAAGTAACTATACATGTCAACAAAGTTTAACTAGAATTTTCAATATCTGCATGGATACACTCGAAGACATCCCATGCTACAGACAGCCATACACAAGTAACTATACATGTCAACAAAGAGGAACTAGAAGTTTCCATATCTGCATGGATACACTCGAAGACATCCCATGCTACAGACAGTCATACACAAGTAACTATACATGTCAACAAAAGAGGAACTAAACGTTTCAATATCTGCATGGATACACTCGAAGACATCCCATGCTACAGACAGCCATACACAAGTAACTATACATGTCAACAAAGAGGAACTAGAAGTTTCAATATCTGCATGGATACACTCGAAGACATCCCATGCTACAGACGGTCATACACAAGTAACTATACATGTCAACAAAGAGGAACTAAACGTTTCAATATCTGCATGGATACACTCGAAGACATCCCATGCTACAGACGGTCATACACAAGTAACTATACATGTCAACAAAGCTTAACTAGAAGTTTCAATATCTGCATGGATACACTCGAAGACATCCCATGCTACAGACGGTCATACACAAGTAACTATACATGTAAACAAAGAGAAGCTAGAAGTTTCAATATCTGCATGGATACACTCGTAGACATCCCATGCTACGGACGACCATACACAAGTAACTATACATGTCAACCAAAGAGGAACTAGAAGTTTCAATATCTGCATGGATACACTCGAAGACATCCCATGCTACGGACGACCATACACAAGTAACTATACATGTCAACAAAGAGGAACTAGAAGTTTCAATATCTGCATGGATACACTCGAAGACATCCCATGCTACAGACAGCCATACACAAGTAACTATACATGTCAACAAAGCTTAACTAGAAGTTTCAATATCTGCATGGATACACTCGAAGACATCCCATGCTACAGACGGTCATACACAAGTAACTATACATGTAAACAAAGAGGAACTAGAAGTTTCAATATCTGCATGGATACACTCGAAGACATCCCATACTACAGACGGTCATACACAAGTAACTATACATGTCAACAAAGAGAAGCTAGAAGTTTCAATATCTGCATGGATACACTCGAAGACATCCCATGCTACAGACGGTCATACACAAGTAACTATACATGTCAACAAAGAGGAACTAAAAGTTTCAATATCTGCATGGATACACTCAAAGACATCCCATGCTACAGACTACCATACACAAGTAACTATACATGTCAACAAAGAGGAACTAGAAGTTTCAATATCTGCATGGATACACTCGAAGACATCCCATGCTACAGACGGTCATACTCAAGTAACTATACATGTCAACAAAGAGGAACTAGAAGTTTCAATATCTGCATGGATACACTCGTAGACATCTCATGCTACGGACGACCATACACAAGTAACTATACATGTCAACCAAAGAGGAACTAGAAGTTTCAATATCTGCATGGATACACTCGAAGACATCCCATGCTACAGACAGTCATACACAAGTAACTATACATGTCAACAAAGAGGAACTAGAAGTTTCAATATCTGCATAGATACACTCGAAGACATCCCATGCTACAGACGGTCATACACAAGTAACTATACATGTCAACAAAGAGGAACTAGAAGTTTCCATATCTGCATGGATACACTAGAAGACATCCCATGCTGCAGACGGTCATACACAAGTAACTATACATGTCAACAAAGAGGAACTAGAAGTTTCAATATCTGCATGGATACACTCGAAGACTTCCAATGCGAAGACCGCAGCTTTACATCATGTCTCCTACCCAGGTCTGTAACCTCTCAGAGTGGGTGGGGAGATTGGAAGACTTTCGATGTCCCACGTCAGTCGACGTTCTATGAATTTCTCCAGCGTGCCTGTCGTATTTTTCATTGTAATAATTATGTAGTGTGTTTACTACCCTTAAGTGACAAAACAATGCCACTTCCAGGTGTTATTACTCAAGAAACTCAACACAACTATGCAACTTTTACTTGTTATTACTCAAGAAACACAACACAACAATGTAACTTTTATGTGTTAGTACTCAAGAAACACAACACAACTATGCAACTTTTACTTGTTATTACTCAAGAAACTCAATTCAAATATGCCACTTTTACGCAATAATACTCAATACAACAAAGCCACCTTTACGTAATATTACTCAACACAACGCCACTTTTACGTGTAATTATTCAAGAAACTCAACACAACTTAGCAACTTTTACGTGTTATTACTCAAGAAACACAAGAAATCAACCAAGAAATATCACCATTTACATACGTTTATTACATGTACTTAATATTAGTACAAAACCATGAATTCCCATGAAGAAAAACGAAGCACAGATGTTCACATAAATTTATGTATTATTGTCATTACACATGCGCACATAGATCTCGATTAATGTGTTTATAAATGTCACTTTAGCTATTATTATTTCGTACTAAATATCATAAATTGTTTATAAAAAAGTCATATATCAATTTTAATGATATTACTAAATGGTATTTCAGACAGATAAACGTATAACTAATATCATAAATGTACATATCATCAACTATCTAATGTCACATACACATTATGCATGCCTATATTTACAGCATTTATATTACTTTATTACAGTTGTGTGCCATATGTTGGTATTTAATTAAAATGTCCAGCAACGTTTGTCTTAGAGATAGTTCGACTCATTAAACTGTCTGAGAGATAGTTCGATTCATTAAACTGTCTGAGAGATAGTTCGATTCATGAAACTGTCTGAGAGATAGTTCGATTCATTAAACTGTCTGAGAGATAGTTCGATTTATTAAACTGTCTGAGAGATAGTTCGATTCATGAAACTGTCTGAGAGATAGTTCGATTCATTAAACTGTCTGAGAGATAGTTCGATTCATTAAACTGTCTGAGAGATAGTTCGATTCATTAAACTGTCTGAGAGATAGTTAGATTCATTAAACTGTCTAAGAGATAGTTCGATTCATTAAACTGCCTGAGAGATAATTCAATTCATTAAATTGTCTGAGAGATAGTTCAATGCATTAAACTGTCTGAGAGATAGTTCGATTCATTAAACTGTCTAGGAGATAGTTCGATTTATTAAACTGTCTGAGAGATAGTTCAATTCATTAAACTGTCTGAGAGATAGTTCGATTCATTAAACTGTCTAAGAGATAGTTCGATTCATTAAACTGTCTGAGAGATAGTTCGATTCATTAAACTGTCTGAGAGATAGTTCGATTCATTAAACTGTCTGAGAGATAGTTCGATTCATTAAACTGTCTAAGAGATAGTTCGATTTATTAAACTGTCTGAGAGATAGTTCGATTCATTAAACTGTCTGAGAGATAGTTCGATTCATTAAACTGTCTGAGAGATAGTTCGATTCATTAAACTGTCTAAGAGATAGTTCGATTCATTAAACTGTCTGAGAGATAGTTCGATTCATTAAACTGTCTAAGAGATAGTTCGATTCATTAAACTGTCTGAGAGATAGTTCGATTCATTAAACTGTCTGAGAGATAGTTCGATTCATTAAACTGTCTGAGAGATAGTTCGATTTATTAAACTGTCTGAGAGATAGTTCGATTCATTAAACTGTCCGAGAGATATTTCGATTCATTAAACTGTCTGAGAGATAGTTCGATTTATTAAACTGTCTAAGAGATAGTTCGATTCATTAAACTGTCTGAGAGATAGTTCGATTCATTAAACTGTCTGAGAGATAGTTCGATGCATTAAACTGTCTGAGAGATAGTTCGATTCATTAAACTGTCTGAGAGATAGTTCGATTCATTAAACTGTCTGAGAGATAGTTCGATTTATTAAACTGTCTGAGAGGTAGTTCGATTCATTAAACTGTCTGAGAGATATTTCGATTCATTAAACTGTCTGAGAGATAGTTCGATTCATTAAACTGTCTAAGAGATAGTTCGATTCATTAAACTGTCTAAGAGATAGTTCGATTCATTAAACTGTCTGAGAGATAGTTCGATTTACTAAACTGTCTGAGAGGTAGTTCGATTCATTAAACTGTCTGAGAGATAGTTCGCTGCATTAAACTGTCTGAGAGATAGTTAGGTTCATTAAATTGTCTGAGAGATAGTTCGCTGCATTAAACTGTCTAAGAGATAGTTCGATTCATTAAACTGTCTGAGAGATAGTTCGATTCATTAAACTGTCTAAGAGATAGTTCGATTCATTAAACTGTCTGAGAGATAGTTCGATTCATTAAACTGTCTGAGAGATAGTTCGCTGCATTAAACTGTCTGAGAGATAGTTAGGTTCATTAAACTGTCTAAGAGATAGTTCGATTCATTAAACTGTCTGAGAGATAGTTCGATTCATGAAACTGTCTGAGAGATAATTCAATTCATTAAATTGTCTGAGAGATAGTTCAATTCATTAAACTGTCTGAGAGATATTTCGATTCATTAAACTGTCTGAGAGATAGTTCGATTCATTAAACCGTCTGAGAGATAGTTCGCTTCATTAAACTGTCTAAGAGATAGTTCGATTCATTAAACTGTCTGAGAGATAGTTCGCTGCATTAAACTGTCTGAGAGATAGTTCGATTTATTAAACTGTCTGAGAGATAGTTCGATTCATTAAACTGTCTGAGAGATAGTTCGATTCATGAAACTGTCTAAGAGTTAGTTCGATTCATTAAACTGTCTGAGAGATAGTTCAATTCATTAAACTGTCTGAGAGATAGTTCAATTCATTAAATTGTCTGAGAGATAGTTCAATTCATTAAACTGTCTGAGAGATAGTTCGATTCATTAAACTGTCTAAGAGATAGTTCGATTCATTAAACTGTCTGAGAGATAGTTCGATTCATTAAACTGAGAGATAGTTCGATTCATTAAACTGTCTAAGAGATAGTTCGATTCATTAAACTGTCTGAGAGATAGTTCGATTCATTAAACTGTCTGAGAGATAGTTCGATTCATTAAACTGTCTGAGAGATAGTTCGATTCATTAAACTGTCTGAGAGATTGTTTGATTCATTAAACTGTCTGAGAGATAGTTCGATTCATGAAACTGTCTGAGAGATAGTTCGATTCATTAAACTGTCTAAGAGATAGTTCGATTCATTAAACTGTCTGAGAGATAGTTCGATTCATTAAACTGTCTGAGAGATAGTTCGATTCATGAAACTGTCTAAGAGATAGTTCGCTGCATTAAACTGTCTCAGAGATAGTTTGCTGCATTAAACTGTCTGAGAGATAGTTCGATTCATTAAACTGTCTGAGAGATAGTTCGATTCATGAAACTGTCTAAGAGATAGTTTGCTGCATTAAACTGTCTCAGAGATAGTTCAATTCATTTGAACACGAAATTCCAGTATTCAGATTAAGTCCCCACCCCCCTCCCAATCCCTCACAAATACTAACGTTGATAGTGTAATATATATATATATACGATATATATAGGAACATATTCTATTGATAGTTTGACAGAAGTGAGAACAAATAAATGTCAAGAATACAGCCAATTATCTAGGAAAATAAATTGTGTTATTTACTTTATCATCATTTTCTTCTCTATTCTTTCCTCTAGTCAAAATCCCGAATGTCACGATGATAGCAAGTCAGTACCATCTACATCTGACATATCATCATATGACCATATCAAAGCAGTACCATCTACATCTGACATATCATCACATGATCAAGTCAAAGTCAGTACCATCTACATCTGACATATCATCACATGATCAAGTCAAAGTCAGTACCATCTACATCTGACATATCATCACATGATCAAGTCAAAGTCAGTACCATCTACATCTGACATATCATCACATGATCAAGTCAAAGTCAGTACCATCTTTGTTGGGAAATGGTTACCATGGGAAATCTTTGTTCTGTGCAAGTTGACCGGCGTCTGCAGAACTCATTCTCAGATCGTCAACGACATCTTGCACCCATCGTCTTCTAGGTCTTCCTCTCATTCTTCTTCCAGGCATCTTTACAATATATATATATATATATATATATATATATATATATATATATATATCTAAATTGTGCAAGTCATTACAGTTTGTATTTATCATAGTGTAATCAAGTCAGTAGTGTCTACATTGCTAAACGTTTGTGTTAACAATGATCTGTTGTTTTCTTGTCAATAGTTTTGCAAACGTCTTTACAAATCTCAAGAGAGAGAGATATACTCATTTATGTTTCATAATCTCTATTTGTCCTTCTTCTTCTTCCATATTGAACCACTTTTGCCAATCTTTTGGTACCCCGCGTATCTGCTAAACTATATCAAATATTATGGTTAGCTAGACTATTGCAGTAGTGTTATATGCTAGAAGCATTTCCGCTCTTATCAGTTATCAGTTATTTGACGACTATCACCATAGCACTCCAGACATGTCCATAGGTGCTCCGATCTCCACCGCAGCATATCCAGGAGCGTCCAGCGGCCCAACACGCTAGTTCGATGTTGATTAATCAATCTCTTTGCATATTTAGTATGTCGTTCTTTTCGGTCTGCACCAATATTGACACCTATCTCTCTCAATCTGGTCAGCGAGTGAGATTCATGACCATATTTTCTCAGCCCTGTTCGGAAAGACTCAATGCGCGAAGAATATCATTTCAATCCATGGTAGCTCCTTCTGATATTGTAGCCAAGCCAGCGAATCTATCAGCTTGTTCATTACCCCTAACTCATGCATGCTCAGGTTCAAAAATGAAGGTGATTTATCTGATCATTGTCTGTACTATAGTCTGTCCATTAATTCGTGATCACGTTTGAAATTGATTTTCTCGAAAACTACCTGTTGGATCTCAGTGATTTTTGCATGCAGCCTTAGAATATCCATGACGCTAAAATAAAGCTAACCAGTAGTCCATAGATGCTACGGATTTTGCACATCGGCGAATTCCTTTGATCTTTTATGACAATTGCAAATACGGGGCTCAAATTTTAGATTTTACAGTATCCTAGAATTTGTCCATGTCAATTCTATTCATAGGTGTATCTCCATATTAACTTGATAGGTCATGTAATTAAGTGTGTTGCCCTTTATGTGCAATCGTGAACTTGGATACAATATGCAACAGTTAGTCCTCCCTTCGGTCACCATTAGACCCCAGGGTGTCTTAACTTCACCACAAATTGTATGATGGTAGACGCATTTGGATATGGAAATGTATACGTTGCTATTTCTCAGTCTGTAATCAAAATATGATTTGTATCATCCCGAATCTGACGATTCCATGAGGTTGATAATTGTTACTGGCTGGACAAATTGTAATCCATCTCGGTGCCAGTACTCGTCTTCCTCTCGAGCACATGTTCAACACACTTCTTCCAGAACTGCATGTCTATCATTGAGAAGGACTCACGTGTCAGAACTTCAACATCACACATTTTAAGCGTCCTGTTCTGTTCGGCAACTTGCCCTTTACTTTAGCCCAGACAAGCTCTATCGGATTGAGCATGATATGGAGGTAGTCGCAAAGACGTGTGGCCGTATTCCGCAATGATTTTGTCAATATGAAACACCTTTGTCTTATTTGTCATCCTCACCAGGTGCAACAACTCGGGTTTCAAATATGTATCATTGAAGCTGACATTTTCCTTAGCAAGCCAAGTCCTAATTTGATCTTTTGTATTTGATGCAGTTGGTACTTTGTCTTCCGCTGATACTGCGTTGTGATAGGATGCATTATCCATTACCAAGCATGATGGTCTGTTTAGAATTGGAAGTAGATCTTTCTCCATCCAGTGCCTGAAAATATGTCCATTCATTTCTGTGTGGTAGTCCCTACCGTCGGTACTTTTGATTGGAAAATAAGTCCAGCGTCATGGACAAGACCTTCTTCACTACTTCCTGCATGTGTTAGTATAATACGCTGGCCTTTGCTGCTTGGTATTTTCTTTTCTGTTCACCGTCTACTGATTGCCATTCTTTAGCATTGGTGTGGTGAGCATGACCCAGGATTCGTCCAAATATACAATATCATAGCCTTGCCTCCGCGCTCACGGATCTGCCTCAGGTATTTACTTCGGGCAGCAATTAAATGTGGCTTTTCACAAATAATATTCCTGCGCCTATAGTTTTTCTGAAGGTGAAGCTCTTACAATTTTTCATAGAGTACTTTTGGAAATGTCTATGCTGCAATCTGATTGCAGTTTTAATTTCAGTTTCCTGGAGTAACAAGTTGATTTGTCGCAAACATTTTCAAGAGCTCCGTCTTATGACATCTATGTCAAAGTCGTCAATTGTTCTTTTCCGTCCTTGCTTGACATTAGTGCACTTTGTATCCTGTTTAATCCATCGGGAAAAGGATTCTCTATTCAGACCAAGCGCCAGTTGCGCTCGTTTCTCAGGGTTATGAATATCGCAATATAGATGACCTCTCTTAGATTCCCTACGGAAGTGTTGGTATAGTAAAACTGTAACCTTCTGCATTGTTATAAATGTGCACTTCAGACTCATTATGAATGTGATATCAATGTCAGTTTTGATAAGCCAACAAATATGATACAATAGCTTCATACAAATAGCGAGATACGCCTATAACTATACAACGGTATCCCAATTATAACGTCATATGCTTTCCGCTTTCAAAGTCGACTGGGTTAGGTGCACGGATTTCGTGAAATTGTTGTATACTCACGATATTTCTATGTTACCATAATGTATTTTTAGAACAACGCGTCTGTGTACCGTAGATCTGTTACTATTGTGTACAATCCAGTGAGGTTGATTTTAATATAACCTGAAGAAGAAATATTTCAAACTACATCAAATTTTCTTGGAAAAAAATATAAATGTGTTTGTAGATGATAGAACATGTTAGTGATAAATGTGTTTGTAGATGATAGAACATGTTAGTGATAAATTTGTTTGTAGATGATAGAACATGTTAGTGATACATGTGTTTGTAGATGATAGAACATGTTACTGATAAATGTGTTTGTAGATGATAGAACATGTTACTGATAAATGTGTTTGTAGATTATAGAACATGTTAGTGATAAATTTGTATATAGATGATAGAACATATTACTGATAAATGGATTGTGTTCAGTACTACGATTGTTTATATTCTCTTCATTTCTATTAAATGTGCTTGTTGGGTCATTGAGTGTGTGTCTCTTTCATTGTATTCTGCGCTTCCCACACTCATCATTAATTATCTTGTTTTGATGATGCTCGTCCATCACGTGTGATGATGCTCGTCCATCACGGGTGATGATGCTCGTCTATCACGGGTGATGATGCTCCTCCATCACGGGTGATGATGTTCGTCCATCACGGGGGATGATGCTCGTCCATCACGGGTGATGATGCTCGTCCATCACGGGTGATGATGACCACACACATTTCATCCAAGGGAATGTAGTTGCGTTATGTTTGTATGTGTGTGCGTAGATGACTAGTGAGCCCGATGCTTGAAATGTTCTTGTACAGTGCGGGCAAGGTATCTTGCACTTTTGGGAGTTTTACTGCCTTTCTGTTTTGTCGTTTTTGTTCCATCCGTGCTGTTCTACCTGCCTCGCAGGCGGAAGAAACGTGTCAAAGAAGTGTGCGCCAGACTGATCTGTCTCGAGCAACATTTTCTCAGTTGTCGACATCTATGCCAAAGGATTTCCTCGAATTCTTGAGTGTGTCTTTGAATATTGTTCTAAATTGAACTTTACTACTAACTGTCCTTAGAACTTTATATCTCTCAGCCGTAATGCTGAAATCATAAGTTATTTTTGAAACAGAATGAGACACCACCTGTACACTAAATTCACGATAGGCACCAACTACCTGCGCCCCCTGTGGCTTGGCGAGTATGACAACAGAATAAATGCTACAGAACTGCCCCCAGTATGTAGACCTGAGAAGAAAGAGGTGGCCTACTTACACCAGCGTCCAAGACAAACTGTATGGCGTGGCTGACAAACTGTATGGTGTGGCTGACAATCTGTATGGCGTGGCTGACAAACTGTATGGCGTGGCTGACAAACTGTATGGCGTGGCTGACAATCTGAGGCAGACGGCTTCTTTATTAGAGAATCCGAAATCCCAATCTAATGAGAACGCAGAAGAAGAAGAAGAAGAAGAAATACATCTTCTCCTCTCCTATTTGCAATGACGATTCTTTCATAATTGTTTTGTCCAACCTATCATGACTTATTAAATGTGCACAATACGTTACTGGTATCATTCTATGTTGTAATATCAAGCTGTTTTGTCCAACCTAACATGATTTATTAAATGTGTACAATACGTTACTGGTATCATTCTATGTTGTAATAACAAGCTGTTTTGTCCAACCTAACATGATTTATTAAATGTGCACAATACGTCACTGGTATCATTCTATGTTGTAATAACAAGCTGTTTTGTCCAACCTAACATGATTTATTAAATGTGTACAATACGTCACTGGTATCATTCTATGTTGTAATATCAAGCTGTTTTGTCCAATCTAACATGATTTATTTAATGTGCACAATACGTTACTGGTATCATTCTATGTTGTAATATCAAGCTGTTTTGTCCAACCTATCATGACTTATTAAATGTGCACAATACGTTACTGGTATCATTCTATGTTGTAATATCAAGCTGTTTTGTCCAACCTAACATGATTTATTAAATGTGTACAATACGTTACTGGTATCATTCTATGTTGTAATAACAAGCTGTTTTGTCCAACCTAATATGACTTATTAAATGTGCACAATACGTTACTGGTATCATTCTATGTTGTAATATCAAGCTGTTTTGTCCAATCTAACATGATTTATTAAATGTGCACAATACGTTACTGGTATCATTCTATGTTGTAATATCAAGCTGTTTTGTCCAACCTAACATGATTTAATAAATGTGTACAATACGTTACTGGTATCATTCTATGTTGTAATAACAAGCTGTTTTGTCCAACCTAACATGATTTATTAAATGTGCACAATACGTTACTGGTATCATTCTATGTTGTAATATCAAGCTGTTTTGTCCAACCTAATATGACTTATTAAATGTGCACAATACGTCACTGGTATCATTCTATTTTGTAATATCAAGCAGTTATCTGTGGTTTTTGTGTATTTCTAGATAGATATATTTCATATCCTGTTAGTTCATGGTATAAGTCTGACATGTCTAGATAGATATATTTCATATCCTGTTAGTTCATGGTATAAGACTGACATTTCTAGATAGATATATTTCATATCCTGTTAGTTCATGGTACAAGACTGACATTTCTAGATAGATATATTTCATATCCTGTTAGTTCATGGTATAAGACTGACATTTCTAGATAGATATATTTCATATCCTGTTAGTTCATGGTATAAGATTGACATTTCTAGATAAATATATTGCATATCCTGTTAGTTCATGGTATAAGACTGACATTTCTAGATAGATATATTTCATATCCTGTTAGTTCATGGTACAAGACTGACATTTCTAGATAGATATATTTCATATCCTGTTAGTTCATGGTATAAGACTGACATTTCTAGATAGATATATTTCATATCCTGTTAGTTCATGATACAAGACTGACATTCCTAGATAGATATATTTCATATCCTGTTAGTTCATGGTACAAGACTGACATTTCTAGATAGATATATTTCATATCCTGTTAGTTCATTGTATAAGACTGACATTTCTAGATAGATATATTTCATATCCTGTTAGTTCATGGTACAAGACTGACATTTCTAGATAGATATATTTCATATCCTGTTAGTTCATGGTATAAGACTAACATTTCTAGATAGATATATTTCATATCCTGTTAGTTCATGGTATAAGACTGACATTTCTAGATAGATATATTTCATATCCTGTTAGTTCATGGTATAAAACTGACATTCATAGATAGATATATTTCATATCATGCTAGTTCATGGTATAAAACTGACATTTCTAGATAAATATATTTCATATCCTGTTGGTTCATGGTATAAGACTGACATTTCTAGATAGATATATTTCATATCCTGTTAGTTCATGGTATAAGACTGACATTTCTAGATAGAGATATTTCATATCCTGTTAGTTCATGGTACAAGACTGACATTTCTAGATAGATATATTTCATATCCTGTTAGTTCATTGTATAAGACTGACATTTCTAGATAGATATATTTCATATCCTGTTAGTTCATGGTATAAGACTGACAATTCTAGATAGATATATTTCATATCCTGTTAGTTCATTGTATAAGACTGACATTTCTAGATATATATATTTCATATCCTGTTAGTTCATGGTATAAGACTGACATTTCTAGATAGATATATTTCATATTCTGTTAGTTCATGGTACAAGACTGACATTTCTAGATAGATATATTTCATATCCTGTTAGTTCATGGTATAAGACTGACATTTCTAGATAGATATATTTCATATCCTGTTAGTTCATTGTATAAGACTGACATTTCTAGATAGATATATTTCATATCCTGTTAGTTCATGGTACAAGACTGACATTTCTAGATAGATATATTTCATATCCTGTTAGTTCATTGTATAAGACTGACATTTCTAGATAGATATATTTCATATCCTATTAGTTCATGGTATAAGACTGACATTTCTAGATAGATATATTTCATATCCTGTTAGTTCATGGTACAAGACTGACATTTCTAGATAGATATATTTCATATCCTGTTAGTTCATGGTACAAGACTGACATTTCTAGATAAATATATTTCATATCCTGTTAGTTCATGGTATAAGACTGACATTTCTAGATAGATATATTTCATATCCTGTTAGTTCATGGTATAAGACTGACATTTCTAGATAGATATATTTCATATCCTGTTAGTTCATTGTATAAGACTGACATTTCTAGATAGATATATTTCATATCCTGTTAGTTCATGGTACAAGACTGACATTCCTAGATAGATATATTTTATATCCTGTTAGTTCATGGTATAAGACTGACATTTCTAGATAGAGATATTTCATATCCAGTTAGTTCATGGTACAAGACTGACATTTCTAGATAGATATATTTCATGTCCTGTTAAATCATGGTACAAGACTGACATTTCTAGATAGATATATTTCATATCCTGTTAAATCATGGTACAAGACTGACATTTCTAGATAGATATATTTCATATCCTGTTAGTTCATGGTACAAGACTGACATTTCTAGATAGATATATTTCATATCCTGTTAGTTCATGGTACAAGACTGACATTCCTAGATAGATATATTTCATATCCAGTTAGTTCATGGTACAAGACTGACATTTCTAGATAGATATATTTCATATCCTGTTAGTTCATGGTATAAGACTGACATTCCTAGATAGATATATTTCATATCCTGTTAGTTCATTGTATAAGACTGACATTTCTAGATAGATATATTTCATATCCTGTTAGTTCATGGTACAAGACTGACATTTCTAGATAGATATATTTCATATCCTGTTAGTTCATGGTATAAGACTGACATTTCTAGATAGATATATTTCATATCCTGTTAGTTCATTGTATAAGACTGACATTTCTAGATAGATATATTTCATATCCTGTTAGTTCATGGTACAAGACTGACATTTCTAGATAGATATATTTCATATCCTGTTAGTTCATTGTATAAGACTGACATTTCTAGATAGATATATTTCATATCCTGTTAGTTCATGGTATAAGACTAACAGTTCTAGATAGATATATTTCATATCCTGTTCGTTCATGGTATAAGACTGACATTTCTAGATAGATATATTTCATATCCTGTTAGTTCATGGTATAAAACTGACATTCATAGATAGATATATTTCATATCATGTTAGTTCATGGTATAAAACTGACATTTCTAGATAAATATATTTCATATCCTGTTGGTTCATGGTATAAGACTGACATTTCTAGATAGATATATTTCATATCCTGTTAAATCATGGTACAAGACTGACATTTCTAGATAGATATATTTCATATCCTGTTAGTTCATGGTACAAGACTGACATTTCTAGATAGATATATTTCATATCCTGTTAGTTCATGGTACAAGACTGACATTCCTAGATAGATATATTTCATATCCAGTTAGTTCATGGTACAAGACTGACATTTCTAGATAGATATATTTCATATCCTGTTAGTTCATGGTATAAGACTGACATTCCTAGATATATATATTTCATATCCTGTGAGTTCATTGTATAAGACTGACATTTCTAGATAGATATATTTCATATCCTGTTAGTTCATGGTATAAGACTGACATTTCTAGATAGATATATTTCATATCCTGTTAGTTCATGGTATAAGACTGACATTTCTAGATAGATATATTTCATATCCTGTTAGTTCATAGTATAAGACTGACATTTCTAGATAGATATATTTCATATCCTGTGAGTTCATTGTATAAGACTGACATTTCTAGATAGATATATTTCATATCCTGTTAGTTCATGGTATAAGACTGACATTTCTAGATAGATATATTTCATATCCTGTTAGTTCATTGTATAAGACTGACATTTCTAGATAGATATATTTCATATCCTGTTAGTTCATGGTACAAGACTGACATTTCTAGATAGATATATTTCATATCCTGTTAGTTCATTGTATAAGACTGACATTTCTAGATATATATATTTCATATCCTGTTAGTTCATGGTATAAGACTGACATTTCTAGATAGATATATTTCATATCCTGTTAGTTCATGGTATAAGACTAACATTTCTAGATAGATATATTTCATATCCTGTTAGTTCATTGTATAAGACTGACATTTCTAGATAGATATATTTCATATCCTGTTAGTTCATGGTACAAGACTGACATTTCTAGATAGATATATTTCATATCCTGTTAGTTCATTGTACAAGACTGACATTTCTAGATAGATATATTTCATATCCTGTTAGTTCATTGTACAAGACTGACATTTCTAGATAGATATATTTCATATCCTGTTAGTTCATGGTATAAGACTGACATTTCTAGATAGATATATTTCATATCCTGTTAGTTCATTGTACAAGACTGACATTTCTAGATAGAGATATTTCATATCCTGTTAGTTCATGGTACAAGACTGACATTTCTAGATAGATATATTTCATATCCTGTTAGTTCATTGTAGAAGACTGACATTTCTAGATAGAGATATTTCATATCCTGTTAGTTCATGGTACAAGACTGACATTTCTAGATAGATATATTTTATATCCTGTTAGTTCATGGTATAAGACTGACATTTCTAGATAGATATATTTCATATCCTGTTAGTTCATTGTATAAAACTGACATTTCTAGATAGATATATTTCATATCCTGTTAGTTCATGGTACAAGACTGACATTCCTAGATAGATATATTTTATATCCTGTTAGTTCATGGTATAAGACTGACATTTCTAGATAAATATATTTCATATCCTGTTAGTTCATGGTACAAGACTGACATTCCTAGATAGATATATTTTATATCCTGTTAGTTCATGGTATAAGACTGACATTTCTAGATAGATATATTTCATATCCTGTTAGTTCATGGTACAAGACTGACAATTCTAGATATATATATTTCATATCCTGTTAGTTCATGGTATAAGATTGACATTTCTAGATAGATATATTTCATATCCTGTTAGTTCATGGTATAAAACTGACATTTCTAGATAGATATATTTCATATTCTGTTAGTTCATGAAAAAAGACTGACATTTCTAGATAGATATATTTCATATCCTGTTAGTTCATGGTATAAAACTGACATTTCTAGATAGATATATTTCATATTCTGTTAGTTCATGGTACAAGACTGACATTTCTAGATAGATATATTTCATATCCTGTTAGTTCATGGTACAAGACTGACATTTCTAGATAGATATATTTCATATCCTTTTTAGTTCATGGTACAAGACTGACATTTCTAGATAGATATATTTCATATCCTGTTAGTTCATGGTATAAAACTGACATTTCTAGATAGATATATTTCATATTCTGTTAGTTCATGGTACAAGACTGACATTTCTAGATAGATATATTTCATATCCTGTTAGTTCATGGTACAAGACTGACATTTCTAGATAGATATATTTCATATCCTTTTTAGTTCATGGTACAAGACTGACATTTCTAGATAGATATATTTCATATCCTGTTAGTTCATGGTACAAGACTGACATTTCTAGATAGAGATATTTCATATCCTGTTAGTTCATGGTATAAAACTGACATTTCTAGATAGATATATTTCATATTCTGTTAGTTCATGGTACAAGAATGACATTTCTAGATAGATATATTTCATATCCTGTTAGTTCATGGTACAAGACTGACATTTCTAGATAGAGATATTTCATATCCTGTTAGTTCATGGTACAAGACTGACATTTCTAGATAGATATATTTCATATTCTGTTAGTTCATGGTATAAAACTGACATTTCTAGATAGATATATTTCATATTCTGTTAGTTCATGAAAAAAGACTGACATTTCTAGATAGATATATTTCATATCCTGTTAGTTCATGGTATAAAACTGACATTTCTAGATAGATATATTTCATATTCTGTTAGTTCATGGTACAAGACTGACATTTCTAGATAGATATATTTCATATCCTGTTAGTTCATGGTACAAGACTGACATTTCTAGATAGATATATTTCATATCCTTTTTAGTTCATGGTACAAGACTGACATTTCTAGATAGATATATTTCATATCCTGTTAGTTCATGGTATAAAACTGACATTTCTAGATAGATATATTTCATATTCTGTTAGTTCATGGTACAAGACTACATTTCTAGATAGATCATTTCATATCCTGTTAGTTCATGGTACAAGACTGACATTTCTAGATAGATATATTTCATATCCTTTTTAGTTCATGGTACAAGACTGACATTTCTAGATAGATATATTTCATATCCTGTTAGTTCATGGTACAAGACTGACATTTCTAGATAGAGATATTTCATATCCTGTTAGTTCATGGTATAAAACTGACATTTCTAGATAGATATATTTCATATTCTGTTAGTTCATGGTACAAGAATGACATTTCTAGATAGATATATTTCATATCCTGTTAGTTCATGGTACAAGACTGACATTTCTAGATAGAGATATTTCATATCCTGTTAGTTCATGGTACAAGACTGACATTTCTAGATAGATATATTTCATATTCTGTTAGTTCATGGTATAAAACTGACATTTCTAGATAGATATAATTCATATTCTGTTAGTTCATGGTACAAGACTGACATTTCTAGATAGATATATTTCATATCCTGTTAGTTCATGGTATAAGACTGACATTTCTAGATAAATATATTTCATATCCTGTTAGTTCATGGTACAAGACTGACATTTCTAGATAGATATATTTCATATCCTGTTAGTTCATGGTACAAGACTGACATTTCTAGATAGAGATATTTCATATCCTGTTAGTTCATGGTACAAGACTGACATTTCTAGATAGATATATTTCATATCCTGTTAGTTCATGGTACAAGACTGACATTTCTAGATAGATATATTTCATATCCTGTTAGTTCATGGTACAAGACTGACATTTCTAGATAGATATATTTCATATCCTGTTAGTTCATGGTACAAGACTGACATTTCTAGATAGAGATATTTCATATCCTGTTAGTTCATGGTACAAGACTGACATTTCTAGATAGATATATTTCATATCCTGTTAGTTCATGGTACAAGACTGACATTTCTAGATAGATATATTTCATATCCTGTTAGTTCATGGTACAAGACTGACATTTCTAGATAGAGATATTTCATATCCTGTTAGTTCATGGTATAAGACTGACATTTCTAGATATATATATTTCATATCCTGTTAGTTCATTGTAGAAGACTGACATTTCTAGATAGATATATTTCATATCCTGTTAGTTCATTGTCATAGTTCCCAGATGGCAGCGGAGGAATGACAGTTAGCCAGATAGTTAGTGTAGTATAATTAGTTATTTAATAGTTGAGACTATGTGTTGTACTTCTATGCAAGGCAACAAATATAGACACGACGTTTTGTGTAGAAAAATAGTGACGTGTTAGAACGAGTTAGTAAACAGAAACATTTTTACTAGACCTAAAGACGTGTTTTTATTTGTCCAGAAGAAGATCATCAATAAAACCATGATTTAATCTCAAGGAAAGAGTTGTCTTATTCCATCTTTTCAAGGGTAACATCATTGGTTATGTTCGATTATGTGATTATAACAATGGTACAGTGAGTAGCCATCTACGACAACCTACCAGAAGAGCGATATACAAATCCATATAAACTCAAAGAAAGAGGAAGATATAACTCGATACTACCTACAAATATACCTCTCCCTATTACAAGTTTGGTGTCAGAAGTGGATGGATCTGGGAAATGGGTTGAAAAATTTTTCTAACCCATTTCCCACTGAGACATCCACTTCTGACACCAAACTGTAATAGGGAGGTATATTGCAGGTAGTATCGGGTTATATCTTCCTCTTTCTTTGAGTTTATTATGGTTTGTATATCGCTCTTCTGGTAGGTTATTGTCGTAGATGGCTACTCACTGGTACCATTGTTATAATCACATAATGATCGAGACATAGCCAATGATGTTAACCACTTTGAACAAGATGGTAATAAGACAAACTCTTTCCTGAGATTAAATCATGGTTTTATTGATGGTCTTCTTTCTGACAAAATTAAAACACGTCCTTTAGGTCTCATGTAAAAATCGTTCTCTTGTTTACTAACTCGTTACTAACACGTCACTATTTTTCTACACAAAACGTCGTGTCTATAGTAGTGTTGCGACTCGCATAGAGAGTACAACACATAGTCTCAACTATTAAATAATCTAATTATACTACACTAACTATCTGGCTAACTGTCCATTCCTCCGCTGCCATCTGGGGAACTATGACACCCTGGAGACTCTCGCCGTCGCCCCGACGGCGAACTCCCAACAAAATCGCACAGGTAATGTCCAATAGGGTGATTAGAGTGGTGAGAGCTGAAAGGGAACAAGTCACCTCACGTGTTAACGTGGCTCCACAACAACTAACTATAACAGCCAACCATGGTCGAAAAGAAAAGAAAATCCTGACGGGATCTCAGGAAGACCCAGTGAATGAGCTACTTGGTAAGGAGTCACACACGTCGTTGGACGTGACTCATCAACTGGCCATGGGTGACCATGGCTAACTTCAACAGTAACCTCTCTGTGCTCTTGAAGGAAACCATGTAATAGAAATTAATCAGCATTATTTTAATTAATTAGCATTATGGAAAATATGCGTCTATGATTCCGACGGCGACCTAACAGCATAAAACTGGCAATGTGAGGTGGCTGCACTGACATCCATTCCTCACATGAGGTAGTATGGGTTTGATGGCAGCTTGCATCAGTATGTCACTACCACTATGTCTTTCTTGCATGTCAGAGTCTTGTCACACTATCTGAAATCTCAAACAAAAACACAAGTTACAAATTGAAAAAAAAAAGGAAAAAACATATATATAACGTTAAACTTCTCACGTTATATGTCCTCCATGAGGTAATATTAACTAACCCCAAACCCAGGAAATAATAAACTCCCAATATTCAACATATTGCATAAAAAACATACATAATGTTCATCCAACAACATTATAAGACCTCCACGAGGTATTATTAACCAATCCCCAAACCCAGGGAATGAATGAGCTGCAAATATGAAACTCCATTATAAACGTCCAATATTCAACGCTGCCCATTAACTCCAGTATATATATGGAACTGCAGAAAAACTATTTGATTGGCAAAACACGTAATCACAAAGTACTGTAGTTTTACAAATTGAAAACAAAAAATGACAAAATACAGCAACGTTTCGACCAACAAGGCCTTTATCAGCAAACGAACAAACAGGAGTGACAAATTAAAATGAAACACAAATGGACGCCCAAATACAAACGTATCTAAGGAAAATCTGGGAATAAAAACGAATAACGAAATAAATGTAACACAAACACAAAAATATATGGGTATATGTTGCATGTATTCAAGTTATATATTTACTAGATGTTTCATTGTTCTTTTCCTTTCTATTTCTAGTTTTTATGTGTTTTTTGTGTTACATTTATTTCGTTATTCGTTTTATTCCAGATTTTCCTTAGATACGTTTGTATTTGGTCGTCCATTTGTGTTTCATTTTAATTTGTCACTCCTGTTTGTTCGTTTGCTTGATAAAGGCCTTGTTGGTCGTAACGTTGCTGTATTTTGTCATTGTTTTTGTAATTTGTAAAACTACAGTACTTTGTAATTACGTGTTTTGTCCATTAACTCCTAAACTTCTCCTATTAAAATTTACCATCTTCTTATTAACATAATGAACACATCAAAGTGTAGGATTACGTACACGTGACGCAAGTCCACACTAAAGCCGCCAATTAAACAAATCATAACTCCAAGGATCCGAAATACTGGGATCGACATCTATAACCTCCAAGAGGCAATAAAATCACCACAACCCCCAGGAATAAATTGACATCCCAAATATATCAAATATCTGCAATTTACCAACATGCAGCCTCAATAATGTATCACAATCCACAATCCTCACCATATAGCAATCACATTGAAGTTAATGAGACTTCATTGTCCGTTCAACCATCAAACGGAATCAAATAATATTCAAAATTTGACTCCACAATATATAACCACAGGTATTATAAAAATTATTAAAATTACAACCCATCTAAACCCCACAAGGAATCAAGCCAATTCCCAAAGGATGTACCTATCGGGCTCAATATCAGATAATCTCGTTAAATGAGGTAGCACATTCCGTCCAGTAATCTTTAAGGACTCAAACCAAAAACCCAATTATTTCTTTATTTGGTTTAACATTATTCTCGAGCTACCCTCATAAATCCATCCTTCAGTCCCAAAGGATTGAAATAAAACCGCATGTATGTTCCCTATTTGGTTCGACCTCACTTTTGACTTCAGGCCCATTGTAAACCTTTTCTCAATCCACCAGGATCCAAACAAAAATCCAGGCATATTGTGTATAAAACTCGGGTTCCATGTAGTTTTGTACAAATCGTGTAAATCATGGTTGTCCTCGTCATGATCCAACCCTTTTCCCCACGAGACCATCCCTGGGAGCAATAGGATAGTATCATCTGTGCCATCCCCACAATGTATACTCCTGAAGGATATTGTTAGGACAACATAGACCCCAACAATAAATAGAGTAAGCCGGGACTAAACTGTAGTTCGTAGAACGAAAGAGTTAATTCTTTCAAACAATGCTGATAGCAACACAGGGCATCAGCGCCAAGAAATAGTATAAGGAACCCAATCACCACAGTATTCCATCGCAACCGCTTGGTCATAGAATGGACAGAATACTTCCAAAATGACGCATTGTTTATGTTATCAAGGAATTTCCGTTCAAATTGACATTATTTTTGCACATCAGAACCAGATCGTACTGAATCTGATGTTGACCAAATTTTAATATTAAAACTAGCATTGCAGTTCGTATTTAGCTCATAATCTGAGTTCCGGGATTTGGCATCTGTCCTATACATTTTCGAACTTATTGGTAGTGAGGTGCATTTATTTTCACCACCACTGGCTACTGGGGGGTTAACACTAGCAGTATGCACGTAGGCACACTCACTGGATCCTGAGATCTTTATATCGTCATTGTTGAACTCAACCACTGATTCAATACTCGTGTTGTCGATTTTGACTTTCCTAGGATGGAGACACCGTCAGTCGACTCGATTCTTGTACAGATCCCTAACCTGTTCCTGTCGTAAATTTCTTCTGTGACTTCTAGGAAGGACTTAGCCACCCTTTCTTTCTCCTCATCCCGCCATACTGACTGCTACGGTCAGAATCTTCCGTTTAAATAACCGGCGCTAGCATAAAAACAAAGTAAAGAATCCAACAACTACCACAGTATTCAATTTCACACACTTGGTCAGGGAGTTGCATAACTTATAGAAAATGCTCCAAGTTTTCACATCTTTGATGTGACGGCCAGATATTAGCAGCCGAGAGGACTCCATACCATCGACCGGAACGATCACATAATAACCTGATTGAATATCAGGCTTCGGACTACCTGATATACCCGCCTAGAATACAGGTTTTCCAATTTGTTGGTGTCCCTGTTATGGCCTATTCTACGACGTACCAAGGTATTCAAAGGTATGATATCAATTATACCTGTTTATTATCGTCCCTTTTGTGGATCCGCTAACGGTCACTTGCATCTCTATGCGCTTCTGCCAATTTATTTTGGTGAGAACCCATATCATCGCTCCCCGGAACATCAGGGTGAAACAAATCGTCAATAATAAAATTAATTGGCAATTTGGGGTGTCTACCGAAAAGTAAATAATAAGGTGACCACCCTGTGGACGTATGTGGAGTGATATTATAACCCATGACAACACTGGACACATGGCGAGACCATTCTAACTTAGCCGAGTCCTCCAATGAACGAAGCATGGCTAACAATGTTCTGTTGAACCTCTCGCATATGGCGTTACCTTGATTATACGCAGGGGTCCTGGATTTTTAATCCCATATTTTTTGGCAAAGTGCCGATATAATGGATGATTCAAATCCTTTCCTGGTCCGAGTGCAATTTACTGGTACTCCAAAGTCTGGCATCCATCGGGACTGAATGATTTCCCGCCACTGTTTTTGCGGTTTGATCCAGGGTAGGATAGGCGACCACATATTTAGTGAACACATCGGTGAGCACTAATACGTGTTTGAACCCGCATGAATCTCGCGGTAATTCAATGAAACCATGGACACCATTTAACGGACGGTGGCCACTATATGGCCGTAAGTAGTGGTGATCTTCTTAGGCGGTTTAGTCAGGTTACAAATAGCAGACTTCACCTGATCACTAACATCCCCGCCATACCACACCAAAAACGGATTTCACCAACGCTAACGTTTTGTCACGCCCCTGATGGCCGATCTCATGGATGGATGCCAGTACTAACTGACGCAGAGAGTGAGGTAAAATAATTTTTAAATCATCGGCCCCAGTGTCCTCACCCGTTCTCATGCAAAGTACCCTTTTGGATGCAACATGCGTCATGGACAACCACAGTCGCTGTGACTTCGCGACCAGCCGGTTGTGTCTACCGGAGTATCTTTCTCCAAGGCGTTTATTACTACCTGAAGCGCGGATCCTGTCGCTGCAAAGCTTCAGCTCTGTCAAACCATAAGGCCCGACTGTTCATTATGCGCGATATTCATCGCCTGTACAGACACATCAAACTGGAAGACGGTGGAAAAAATGGCAAGTTAACTCCAATATCCTCATCTTCAGATACCGCCCCACAATCCGTCTCGTCTGGTAGGTGGGCGGTGGATACCAGACAAGAAATCTGCATTCCTATTTAACGAACCCTGACGGTGCTTTATCTCATAATCAAAGATTGGCCATCTGTGCCAACCATCTTTGCTCAATAGCACCCAGTTGTGCCCTATTAGAAAATGTCAGGCCTTTGTTATCTGTGAACACAATGACTTTACTACCTAAAGATAAGAACGGAACTTCTCAGTTACTGCCCATTTCAACCCCAATAATTCCAATTTTAAACTACTTTTGATGTTTTTTTCTTCTTCAAGAGTTCTACTAGCATACGCTATGACTTTACTAATACCTCCTTGTACCTGGCTTAAAACTGCCCCCAGACCACTATAGGATGCATCAACATCCAAAACAAATGGTAATCCAAAGTCGGGAAACCCTAAAACTGGCGCGGAGGTCAACTTGGTTTGAAGGGCTCTGAAATGAGCTCTCGCATTCACTGCTCCATTCAAAGCTGATGTTTCTTTGATCTCTGTTGTCTATTCTTCTTAGGCGACTGACCAAGACAATCACTGTCGTTGACCAAGTCCAGTAGAGGTTTGGCTACACTAGAAAAACCGGGGATGAACTTCCGATAATACCCAGCCATGCCCAGAAAAGCTCTCACTTGCTTTATACTAGTGGGTACGCCGAGATGCTGATTGCAGAAATTTTGACTGCTGTGTAGCAATGCCACCACTAGAAATAGTGTGCCCCAAAAAGTCCACTCTGTCTCTACAAAAACACATTTATCAGGATTAATTTTCAATCCTATTTTCCGTACCCTCTCTAATACATTACCTAGTCTAACCAAATGTTCCTCGAAATTTCCTGAAAAATTAACATGTCGTCTAAATAAACCAATAAAGATTTAAACATAAAATCAGACATAGAATTTGCTTTAACCTTTGAAGGTTCCAGTAGCATTTGTCAGACCCATTGGCATACGGGCATATTCGTACAACTGAAGGGTGTACAAAGGCAGTTTTCTATGTCCTCCTGCGCCATCGCTACCTGATAATACCGCAGTCAGGTCGAGGGTGGAAAATAACTTGGCACCGCCCAGAGAGTCCAGATAATCATCGATGCGAGGTAGCGGTATGCATCCTTGATTGTCCTTTTGTTCAATTTCTATAATCCACGCATAGGCGTAAAGACCTCGTTCTTCTTTTGACCAACACCACTGGTGCGGCCCAGGGCTGACACTCACGGATGACCTGTTTCTGAAGAAGATCCGCATGACTCTGAACCTCTGAGAAACGCAGGGGGAATCCGCCTATACGGCAGTTTAACTGGAGTGGTGTCCTGGGATAACCGGATCTGATGTCGAACCTTATCAGCGTATCCCACATCAGAGTCGCTATAGGAAAAGACATCATCGTATTTCTCCAACAAGGATAACAATGGGGTTTCTTTGAGCAGCAGATCCGCTACATATTATCAAAGTGAAATCGACATGAGTCAGCCCCATATCAGCAGTATTAATAAACCCTGACTTGTCCTTGCTAGACATGGAACATTCTACAGAAGTTGCGGAAAGAACATCAAAACTCAGATCACCAGCGGAGTCCACCTCACAGACAGTCCCCACCACAGTACCGTTTGACAACAAAATATTTTCATTAGTAATATTTATTACAATGAATGGCACATATACTACGATTTAACTGTGTAACTGTGTTGCAACACATGATACCCTTTGCATATTAAAACACGATTAGCTTCAAAGAGAACCTGTTTCCATTCTACCTCTATCTTTGATCCTGACCTGAACAACTGTTAGAGAATTCGCCCTAATATGTAATTTCTTTCCCTTCCCGGACCAAACAAAGGCTGGAAGAGAAGCTGGCACCACGCTCCCGGGGTAGGTTTTTCTGAGAATCCAGAATAGATTCAAACAACCGCAAACGGCCCAGGACATTTGTACCAATGATGGCCTGATACTCACAGTTGGTTCGTGAGGGAGTGTCCTTAAAAACGTAAAAACCGCAATCCCTTAGATAGGTACTATATAACACGATGTTAACCTCATATGGCCTAAATAAGGATATGAAGATCCATTCAGCCTTCAGCTGCACCCAATTATCCCCATTTAAAGCAGACACCGGGAAAAATTGACGATAACAACTCTCTGTAAGAGCCGAGACCTGGGAACCAGTGTCAATAAGACACCGGAAAATATTCCCACCAATCCAGACATCTTGTAGGAAGTTCATCACCAGCGTCGGTCCTGGCCTTGTTCTCGGGCACCCAGGGTCGTGCCCTCTCCCTGAGTGGCGTCCGTTTAAAGGAGGACTCTCAATCCCCTCGCGGCATGTCCGAACCTATCACATCTCGTACAACGTCTCTGTCGATTATTCGAACCACTATCATGCTGAGATGGATGTGGAACATTGTGGTCAGACTGGTTGCACAATCGCCTGGGTATTTCGACCCGACGACCCACAACCCCAGATTCTACGTCACTTAAGCGACGTTGCATAAGCCGCATTTGAGAACTTATCTCAGGCTCCGCTGTAGGGATACGATCGTGCTCCCAACGCAAAGCTGCATCACGGCTCTGCAAAAAGGTCGTGGATGGGAAACTGACTACACTCTCTAATAACATTTTCGCGCAAAGTCGGTCGGTTAAGGAAGTTATAAAGTGATCCCGCAAAATTTGGGGTTCCATGACAGCCAGTCCTCTCTAGTCTGTGCCGTAATTTTAGCAAAATATCTGCTAACCTATGGGAGAAACCGCGGCAGGATTCTCCAACCCCGTGACGACCTATAGAAGGCGGACAAAGTTCGCGGGGTGACCTATTGTCCCATATTCTCGGATTAAACGGAGTAACAATTGGTCAGGGTCATGCAGGTGAGCATTTGTATCCTTAGTTCACTCCGAATAGATTCTGATACATTGTCCAGAATTGCATCCAGCCTATCCTCGCCTTCAAGCCCATAGAGCCTCCAGTACGAACGGATGTCCCTTGCAAATTCTCCACCGAGGGACCATCCCGCACCCTGAATGTACGCAGCGGTCTGCTGGGCGGTCGAGGGGGTTCCAGTGAGCGGCGGAGGTTGCGCCAAGGGCCCGGGCAAAAATCCACACCGGGAACATGTATACCGGACTGGCAACTGCAGGAATTGGTAGTTCGCGGCGGACTCAACAGCATCTCATCGCAGAACCTGCCACCTCTCGTATTCCTATGAGCCATCCTAAATAGGTAATAGTTACGAGTAGAAAATATAGCTCACAAAAAAACACACACCAGTATGAGTAAAAATAGTAAAAATTGTAAATCCGTGAAAATTGGGAAATCCCCAAGCTGGAATACATGTATATAAATTTAACAAGCTGAAAACAAGCGATCAGAACATAGTCAATCAATGAATTAATGGTGAATGTATGTCGAAGTAGAAACAAATACTTACTCTTATCACAGGTAAATCATGTACATAGTATGTAACGAAACACAATCACAGCATATAATGTCAATACTCGTCATCCCAGCACAAATGTCATGATTCATCAAAGTCATTGAGTGGTAGATAAATAAGCACCAATAGATAATCCGTCACTGAGCAAGTGAAATCAAATGGCCCATGGGGGTTGAAGTGAAGATAGTACTGAAATCAATTACGAATGTATCAGAAGACTAACAAGTGGCCTGTCCTTAAAAGATTAATTGAAGCAGGAGACGACTTGACTTGAGGATGAAGATCCAAATCTCTGAGTGACAAGGAAGATCCAACGAAGGTCGAGTTACGCTGATTGAAGAATGATATATAATGACCAGAAACAATCGATACTGGGAAAAACCCCCCGGTCCACTGGCCGTGATGAACTACTACCATAGGCCTTGGTAAGGTTGATTGAAGAAAATATGCCTGGCGTCCAAGCATCGACGTCCTCATATGAAATAATGGTCTCTACATGGTTGAATAAAGTAGGAATGTCTTGGAAGCAGAGAATGATAAAAACGGAATGTTTACTCACCACTCTGGTCCACTTGGGCTGATGGTATTTTTTCTGACACCAAACTGTAATAGGGGGAGGTATATTTGTAGGTAGTATCGGGTTATATCTTCCTCTTTCTTTGAGTTTATTATGGTTTGTATATCGCTCTTCTGGTAGGTTATTGTCGTAGATGGCTACTCACTGGTACCATTGTTATAATCACATAATGATCGAGACATAGCCAATGATGTTAACCACTTTGAACTGACATTGTATAAGACTGACATTTCTAGATAGATATATTTCATATCCTGTTAGTTCATGGTACAAGACTGACATTTCTAGATAGATATATTTTATATCCTGTTAGTTCATGGTATAAGACTGACATTTCTAGATAGAGATATTTCATATCCAGTTAGTTCATGGTACAAGACTGACATTTCTAGATAGATATATTTCATGTCCTGTTAAATCATGGTACAAGACTGACATTTCTAGATAGATATATTTCATATCCTGTTAAATCATGGTACAAGACTGACATTTCTAGATAGATATATTTCATATCCTGTTAAATCATGGTATAAGACTGACATTTCTAGATAGATATATTTCATATCCTGTTAGTTCATGGTATAAGACTAACATTTCTAGATAGATATATTTCATATCCTGTTAGTTCATGGTACAAGACTGACATTCCTAGATAGATATATTTCATATCCTGTTAGTTCATGGTATAAGACTGACATTTCTAGATAGAGATATTTCAGCATCCTGTTAGTTCATGGTACAAGACTGACATTTCTAGATAGATATATTTCATATCCTGTTAGTTCATTGTATAAGACTGACATTTCTAGATAGAGATATTTCATATCCTGTTAGTTCATGGTACAAGACTGACATTTCTAGATAAATATATTTCATATTCTGTTAGTTCATGGTATAAGACTTTACATTTCTAGATAGATATATTTGATATCCTGTTAGTTCATGGTACAAGACTGACATTTCTAGATAGATATATTTCATATCCTGTTAGTTCATGGTATAAGACTGACATTTCTAGATAGATATATTTCATATCCTGTTAGTTCATGGTATAAGACTGACATTTCTAGATAGATATATTTCATATCCTGTTAAATCATGGTACAAGACTGACATTCCTAGATAGATATATTTCATATTCTGTTAGTTCATGGTACAAGATTGACATTTCTAGATAGATATATTTCATATCCTGTTAGTTCATGGTACAAGACTGACATTTCTAGATAGATATATTTCATATCCTGTTAAATCATGGTACAAGACTGACATTTCTAGATAGATATATTTCATATCCTGTTAAATCATGGTATAAGACTGACATTTCTAGATAGATATATTTCATATCCTGTTAGTTCATGGTACAAGACTGACATTTCTAGATAGATATATTTCATATCCTGTTAGTTCATGGTACAAGACTGACATTCCTAGATAGATATATTTCATATCCTGTTAGTTCATGGTATAAGACTGACATTTCTAGATAGAGATATTTCATATCCTGTTAGTTCATGGTACAAGACTGACATTCCTAGATAGATATATTTCATATCCTGTTAGTTCATTGTATAAGACTGACATTTCTAGATAGAGATATTTCATATCCTGTTAGTTCATGGTACAAGACTGACATTTCTAGATAAATATATTTCATATTCTGTTAGTTCATGGTATAAGACTGACATTTCTAGATAGATATATTTGATATCCTGTTAGTTCATGGTACAAGACTGACATTTTTTAGATAGATATATTTCATATCCTGTTAGTTCATGGTATAAGACTGACATTTCTAGATAGATATATTTCATATCCTGTTAGTTCATGGTATAAGACTGACATTTCTAGATAGATATATTTCATATCCTGTTAAATCATGGTACAAGACTGACATTCCTAGATAGATATATTTCATATTCTGTTAGTTCATGGTACAAGATTGACATTTCTAGATAGATATATTTCATATCCTGTTAGTTCATGGTACAAGACTGACATTTCTAGATAGATATATTTCATATCCTGTTAGTTCATGGTATAAGACTAACATTTCTAGATAGATATATTTCATATCCTGTTAGTTCATGGTACAAGACTGACATTTCAAGATAGATATATTTCATATCCTGTTAGTTTATGGTACAAGACTGACATTTCTAGATAGATATATTTCATATCCTGTTAGTTCATGGTATAAAACTGACATTCCTAGATAGATATATTTCATATCCTGTTAGTTCATGGTATAAGACTGACATTTCTAGATAGATATATTTCATATCCTGTTATTTCATGGTATAAGACTTACATTTCTAGATAGATATATTTCATATCCTGTTAGTTCATGTTATAAGACTGACATTTCTAGATAGATATATTTCATATCCTGTTAGTTCATAGTACAAGACTGACATTTCAAGATAGATATATTTCATATCCTGTTAGTTCATTGTACAAGACTGACATTTCTAGATAGATATATTTCATATCCAGTAGTTCATGGTATAAAACTGACATTTCTAGATAGATATATTTCATATCCTGTTAGTTCATGGTATAAGACTGACATTTCTAGATAGATATATTTCAATCCGTTAGTTCATGGTACAAGACTGACATTTCTAGATAGATATATTTCATATCCTGTTAGTTCATTGTATAAGACTGACATTTCTAGATAGATATATTTCATATCCTGTTTGTTCATGGTACAAGACTGACATTTCTAGATAGATATATTTCATATCCTGTTAGTTCATGGTACAAGACTGACATTCCTAGATAGATATATTTCATATCCTGTTAGTTCATGGTACAAGACTGACATTTCTAGATAGATATATTTCATATCCTGTTAGTTCATTGTATAAGACTTACATTTCTAGATAGATATATTTCATATCCTGTTAGTTCATGGTATAAGACTGACATTTCTAGATAGATATATTTCATATCCTGTTAGTTCATGGTACAAGACTGACATTCCTAGATAGATATATTTCATATCCTGTTAGTTCATGGTATAAGACTGACATTTCTAGATAGATATATTTCATATCCTGTTAGTTCATGGTATAAGACTGACATTTCTAGATAGAGATATTTCATATCCTGTTAGTTCATGGTATAAAACTGACATTTCTAGATAGATATATTTCATATCCTGTTTGTTCATGGTACAAGACTGACATTTCTAGATAGATATATTTCATATCCTGTTAGTTCATGGTACAAGACTGACATTTCTAGATAGATATATTTCATATCCTGTTAGTTCATGATACAAGACTGACATTCCTAGATAGATATATTTCATATCCTGTTAGTTCATGGTACAAGACTGACATTTCTAGATAGATATATTTCATATTCTGTTAGTTCATGGTACAAGACTGACATTTCTAGATAGATATATTTCATATCCTGTTAGTTCATGGTATAAGACTGACATTTCTAGATAGATATATTTCATATTCTGTTAGTTCATGGTACAGGACTGACATTTCTAGATAGATATATTTCATATCCTGTTAGTTCATGGTACAAGACTGACATTTCTAGAAATATATATTTCATATCTACCACTTTTCTCTATATCACCATCCGATGGTTGTTTTGGCCTTCTCGTAGCTGATCTCGTGATCGGTCTACGGTAGTCGCCATCCTGTCGTTGCTAACCTGTCTGCCTCTTCATTTCCGCTAATATTGCAGTGTGATGGAATCCACTGTATGACTGTGCGCTTAAGTGAGTGTGCTAATACTCCGAGAATCGCTTTTATCTCGTTGAGCTCTGTTCCGGCTGAGTGTTTTAGTGCCGTGATGGCCGACAGCGCATCGGTGAATCTCACGACTTTGTTGTGTGAGGCGCTTCTTCTTTCTAGGATCATTTCGGCGGTTGTTCCTAGCGCCTCTGCCTCTGCCCGGTAGTTGTTTGAAAACTTTCCTGTGGCAATCGACTTCGTGATCTTCACTTTCTTTGAGAGTTTAAGCACTATTCCTCCTCCACCATCGCTAATTGTGTTCTTTGCCGATCCATCGGTATACACATACAACCACGTACTATCAGGGTACCCTGTTTCTATGAATTTTTCTGTAACCGCTCTTCTTTTGCAGTTCGAATTCTGGCCCTTTTTGTATGCCTGGGATTCTTCTTCTCTTCCACCATTGACTTCTTTATAGAAGTGTTGGGGTGAAACGTAGTGATCTTGTGTGTGCTTTTTAAGGCACTTTGTAAGCTGATATTCATGTTCGTAAGGCTGTTCTTGATGCCGTCGCTCCATCTTTGCGTGGTCTTCCTCTTGCCTTGCACTCATTATACTTTTTCTGTGTTGCTCTCTGTGGTAGGCGATACCAGGAATTCTGGTCAGGTGTCCAAACCATTTAATCTGTTGTTCTTTTATGAATTTCATAACTGGTTTCACATCCAGTCTCCTTCTGATTTCTTCATTTCTAATTTTGTCTCTTATTGTCACACCTGCAGCTCTTCTAAGACACCTCATCTCTGTCGTTATGATTTTCCGCTCATTAGCTGCTGTTATTGGCCATGTTTGACATGCCTGGAATTGATTCTCTTAATTCTGGTATCGTGGTCTCCCACGGCATTCTCTTATCGGTTGCCGTTAAAAGTTTGGGTTTGCAGTTTGCTAGGACCGGGTGGTCTTGGATATGCACTTTGGCACTTTTTGCGAAGCTGGTTCTCTTTAGCCTGTCCCTTCTTAGTCCGTTCATTCTATCGTACATAGGGTGGGAGTTGAGTCGCTTTAGTTTCTTCACCAGTTGTGTAACCTTTTTTGTCTCTGAGATCTGTCATTCGTTGGAGGCCGGTGCTAGTTTCCAGCGCCTTGATGGGCGTGGACTTCATGTTAGTTAATTTGTTCCTTTCGTGCTAAAGGCGGCACATAAGGAAGAAGTTTTAGATCTCCATGTGATGCGGGTCGTTGCTAGTAGTTGGAGATCTTGTATGGTTTTACATCCCAATAGTTTACTTTCTTGTTGGATGATTCTTCGAAGAGTGGTCTTTGGTCTTCCACGTTTTCTTTTCCCAACTGGTGACCACATAAGGACTTGTCGATTTAGTCTCTTTTCGCCTGATCTAAGAACATGGCCTAAATATTTCCACCTTCTTTTCCTTATAATATTTGATACAGGTTGTTGGTGTGTTCTATCTCTCACTGTGTTGTTAGAAACGAAATCACTCCATTTTACTTTTAATAATTTTCGGAGACATTTATTCTCAAAGCTGTCCAGTTTCTTATCAATTTTCTTTGTTGATTTCCAACTTTCACAACCGTAGGTCAGTACAGGAATCACACATGACCTCAATAATTTAACTTGTGTGCATATACTAAGGTCTTGAGATTGCCAGATATTCGTTAATTTAGTGAAGGCACTATCTGCTATAACAATACGAGAGTTTATTTCTTTCATTGTGTCTCCATTGTTTGACACTTTACTACCCAAATATGTAAAATATTCAACTTTCTCCAGTTTCATTAGATGGACTTCATGGCACCTGTGATAATGCGTGCTGCGTGGTTTTGGCTGCTGCTCACTTTGGAGAATTGCTTTTGGGATGTACTTCCTATGCTGCTCACTTTGGCAATTGTTTTTTGGGGTGTACTTCCCATCCTGCAATGCCGTATTCCAGAACTAGTCGTACTCTTCCAAAGGAGAGTTTATTGAGGATTTTACTGTTTGCTTCCCTCGTGGAGCCTGCAAGTTGTCGCATCATACTGAGCCTCTGTCTTGCCTTTATCATAACATTTTCTATCTGGGAGCACCATGTCAGCCTCTGTCTTGCCTTTATCATAACATTTTCTATCTGGGAGCACCATGTCAGCCTCAGTCTTGCCTTTATCATAACATTTTCTATCTGGGAGCACCATGTCAGCCTCTGTCTTGCCTTTATCATAACATTTTCTATCTGGGAGCACCATGTCAGCCTCAGTCTTGCCTTTATCATAACATTTTCTATCTGGGAGCACCATGTCAGCCTCTGTCTTGCCTTTATCATAACTTTGTCTATCTGGGAGCACCATGTCAGCCTCTGTCTTGCCTTTATCATAACTTTGTCTATCTGGGAGCACCATGTCAGCCTCTGTCTTGCCATTATCATAACTTTGTCTATCTGGGAGCACCATGTCAGCCTCTGTCTTGCCTTTATCATAACTTTGTCTATCTGGGAGCACCATGTCAGCCTCTGTCTTGCCTTTATCATAACATTTTCTATCTGGGAGCCCCATGTCAGCCTCTGTCTTGCCTTTATCATAACTTTGTCTATCTGGGAGTACCATGTCAGCCTCTGTCTTGCCTTTATCATAACTTTGTCTATCTGGGAGCACCATGTCAGCCTCTAACTTGCCTTTATCATAACTTTGTCTATCTGGGAGCACCATGTCAGCCTCTGTCTTGCCTTTATCATAACATTTTCTATCTGGGAGCACCATGTCAGCCTCTGTCTTGCCTTTATCATAACTTTGTCTATCTGGGAGCACCATGTCAGCCTCTGTCTTGCCTTTATCATAACTTTGTCTATCTGGGAGCACCATGTCAGCCTTCGGTCTAGTGTGACCCCAAGGTATGTTGGGTTTTTGTCTTCTGGGAGATCTTGCCCGTTTATTTTAAGCTTTAAATTGTGGTTCTGATTGTTCTGCGAGAAGACTGTGTATGTGGTCTTTGGGGCGTTCATTTTCAGGCATCACTTTTCTGTCCAGGTTTCCAGTTTGGTAAGCGTGTCTTCCAGTCTTTTTATTGCTATGGGTATTGACTCCTCCCTGGCCCAGATTGCCAGATCATAGGTGTACATCGCTGAGTGTACTCGTCGGGTTATGCATGTATCTATATCGTTGACAAAGATTAGGAAGAGAGTTGGTGAGAGCACTCCTCCTGAGGGGCTCCTTCCTCTAGCGTGCGCTTCATTCTTGTTTATCCCGGAACCTGAACCCATTCTGTTCTGATCTTTAGGTATCTATCTAGCCATTTGTACTGTCGCCGCTTTAATGCGAGGCTCAGGAGTTTGAGTTTTAGACCTTCTTTACACACAGTGTCGAACGCTTTCTCCATGTCTACTAGAACTGTCAACGTTTTCTTTTTCTGTTGAAAACCATCCTCGATTTCCTGGGCGATATAGGTCACCTGAACTGTAGATTGGCACCTCCGAAAGCTCTCCTGTTGAGACTTGAGAAGGCCCTTGCTCTTCAAGTACCATTATAACCTTCTCTTTACTATGCATTCCATGAACTTGCCCGTACAGCTTAGGAGGCGTATGGGTCTGTAACTCACCGGATAGAGTTTATCTTTGCCTGGCTTTAGGATGGGTACCATGATCGCTTCTTTCCACTTTGGGGGTTCTATGCCTGTCCTCCACGATATGTTTAGTACTGTCAATAGAACTGTCTTTTACATATTTCCCAAGTTTTTAAGCATCTCATTTATGATCCCATCTTTTCCAGGCGATTTTCTGAATTTTAGATCCATTAATGCCTCTTCCAGCTCGTTTCTGGTGAATTTGTCAGTTAAGTGACTATCGACTAAGGCCTCGCCTTAGAGGGCTCTCGCTTTTCTCTTTACCATTATTATCTTGCCATTAGATCGTCTCCCTCCCCGAGCACATCTTGCTATTTTGCTCTAGGAGTATTCGATGTTGGCTGGTGTTTTCATTACTCAGGGCTTTCGCCAACTTCCACAATTTGTGGCCGTCCCTATCAATGTTCAGGGATTCTGCCTTTTCTACCCAATTCTGTCTTGCTGAACTTTTGACTTCTCGTTTATATTGGGCCGCTACTGACTTGTACGCAGTATTGGATTCTGTGAATTGGGTCTCTTCTGTCTCTTTCTTGGCCTGCTCAAGGTCGTCTTCAAGGTTTTGGATCTTTGCTGTCCAGTAGGGCTTGTAATCCTTCCGTGCGTCTCTCGTGATGGTCTCCCGTTCCGCTTTCAGGATTGCTTCCGAGAGTTCGTTTGCTAAGGATCTCACGCGTTTTTTTTCGTGAGTGTTGATTTGCATGTTGAGTGTTAAGACAACATCGTAATAAAGGGTCAAACACTGGAGAAAGTTAAACATTTGACATATTTGGGTAGTAAGGTGTCAAACACTGGAGAAAGCTAAACATTTGACATATTTGGGTAGTGAAGTGCCAAACAACGGAGACACGATGAAAAAAATAAACTCTCGTATTGCTATAGCAGCGAGTGCCTTCACTAAGTTAACAAATATCTGGCAATCTCAAGACCTGAGTATATGTACACAAGTTAAATTATTTAGGTCATGTGTGATTCCTGTACTAACCTACGGTTGTGAAAGTTGGAAATCAACAAATTAAATTGATAAGAAACTGTACAGCTTTGAGAATAAATGTCTCCGAAAATTTTAAAAAGTAAAATGGAGTGATTTCGTTTCTAACAACACAGTGAGAGATAGAACACACCAACAACCCGTATCAAATATTATAAGGAAACGAAGGTGGAAATATTTAGGTCATGTTCTTAGATCAGACGAAAAAGACTAAATTGACAAGTCCTTATGTGGTCACCAGTTGGGAAAAGAAAACGTTGAAGACCAAAGACCACTCTTCGAAGAACCACCCAACAAGAAAGTAAACTATTGGGATGTAAAACCATACAAGATCTCTAACTGCTAGCAACGACCCGCATTACATGGAGATCTAATACCTCTGCCTATGTGCCGCCTTTAGCACGAAAGGAACAAACTAACTAACTAAACTAATCATCATCCGCCCTGGTTTGTTTCGAGGATATTAGTTGTGAGAAAAACAGTACCCTGCCCGGCTGTCTCAGGCAAGGCAGTTCGTTAGACGCTAAAACGCAATGTTAGGATTTGCGGTCGGTAAACTTTACCCAATTGCTCTATCTGCGCTTGGCCTCTTGTACGGAGTTTACCGTAATCTTCCCAAGTGTCGTCACGCTACTATACAGTGTGTTCAGAGTCACTTGCCGAGACCTTTGATTTGCAGTGGATTCAAGCCTCTGTTGGGCTTTTCAATTTTCCTGCTCATATGAATGGTCCGCTCACCCCTATGTTTGTCACGCCTTCACGTCGCTCCATCACCAGCACCTTTTTGCCCCGCCTTTGGGCTTACATGTGCATCGTCCGTATGCGTGTTCTCTCCACTTTGGTGCCTTCCCCAGCGTATTTATCGGGTTTCTCACCATGCTGACATTTACCGTGCCTCAAGACTGCCCTGACACGCAGCTCGACTCGGGACCAAGGCTCTGAGTTTCGCCCCATGTGGGCCCACGTCTCTACTCTGGATGCACCTCTCATCCCTTCTTGTTCATTTGTACGGCCCTTCCCATCGTCCGGAAAGCTTATAATTGTTGTGCGACCGTTGACTTGTTACACTTTGTGCGTATGGACTCTTGCCCCGTAGGTAGCAATTTTGGTACGGTCGTTTACTTCGGGGAAGTTAGGATTTGTTGAAAGAAGACTGGTATACTGCTATTTTCTTTCGTTTCTGCTGATTTTCTTTAGCAACTTTTCATCCGACATCAGCTAGGATAAACGTGCATTTTGTTCAGTGATTTTTGTTTTTCCGTGATTGCACTACTACCACTACCTGTAGCTCTCCCAAGATCTCTACCCGCTTAGCCAGACCGGAACCAATGTCTGGAATCAGGGTCACCACGAGGAGATAGGGTAGGGTCTTGATTAGTGCCAGCTCACTAGTCCTGCCGCGGCGTTTTTCCCATGCGCCTTGACCCTGAGATGTTATGATAAGATTATGAACGAGGAACTAAGAGAAAGAGCTAAGCAGATACCAGTGGAAAAAGATTTAAGGAACAGACGCTTGCAATGGATAGGACATGCATTGAAAAGACCGACTGGAAGTATTGCAAGTTAGGCACTGTTTTGGAATTCACAGGGAAAGAGGAGTAGGGGAAGGACTAGACATACCTGGAGAAGAAAGTTGGAAACTAACATTAAAAGGATAGGTAAAACATGAAAAGAATTGGAAGGGATGGTAAGAATAAGAAAGAGCTGGGAGTAGTTTGTTGAAGACCTATGCTCCATTGGGAGTTGAAAAGTGAAGAAGAAGTCAGATCTGTTCTTCACTACATCATGAATACTAATGTACAGTCTTCTTTCATTTTTTCTTTTGTCCTTCTCTGTTTTTTTGCCGCTAGGCGTAGCAGGTTTAACTGATGATCGGTTTCCGAGATAATGTACAGTCAATAGTTCATATTCAATGAATTGGCATTGCTCACACTATCACAAATATCTGCCCTCTTATCAAATACATGGGTCACTGATGTTATTTTAAGAATGGTGAAGAGGTATTCGAATATAAGTTTCAACTGATATCAGGGCCGTGCGGTGCTATGATGCAAAGAGGCGGTAGCATCAGACGGAACCCTGGTAGAGGCGGCAAATACAGGCGGCAATAGCGGCGAAATTAAAATAAAATTTGAACCATCCCATAATAAAATCTTTACTCAACGCTTTTCTAAAATGGTCTATGTTTTTCCAATACTGATGTATTCGATTTATAATTTATAGCACGCCTCTGACTAAGCGCTTACGGTACCCTTTGATTTCCGTTTGTGGTGCAAGTGTATCGCTGGCGCTCCTTCGCCGAAAGACTTGTGATTTGACAGTGCGAAGCTATAATTTTTGTTTGTAATTTCCCGCCACTCCTAAAAGCTAATGTGCGGCAATTATCACAAAAATACAATTGTACGTGTTACGTGTTGATAGTTCTGCTTTGAGCTTACAATTGTTGACAATATTTAATTTTAATGTTAGTTTGTCTCCAGAAGTGGCAAGTGGCTGTTCTTATGTTTAAATAAGAATATCAGATATATAATATATCTGTATCAGTATACAATTTTGACATTTATACTAATTCAGTGTTTGTGTTTAGAAAGTAGATCAGGTAAGAGAATTATTGTTTTTTACAGCAACTTGTAGTTATGAAAATGATTATGTTATGACATTAGAGATTCGAATTAAAAATAACATTTGCATGGACTGGGTATATCTCAGGTGCATAACGTTAGCCTGGACTGGGTATATCTCAGGTGCATAACGTTAGCCTGGACTGGGTATATCTCAGGTGCATAACGTTAGCCTGGACTGTGTGTATCTCAGGTGCATAACGTTAGCCTGGACTGGGTATATCTCAGGTGCATAACGTTAGCCTGGACTGGGTATATCTCAGGTGCATAACGTTAGCCTGGACTGGGTATATCTCAGGTGCATAACGTTAGCCTGGACTGGGTATATCTCATGTGCATAACGTTAGCCTGGACTGGGTATATCTCAGGTGCATAACGTTAGCCTGGACTGTGTGTATCTCAGGTGCATAACGTTAGCCTGGACTGGGTATATCTCAGGTGCATAACGTTAGCCTGGACTGGGTATATCTCAGGTGCATAACGTTAGCCTGGACTGGGTATATCTCAGGTGCATAACGTTAGCCTGGACTGTGTGTATCTCAGGTGCATAACGTTAGCCTGGACTGGGTATATCTCAGGTGCATAACGTTAGCCTGGACTGGGTATATCTCAGGTGCATAACGTTAGCCTGGACTGGGTATATCTCAGGTGCATAACGTTAGCCTGGACTGGGTATATCTCAGGTGCATAACGTTAGCCTGGACTGGGTATATCTCAGGTGCATAACGTTAGCCTGGACTGGTTATCTCAGGTGCATAACGTTAGCCTGGACTGGGTATATCTCAGGTGCATAACGTAAGCCTGGACTGGGCATATCTCACGTGCATAACGTTAGCCTGGACTGGGTATATCTCAGGTGCATAACGTTAGCCTGGACTGGGTATATCTCAGGTGCATAACGTTAGCCTGGACTGGGTATATCTCAGGTTCATAACGTTAGCCTGGACTGGGTATATCTCAGGTGCATAACGTTAGCCTGGACTGTGTGTATCTCAGGTGCATAACGTTAGCCTGGACTGGGTATATCTCAGGTGCATAACGTAAGCCTGGACTGGGCATATCTCACGTGCATAACGTTAGCCTGGACTGGGCATATCTCACGTGCATAACGTTAGCCTGGACTGGGTATATCTCAGGTGCATAACGTTAGCCTGGACTGGGTATATCTCAGGTGCATAACGTTAGCCTGGACTGGGTATATCTCAGGTTCATAACGTTAGCCTGGACTGGGTATATCTCAGGTGCATAACGTTAGCCTGGACTGGGTATATCTCAGGTGCATAACGTTAGCCTGGACTGTGTGTATCTCAGGTGCATAACGTTAGCCTGGACTGGGTATATCTCAGGTGCATAACGTTAGCCTGGACTGGGTATATCTCAGGTGCATAACGTTAGCCTGGACTGGGTATATCTCAGGTTCATAACGTTAGCCTGGACTGGGTATATCTCAGGTGCATAACGTTAGCCTGGACTGGGTATATCTCAGGTGCATAACGTTAGCCTGGACTGGGTATATCTCAGGTGCATAACGTTAGCCTGGACTGGGTATATCTCAGGTTCATAACGTTAGCCTACTGGTATATAGTGCATAACGTTAGCTGTGTGTGATAGAGAGTTATGTAGTAATAGTGAGCTACTTATGTTCTGTGTGTGATAGGTTGCTTAAAATATTTGATTTGTCTACTTTTGTTTCGTTATTTATTCTCTAATTTTACTAAATTCATGTTTACAATTAACTCTAAATCATTAAGTGCTTCTGTGGTTAGGCCTCTAAGATGCTTTTTTCCCGATCCAGAAGCACTTGAGCTTTTCAGCTCTTCGGCTCGGTGCCATGGACATCGCAACCCTTCGGTTCGGTGCCACGAACACCGTAAATCTGGGAATCTGTGGCTTTTCTGCCATCCCGTGGAATTGAACCCGCACACACAGGGATAGTCACCCGTAGTCCAACGCGCGACGAACACGCTGGGCAGACGGGCGGTAAGATGCTTTAAAACCACTTCAATTTCAAGTTTGAGAAATCTATGATGTATTATTTCCAATAATAGAAGACGTCAACAGAGATGCAGAAACTAAAGAGCAAGAGGGTTAGTAAAGACAAATATTAACAATTACAAGTTTATATGCGGTGTAGTTCTTTGACGTGAAATTTGATTTGAAATCAATTCAGTCTCCAAGCTATTGCAATCTGTAATTATAAATTTGTCAGATTGTGTAAGGATGTTATCAGACACTATACAAAATGTGAAAAGTTATAGACAATCTAGATATGATCAGATGAAAATTGGGGGTCAAAGGTTCATGGCGGCAACATGTGCCAGGGTTAGCGAAGGGTGCGCTAACAAGACCCTGCCCCCTACCTCCAAGTGGTGACACTGGAAGCAGATTCAAATTCCGGTCTGGCTAAAGGGGCAGGGATAGGGAGACCTACAGGTAGTAGTGCAAACACGGAAGAGCAATTACAGGGACCTAAAATCGCTGAACAAGCACGCATCTCCTGACCGATGTCCGATAAAATATGCCCAAGTTCAAAAGTACGAATCAGCAGCGTACGAGCGTCCGCGAACAAAACAGTGGTGGAAGTACAATCACGGAAAACCAATGGGCCGGAAATCCCTGAACAACACACACATTTCCTGTCCGAAGACCGCTAAAATATGCAAAAGATCAAAAAGAACAATAACAAAGCAGAGTACGAACGTCCGTGAACAAAACACCAACTCCCCCGGAGTAAATGACCGAATTTAAGGGAGGAGAGGTGCATCCTAAAAAGCCGAGACATGAATTGAAACTCGGTGCCATGGGCAAGAGTCAAACTGAGTGTCGGGCAGCCCGAGGCACGGTACATAAAACTGCAAATGTGTGAACATGTTGGTCGTATCAGCCTCCCAGCAGATGGGAAAGGCTGCATGGAAAGGGATGTGAGGTGCATTCTGAACGGCGAAACTCGGAGCCATGAGCGCAAATTGGACAGCGTGCCGTGGCACTCCCGATGCACGTCAAATGTGGTACATCAGGTGACGGGGGCACAAGGGACGATTGCGATAAAACTCAGTATATGTGGCCAAGCGCGGATTAAGATAATGGATAAAGTTGGTCGAACGTAAAACCCCAAAGTTACGTTCTAGAGCCTTACGAAACTGCCCTCCCTGAGACAGACGGGCAGGGTACGATTGTTCACACAATTATTTTAATAATTCCTCTCGTACCGTTATACGTTACATAGGGCCTGCTAGTAATTTCTCCATACCGCTCTATCCTGGGCAGCTCGCTCAATTTCCTCCATGGAACTGAGACCGATATTTCCTGCCTCTCTCAGCACAGTTCGTTTCAGGGTCTCCTTGGGTCGATCTCTCTTTCTTGAACCCTTTGCACCCCACTTCTATGCCTGCTTTGATATTCGTTGATCATTTCTCCTCAAGGTGTGACCAACATATCTCCATCTTCTCTTTCTTATAACAGTTGTCACTAGTGGTTGACCAGACATGTCTCTGATTTCATCACTTCTCCTGAACTCGTTCCATATATTCATTATTTTTCGCAGACATCTATTTTCAAATGCATTCAACTTGCTTTCTATATCTTTAGTCATTTTCCAACTCTCGCTGGCATATGTTAGGATTGATACACCATTTGAATTGAAAATTCGTAATTTAGTTTTAATACTATATAACTTGCAGTTCCATATTTTATTTAGACTTTTAAAGCTGATGTTGCTTTGCCAATTCGTATCATAATTTCTTTTTAACATTTCCTGTGCAATCAAAATTGCTACCTAAATAGGTGAACTGCTCTGTTATTTTTATCATTTTAGATTCCAGTTTGATATCTGCATTACTTGCCATAGGTGTTTTCATTATGTTTTTTTTTCATAGCTTATCTGTAGTCCAACTTTTGATGCTATAGATGACAAGTTATCTGTTTTACTTTGCATATCTTGGTTGTTTCTACTTAAAAAGGCAATATCATCTTCAAAATCCAAATCTTCTAGTTGACACGTAGTTAACACCCCCAGGAAATATCAGGGCGGGTGATGACCGGCGAGTGCAAAATCTAAAGTTGCGCTGATAGCGCCAAATGAAACGACCCATACATTACGATGCGAAGGGCCCCAGCCCATGGTTTCCCGGATCAAAGCAAACGACAGAGCAAATGCAAATTGCCTAGTGCCGACCCGAGCGTCCATAAAGCGTCCCAGGATTCTGTTCTCTTCGTAGGGAACCACTGCTGCCTTGTATTTTTGGTTGGGGACAATCAAAGATGAGGAGTAAACCGCAAACAAAACTGGGCTGTAGGCGAACCAAGCAGTCCATTAACAAAACTGGTACAGCTGGGTAGATGACGCTCATCAGCCTGGGGGGCGTGGCAGGTCGTCTACGGGTCGCTGCCCTGGTAGAAAATAGCAACCTGATGCCTTGTGGGTTTTACCTGGGGACAGTCAAAGGCTAGCGGAGAGCGAACCCAGTAAACGTTTAATTGAAATCGGACACATGCCCGAAAGATAAGCAGCTGAGCTCCAATTGGCACTGAAAGCGGCGACATAGCTACACATGCTAAGGCTGCATGGACCAAATTTTATCATGAATATGTTTAGTATAGAATCTCGATATGGTACTACGCCTGTGGAGATCCGTCGGGCAGGACTAGTGCCGGGCCCCATGCCTCGAAGGGGCCCGTTTTTGCTACCGACGGTCCCGCCCTCCAACTCGGCAAAGCAGCGAACAAGGCCCACGGGAAAAAGCTACTGGTTCAATACAGCAAAGTACTGGCCAAAGACGATAAAACATTGTGCAATGGAATGCCGAAGGTATTCATCATAAAAAGCAAGCACTCGCAATAAGACTTGTAGAAGACGAAATTGATGTTGCGTGCATACAGAAGACCCATCTAAATTCCCAACATAGATTTGGTATCAGAGGTTACCAAACCTTCAGACTAGACCAAGAAGGGCACAATGGTGGAGTCCTCACCCTAGTACGAAACGGCATCCCAGCAAAGTAAGTGGATGTAACCACAGGAAGCGCCGGCGCAGCAGAGACGTAGGTGTCCTAATTACATGTGATAAATACAGATTCTTCTGTATAACTTATACTGCCCAAGTGACATCTCGCTGTCTCTCGATGCAATGATTATCAATGATACAGCATGCATGGTGGTCGGTGATTTCAACATCCACTCAGAAAGATGGGGCTATCTCGAAAATAACAGCAGATGCGTAGAAGTGGAGGATTAGAGATGAGAACAACTTTTTCCTCATCAATGCCCAGACGATCCGCCAACCTTCTACTCGAGAAGGTGGCATACCTTACACCCCCCATTTGGCCTTCGCAACAAGTGACCTCTCCACAAAAACAGTACGTACGGTCACAAAACAACTCGGATATAGTGACCATAGGCCCGTCAAACTGCAAGTAGACCTAAAATTTGTACCTGACCCCAAAATGTGGTTGCCACGGTGGAACTGCAAAAAAGTTAATTGGAAACAGTACGGGGCACTGACAGATGCTAATGTTGAACGCATCAACATGTATGAAAAGAAACACATGCGATCCGTGGCAAAGGAACTCTCAGAAGCAATCCTGAAAGCGGCACGGGAAAATATTCCTAGAGACGCACGGAAGGATTACAAGCCATACTGGACAGCAGAGGTTCAGAAGCTTGAAAACTACATTGAATTGGCAAGAGGTAAGGCAGAACAAGCACAGTCAGTAACGACCAATACTGCTTACAAGGCGGCAGCAGCAAAGTACAAGTGGAAGGTCAAACGATCAGCACAACAGAGCTGGGTTGATAAGACCGAATCCCTGAACCTTGATAGGGACGGCCATAAAATGTGGAAGTTAGCAAAAGCGCTGAGGGGCGAAAACACCTGTCGTCCTCCAATAGTCCGTGAACAATATAAAAAGATGTCTTCGGGAAGGAAGCCGCAAACATTCTAATGCAAAAATATGCCGAAGTCAGCAGAGTAAGCATAGCAAAGAAAAGTCGATGACACAAAGAAAAAAGCTAGAGTCCTCACAAGGCAGCCAAGAGAAGCTGATAGTCACCTAACGGTTACTTTCAAGTAATGAGTTGGAAGAGGCATTAAGGAGCTACAGAAGCTCAGAAAATCGTCCGGAAAGGATGGGATCACAAATGAGATGCTTAAAAAATTGGGCACTAGAGCAATAGCAGCTCTACTGGCCGTCCTCAACATGTCGTGGCGAATAGACATAGTACCACGAGAATGGAAGGAAGCGATCATGGTACCCATACTAAAATCAGGCAAAAATAAACACGACCCGGCGAGTTACGGACCAATAAGCCTCCTAAGCTGCACGGGCGAACTCATGGAACGCATGGTGAACAAACGGCTATCTTGGCACTTGGAAAGCAAAGGGCTTCTCATGGTACAACAAGAAACTTTCGGAAACACTGATCTACAAAAGATCAAGTTACCTATATCGCCCAGGAAATCGAGGATGGTTTCCAAGAAAATAAACAGACACTGGCAGTTTTGGTAGATATGGAGAAGGCGTTTGACACAGTAGGAAGGAAGGGCTAAAACTGAAACTTCTCACCCTCGTTATAAAGGGAAGAATGTACAAATGGCTTGATAGATACCTAGAGAACAGAACAGCAAGGGTTCAGGTTCAGGGGTACACAAGTATGAAGGCCACACTAGAGCAAGGAGTCCCCCAAGGAGGAGTGCTCTGACCAACTCTCTTTCTAATCTTTGTCAATGACATAGCTACATACCTACTAAAGCGAGTACACTCTGCCATGTATACCAACGACCTGGCAATATGAGCGAGGGAAGAGTCAATGCCCATAGAAACAAATCGACTGCAAGATACGCTAAATAACAGAAGTCTGGTAAAAAAAAGTGGAATATGAAGATAAATGCTTCTAAAACTACCTACACTGTGTTCTCGCAGAAAAACCAGAATCACAAAATTAAGCTTAAAGTCAATGTGCAGGATCTTCCAGAAAGCAATACCCCAACGTACCTGGGAGTCACACTCGATCAAAGCTGACTTGGTGCCCCCAAATCGAAAATGCTACTGTAAAAGCAAGACACATGCTCACGATAATGAGCAAACGCTCAGGCTCCACGTAGGGAGCAAACACCAGAGTCCTCAAAACACTCTACTCTGAAAGAGTGCGACCGATCCTTGAGTACGGCATTTCAGCGTGGAGTAGTGCATTCAACAAGCAATTCGCCAAAGTGAGCATTAACCAAAACCGTGCAATACGCATTATCACAGAAGCCATGACGTCCACGCCCATCAAGGCAATGGAAACAATCACAGGCCTCCTCCAACCAATGGCAAATCGAAGGGACAGAAAAGTCATGGTATTGGTGGAAAAACTTAAACGGCTCGATTCCCACCCCATGTACGAAAGAATGAACAGATTCGGAAGGTGCAGGATACAGAGAACCAGCTTCGCAAAATACGCTAAAACACTGACCGCAGAACATCCGATCCTAGCAGAATGCAAAGTCAAATCAATCCCGGCAACCGATAAGTGCCAGCCGTGGAAACCAAAATGCCGAAACTAAGGTACTCAATCCCAGGCATACTGAAAAAAGTGCAGCAAGAAAACTTCAAAAGAAGAACGACCACAGACAAATACACAGCGACCGAATACCCTGAACATAAGTGGACACAAGTGTATACTGACGGATCGGCAAAGAACGCAATAAGCGATGGCGGAGGAGGAATAGTGCTTAAACTCTCAAACAAAGAAACGGTCACAAAATCGATTGTCACAAATAAATACTCAAATAACGACAGGGCAGAGGCAGAGACAATCAGAACAGCGGCCGAAATGATCCTAGAGAGAAGAGGCACCTCTCGCAGAAAGTCGTGATATTCACCGATGCTTTATCGGTCATCACGGCACTCAAAAACATAGGCAAAACAGAGCTCAATGAGCTGAAAGCGACCCTCGATGCACTAGTGGACTCACTCAAACGCACCGTCATTCAGTGGATACCATCACACTGCAACATAAGCGGAAATGAACACGCCGACAAGCTAGCTAAAGAAGACGGTGACTACCTCAGACTGATCTCGAGATCAGTTTTGAGGAAGCCAGAACAACCATCGGCTGGCACTATAAAGACAAAAGGTCAAAAGACCATCCTCAGCATAACAACAGCAACGGGTACTATGGTCTATCTCGTAGGGAACAAATTGCCATACTCCGCCTCCATACCGGCCACAACAAGCTCCGCGCCTACATGTTTAACAAATTTAAAATTGGCACAACTAGCCTGTGCCCTGCAAAAAGGCGGACATGATGTCAGAGCACGTACTGCAAGATTGTCAACTGATAGCAGGTATAAGAAAAGAAACCTGACCACATAACACAGAGCTTCGTGAGAAGCTGTACGGAGGAATGGAGTCCCTTAAGATAAAATTCATGATAAAAGTCTAGGCCGGGATCGCGAGAGGGAGATGAACATTTCTGCTAATGAGATTGCAGAGAATCTTGACTGCAGTACAGAATTTCCTGCCGAAACTGAAGTTAGAGCCAAATCAAAGAAATGTCAATTTGACAATGAAGAAGATATCGATGAACCCTTAACAGAGGAAAATAAATTTATAATAAACTTTTTCACTTATATTTTGGACATTACCCGTAATTCTCTGATTGAGAGATTCACGCTTTTGGAAACCTATAGAAGAAATTGTCAGTTTTTATATGACATTTTAAAACTCAAGTATTTAGATGACAAAACACTAGACATTTTTTTCCCAGTCTCCAGTCAATACTTTCGTTACAAAATGAATCGAATATAAATGTAAATGATCTTCAGGAAGAATTAGGTAATGTATCCAGAATGCTATCATATTCTATGAAACATTTGGATGTTTGAAATTATTTGTGCCAAAATAACTTGATAACTTTGTATCGGAATACTGTTGTAGCTATGAGAATTTTATTAACACTCCCTGTCTATCTCTGTAGCTAGTGGAAACAGAAGTTTTACCCACATTAAAATGAATAAAACACTAGGCCCTACTTAAGAAGTTCAATAAGACAAAATATCTGGCCAGCAATGGCGGAATGCGGGAGGGCCATTCAGAGTCAGAACTGTTTGATTCTGAACACGACTTTGCTAGCGCATTTTCGCAATGTTTGGTCGGGTATTTTCCGGTTTCGTTTGCCGAGCTACTGAGTTAGTGCTTGAGCAACGCTGTGAGCTATGACTGTTACATGGAATGCTTTTGCTGTGTCAACCGTGCGTTTGTTGTGTGTATTCAGAAAATGCGGACAGCGGTTATGACGAACAAGCTCAATCTGCCGTATGCAGTTATATTGCGAGTGCAGAAAGCTGGATTTTGTCATGATTGATGTTCCCTTCGATAAGAATTGCAGTTCAAGTAATGAACAGTTTTGTGTTGCTACATTAGCGACGGCCATATGCATTTTATGCGGTGCATGTTACTTTTGTGGCGGTACGCGACTGTTTCATTCTGGAATTAGTTCCCACAGGAAACATTTCACAGTTGTTAGCATTTCGTGTGATTTTCATTGGCACAGGAACGGAGCAATTATGGGGTGACCCGTTGCAGTGAAGTTGGAACCGTACTTATGAACTATGAACTATGAATAAGACAAAGAAAACTTAGAAATATATCATTAACTTCTACTTTATCTACATTGTCTGTCACTCTAGACTAATTAACGATTGTTGTAAAAGTTAAAGTTAGAAGGGAACAACTTTAGTAGATTGTTGTAAAAGTTAAAGTTAGAAGGGAACAACTTTAGTAGATTGTTGTAAAAGTTGAAGTTAGAAGGGAACAACTTTAGTAGATTGTTGTAAAAGTTAAAGTTAGAAGGGAACAACTTTAGTAGATTGTTGTAAAAGTTAAAGTTAGAAGGGAACAACTTTAGTAGATTGCTGTAAAAGTTAAAGTTAGAAGGGAACAACTTTAGTAGATTGTTGCAAAAGTTGAAGTTAGAAGGGAATGACTTCAGTAGATTGTTGTAAAAGTTAAAGTTAGAAGGGAATAACTTTAGTAGATTGTTGTAAAAGTTAAAGTTAGAAGGGAACAACTTTAGTAGATTGTTGTAAAAGTTGAAGTTAGAAGGGAACAACTTTAGTAGATTGTTGTAAATGTTAAAGTTAGAAGGGAACAACTTTAGAAGATTGTTGTAAAAGTTGAAGTTAGAAGGGAACAACTTTAGTAGATTGTTGTAAAAGTTGAAGTTAGAAGGGAAAAACTTTAGTAGATTGTTGTAAAAGTTGAAGTTAGAAGGGAAAAACTTTAGTAGATTGTTGTAAAAGTTGAAGTTAGAAGGGAACAACTTTAGTAGATTGTTGTAAAAGTTGAAGTTAGAAGGGAAAAACTTTAGTAGATTGTTGTAAAAGTTAAAGTTAGAAGGGAACAACTTTAGTAGATTGTTGTAAAAGTTAAAGTTAGAAGGGAACAACTTTAGTAGATTGTTGTAAAAGTTGAAGTTAGAAGGGAACAACTTTAGTAGATTGTTGCAAAAGTTGAAGTTAGAAGGGAAAAACTTTAGTAGTTTGTTGCAAAAGTTAAAGTTAGAAGGGAACAACTTTAGTAGATTGTTGTAAAAGTTAAAGTTAGAAGGGAAAAACTTTAGTAGATTGTTGTAAAAGTTAAAGTTAGAAGGGAAAAACTTTAGTAGATTGTTGTAAAAGTTGAAGTTAGAAGGGACAAACTTTAGTAGATTGTTGTAAAAGTTAAAGTTAGAAGGGAACAACTTTAGTAGATTGTTGTAAAAGTTGAAGTTAGAAGGGAACAACTTTAGTAGATTGTTGTAAAAGTTGAAGTTAGAAGGGAACAACTTTAGTAGATTGTTGCAAAAGTTGAAGTTAGAAGGGAAAAACTTTAGTAGATTGTTGTAAAAGTTGAAGTTAGAAGGGAACAACTTTAGTAGATTGTTGTAAAAGTTGAAGTTAGAAGGGAACAACTTTAGTAGATTGTTGCAAAAGTTGAAGTTAGAAGGGAACAACTTTAGTAGATTGTTGTAAAAGTTGAAGTTAGAAGGGAACAACTTTAGTAGATTGTTGTAAAAGTTGAAGTTAGAAGGGAACAACTTTAGTAGATTGTTGTAAAAGTTGAAGTTAGAAGGAACAACTTTAGTAGATTGTTGTAAAAGTTGAAGTTAAAGGAACAACTTTAGTAGATTGTTGTAAAGCAAAAACTCGCTTTGCTGCCGCCGACGACTTGGGGTACAGGAGTAGGGGATGGACGCCCACCTGGAAAACGTGAGCATATCATACCATCGAAAGACATGGGGAACGACGCCAACAGCAGCTGTTGGTGGATTATAATATACTGTACACATAGCCAGTAAATCTCTCATTCATATATGAACATTATCGCATAGTCTTAAAGTCTTCAGTTTATTCGATTATTGTGGATTAATGTTTTGAAATTACATAGATAAACAAAGAATGAAGTGGTTTGGCCACTTAATAAGAATGCATCCAAACTCCACAGTATACAGAGTCTTCTACAACAGAACATCGGGAAAGAAGGCAAGAGGAAGACCACAAAAAGATGGTTAGATGGCGTAGCAGAATCATGTGAAAGAGCAAAGATAACAATCACACAAGCCACCAGAACAGTGCAAGACAAAAACAGAAAACCACGACACTGGGCAACAACCCGGTAGCAGTGTGACGACACTGTTTTGAAATGGGAGGCGTTATTCACACTCGAGTGTGTATAACGTTCGGAGTTATTCACAGTCGGCTGCGAATAACTAAGAATGTTATTCGTATAGTTTAAAACAGAGCATTATTGACAGATGTCAATACAACAAGATATATCTCCGTGTTATACACAGATGGCTATGCCATATCAATTCAATGCCAATAAAATATAATAAAAAGATATCTCCGCATAATATAGACTAGAGCGTTTTACACAGATACGAAAAGTTTAATAATCTTCGACAAACTATAAGTCTAACTAATAATTTATCCGATCTAACTATAGGCCTATAATGACATATTACACGAATTCGTTGTAAAATATATTAGATTATATAGACCTAGGCCTACAAAAACAGGCCTGCTTATAAGATATGTTGTTGTTTGCGTTCGTTCTTCGCGGCTAATTTTATCATTCTAAATGTGATTGGTCTTTGACGAGAATGCTTTTTTACGTTGTGCATATGCGCCCATGGTGACTTGGCCCGCACACCCTATTTCATCCAGCATTTTATTTACTATATAGATATATATATATATATTTTATAGGGTAGCTTGCCCTAGAACGATCCGTTGTGCCGTATATTTTGGCTTGGATCTGCGCCTTTACGATCATCTTTTTGCAGTATATTTGGGCTTTATGATCTACGCCAAAGAGCTGTGCAGCCTTTCTGACTATGTTCCGAATTAGGAACATTTCTCAATCTTTTTGGGGGCACATAAGCTTGCCCTGTGACGGCATCTTCCTTCCTTTCGTTCGCTTGAAATATTGTTTATATATTCAATGTTGTCTCTTGTATGAACTTCACTTTCTTTTGTAGCTCACACATAAGTCCGTGTAGTTTTCTGTCGAGTGTTGTTTCATTAGGCCAGTAAGTTTGCCTCAGTGTATCATATTCGGGGCAGTCTTGAAGTATGTGCTCTGCAGTCTGGTGTGCCTGTCCACATGTACACATGGCTGAATTGTCAATCTTGAATTTTGTATATATGTGGCTGCATAGTCGATTGTGTCCTGTTCTAAGGCGCAGAAGGACAACTTGTTCCAATCTGCTCATATTATAGTAATCGTCTTGTGTTGGTATTTTGGGATTTCTGATTGATTTAATCACCATTTTCTTTTGGTGGTAGGTAACTGGCACATCTGGTTGCTCTCCTGCAGCACCTTCAGTGGCCAATCGGTCTGCTGTTTCATTTCCTGGTATTCCACAGTGAGAGGGTATCCACTGAAAGACGACCCTGCGCTGCTTGGACAGTTTAGACAGTAGGGTCTGTAGACCTGGCAATTTTCTAGACTGGAGTGCTGATTTTGCATCAGTCAAAAATACAACAGGTTGAGGATCGAGTATGGTATTCAACAGTTTCTCAGTTGCCACCTTGATTGCCTGAATTTCTGCATCATAGTTGTGACAGAATTTCCCGTTGGTACTTTAATCGCATCTCGAACGTTGTATGGGTATTCTATGTACACTCCTGCTCTTCCATTCTTCACTGCATTTTCTGCTGACCCATCCGTATATACCCGGACCCAGAGATCATGTGGGTATTCTGCATCAAGTAAACTGAGAGTGACTATCTTGCGTTGTATGCTGTTCTGCTCATCCTTGTCGAGTATTCCTTTAACCTGTCTGGATACATACTTCTGGTTCAGTCTTCCCTCTCTAAGAGGTTTGCTCTGGCACAGACTTTAGGGGATGCCAACTTTTGGTAGTTTTGAAGTTTGCCTATTCGGTCTTTTGGCCTGATGAATAAAGCTGCTTCTTTTCAGCCGCACCATTGCTAGATTTTGGAATCTGTTTTCCATTGGGGGGGGTTTGGCATACTCAGAAACTTTTCTGCCTGCGTCATTACTTTTGTGTCTGGACGGCATCTTACTCGTGCAACACACCGTAAAAGTGTCGGCCTTCGCCATTGTTCGGAGTTGGACAGCCTGTCAAATCTTTACAATGTCGGCCTTACTTTTCTGACCTCGTTTAGTTTATTCCGCAATAGGAACATTCTCAGGTTTTTCGAGGCGCATGTTGGCACTTTGCAATGTCTACTGTGCATTTCTCTGTCCCAGGAAACACTGGACTGGGGCTGCGCACAGATATTCTAGATGGTCGTTTCAATCGGCGCTAGCAACGTAACTGAAATTTTGCGCTCGCCACATCACCCACCTCATTTTTTCCGGGGATTTTAGTTGGTTAATGCAACAGTACCTTGTTCGGTTGTCCCAGGGAGGGCAGTTTAGTTAGGCACTAAAACGCAACTTTAGTATTTGCGCTCGGTCAACCTTACCCAGTAAATGTATTTGCGCTTGGCGTTAACTTCAAACTTATTTCCTTAGGGGCTGTCCATAAATGACGTCACGCACTTACAGGGGGGCTCTCTGCCCGCACCATTTCTTTACTCTATTTGCCCCCCGCCTGCAGTATCCAATTAAATTAAATATATAGCTAGGTCTCATCATCATCAAGGTGCGTATCCTTTATTGCTCTCTTTGTAGGACATTGCTCTCTTTGTAGGACATTGCTCTCTTTGTAGGACATTGCTCTCTTTGTAGGATGTTGCTCTCTTTGTAGGACATTGCTCTCTTTGTAGGACATTGCTCTCTTTGTAGGACATTGCTCTCTTTGTAGGATGTTGCTCTCTTTGTGGGACATTGCTCTCTTTGTAGGACATTGCTCTCTTTGTAGGACATTGCTCTCTTTGTAGGATGTTGCTCTCTTTGTAGGACATTGCTCTCTTTATAGGACGTTGCTCTCTTTGTAGAACGTTGCTCTCTTTATAGGACGTTGCTCTCTTTGTAGAACGTTGCTCTCTTTATAGGACGTTGCTCTCTTTGTAGGACGTTGCTCTCTTTATAGGACGTTGCTCTCTTTATAGGACGTTGCTCTCTTTATAGGACGTTGCCTCTCTTATAGGACGTTGCTCTCTTTGTAGGACATTGCTCTCTTTGTAGGACATTGCTCTCTTTGTAGGACATTGCTCTCTTTGTAGGATGTTGCTCTCTTTGTAGGACATTGCTCTCTTTGTAGGACATTGCTCTCTTTGTAGGACATTGCTCTCTTTGTAGGATGTTGCTCTCTTTGTAGGACATTGCTCTCTTTGTAGGAGGTTGCTCTCTTTGTAGGATGTTGCTCTCTTTGTAGGACATTGCTCTCTTTGTAGCACATCTGAAATTCAATCTGTCTCTAGCCAGTTCACCCACTTCGTCGATGGTCATGTTCATGGTTTCTTTAATATCTTGTAGCCATCTTCTTCTTGGTCTGCCTCTGCGTCCTGGGACTCTGCCTCTAATATTGTTCTTTCCAGGCCATCGTGACGCTTGATGTGACCAAAGTATCTAATTTTTCTGTATATTATGTTGTTTATCAGCCAACACACCCTCAAATTAAAATAGGCACTAGACCTATAGCATACAACATATTTTAATTATGTATATTTACAAAGTAATGCTTTTATCTTAAATATTGAAATTGTTTTAAAATAGGGTCCAATAGTGTGTGTATTATTATAATACTATAAGTATCACTTACACTTTTTACACTAACTTAGTTTACACTAACATATTATAATGGAAACTATCATTAAAATAAAGTAAAACGTAATCTTACTTTTTTGAGCTTATCTTAACAAAAAGAACACCATTTTCCTCTTCGTACTTTTTAAGGGCTGCTTCAAAATCTTTAAGAGTAAAAAAAAGACGCTCCTTTCTCGATCGCCATTTTTTTTTTTAATCACGTACAGTTACTGCGCTTAAAAGTCAGCCAATCGAATCAGCTTTATTTATATCCGAGTGTGAATAACGTTCGGCGTTATTCACACTCGAGTGTGAATAACCACTTCGTTTGAAATTATCACACTCAAAAATGATCATACCCAAAAATACAGTGACGGTGAAGCCAGACTTTGTTAAAAAAATTGGTTGCAGCAAAATTGTTAAGGGCGGCATTTGGAAGACTTGCATCATACTGAGAAAATATACCGCACGAGCCTGACTGATCTTAACGATTTGCCCGGCTGCCCAGTGTGTTCGTAGCTCGTTGGACTGCGGGTGACAAGTCCTCTGTGAGTGCGGGTTCGATTACGCGGACTGGCAGAAAAGCCACAGGTTCTCCATCACGCTCGAGATCACGCTGAAACAACTTTTTTGTGTGCTTAACGGGATCGATGGATATACATTTTATCGTCCATCTCCGATAGAACTAGGAACAATGAGAGATGTGAAGATAGTCAATGTTATCCATGTGTGAGACAAACCTAATACTTTGAAGAAAGGGGGAATCAACACGCATACACCGCCACGTCACATAAACCCAGCAAACATTACCAACACTGGTAGCGGTGTTATATCGCTTTAGTTTTATAATCATATCCAATCATGTTCAATCTTTACAAACTTGTCAGCATTTCATAACGAAATAAATTATGTCACATGTCCAGCTTAAGCTCCGCCTTGAGTATTGAACGTCAAATGTCTGCCCTGCCATTGTGATTGGATAATGTGAATGCCAATCAAGTTGTCAAAGTTATACTAGACGTAAACAGACACACTCACTTTTACAAAAATACAATAAAATGGAAAGAAATATATGTGGACATAGTAATGCGAATAATCATTCACACCCATAGGCGGAGCTTGATTTCAACATCAACTATAACAATCCATTTTACAAACATATTCTTCACTCTCGAGCGCTCACTGTTCATACATACTTAGTTATCTGAACACGTTCTGAATATTATTATTATTTGGATAGATACGTACAAATGTCTGGAACATGTTTAACGTTATTAGTTGCATGTATGTTGCTGATGTTCATCTCTACAACGTGGACATACAACTTGGAGACATCTTACTCTATAGATGATGAACAATCAGAAGATCTTGATGTTGACAAGGTAAGATATATAAATATCAAACATCATGTACTCTCATTCTTTTACACAAACATATCTGATGTTTGATTGATGTAAACATCATGATTACACTTTGTTAAATAAATATATGAATATTATAATATGTTTCAGTGTTAGACTTTCATCAAGAAAGTTTCATTAATAAAATCATATCTTCTTTACCAATATTACAATTGTTGTCACACTGTTACCAGGTTGTTGTCCAGTGTCGTGGTTTTCTGTTTTTGTCTTGCGCTGTTCTGGTGGCTTTAGCGATTGTAATTTTTGCTTTTTGACAGAATTCTGTTATGACATTCCACTATCTTTTCGTGGTCTTCCTCTCGCCTGCCTGCTTCCTGATATTCTGTTGTAGAATACTATGTGGAGTTTGGATGCATTCTTATTTAGTGGAAAACAATACTACATTTCTTGTTTCTCAATGTCATTCAAGCAAGGTTCTGTGTCAACTATATTTCTTATGCTGATGTTGGTGACTCTTTTCTTTTCTGATGCTGTTAGTAACTTTACACAGGCATAATTCTTTACTCTAAAGATATCACAAGATTTATTCAAAACCTGAAATTACTGAAAACAAATGCATGTTTTTAAATTCTGAAACTGTAGACATACTCTTTGGTGTAGATCATAAAGCCCAAATTTACAGCGAAAAATTAACGTCAATGAGCAGTGAATACACAAAGCAGCCGACAAGTGACCGTTCCAATGACCAGTCCTAGAATGGTTGTAAATGTTCCTATAGCGAAACTACCTCACCTAGTCATTTGAAAAGTAGAAAGTGATCTTTGTCGTAGATGTAAGACCAAAATATAGGGCATGAAAAGATCATTAAAGAGTGTTTATAATACGATTCAGAAGTAACATCGCATTCAGCCAGAAAAGTTGCAGTACAAAAGGATTGTTGGCGTAGATCCAAGACAAAAATATACCACAAAACGGATCATTAAAGAGAACTTGTACGGATGAAGGGAAAGTGTTAGGGACTGACTGTCACCGAGATAGACTCAAAACACTTACCGTAGGAGAAAACCGGTAGCCCTGACCTACACCGTGTATGGTACCATACACAAAGTGGGGCCCTAATTTTAACAGTGAGTCTACGTTGCGCCTACAAGTAGGTCAGCACATCCGTTTTCTGCGCTGCTTCTTATTTACTAGGGTAGCATCTCTAGGGCCTACCTCAGTCGCCTCCTACGACATGCTATTGTTGGTTGAAGTGGTACTATTCTTTGCTTCCCTTGTGACCCCGACACCACATGGATGAAATTGATATAATAATTTAGTGGACACAAATGTCTGTTTCTAAAATTAATTCCGAGCATTAAACGACATTCTGAACATCTACTTAGTATTATTAACCAGCACATCTCTAAATAATTGGTTATTGGTTATTGGTTACTAAACTGACGTCATTGCACTGCGGGCAGACCCATAGGTGCTCAGTCTCCCCAACAGATATCGAAGAATATGTATACTGATGGTTGCCGTGTCTTGCTGATTAAACACACCTCTCACTCTGCCTCTCAGGCATCCAGTTTGACTTGTACAACGGGTAACTATAAACTGCATAAATCGCATGATCGATTCAACACCGATTATATTGTCCTCATCCAACGGACAGTCGCGTAGAGATCGAAAAACATCCCCATTATCCATCTTCAACTCTCCAACAATCGATGCTGTTGATGCACGCCTGTCCGCTTTCTCATTACCGTAAACACCCGCATGCCCAGGATAGAATATCCACGTAAGCCTCTGAAGGTTTGAAACTGCTATAGACGACATCTACTCATACCGAAACCTGCCCTTATGGATGTTTTGAAGCATCGACTGAGAGTCAAATACAACAACGGCCCCAGTAAATGAAGTCCCAGAGATCCAATGGAGGGCAGCAGTAACGGCCTCAACCTCCATCCTCATACTAGAAGTAGTTGTTCTGTATGCCCCACTTCGCTCTACAACAACCCTACCATGCGCATTAGCCAAGAAACCCCAGCCGGACTTCTCACCCCGTTCAACCGACCCATCGGTATATACAACAACATCATCATCCCTTGCATTATCCTCTATCAGCTAATTAACTGCGAGATCAGCCTTCATGTTGACCCAATCTCTACACTTTCTTCCAAGAGTAATGATAACGTTGAGATAGTTGGTCATGTTACCATCTGTTGGGATCCATTCTTCCCCTTTTGATAGGTTCTCAACCGTAGTCACCTGGACAGTTGTTCTCTCAGCCTGGGCAATACACGATATACCACGCTTGATTCTCATGCTCGTAACATCATTAGTGTTCGTGTGCAGTGGATGTCTCTTATCCGCAGTAACCCGCATATATGCCTTGGTTTGTGCGATTGCATGACGGGAGCATAGTGACAGAAGGCCAAGCATATATTTCATTCTATAGTCAAGCAGACTATACGCATACCTCCATTCTGAATCCGTTCGAGTCGTTCACATTGTGATCTTGACATCATAAGAATGCCGGGTCCGTAATCTACCACGAACATAATCAGTCGAACGAACGAAAGGACAAATAGTCTCTGCTCGAGGTGTGCGGCTACCATACCACTGAGAGCCGCAAGACCACGCTTGCAACGCTGTATCGTCTGTTCAACATGGTGTTTGAAAGATAGACTACGATCAAAGGTTATTCCAAGATATGGCAAATTACTAGAAAGATAGTGGCAGAAAGGTTGTGTGTCACTTAGACTGAACACATCCTTCCTGACACTTTGGGTAGCTACCCGCCAATGAAAGGGACATAGGACACTGCTGGCACGGTTTCATAAGATGTTTATGAAGGCTTGCAATCCAAGCAAGAGACTGTTGCTGTGGCCATCGACTTGGAGGGTGCTTATAGCGAGGTGAATTTTTCAAAAATAATGCGCTCTTTGCTCAAATGTGACACTGCATACGGATTACACAGCAAATATAGCTAAAATTCAGCCAACTGGATTGGGTCGGACATTGACATTTGCAGATGATATCTTAATATATAGGACTGGGTCAGATAGACGAGAGATGGTTGACGACATTCAGAAAACATTACATACCATCTTGGGTTGGTGTAGAGAGTCTCGCTCTCAGGTCAATACTGAAAAAGCGTTTATGTTGTGTTGCTCGTTTGATAATCACATAGTCAAGGCTGATCTACCCCGTGTAATCTTTGATGAACATACCATCGAGCGCAGAGACAGGCTTGGTTATCTCTAAATAAAAAAAACAGTGCTAGTTTACCCTATTCTTGTTATATCGATATAGGGGAAGACTGCAGTAAAACTATGTAGAATGCCGAAACACGTAAAAACAAAGTACTGTAGTTTGACAAAATACAAAAAAAATACAATACACAGCAACGTTTCGACCAAAAGGTCTTTATCAAGCAAACGATATAACGGGACTAACGAATTTCACAGCACACTACATACAGAATTCGACAGAGATATTACAACGTCATAAAATGAAAATCTATGACTGAAAACGAATAACGAAATAAATGCCGAAAAACTAGAAGTAGAAGAATAACACTTGCGCTATATTCGCCAATGACATGTGACCCCTGTAGCCACCTATTTCAAAGATACTAACCATTTAGGAGCTCGCGATGTCCAGGTCACATCCATCCGATCATGTTTCTCTCATGAATAGTAGATTTGCTCTGGAGAATCGTTTTTTTTTCGTTGTATGGTACCTTGCGACCACATGGACTCAACGTACTACATTCCTATGCTTCTTAGTACTTTCTCTTATCATGCTCCACATTCTATATGTGTATATATTACATGTATATAAGTTACATATTTACTTGATTTTTTTATTGTTTCTCTTCTTTTCTACTTCTAGTTTTGTGTGTGTTTTTTGGTGTGCATTTATTTCGTTATTCGTTTTTATTCCCAGATTTTAATTAGGGACGTTTGAATGTCTCCGTATGTAGTAGTCCATATGTAGTGTTCTTTGAAATTCGTCACTCCTATTGTATATTTTGCTTGATAAAGGCCTTTTGATCGTAATTTTGCTGTGTATTGTCACTGTTTTGGTATTGTGTAAAACTAAAGTACTTTGTTCTTACGTGTTTCGATCATAAAGCCTAAATATACGGCAAAATATGATCGTAAAGGAGCAAATTCTAAGGCAAGCTACAATAGTAAATAAAATGCTGGTACTAAATCGGAAGTATTGGCCTAGTCACCATAGGCGCATAATTTGGTGCAACGTAAAAAACGTTCTTGTCAATGATCAATTATTAGATGAAAGATATAAGTTCAACAAAACTCTATATGGATATCTGACATACATTGCTGAACATTTCCTCTATCACTTGTATAAACAAATAGCATCTACACTTTAACTCTGCATTTATTCTACCTTCTTCTGTATGTTTGCTGTCTGCACAGATCTTAGGCAAGGGGTTTCGTTCGATTTATTCACGTCGCCTCATCACTCTCTTATCAGTTACCAGTTATATCAGGACTATCATCATAGCACTCCGGACATGTCTATAGGTGCTTCGATCTCCGTCTCAGCAAATTCAGCAGCGTCCAGCGACCCAACACGCCAGTTCGATGATTAATCAATCTCTTTGCATATTTAGTATGTCGTTCTTTTCGGCCTGCACCAATATTGACACCCATCTCTTTCAATCTGGTCAGCGAGTGGATTCACAGCCCTGAAACTCCTCTGTTCGGAAAGACTCTCTCAATGCGTGAAGAATGTCATTTCGATCCATGGCAGCCCCCTCTGATATTGTAGCCTAGCCATTCAATCTATCAGCTTGTTTTTACCCCTAACTCCTGCGTGCCCAGGGGCAAAATGATGATTTCTTTGATCAGTGTCTGTACCAGTACTTCCACCCAATTTACTAAGGTTTACTAATCGAATAAAAGTGGAGGGGATAGAGTGTGGTAGGAGGTAATGAAAGGAAATGTGTGATGAGCTGAAACTGTTACATAAACACATTACATCCACAACACAGTATCTCCATAAAATGTTATCTGTACCCTCGTATTGCTCCGTTTGACACAGCTGAGCACGACAACTGTATAATGTTCTGGACATGTTATGCTCTTCTTCTTCTTGGCGTTCGTTCTTTACGATCAATTTTAATCATTCTATTTGATATGTTTGATCTTTGCCAAGAACGTGCATACGTTGTGAACATGGTAGTTTGATTTAGTTAGTTAGTTTGTTTCTTTCGTGCCAAAGGCGGCACATAGGGAGAGGTTTTAGATATCCATGTAATGTGGTTCGTTGCTAGCAGTTGGAGATCTCGTATGGTTTTACATCCCAATAGTTTACTTTCTTGTTGGATTGTTCTTCGAAGAGTGGTCTTTGGTCTTCCACGTTTTATTTTCTCAACTGGTGACCACATAAGGACTTGTCGATTTAGTCTCTTTTTGTCTGATCTAAGAACATGACCTAAATATTTCCACCTTCGTTTCCTTATAATATTTGATACGGATTGTTGGTGTGTTCTATCTCTCACTGTGTTGTTAGAAACGAAATTACTCTGCTCTACACTTAATAATTTTCGGAAACATTTATTCTCAAAGCTGTCCAGTTTCTTATCAATTTAATTTGTTGATTTCAACTTTCACAACCGTAGGTCAGTACAGGAATCACACATGACCTAAACAATTTAACTTGTGTACATATACTCAAGTCTTGAGATTGCTAGATATTTGTTAACTTAGTGAATGCACTAGCTGCTATAGCAATACGAGAGTTTATTTCTTTCATCGTGTCTCCGTTGGTTGACACTTTACTACCAAAATATGTAAAATGTTTAACGTTCTCCAGTGTATGGCAAGTTATGCAATTCATAAAAGAACAACAGATTAAATGGGTTGGACACCTGATCAGAATGCCCTGGTATCGCCTACCACAGAGAACCACACATAAAAAGTATAATGAGTACAAGGCAAGAGGAAGACCACGCAAAAGATAGAGCGACGGCATCAAGAACAGCCTTACGAACATGAATAACAGCTTACAAAGTGCCTTAAAAAAGCACACACAAGATCACTACGTTTCACCCCCAACACTTCTATAAAGAAGTAAATGGTGGAAGAGAAGAACAAGCACACACAAGATCACTACGTTTCACCCCCAACACTTCTATAAAGAAGTCAATGGTGAATGAGAAGAACAAGCACACACAAGATCACTACGTTTCACCCCCAACACTTCTATAAAGAAGTCAATGGTGGAAGAGAAGAAGCACACACAAGATCACTACGTTTCACTCCCCAACACTTCTATAAAGAAGTAAATGGTGGAAGAGAAGAAGAAGAAGTGTTTGGTCATTTATTACGATGTTGTATGTCGAGTTTGTGAGGTCCATAATTTTGGTCTTGGCAGAATTAATCTAGAGACCAACCTGTTCTGCAAGTGTACAAAGATTCAAATAATGTCACGTCATCGGCAAAGTCAAGATTATCTACCGGGCAGAGGCCATTAGAACCGCAATCGAAATAATCTTAGAGAGAAGAAGCTCCTCGAGCAACAAAGTCGTGATATTCACCGATACTCTGTCGGTCAAAGCGACAATAAAAACAGAACTCAATGAGCTGAAAGCGATCCTCGGTGTACTAGTAAACTCACTTAAACGCACAGTCCTCCAATGCATACCATCACACTGCAACATAAGAGGTAACGAGGAAGCCGACAGGCTAGCTAAAGAAGGCGGCGACTACTGCAAACCGACCACGTGATCGGCTACGAGGAGGCCAGGACAACCATCGGTTGGCAGTACAATAACAAATGGTTGAAAGATTACCCACAACACAACAGTAGTGATGGGTACTATGGTCTGTCCAGTAGTGAACAAGTTGCCGTATTCCGTCTCCGTACCGGCAATAACAGACTCCGGGCCCACATGTTTAACAAATTTAGAATTTGCACAACTAGCCTGTGCCACTGTGAAATGAGGACAAGACGGTAGAGCACATACTGCAAGACTGCCAGCTGTTAGCAGTCCTGAGTACAGAAACTTGGCCCGATAACACAGAGCTTTTTAAGATGCTATACGGAGGAACGGAGTCACTAAAAACCACAGTAATTACGATAAAATATGGTTTATCAGTATAGGCGGGGATCGCGAGAGAAAAGAGATAGATAAGGCAGAGTGATTTAGTTACGATCAGGGAAAAGTGTTTTATTTCAACTCGGGGAAAGTGATTTAGTTCAGATCAGGGAAAAGTGTTTTATTTCAAATCGGGGGAAAGTGATTTAGTTCAGATCAGGGAAAAGTGTTTTATTTCAACTCGGAGGAAAGTGATTTAGTTCAGATCAGGGAAAAGTGTTTTATTTCAAATCGGAGGAAAGTGATTTAGTTCAGATCAGGGAAAAGTGTTTTATTTCAACTCGGAGGAAAGTGATTTAGTTCAGATCAGGGAAAAGTGTTTTATTTCAACTCGGGGAAAGTGATTTAGTTCAGATCAGGGAAAAGTGTTTTATTTCAAATCGGGGAAAAGTGTTTTATTAAAAAAGCCAACAAACAATGTGTACTCTATGATTGGAAGTAATATTTCTCTCGAATAGAGAGGTAATACTTTCACGTGTTGAATAGAGAGATTATACTTTCACGTGTTGAATAAAGGTAATACTTTCACGTGTTGAATAGAGGTAATACTTTCACATGTTGAATAGAGGTAATACTTTCACGTGTTGAATAGAGGTAATACTTTCACGTGTTGAATAGAGAGGTAATACTTTCACATGTTGAATAGAGAGGTAATACTTTCACATGTTGAATAGATAGGTAATACTTTCACGAATAGAGAGGTAATACTTTCACGTGTTGAATAGAGAGGTAATACTTTCAGGTGTTAAATAGAGGTAATGATTTCACGTGTTGAATAGAGAGGTAATACTTTCACATGTTGAATAGAGAGATCATACTTTCACGTGTTGAATAGAGAGGTAATACTTTCACGTGTTGAATAGAGAGGTAATACTTTCACGTGTTAAATAGAGAGGTAATACTTTCACGTGTTGAATAGAGAGGTAATACTTTCACGTGTTGAATAGAGAGGTAATACTTTCACGTGTTGAATAGAGGTAATACTTTCACATGTTGAATAGAGAGGTAATACTTTCACGTGTTGAATAGAGAGGTAATGCTTTCACGTGTTGAATAGAGAGGTAATACTTTCACATGTTGAATAGAGAGGTAATACTTTCACGTGTTGAATGAGAGTAATATTTCACGTGTTGAATAGAGGTAATACTTTCACGTGTTGAATAGAGAGGTAATACTTTCACGTGTTGAATAGAGGTAATACTTCACGTGTTGAAAAGAAGTAATTTCACGTGTTGAATAGAGAGGTAATACTTTCACGTGTTGAATAGAGGTAATACTTTCACATGTTGAATAGAGAGGTAATACTTTCACGTGTTGAATAGAGAGGTAATACTTTCACATGTTGAATAGATAGGTAATACTTTCACGTGTTGAATAGAGAGGTAATACTTTCACATGTTGAATAGAGAAATCATACTATCACGTGTTGAATAGAGAAATCATATTATCACATGTTGAATAGAGAAATTATACTATCACGTGTTCCCATGAAACATATTGCTGAACGACTTGAATTTGTTTTGGGTACAATCAAAGATTAGCGGAGCAAACCGCAAACAAACCTGAACGTGCGGCAAACCAAGGTGTTCATTAAAACGATCGGTTTTGCTGGGCATATGACGTTCATAAGTCCGGGAGGGCAGCCGTCTAAGGGCGCTGCCCTGAAAGAAAATAGCAACCCACTGCCTTGTGGGTTACGGCTGGGGACAGTCAAAGGCTAGCGTAGAGCGAACCGCACACAATAGCTGGCTGAAATCGAACACCCCACCGGAGGATAAGCAACTGTGCCCAAATAGGTGCTGAAGGTTGGTGCACGTACATTACATTCTGATTTTTGTCAGTTTATACATCACAATAAGAATGATAAAAACTAGCCTAGAACGATAGCGAGAGAGAGAGAGAGAGAGAGAGAGAGAGAGAGAGAGAGAATGAGCAGATTATGGTGTTTATAATGACACAGTTTGAGATATAAGTGATGTTAACTTTTTGTTATTTTTGTTTACTTAACAGAAATCATCTGAACCAGAATTTAACAGCTTGAATAGAGAAACAGCAACAGGAAAAGAGGACGTATTAGCACTTGCAGTTTCTAGGAGAGAAGAGTCGTCCCGTGAACATAGTGAGTTTAGAAATGAACAACATTTTGATGCTTGAAAGCAAACTCGCATCTGTAGCTCTATGCTTTTTTTTATATTTTATGCAGTCATTATTCAGGAAAGCTGAGAACCTATGTTAGTTATATTATAATAGCATATTTAAGGTAATGTTAATCTATTCATTAAGCTGAGAACCTATGTTAGATACATTGGTTATTGGTTACTAAACTGACGCCATTGCACTCCGGGAAGATCCATATGTGCTCAGTCTCCCCAACATATATTGAAGAGTATGCATACTGATGGTTCCAGTGGCTTGCTGATTAAACATACCTCTAACTCTGCCCCTCAGGCATCCAGTTTGACTTGAACAACGTGTAACTCCAAAATGCCTAAATCGCTTGATCGATTCAACATCGATTTTAGTGTCCTCATCCAACAGACAGTCGCGAAGAGACCAAAGAATATCCCCTTATCCATCTTCAACTCCCCAACAATCGATGCTGTAGATGCAAGACTGTTCGCTCCTCATTACCGTAAACACCCGCATGCCCAGGACAGTATATCCACGTAAGCCGCTGGAGGTTAGAAACTTCTATAGACGACATTCACTCATACCGAAACCTGCCCTTCTGGATCTTCTGAAGCATCGACTGAGAGTCAGATACAACAACTGCCCCAGTAAATAGAGTCCCAGAAATCCAATGGAGGGCAACAGTAACGGCCTCAACCTCCATCCTCATACTAGAAGTAGTTGTTCTGTATGCCCCACTTCGCTCTGCAACAACCCTACGATGCGCATTAGCCAAGAAACCCCAGCCGGACTTCTCACCCCGCTCAACCGACCCATCGGTATATACAACAACATCATCATCCCTTTCATTATCTTCTATCAGCTGATTAACTGCGAGATCAGCCTTCATGTGCCCCAATCTCTACATTCTCTTCCAAGAGTAATGATAACGTTGACATAGTTGGTCATGCTACCATCTGTTGGGATCCATTCTTTCCTTTGGGAGGGTCGCAACCGTAGTCACCTGGCCAATTGTTCTCTCAACCTGGACCATCTACGACATGCCTCGCTTGAGTCTCGTGCCCTTAACATCATTAGTATTCCTGTGCAGTGGATGTCTCTTATCCGCAGTAACCGCATATATGCCTTGGTTTGGGCGATTGCATGACGGGAGCGTAGTGACAGAAAGTCAAGCATATATCTCATCTTCACAATGGGGTATCTCTAGTGCAGCCCAGGACTATACGCATACCTTCATTCTGAACCCGTTCGAGTCGTTCACATTGTGATCTTGATAACGTAAGAATTCCGAGTCCGTAATCTACCACGGACATAACCAGTCGATCAAACAAAAGAGCAAGTAGTCTCTGCTCAATGTGTGCGGTCACCATAACTTTGAGAACCGCAAGACCATGCTTGCACCGTTGTATCGTCTGTTCAATATGATGTTTGAAAGATAAACTACCATCAAAGGTTATTCCAAGATATATCTTGGAATATATACATTATAGTAACATACTTAAGGAAATGTTAATCTTTTCAGGAAGCTGAGAACCTATGTTAGATACATTATAGTAACATACTAGAAATGTTAACTTTCATGAAGCTGAGAATCTATGTTAGATACATTAAAGTAGCATACTTAAGGAAATATTAATCTATTCAGGAAGCTGAGAACCTATGTTAGATACATTAAAATAGCATACTAAGAAATATTAATCTATTCAGGAATGTTATAGTGGGGGCTGGGAGAGTTGGTGATCCAATGAGGTGGTCTATTGCTTGGTACGCATAATATGCTAGTTAATAACATAATTGTTGTAGCTACGGTTCCTCCCTTTCCTTGTGATAAGTGGTAGCAATGATGTAGGTGGTAATATTAGTTGTGCCATTTGGATGTTGTCGTAATAGGTTGTTATAATGGTTGTTTTGTAGACAACATAGTACAGACTGGCTTGAAATACCAGACAAACTTATAATAAATAACCAACCGTCATTTCATGAATGTTCCATCTTTATTAACAGATCACATGGTATCACTTAATGAATGTGTACGTGACCAGTATATTATTATAGTCGACCTGTCTTCTAAACTGGTCATTTGAGCTACCCTATCTATCTCGTTCTTTGTAACACGTCCGTCCTCTTGTTTTGCCGTGTTTATGATTTGCCGTGTTGAGTTGGTGATCCAATGAGGTGGTCTATTGCTTGGTACGCATAATATGCTAGTTAATAACATAATTGTTGTAGCTACGGTTCCTCCCTTTCCTTGTGATAAGTGGTAGCAATGATGTAGGTGGTAATATTAGTTGTGCCATTTGGATGTTGTCGTAATAGGTTGTTATAATGGTTGTTTTGTAGACAACATAGTACAGACTGGCTTGAAATACCAGACAAACTTATAATAAATAACCAACCGTCATTTCATAAATGTTCCATCTTTATTAACAGATCACATGGTATCACTTAATGAATGTGTACGTGACCAGTATATTATTATAGTCGACCTGTCTTCTAAACTGGTCATTTGAGCTACCCTATCTATCTCGTTCTTTGTAACACGTCCGTCCTCTTGTTTTGCCGTGTTTATGCTCTTTTTTTCCGTCACTACACAACTACGTCGATTAGTTTCCTTACGTCAATGTCTCGTTTTAGTGTTGTCATTCTGCTTAGAGAGTGCAAACACCAAGTCTGCTAATAAAATATTTAAATATATACAAGCTACACCCTAAAGCTAACTGTCTGGTTCCTCAGCTGCCACCTGGGGGGGGGGGGGACTGGCTAGCTACTACACCCCCTGGGAGACCTCGCTGTGAACACGACGGCGAAATTCCCTCATGGGCACAGGTAGAGTCCATCAGGGTTATTAGAGTTGTTAGAGCTGAATAGGAACAAGTCACTACACGTCTTTTAACGTGGCTCCTCAACAACTAACTACAACAGCCAACCATTGTCGAAAAGAAAGGAAAATCCTGACGGGATCTCAGGATAACCAAGTTGAATGAGCTAAATGGGAACTAGTCACCACACGTCGTTGAACGTGACTCATCAACTGGTCATATGTGACCATGGTTAACAACAACAGTAAACCCTCTGTGATCTAGGCTGAAACAGTAATAATAAAGAATTATTCAGCAACATTGCATATGATAAATGGAATATAAGCGCCATATGTCTCCTAAGGCGACCCAACAGCATCTCAACTTCCTCAAGCAGAGCTAACAACTGGCCAATGTGAGGTAGCTGTACTGTGACATCCTATTCTCACATGTCGTAGGATGGGCTAGGGGCAGCTCACATTTCTTGTCACTGTCGCTATGTCATTCTTGCGTGTCAGAGTCTTGTCGTGCAACCTGAAACTAGAAAAAAAACAAGTTACAAATTGAAAATAAAACAAAATATATAATGTTAACTTAATCACATTATCTGACCTCCATGAGGTAATATTAACCAACCCTCAAACCCAGGGGAAAAAATGAATTCCTTTAAAAAAATCAAAATTGCTCTACTATCTGTCATGGAAAGCATTGAAATTTGTAATGATAATGTCCAAATCATAAACATTATCTAACCTCCACGAGGTAATATTAACCAACCCCCAATCCAACTTTCAATATTTAAATCTGCTCCATCATCTCTCAGAGCCCGGAGTCATCGAAGTCCATAACCTTTTCCAACATAGTTTGATCCTACGTCTCCCAGACGCAAGTCCACACACACAAAATCTAAATTTCTATTGAAACCTCCAACATTTGTATCAACATCATATAACTTTTGTGTGCAATTAACATCCACCCCACAACCCAAAAGGAATAAATTAACATTCTAAACACATTAAATATCTTCAATTTAACATAATGTAGCCTCAATGAGACCACATTTTCATTACATTTCCATTGTTTACATCTACCTTACGACAACTATGGAACCTTCAGGATATATTAAATGTATCCATCTAATAAATCAGCATGTTCACATCTCTTGATGTGTCGGCCGGATATTATCAGCCGAGATTGACCAGTATCGTCCATTGGGACTATAACATAATACCCAGAATGAACATCAGGTGTCTGTACTACAGGGTATATCTGTCTTGAATATATGTTATCTAATTTATTGTCGTCTCTATTATGCTCTATTCTTCTACGCACCAAACTATTAATAGGAATGATATCCATATCTCCCTGTGCAATGTCTTCCTTTTTGGGGAAAGATGTGCCAATCTATTACTGGCATCTCTATGTGCTTCAGTCCATTTATGATGAAAGAATATATCGTCTTTCTTCTGCACATTAGGATGAAATAAATCTTTATAATGAAGTTATAGGCAATTTGGCGTGTCTACCATACAGTAAATAATATGCTGACCACCCTGTTGATGTATGGGGAGTAATATTATATCCCAAAACGACATGCGGCACATGGCGAGACCATTCCAACTTCTCCGAGTCCTCCAACGAACGGAGCATCGCCAACAATGTCCTATTAAATCTCTCACATATTCCATTGCCTCTTGGATTATACGTTGTGGTCCTAGACTGTTTAATCCCATACTTCTGGCAAAGTGCAACCATAACGGCAGATTCGAATCCTTTCCCTGATCCGAGTGGAATTTACTAGGTATTCCGAAATCCAGAATCCATCTGGACTGAATGACCTCCACCACTGTTTTTGCTGTCTGATCAATGGTAGGATATGCGACCACATACTTCGTCAACACATCGGTCATTACCAACACATGCTTGAACCCACATGAATCTCTCGGTAATTCTATAAAATCCATGGCCACCATTTCTAACGGACGGGTGGCCACTATATGACCGTAGATGGTGGTAATCTTTTTTAGAGGTTTAGTCATATTACAAATAGTACAAGACTTCACTAAATCACTAACATCTCTCGTCATACCGCACCAGAAAAATCGGGTTTTTATCAATGACAGCGTCTTGTCACGACCTTGATGCCCGATCTCATGGACAGAAGACAACACAATCGGTCGTAGAGAGTGAGGTAAAATAATCTTCACTACGTCACATCCGTCGTCCTCGCCTGTCCTGATACAAAGTATTTCTTTTTGGATGCAAAGTTGATAATGAGATAACCATAATCGCTGTGATTCTCTAGGCCACTCTGTTGTATCTGCCGGAGTATCTGCACCTAGGGCCTTTAATATTACCCGAAGCGTGGAATCATGTTGCTGCAACTGTCGCAAATCCGTCAACCCATAAGGTCCGGAATACTTATTAAGTGCCATTCCCATCACTTGTACAGGCAAATCACAGCGGTACGACGGTTGTGACAAGATAGCAAGGTTAGTTCCTATATCCTCATCTTCCAACACTTCATCACAGTCTGTCTCCTCCAACGGGACTGGTGGAGGATACCTGGATAGGAAATCCACATTTCGATTCAACAAACCCCTACGATGCTTGATCTCATAACCTAAGACAGCCATCTGTGCAAGCCAACGTTGTTCAATAGCACCCAATTGTGCTTTATTGGAAAATGTCAACCCTTTGTTATCTGTGTACACAGTCACTTTATTTCCCAACAGATAAGACCGAAATTTTTCAGTCAAGGTCCATTTCAGCCCCAATAATTCTAATTTTAAACTACTCTTGATGTTTTTTTTTTCTCTACGAAGAGTTCTGCTAGCATAGGCTATTACTTTGCTTAATCCATCTTGTATCTGACTCAAAACTGCACCCAGACCAGTATAGGATGCATTAATATCCAACAGAACTGGTTTTCCGAAGTCGGGAAACCCCAAAATCGGCGCGGAGATCAACTTAGATTGAAGGGTCCGAAATGAACTCTCACATTCGCTGCTCCATTCTAGATCCAATGTACCCCTTGGTCTCCGATGTTTACTTTTCCTAGACAGAACAGAACGATCACTGTCATTGACCATGTCCAATAGAGGTTTGGCTATATGGGAAAAGCGGGGAATAAATTTCCGATAATAGTCAGCCATGCCCAAAAAGGCCTCACTTGCTTAATACTAGTGGGCGGGCCAAGTTGCTGGATCGAGGTGATCTTGGACTGTTGGGTAGCAATACCAATATCAGAAATAGTGTGACCCAGAAAGTCTACCTTGTTCCTACAGAAAACACATTTATCAGGATTAATTTTTAGTTCTATTGATCTTATTCTCTCCAACACGTTGTTTCCTAAACAAATCCAATGGTCATCAAAATTAGCTGAAAAAATCAACATGTCATCCAAATATACTAATAAAGACTTAAACATAAAATCAATCATGGAGGTTTGCATTAACCGCTGAAAAGTACCTGCGGAATTGGTCAAACCCATAGTCATTCGCGTTTATTAGTATAACTCAAAGGGCGTACAAAATGCAGTTTTTTCCACATCCTCCTGTTTCATTGCCACCTGATAATACCCACTAGTCAAATCTAGAGTGGAAAATAATTGAGCACCGTTCAATGAATCCAGGTAGTCATCGATGCGAGGTAGGGGGTACGCATCTTGAATTGTCTTTTTGTTTAATTCGCGATAGTCCACACAGAGACGCAAAGATCCATTTCTCTTTTTAACCAATACAACCAGCGCTGCCCAAGGACTGACACTCTCACGAATAACCTGCCTCCGTAGTAGGTCTGCAATGTGATTTTGCACCTCAGAGTAGAACGCGGGGGTCCGCTTATACGGCAGTTTAATGGGATTGGTATCCTGCAACAAACGGATCTGGTGCTGAACTTTATCCGCATACCCCACATCAGAATCCCCATAGGAAAATACATCATCATATTTCCCCAGCAAGGATAAGAGTGCAGTCTTTTGATCAATAGACCCGTACATATTATCAAGATTAAATCTTGCAGATTTAGAATTAACAAAACCCAAATGTCCCCACCAGGTATGGAGCACTCCACAGAATGTGCAGAAATAACATTAAATCGCAGATCACTCTATGATCTACCTATATATATCCCCCACCACTGATCCATTAGAGACTAAAATATTATCATTAGTAACATTCATTACATGAATAGCACATACACTACGCTTTAAATGTGTCACTGTGTTACAACAAACGATACCTTTCCGTATCAATGCTCGATTAAACTCGAAAAGGACCTGTGGACCCATCCTACCCCCATTCTTAACCATGACCCATACGACTCCCAAAGAGTTCGCTTGAATATGGGATTTCTTCTCAGGTAGCGATGGTGGCATTGATTTCCGAGGAGTTGTTTTCATCGGAGTATCAAAAATAGACTGAAACACCCGCAACCTGCTAAGGATATTAGTCCCAATAATGTCCTGATAATTGCAGTTGGTCTGCGAGGGAGTGTCTTTACAAATGTAAAATCCACAATTCATTAGATAAGTACCATATAGCTCGATGTTAACAATCATATGACCTATATAAGGAATCTGAAGACCATTCGCAGCTTTTAGCTGCACCCAATTATCCCCATTTAATATAGACGCAGGGAAAAATGCACAAAAACAACTTTATGTGAGAGCCGAGACCTGTGAACCAGTGTCAATTAGACACCTGAAGACATTTAGACCAATCCAAACAGTCATTTCATGAATGTTCCATCTTTATTAACAGATCACATGGTATCACTTAATGCATGTGTACGTGACCTGTATATTCTTATAGTCGATCTGTCTTATAAACTGGTCATTTGAGCTACCCTATCTATCTCGTTCTTTGTAACACGTCCGTCCTCTTGTTTTGCCTTGTTTATGCTCTTTTTTCCGTCACTACACAACTACGTCGATAGTTTCCTACGTCAATGTCTCGTTTTAGTGTTGTCATTCTGCTTAGAGAGTGCAAACACCAAGTCTGCTAATAAAATATCTAAATATATACAAGCTACAAACTAAAGCTAACTGTCTGGTTCCTCAGCTGCCACCTTGGGGGGACTGGCTAGCTACTACAGGAAGCTGAGAACCTATGTTAGATACATTATAATAGCATATTTAAGGTAATGTTAATCTATTCAGAAAGCTGATAACCTATGTTAGATACTTGGTTATTGGTTACTAAACTGACGCCATTGCACTCCGGGAAGACCCATAGGTGCTCAGTCTCCCCAACATATATTGAAGAGTATGCATACTGATGGTTCCCGTGGCTCGCTGATTAAACATACCTCTCACTCTGCCCCTCAGGCATCCAGTTTGACTTGAACAACGGGTAACTCCAAACTGCCAAAATCGCTTGATCGATTCAACATCGATTTTAGTGTCCTCATCCAACAGACAGTCGCGAAGAGACCAAAGAATATCCCCTTATCCATCTTCAACTCCCCAACAATCGATGCTGTAGATGCAAGACTGTTCGCTCCCATTACCGTAAACACCCGCATGCCCAGGACAGTATATCCACGTAAGCCGCTGGAGGTTAGAAACTCTATAGACGACATCCACTCATACCGAAACCTGCCCTTCTGGATCTTCTGAAGCATCGACTGAAAGTCAGATACAACAACTGCCCCAGTAAATGAAGTCCCAGAGATCCAATGGAGGGCAGCAGTAACGGCCTCAACCTCCATCCTCATACTAGAAGTAGTTGTCCTGTATGCCCCCTTTCGCCCTGCAACAACCCTACCATGCGCATTAGTCAAGAAACCCCAGCCGGACTTCTCACCCCGTTCAACCGACCCATCGGTATATACAACAACGTCATCATCCCTTGCATTATCTTCTATCATCTGCTTAACTGCGAGATCAGCCTTCATGTTGCCCCAATCTCTACATTCTCTTCCAAGAGTAATGATAACGTTGACATAGTTGGTCATGCTACCATCTGTTGGGATCCATTCTTTCCCTTTTGGTAGGGTCGCAACCGTAGTCACCTGGCCAATTGTTCTCTCAGCTTAGGCCATCCACGACATGCCACGCTTGATTCTCGTACCCTTAACATCATTAGTATTCTTGTGTGGTGGATGTCTCTTATCCCAGTAACCGCATATATGTCTTGGTTTGGCGATTGCATGACGGGAGCGTAGTGACATAAGGTCAAGCATATATCTCATCTTCACAATGGGGTATCTCTAGTTTCACCCAGGACTATACGCATACCTTCATTCTGAACCCGTCGAGTCGTTCACATTGTGATCTTGATAAGGTAAGAATTCTGAGTCCGTAATCTACCACGGACATAACCAGTCGATCAAACAAAAGGGCAAGTAGTCTCTGCTCAAGGTGTGCGGTCACCATAACTTTGAGAACCGCAAGACCATGCTTGCACCGTTGTATCGTCTGTTCAATATGATGTTTGAAAGATAAACAACGATCAAAGGTTATTCCAAGATATATCTTGGAATATATACATTATAGTAACATACTTAAGGAAATGTTAATCTTTTCAGGAAGCTGAGAACCTATGTTATATACATTATAGTAGCATAACAATAATAATAATAATAATAATTCCTCTCGTACCGTTATACGTTACATAGGGCCTGCAAGTAATTTCTCCATACCGCTCTATCCTGGGCAACTCGCTCAATCTCCACCATGGAACTGAGACTGATATGTCCTTCCTCTCTGAGCAAAGTTCGTTTCAGGGTCTCCTTAGGTCGACCTCTCTTTCTTGAACCCCTTGCATCCCACTTCAATGCCAGCTTTGATATTAGTTGATCATTTCTTTTCAAGGTGTGCCCAACATATCTTCATCTTCTCTTTCTTATCACATCTGTCACTAGTGGTTGACCAGAAATGTCTCTGATTTCATCACTTCTCATGAATTCGTTCCATTTTATATTCATTATTTTTCGCAGACATCTATTTTGAAATGCATTCAACTTGCTTCCTATATCTTTAGTCATTTTCCAACTCTCGCTGGCATATGTTAGGATTGATGCAACATTTGAATTGAAAATTCGAAATTTAGTTTTAATACTATATAACTTACAGTATAGCATATATTATAGTAGCATACTTAAAGAAATATTAATCTATTCAGGAAGCTGAATCTATCTTAGATACATTATATGTAACATACTTAAGAGAATGTAAATCTATTGGAATGAGAATCTTATTTAGATACATTATAAAAGCTATACTAAAGAAATTTAATCTATTCAGGAAGCTGAGAATCTATGTTAGATACATTATAGTAACATACTTAAGGAAATGTTAGTCTATTCAGGAAGCTGAGAACCTATGTTAGATACATTATAGTAGCATATTTAAGAAAATGTTAATCTACTCAGGAATCTGAGAACCTATGTTAGATACATTATAGTAGCATACTTAAGGAAATGTTAATCTATTCAGGAAGCTGAGAACACATGTTAGATACATTATAGTAGCTTAACTTACATAATTAATGGACATCTTTCAGAAGCTACACTTTCATCATTCTTTACCTCATTTGTCAATCACATCTTGGGGCTACACTCAAATTCTTACCTCTTTTTCTAATCACATCTTGCAGCTAAATTTCAACATTCTTTACCTCATTTGTCTAATCAACATCTTGCAGCGGCTACACTTTCAACATTCTTTACTTCACATAATTAATGGACACCTTGAAGGTTTACACTTCCATTAGAGTGTAACCATTGTGTGTCATCTTCTGTGTGCAATGTTGGTTTGAATTCATCTGTTATTGCTTTACTATCCTTGTAAATGTCTCCATCATTACCTTGCAGTTAAAGACCGTCTATGTTCTTGCAAGTGCTCGTTTATATGTTGTTCTGATCTCTCCTGATTCTCTCAGATCTCTCTCCTGATTTCTCTCCCGATTTCTCTTCTGATTCTCTCCTGATTTCTTTCCTATTTCTTCCTGATTCTCTTGTATAGTTTATGTATTTATCATTATTACTATACATCAATGTCTGCTTTACTTTTTATATTCTATAAGTTTCAGTGTGTTCTCTGTAATGTAATTCTGCTTCTTGCGTACTTTCTTTGGGATAGTGTTTTGAGCTGACAGGATACGGACATCTCTCGTGTGTGTGACTAATTCATCAAGTTTTCTTGTTCTTCTTGTACAGCCATCATTATCTCGAATGTGTTTGTGTTTTGTATTTCGATATTATATTTCAAAGTTATATTGCTTAAATGAGAACTTATTAGTTTTGCTCCTTATAGCACTTTCCTTAACTTTATTTTAACATTATCAACTAGCAGCTGATGATCTGAGTCACAGTCTGGTACTGGTAGTGTCTTTGCTGATGTTATCCCCCATCTCCATCTGTGTTGTATCAATATGTAATATATTGAATTCCTGGTCTTTCCATCTGATGAAGTCCATGCATATATTATTAGAAGATGTTATTGAGACAAATGTATTTGTTATTACAAGATTGTTTTCTAGACATACATCGATTAATTGTTCTCCTCTCTCTACTCAATCAATTAATTATATCATAAAGAAACATATAATGTGACAATGATACATAGCAGGGGCGGCTCGTCATTAAAGGCCAGTGGGGCCCGACCCCATCAAAAATATTGAGTAACGTGTTCTTGTTATTTTAGACATTATTTGTTCATAATTATTACTTTCAAGGGGAAGCTGATTAGCTTTGAAAGTTGATGTATAACGTTAAAATATCACACACAGTCTGAATTCTGAAATTCAGCATATTTCCTCCCTAATTAATATACGCCCCTGGTCATTAAGGGCCAGTAAGAACCGACCAACCAAACCAAATATAATTAACATGTACTTATTATTTTAGAAATTAATTTTCAAAATTATTACCTTAACTCTGGCACTGATTAGATTTGAAAGTTGAATATATCACACTAAAATATAAATATTATATCAGAATAATATAACAATCATATTAAGGGGTTTCAGTTCTCACGAAATGACATATATTCTTTAAAATATCGATTTTCCAAATATGTTTTATTCTGTTAGTTTTATATCTCTAGAATCGAAATCAGTAAAAACATTTATGAATTTAAAAAAAAATAATTTGAAAATGAGTTTTTAAACAGCCCACACTTCCGAGATGAAAACGTATTTTTCAGAGGCAATGTACCGTTTGGTTGGTACTTAGTGATGCGTATCTCCATTCTATAAGACATATCGAATTATATATCATTGTAAAGTACCAGTGTGAGAACATTAGAGGTCTCATCCAATTCTATGGAAGCTGAAGTGTCGTTTATTTTTGCCACGTCAGGGAGAAAGGGACAACTTGTTTATTGCCAGTTGCTCTGTGATGGAGATTCCAAAGCTTTTGTAGAGACAAATACATTTTTCAACTATGATATTCAAATTGTCAAAGAAGATTTTATCAATCGCATAGCTAAAACAAGTTATCTCATTAGTCTACGTCAATATTTGCCTACATTAAAAAAATGGTAGTTCTCCCATGCTCTACATCAAAGAGCATCAGATAGCTCAGAAGGAAGGAGGCACATATAATACAGGTGGATTTAACATATAACCATGCGGGATGGATGTTCTATCAATCATACAAGCGATTTATGTGGAAATTCTTGCAAGTTAAAAATCTTTCAGATTTCACCACAAATATTTTTAAATTGCAGTTTTCTCACAATTGTGAATTTCTCTAATTTAAGAAGTGTTTAGCAGGTTAATCTCAGTAACCATTCAAGATATCAATATGACATATTAACATACATATAGATCTATCAATACTGAGGGCACACAGATATAGAAATGCAAGTTTTGAGAAATATAGTTTTAAACACAATATATTTAGTAACCATAGGTTATTATTTTTTATGGTAAAAATTGTATGTCTTATTCGTTCCACTTCTATCTGCTTGTTATATGTCCCAGAACAATTTAAAGTTGCTAGCTGCCTAAAAGATTGGCTTATTTAAGTATTTCAATTTAAAAAAAATGAATAATATGAACTAGTTGTGAGTACTTACCAACTTTAGACATAGTTTATAATCTAACATAGCCGCCATTTCCATGGCAACCCGAAAAAGTAATTAATTTAAAAGTTATATATTTCATCCCAGAACATCCTAGAATTACCTGAAAAACAATATCTCATTTACTGAGAAATTATGAAGTTAGCAACCGTTTGTCCTGTATCCCCATAATATATATAACATATCCTTATTAAAAAATATTATATAGACAAATAGCATTTTCCTCTAATTCTTCACGCATTGTGTCGTGCACTATTTCTAGCCAGTTTAAAATATGCCTATCTAAGATGTAACATTGCGACCTTGACCTTGGTCGATATTGCAATTATAATTGCCAAAACAATTATGTTATTTTCATTCAGCCGGAAAGATTCATATTAATTTTTAAGGGGCCAAACTACTTCTCAGATAAACGTGAACTGTTCATGAAATAGTCCTTCAATTTTCGATTGAATCTACTATTTGGTATCAAAATAGTATAAAATTATAGAAAGTAATGGTAATAAATAACAAACCATCATAGAATAAGATTAGTTTTAGGAATTGTCCTTGCATTAATACATATTGTCTGCAGACATTTTCTTTCGTACAGTGTTAAGTTAGTTGTCAACTGAGTTGAGCGAAACACTTAAAAACATTTTTACAACAAAGTTACAAAGTATTAGAGAAAAATAAAGATTACAAAAACAATGACAATATACAGAAAACCATTCGAATAAATTAGTCATTATCAAGACTAAAGGATATAAAGAAGGAGAGCTTCACTATCTTTCACAGTATACTACATAGATTGCATATCTTTACAGGACGTGCCATCACTAGTATCAGTTTACTGTCAAAGATTATATATTCAAAATTAATAGTCTATGCTTCTGCGTTGATCTTCATCATTAGTTCGTGGGTGTTTTTTTGTCAGGTGGTGAGACTTTGTTCAACTTTGCGACCAGAATTAGTTTTTTTAAAACTTCTAGGTAGACTCGTGTTGATGCTTCCAAAAATATTTCAATTTATTTGATTTTATATTGATTAATAGTCAACTTTAGTACTCAAACTGTTGCAGAACAGAAGAATTTGTTCTTTCTGAAAGGGTAATTAACTTTGACGGAATAGACAAATAATAGTAAATATTCCAAAACCACAATACTCTCGAATTGTATTCATCAAAAAGAAAATGATACATGCGACTACTGATACATTGTACAACAATCAGCTACTCAATCAATTAATGATATCATAGAGAGAGACATATAATGTGACTATGATACATTGTACAACAATCAACTATCAATCAATTAATGAATCATGAGAAAACATATAATGTATTTATGATACATAGTACAACAATCAACTTCAATAATTAATGATATATAGAAGACATATAATGTACTATGATCATGTACAAATCACAGAATCAATGTGATACATAGAGAGAGACATATAATGACTATGATACATGTACACAATCAACTACTCAATCAATTAATGATATCATAGAGGAGACATATAATGACTATGATACTTACAACAATCAACTTTCCAATCAATTAATGATATCATGAAGACATATATTATTATGAACATTTACAACAATCAACTGTCAATCAATTAATGATACATAGATGAGACATATAATGACTATGATACATAGTACAACAATCAACTACTCAATCAATTAATGATATCATAGAGAGACATATAATGTGACTATGATACATAGACAACATCAATCATCAATCAATTAATGAGATCATAAGAGAGACATATAATGTGACTATGATACATTGTACAACAATCAACTATTCAATCAATTATTATCATAAGGGACATAATGTACTATGAAATGAGTATAACAATCAACTATTCAACAATTATGATATCATAGAAGCATATATGTGACTATATTTACAACAATCAACTATCAATCAATTAATGATATCATGAGAAGACATATAAGTGACTATGATACATGTACAACAATCAACCAATAAAATTAATGATATATAGAAGAGCATATAATTGACTATGATACGTAAACAATCAACTTTTCAATCAATTAATGTACTCTTTAAGAGAGACATTAATTGACTATGATACATTGTACAAACAACAACTATTAATCAATTAATGATATCATAGAAGACATATATTTGACTAGAATAGTAAACAATCAACTACTCAATCAATTAATGATATCTAGAAAGACATATATGTGACTATGATAATAGTATAACAATCAATCCTAATCAATTAATGATATCATGAGAGAATATATGTGACTATGAAAATGTAAACAATCAACTATTCAATCAATTAATGATATCATAAGAGAACATATAATGTGACTATGATATGTTAAACAATCAACACTCAATCGAATTTAATGTACTTTTAGAGGAAGTACATATAATGTTGATACTTAGAGAATCAGATATTCAATCAATTTATAAATTTGACATATAGAGATGATATATAATGTATATACATAGTACAACAATCAATTCAATCCAATTAATGATATCAAGAGAAGACTTATAATTTGACATGATACATTGACAAAATCAACTACTCAATCAATTAATGATGATAGAGAGACATATCAATGTTTGATAATGTACAAAATAAACATCAATCAATTAATGACATCATATAGATATAATGCAATACATTGTACAAACAATCAACTATTAATCAATCGCATACTAGAGAGACATAAATGTGACTATGATACATTAGTACAACAATCAACTATTCAATCAATTAATGAAATATGAGAGAGACATATAATGGACATGCATTACAACAATCAACTACCAATAAATTTAAATGATATCAAAAGAGAGAGACATATAATGTGACATGATATTGTACAACAATCAACTATCAATCAATTAATGATATCATAAGAGAAAATATATATGTGACTATGATACATTGTACAACAATCCTATTCAATCAATCAATGATATCATAGAAGAGATTAATGTGCAGTACATTGTACAACAATCAACTTCAATCAATTAATATATCATAGAAGAGAATATAATGACTATGATACATAGTACAACAATCAAATAATAAATTTAATAAACATAGAGAGACAGTACATATAATCTATCTAATACAGGAGCTACACATAATCAACAATAAATTCAAAAGTATCATGAGAGAGATATAGTTTCTATAACAGTACAACAATCAACTATAATCAATTAATGATATCATAGAGACATATAATTGATATGATACATGTACAACAATCACACTTCAATCAATTAATGATATCACAGAGAGAGACATATATGTGACTAGCATGTACAACAATTAACTACTATCAATTAATGATATCATAAGAAGAATATAATTGAACTATGATACATAGTACAACAATCAACTATCAATCAATTAATAATTCATAGAGAGGACATAATTGACTCATGATACATAGTACAACAATCAACTACTCAATCAATTAATGATATCATAGAGAGACATATAAGGGACTATGATACACTGTACAACAATCAACTATTCAATCAATTAATGATATTCATAAGAGAGACTATAATGTGACTATGATACATAGTACAACAATCAACTACTCAATCAATTAATGATATCATAGAAAGAAATAATGACTATGATATAGTACAACACATCTCTCAATCTTAGATATCATGAGAGACATATATGTGACTAGGTGTACAACAATCAACTTATTCAAATTAATGATATCATAGAGAGTAGACATATAATGGACCTATGACTACATTTGTACATAAATATAATTACTTGACTCAAAATCAATTAATGTTTAAATTTTCATAGAGAGAGACATATAATTGACTTGATATAGTGAGGCAAATCAACTACTCAATCAATTAATGATATCATAGAGAAGACAATAATGTGACTATGATACATTAGTACAACAATCAACTATAATCAATTAATGATATAAGAAAGACATATAATGTGACTATGATACATAGACAACAATCAACTACCAATCAATTAATGATATCATAGAGAGAATATAATGTGCTTATGATACATAGTACAACAATCAACTCGTAATCAATTAATTGATTTCATGAGAGAGACATATAATGTATATGATACATTGTACAACAATCAACTATTCAATCAATTAATGATATCATAGAGAGAGACATATAATTGAACTATGATACATAGTACAACAATCATCTCAATCAATTAATGATATCAAGAAGACATATAATGAATGAAGATTTACAACAATCAACTCTCAATCAATTAATTGATATCATACAGGAGACATATAATGGACTATATAGCATTGTACAACAATCAATGACTCAATAAATTAATGATATATAGAGAGAGATCTATAATGTGACTTGGTCATAGTACAACCAACTACTCAATCAATTAATGTATCATAGAGAGAGACATATAATGTGATCTAGAACATGTACAACAATCAACTACTCAATCAATTAATGATATCATGAGAGAGACATATAATGTATTATGATTATATTACAACAATCAACTCTCAATCAATTAATGTATCATAGAGAGATATAATGTGACTGATTTGTCAACAATCAACTATTCAATAATTAATGATATCTAGAAGAATATAATGACATGATACATAGTAAACAATCAACTACCAATCAATTTGATTCATAGAGAGAACATATAATTGACTTGGAACATAGTACACAACAACTGTTCAATCAATAATGTATCATAGAGAGAGACATATAATGTGACTATGATACATAGTACAACAATCAACTACTCAATCAATTAATGATATCATAGAGAGACATATAATGTGACTATGATACATTGTACAACAATCAACTACTCAATCAATTAATGATATCATAGAGAGAGACATATAATGTGACTATGATACATAGCACAACAATCAACTACTCAATCAATTAATGATATCATAGAGAGAGACATATAATGTGACTATGATACATAGTACAACAATCAACTACTCAATCAATTAATGATATCATAGAGAGACATATAATGTGACTATGATACATTGTACAACAATCAACTACTCAATCAATTAATGATATCATAGAGAGACATATAATGTGACTATGATACATAGTACAACAATCAACTACTCAATCAATTAATGATATCATAGAGAGAGACATATAATGTGACTATGATACATTGTACAACAATCAACTACTCAATCAATTAATGATATCATAGAGAGAGACATATAATGTGACATGATACATGTACAACAATCAACTATTCAATCAATTAATGATATCATAGAGAGACATATAATGTGACTATGATACATTGTACAACAATCAACTATTCAATCAATTAATGATATCATAGAGAGAGACATATAATGTGACTATGATACATAGTACAACAATCAACTATTCAATCAATTAATGATATCATAGAGAGAGACATATAATGTGACTATGATACATAGTACAACAATCAACTACTCAATCAATTAATGATATCATAGAGAGAGACATATAATGTGACTATGATACATTGTACAACAATCAACTACTCAATCAATTAATGATATCATAGAGAGAGACATATAATGTGACTATGATACATTGTACAACAATCAACTACTCAATCAATTAATGATATCATAGAGAGAGAAATATAATGTGACTATGATACATTGTACAACAATCAACTACTCAATCAATTAATGATATCATAGAGAGAGACATATAATGTGACTATATACATATACAACAATCAATACTCAATCAATTAATGATATCATAGAGAGAGACATATAATGTGACATGATAAAAATAGTACAACAATCAATTACTCAATCAACTATAATGATATCATAGAGAGAGACATATAATGTGACTATGATACATTGTACAACAATCAACTATCAATCAATTAATGATATCATAGAGAGAGACATATAATGTGACTATGATACATAGTACAACAATCAACTATTCAATCAATTAATGATATCATAGAGAGAGACATATAATGTGACTATGATACATTGTACAACAATCAACTACTCAATCAATTAATGATATCATAGAGAGAGAATATAATGACTATGATACATTGTACAACAATCAACTACTCAATCAATTAATGATATCATAGAGAGAGACATATAATATGACTATGATACATAGTACAACAATCAACTACTCAATCAATTAATGATATCATAGAGAGAGACATATAATGTGACTATGATACATTGTACAACAATCAACTACTCAATCAATTAATGATATCATAGAGACATATAATGTGACTATGATACATAGTACAACAATCAACTACTCAATCAATTAATGATATCATAGGGAGAGACATATAATGTGACTATGATACATTGTACAACAATCAACTACTCAATCAATTAATGATATCATAGAGACATATAATGTGACTATGATACATTGTACAACAATCAACTACTCAATCAATTAATGATATCATAGAGAGAGACATATAATGTGACTATGATACATAGTACAACAATCAACTACTTCAATCAATTAATGATATCATAGAGAGAGACATATAATGTGACTATGATACATAGTACAACAATCAACTACTTCAATCAATTAATGATATCATAGAGAGAGACATATAATGTGACTATGATACATTGTACAACAATCAACTACTCAATCAATTAATGATATCATAGAGAGAGACATATAATGTGACTATGATACATTGTACAACAATCAAATATTCAATCAATTAATGATATCATAGAGAGAGACATATAATGTGACTATGATACATAGTACAACAATCAACTACTCAATCAATTAATGATATCATAGAGAGAGACATATAATGTGACTATGATACATAGTACAACAATCAACTACTCAATCAATTAATGATATCATAGAGAGAAAATATAATGGACTATGATACATTGTACAACAATCAACTACTCAATCAATTAATGATATACATAGGAGAGACATATAAGGGATATGGATAATTGTGACAACAATCAACTATTCAATCAATTAATGATATCATAGAGAGAGACATATAATGTGACTATGATATCATGTACAACAATCAACTACTTCAATCAATTAATGATATCATAGAGAGAGACATATAATGTGACTATGATACATTGTACAACAATCAACTACTCAATCAATTAATGATATCATAGAGAGAGACATATAATGTGACTATGATACAATGTACAACAATCAACTATTCAATCAATTAATGATATCATAGAGAGAGAAATATAATGTGACTATGATACATGTACAACAATCAACTATTCAATCAATTAATGATATCATAGAGAGAGACAAATAATGTGACTATGATACATAGTACAACAATCAACTACTCAATCAATTAATGATATCATAGAGAGAGACATATAATGTGACTATGATACATTGTACAACAATCAACTACTCAATCAATTAATGATATCATAGAGAGAGACATATAATGTGACTATGATACATTGTACAACAATCAACTTTTAATCAATTAATGATATCATAGAGAGACATATAATGTGACTATGATACATTGTACAACAATCAACTACTCAATCAATTAATGATATCATAGAGAGAGACATATAATGTGACTATGATACATAGTACAACAATCAACTATTCAATCAATTAATGATATCATAGAGAGAGACATATAACGTGACTATGATACATTGTACAACAATCAACTACTCAATCAATTAATGATATCATAGAGAGAGACATATAATGTGACTATGATACATTGTACAACAATCATCTACTCAATCAATTAATGATATCATAGAGAGAGACATATAATGTGACTATGATACATTGTACAACAATCAACTACTCAATCAATTAATGATATCATAAAAGAGACATATAATGTACTCATGATACATTGTACAACAATCAACTATTCAATCAATTAATGATATCATAGAGAGAGACATATAATGTGACTATGATACATAGTACAACAATCAACTATTCAATCAATTAATGATATCATAGAGAGACATATAATGTGACTATGATACATAGTACAACAATCAACTATTCAATCAATTAATGATATCATAGAGAGACATATAATGTGACTATGATACATTGTTCAACAATCAACTATTCAATCAATTAATGATATCATAGAGAGAGACATATAATATGACTATGATACATAGTACAACAATCAACTACTCAATCAATTAATGATATCATAGAGACATATAATGTGACTATGATACATAGTACAACAATCAACTTCTTAATCAATTAATGATATCATAGAGAGAGACATATAATGTGACTATGATACATTGTTCAACAATCAACTATTCAATCAATTAATGATATCATAGAGAGAGACATATAATGTGATTATGATACAATGTACAACAATCAACTATTCAATCAATTAATGATATCATAGAGAGAGACATATAATGTGACTATGATACATAGTACAACAATCAACTACTCAATCAATTAATGATATCATAGAGAGAGACATATAATGTGACTATGATACATAGTACAACAATCAACTACTCAATCAATTAATGATATCATAGAGAGAGACATATAATGTGACTATGATACATAGTACAACAATCAACTACTCAATCAATTAATGATATCAGAGAGAGACATATAATGTGACTATGATACATAGTACAACAATCAACTATTCAATCAATTAATAATATCATAGAGAGAGACATATAACGTGACTATGATACATAGTACAACAATCAACTATTCAATCAATTAATGATATCATAGAGAGAGACATATAATGTGACTATGATACATTGTACAACAATCAACTATTCAATCAATTAATGATATCATAGAGAGAGACATATAATATGACTATGATACAAAGTACAACAATCAACTATTCAATCAATTAATGATATCATAGAGAGAGACATATAATGTGACTATGATACATTGTACAACAATCAACTGCTCAATCAATTAATGATATCATAGAGAGAGACATATAACGTGACTATGATACATAGTACAACAATCAACTACTCAATCAATTAATGATATCATAGAGAGAAACATATAATGTGACTATGATACATTGTACAACAATCAACTATTCAATCAATTAATGATATCATAGAGAGACATATAATGTGACTATGATACATAGTACAACAATCAACTATTCAATCAATTAATGATATCATAGAGAGAGACATATAATGTGACTATGATACATTGTACAACAATCAACTATTCAATCAATTAATGATATCATAAAAGAGACATATAATGTGACTATGATACATTGTACAACAATCAACTACTCAATCAATTAATGATGTCATAGAGAGAGACATATAACGTGACTATGATACATAGTACAACAATCAACTACTCAATCAATTAATGATATCATAGAGAGAGACATATAAGGGACTATGATACATGTACAACAATCAACTACTCAATCAATTAATGATATCATAGAGAGAGACATATAATGTGACTATGATACATTGTTCAACAATCAACTACTCAATCAATTAATGATATCATAGAGAGAGACATATAATGTGATTATGATACATTGTACAACAATCAACTACTCAATCAATTAATGATATCATAGAGAGAGACATATAATGTGACTATGATACATTGTACAACAATCAACTACTCAATCAATTAATGATATCATAGAGAGAGACATATAATGTGATTATGATACATAGTACAACAATCAACTACTCAATCAATTAATGATATCATAGAGAGAGACATATAATGTGACTATGATACATTGTACAACAATCAACTACTCAATCAATTAATGATATCATAGAGAGAGACATATAATGTGATTATGATACAATGTACAACAATCAACTATTCAATCAATTAATGATATCATAGAGAGACATATAATGTGACTATGATATAGTACAACAATCAACTACTCAACAATTAATGATACAACATTGTAACAATCAACTACTCAATCAATTAATGATGTCATAGAGAGAGACATATAATGTGACTATGATACATAGTACAACAATCAACTATTCAATCAATTAATGATATCATAGAGAGAGACATATAATGTGACTATGATACATAGTACAACAATCAACTACTCAATCAATTAATGATATCATAGAGAGAGACATATAATGTGACTATGATACATAGTATAACAATCAACTATTCAATCAATTAATGATATCAGACATAATTACATCAACACACATATAGAAAGATAAAATATATGCAAAATGAATGTGAGAAAGATACAAGGAAAGAGAGAGAGAAAGTTGGTAGATCTATACCTAGTCTTCTACAGAGGAAACAGCAATATCAACTTTGTCAACATTTAAAATAATAAATCTACTTGTGAATTATTTTCTCATAATTTATTTTTACTATGTATTGTTTTTAATTTGCAGACGAATGGCTACGCTCTAAAGAAGGAGGTAAGTAATGGAATATATTCAATTCATTTGTTATTCATAACGTCTTAGTTATATTCAAGAATATAATCATCATCATCAGGTGTCATGCCGGCTGGCGTAGGCGATCAGATCTCCACAAATCTCATCTTTGGTGTTGCTATCCCTTCAAATGTTGACGCTTACCGTGCCATGAAGTCAGGCTATCCAAAATTGTATCTCTCTGTCTTCCTCTTCTCATCTACCTCGATTTTACCGGTTGTCACAATGTGTTCTAAACCTCCCTCCTCATCACATGCCCAAAAATAATAAGAAAATAATAATAATAAAATAATAATAGGATAATATCTGTAATTAATGACATGATTATCTTAGTGTTTGTAAAAACTCAATTCTTGTATTACTAACATTGGTAACTTGGCTGATCTTTAAGATGTATGTCTTTGTAGATCTCGTGTCAACTTTACAAGTTGGATCTGCATTGTCTTCTTTTAATATATACGTTTTCAATATGTTTCACTTCAATACATAGTACGTCATCACTCACTCACAATATGTTTCACTACAATACATAAATACGTCATCACTCACTCACAATATGTTTCACTTCAATACATAAGTACGTCATGATCACTACGAGACGTTAGAGCGTGTATTGTCTGGTCCACGCTTACAATAAGTGATAACTATTCCCTCATTCACCTGGAACGGCAATAAAACTTGTAATGTTCTACTTGAATATGTTTAAGAATATATGTCGAACACAAGGCACGTCATTCAGACTAAAGGACTATCTTTGAATATGTTGATCGAATATATGTCAACAGCAAAAAAGTACGGTACTTCCAACTCAGAGACCAGCTCTTGAATATGTTGATAAATAATAATGTAAAGCAAGCAAAACAAGGCAGTATTCCCGACTACAGAGACCTACTTTGAATATGTTGATAAAAATGTCAATAGCAAAAGGCACGTATTCCAGACTTACAGACCAGCTCTTGAATATTTTATAAAATATATGTCAACGCAAACAAGGCAAGTACTCAGACTTACAGAGACCAGCTTGAATATGTTTACTAAGAATACATAAGTCAAACAAGGCAAGAATTCGACTACGATACCTAGCCTTGAATATGTTGATAAAAATATATGTCAATGAGCAACAAGGCAAGGTACTTCCAGACTTCGAGACTCAGCTCTTTGAATATGTTGATAAAAAATATGTCAAACGAGCAAAACAAGGCAAGTACTTCCAGATTTCAGAGACCTAGCTCTTTGAATATGTTGATAAAAATATATGTCAATAGCAAAACAAGCACGGTACTTCCAGACTACAGAGACCAGCCTTTAATATGTTGATAAAAATATATGTCCGAGCAAACAAGGCAAGGTACTTCCAACTTTCAGAGACTAGCTCTTGAATATGTTGATAAATATATTCAAGCGACAAAAAAGGCACGGTACTTCCAGACTTACAGAGACCAGCTCTTGAATATGTTGATACGAATATTCAAGGAGCAAAACAAGGCACGCTAGTTCCAGACTTACAGAGACCTAGCTCTTTGAATATGTTGATAAAAATATATGTCAAGCGAGCAAAACAAGGCACGGTACTTCCAGACTTAAGAGACTAGCTTTGAATATGTTGATACGAATAAGTCAAGCGAGCGAAACAAAGCACTACTCAGACTACATAGACCTAGCCTTTGAATATGTTGATAAATATGTCAAGAGCGAAACAAGGCACCTACTCAACTAAAGAACCTAGCCTTGAATATGTTGATAAGAATAATGTCAGAGCAAACAAGAACGGTCTTCCAGACTTCAGAGACCTAGCCTTTAATATGTTATCGTTTCAAGAGCGAAACAAGGCACGGTACTTCCAGACTAAAAGAGACCTAGCTTTAGAATAAAGTGACATAATGTCAACCGATCGTTATTCATAATTTTAACGATCAATATATTATCATGCAATTTGTCATCATTATTGAGACAATATATCTATTTGATATACAAAGAAATCTATCATCTACAACTAATCAACAAATGTTCTCAATACATGTATCAACAGTCACAACATAGATGTTCCATAACTTTTAATACTAGGTCATTTCTGTCACGTGAAAATGTTATAAAAGAACTTAAAAGAAGAATAGTCATTACTCAAAACACAAAGAATCACTAAACATAAGAACTTGAATAAAAACAACCAAGAGTTTCAATAAAGATTTTGTTTTGCTTGGAACCATAGTTGACATGATCATTCACCATAAGTTGTGAGACATGGATCATTCAAGATTGTGATACATGAATCATTAGCAACATTATGTGAATTTGAATCTTGCAACATATGATTAGTGAGACAGGTCAATTATCAGGATTGAGACAGGGTTTTGCACATAATAATAGAGATATGGATCATGCAACATATGATTGTGACACTTGACTATATACATATGATTGTAGACATGGACCAATCAACAATATGATTATGAGACATGATTATTGGAACATAGATGTGAGACATGACCAATGCAAATATGATTGTAGACATGGTCATTGGCAACATATGATTGTGAGACACTGATCTTTGACAAATATGATTTCATTCAATACAAAATATGATTGTAGAAATGGATCATTTGCAACATATGTTGTGGACACATCTTTTACAAAACATAAATGAAGCCGTGATCATTCATACAAAATGTTTTTAGACAAAACATTGAAATATAATTTGAGATCATAAATAGTTTCTCAAACATATGATTGTGACATAACCTATTCAAATATGATTTGAGACATGAATCATTAGCAACATATATGTAGACATGAATCATTAGCACAATATGATTGTACATTGAAATGGACATACATTGTAGTCATGCGATTGGCAACATATGATTTGAGTTAGGCGTAAAATGATCCGCAGTTTTACCTATCGACTTATTACCAAGGCTGCAACGCACTATCGCACTGAGAATCATGGCGGCGCAAATTGAGCAACGTCTTTTAGTAGTCGTACCAAGGCATTGTTCTGTCATGTATAGAAATATGTCATGCGCCTCAAACAATTAGTCCCACGCAACATGAACTGGAAAGAATTCAGAATATGATATGGCATCATCTGGATGACAAAGATACACAGAGTGTCAATGGATTTCCGATCTCCAACATTGCAACAGAATTGAAATTGAGGGTTGGATCATATCTAAGAATCAATGCAAACAAGGAACATCCTTCCATGAAGAACTCATTAAGGAAAATGGGGTTGACTAAAGAGGCAGTATGGCTGAGTCAGGAAGAAAAGCTTAGAAATAGTGATCCTTCCGAATTGAAACAGGAGAGATTTGCTTGCTGCTCAATATGATGCTTTACGTTATTACATCATTAAGAAAACTTGAACAAAAAATCTATCACGACTAAACGTGGAGGTGGAGGCCTTGAATGACGTCATCAATTTATACGATGGGTTATTACACTGATGGTTCAAATCAGCAACAACACTGTGCGTGCCTTTTTAGACGCTCGGAGAAAAATAAGAGAGGCCAGTGAGCCTTGCACAACCTAAGTAGCTTGACAATGAGGCTGCAGCAGGGGCGTGAACTGGTTGATCTCACAATTCTTGTGTTCATACTATACTCCATGAGCATGATTCGTAAATCAATTGGATGAGAGCAATGGAGTCTATACAGACAATACACAGAAATCATTATTGTCCCTACAACAATAAGCAAATGAAAGGCTGATAGATTGGTATCATAGTACAATATCAGAGGAGCTGCAATGGATCAGACTTTTCACGCATTGAGAGTCTTTCGACGAGGTTCAGTGACGGAATATGTATCAGATTGAAAGAGATTGGTCAATTTGCAAACCTGAAAAGAACGACATACTAAATATGCAAAGAGATTGATTAACAACATCGAACTGGTGTTGTAGCGATCTGCTGATTTGCTGAGGCAGATCGGAGCACCTATGGATGTCCGGGGTGCATGATGATAGTTCTCATATACTGACTTACTGATGATTTGAGGCACAGATCATTGGCAACTTATAATGTGAGACATGGATCATTGGCAACATATGGAATGTGAGATATGGATCATTGGCAACATATGATTGTGAGAAATGGATCATTGGCAACATATGATTGTGGAGACATGATCATTGCAACATTAATATGAGATATGGATCAAGCACATATGATTGTGGACATGGATCATTGGCAACATATGAATGTGAAAATGATCATTGGCAATTATAATTGTGAGACATGGATCATTGGCAACATATGAATGTGAGACATGGATCATTGGCAACATATGATTGTGAGAAATGGATCATTGGCAACATATGAATGTGAGACATGGATCAATGGCAACATATGATTGTGAGACATGAATCATTGACAACATATGATTGTGAGACATGGATCATTAGTCATCATATGATTGTGAGAAGTGATCTTTGCAACTATGATTCAGAGACATAAACTTTGACAACATATCAATGAGAGATGGATAATTAGCAACATATGTTTTGAGACAAAACATTGGCAACATATGATTGTAGACATAAAAGGATTTCAAACATATGGGTTGTGAGACATAACCATTAGCACATATGATTGTGAGACATGGATCATTGGCAACATATGTTTGTGAGATATGGATCATTGGTAACATATGGTTTGTGAGACATAAACCATTAGCTACATATGATTGTGAGACATGGATCATTGGCAACATATGATTGTGAGACATGGATCATTGGCAACATATGATTGTGAAATGGATCATTGAAACATGATTGTAGACATGGATCAATGGCAACATATCATTGTGAGACGTATTTTTCATTGCACTGGTTCTTTACGACCAATTTTTATCACTCTTTGTGATTTGTTTGATCTTTGCCAAGAACGTGTTTACGTTGTACATTGGTTTGGTAGGCCCCTAAACACATAGACTTCTACACTTTTAGGACACGTGCTTCCGATTTAAACCAAACCTCCATTGTCGCCTCTTACGACATGCGTGGCAGGTAACAGTGGTTCTATTCTTTACACCTCAAATTTAGGCCCCGGTAACCACTCGGGTGGTTGTGAGACATGAACCACTGGCAAATTGGCAGAGAAGATCATCAATACCATGGAATGCAAATGTTACATAAGAGTACTTAGAACATAATGGACAGCAAGAGATCAAACGCTTCTGTTTTGCAATAGCTTGATATTAACCCCGAACTCCGGCTCCTGATATTTCGGGATTGAACGTAAGAGTTGCATATCCCAAGCTCCCGACATGTCGGTCTGAGAATATTTGTTCATTATTTTTCGGTATTCGAAAATAAATGGTGTATAAATGTGACGCCAAACACAATACACGTGTTCTACATGGTTTTGCAAGATGACGGACGATGTTGTATGATATTTTGGCACTGATAAGGTAATTAGTTAAATATTATTTTCATGTTGAAAAGATGTTCTAAATTTTTCAGAAATGGTCATTCTCACAGTATAGCAGCAGAGCAAGCTGTTGAACTTGTTTTGAAAGAATCTGAAGATGAATTATGCTTAGGATGTGATTATTCTGATACGGATATAGACAGTGAGATAGATGATCTTGTAGTCGACGAAGAATTGTTTTAATAGATTGATGTTCAAGCTTATATGTCAATCTGGAGAAAAATCTACATATACGGGAGTCTTAGCGGCCATACCCACATATTAAATCAAATAAATGTTAAAGTTAGTTTTCTGCAAATAGATAATAAACAGGAATAACGGAGAGGATGGGGTAAGTCTAATAACAAATTATAGAGCATGAAAACGTCTGCTAAATTATCGTCATTTAATATACTATGATATTGGCTGTTTTTGCTCAGGGGCTCCGGGAAATGGATTTTTAAGTTACAAGTGACTAGGGTTCAAAGGGTTAAAAAACAATAGGTTATTAAATAACATAAAAAGAAGGAAAATTAAATATTTCAGTCAAATCAAACAATATGAGGACATAGAGAAGATAATTCACGAGGGAACAGTTATTGGTTATTGGTTACTAAACTTACATCATTGCACTCAAGGTAGACCCATAGGTACTCAGTCTCCCCAAAAGATATCGAAGAGTATGCATACTGATGGTTCCCGTGGCTCGCTGATTAATCACACCTCTCACTCTGCCTCTCAGGCATCCAGTTCGACTTGAACGGGTAACTCCAAACTCCTAAATCGCTTGATCGATTCAACATCGATTTTAGTGTCCCCATCCAACAGACAGTCGCGAAGAGACCTAAGAATATCCCCCTTATCCATCTTCTACTCTCCAACAATCGATGCTGTTGATGCACACCTGTCCGCTCTCTGATTACCGTAAACACCCGCATGCCCAGGACAGTATATCCACGTAAGCCGCTGAAGGTTAGAAACTTCCATAGACGACATCCACTCATACCGAAACATGTCCTTCTCGAAACCTGCTTGAGGGAACAGTGAATGGAAGAAGAATGAGAGGAATACCTAGACCATGATGGGTGCATGATGTCACTGACAAGATGAGAATGACTGCTGATGACGCCGAGCATCTTGCAGGGAATAGAGAGTTATGACTGCTGTCATGCTAGGTTCCTGAAGGAACAAACCACTGTTGATGATGATGATTCAAATTTGTTGACTGTTTTTTGTTTGTTGCAGAACGTTGGTTAAACGACGAAGAACATGGGCGTAAGTAACTAATTGAATTACAATAAGTCTGATTGTAATATTGTTTCATAGAAGCAGTAAATTATTCGGATATTCGGAGGTATAGTTACTTGCATGTACGTCTTACTGTTTATAAGGAGGATGCAGTTGTGAAGTGAAACGGTAAACAATATTGTCATTGTCAAGTTCATTTTCAAGAAATCTCATACACATGTCAGGTAGTACTTAATATATAATGTAACAATCTGGACATTTACAAAGGTGATTAGAATATTCTAGTAAGTAGTAAAAAGCACATTACTAATGGTATTAAACTCACTTTCTAACTCACTGGTTAAACACGCTCCTAATGGTATTAAACTCACTTGCTAACTAACTGATTAAACACGTTCCTAATGGTATTAAACTCACTTGCTAACTCACTTGTTATACACGGTCCTAATTTTATTAAACTCACTTGCTAACTCACTGGTTAAACACGCTCCTAATGGTATTAAACTCACGTGTTAACTCAGTGGTTAAACACGGTCCTAATAGTATTAAACTCACTTGCTAACTCACTGGTTAAACACACTCCTAATAGTATTAAACTACTTGCTCACTGGTTAAACACCCTCCTAATGGTATTAAACTCACTTGCTAACTCACTGGTTAAACACCCTCCTAATGGTATTAAACTCACTTGCTAACTCACTGGTTAAACACGCTCCTAATGGTATTAAACTCACTTGTTAAGTCACTGATTAAACACGCTCCTAATAGTATTAAACTCACTTGTTAAGTCACTGATTAAACACGCTCCTAATAGTATTAAACTCACTTGTTAAGTCACTGATTAAACACGCTCCTAATAGTGTTAAACTCACTTGCTAACTCACTGGTTAAACACGCTCCTAATGGTATTAAACTCACTTGCTAACTCACTGGTTAAACACGCTCCTAATGGTATTAAACTCACTTGCTAACTCACTGGTTAAACACGCTCCTAATAGTATTAAACTCACTTGTTAAGTCACTGATTAAACACGCTCCTAATGGTATTAAACTCACTTGTTAAGTCACTGATTAAACACGCTCCTAATTCTAAATCCAAAGCGTGCAACTAACGTAGCACAAATTAGATTCAAACTTTCCTTACATGATGTTTATATTTATATATAATAATTTCTCTCGAACCGTTATACGTTACTTAGGGCCTGCAAGCAATTTCTCCATACCGCTCTACCCTGGGAAACTCACTGAATCTCCTGTATGGAACTGATCCCAATATTTCTTGCCTCTCTCAGTAAAGTTCATTTCAGGGCCCCCTTAGGTCGTCCTCTCTTTCTTGAACCCTTTGTATCCCACTTCATTGCCTGCTTTGTTGATCTTTTCTCCTCAAGGTGTGTCCAACATATCTCCATCTTTTCTTTCTTATAACAGTTGTAACTAGTGGTTGACCAGACATTTCTCCTCAAGGTGTGTTCAACATATTCCATCTTTTCTTTCTTTAACAGTTGTTACTAGTGGTTACCAGACATGTCTCTGATTTCATCACTTCTCCTGAATTCGTTCCATTTTATATTCATTATATTTTGCAATCTATTTTCAAATGCATTCAACTTGCTTTCTATATCTGAGGTAATTTTCCAACTCTCGCTGGTATATGTTAGGATTGATACAACATTTCAATTGAAAATTCATATATATATATATATATTTAATCTGCCTACGAGGTCATGAGTTGTTGGAGCCTGCGTACCTTCGTGATCCATAAAACTGTCTTGACAAAAGTTATTTTGCTTCTGGTGTGGACATCTAATTCAGAGATTGTGACAGAATGAGACCACCTAATTCTCTATGCTAGGATTTAGAAAAGATATTCTCACAGCTTACTTTGGCATTAGAACTGAGAACTAGTATACGTAAGATATGGAAAAATAACAACAACAAAATATTAAGCATCACTAAAACAATATGGACATAATTTTTGAAAAAAAAAGAAATTATAAACTTGTGTAGTGATAATTTAGTGACACAGAACTGATGGGTACGAGAACAAAACTCACAACTTGGTGGAATAAAGAAGTAAAACTATCAGTAAAAGAGAGAAAAACGTAGATACAACAATGGGCAAAAAACAAACCGAAAAACGACCTCACTGAGTATAGAACTGCTAGAAAACAAGCCAAAGAGAATATAAAGAAGTCTAAAATACAAACATGGCAAGATTACGGCGAAACATTAAACTCAGACTACAAAAGTTCAACAAGACAGTTCTACAAGAAAATTAAAGCCATGTAGTAAAGACAAGAACAATATGACCCAACTGAAATTATTAATGATGAAAACGGTCATGCTCTTAATGATCCAAATATTATAATGAACAGATGGTGGCAGTACTTTAATGAACTTTTCAACCTACAACAATTCAGCACTCAAGAATACACATTAAACATAACTACAGAGCTAGAACCAAGTATAACACTATCCGAGATTAGAAATGCTGTAAACATGGCTCCATCTAACAAAACACCTGGATCAGACAATATCCATGCCGACCTACTCAAAGCAACAAATGAGGTTGGTTATAACTAGTTATAACATCAACATCAAATAGTTTGTTCTAAACAGAACTTTGCTGCCACAACAGTTCTTCGGAATGTCTCTTTCGCATAAGCCAAGTGACTGTACAAAGTCACTTCTGCCGTCATGTTGAAATTATTAAGTACATGCTGAATGGATTTTTTTTAGTCGTCTTCCTCTTCTCATCTTTGCCGGAATTCATCTTTCCATAATGATCTCCAACACTTCATGTTTCTTTCTATGTCAACATTCGTAAATTGTCTTATTCTTATTTGTAGTATCACACATTTATCTTTGATTTAGAAATCTTTTTGGATATCTCTCTCTCTCTCTCTCTCTCTCTTTAGAGATCTCAGCCTAGACTGATGAACCAAATTTTATTATGAATTTTGTTGATGCTTTTAGAAACTCCGTCTCTCCGTAGAGGTTCCATAGCTCTGTGTTATCAGGCCAAGTTTCTTTTCTCAGAGCTACTAATAGCTGGTAGTCTTGCAGTATGTGCTCTGTCGGCATGTCCGCCTTTTCATAGTGGCACATGCTAGTTGTGCCAATTTTAAATTTGTTAAACATGTGGGCCTGGAGTCTGTTATGGCCGGTACGGAATCGGAATATGGCAACTAGTTCACTACTGGACAGACCATAGTACCCATCATTGCTGTTGTGTTGTGGGTGGTCTTTCGACCATTTTTCATTGTACTGCCAACCGATGGTTGTTCTGGCCTCGTGATCAGTCTGCGGTAGAGTCGCCCTCCTTCTTTTGCTAGCCTGTATGCCTACTCATTTCTGCTTATATTGCAGTGTGATGGTATCCATTGAATGACGGTGCGTTTAAGTGAGTTCACTTGTACACCGAGGATCGCTTTTAACTCGTTGAGCTCTGTTTTGCCTGCGTTTTTCAGTGCATCGGTGAATATCACGACTTTGTTGCGCGAGGCGCTTCTTCTCTCTAGAATAATTTCTGCCGCTGTTCTTATTGCCTCTGCCCGGTAGTTGTTTGAAAACGTACCTGTGGCAATCGCCTTCTTGATTGTAACTTTCTTTGAGAGTTTAAGCACTATCCCTCCTCCGCCATGATTAATTGCGTTCTTTGACAATCCATCAGTGTTCACGTGTGCCCACATACTCTAAGGGTACTCGGTCGCTATGTATTCTTCAGTAACCTCTCTTCTTTCCATCGGTATACACGTGTATCCACTCACTTTCAGGGTACTCGGACTCTGTATTTTTCGGTGACCGCTCTTCTTTGGCAGTTTTATTTTTATCTGGGAGCACCATTTCAGGCTTCGATCTAGTGTGACTCCCAGGTACGTTGTGGGCTTGATTTCCGGAAGATCTAGCCCGTTGACCTTTAGCTTAATTTTAGGATTCTGGTCGAGAACACAGTGTATGTGGTTTTAGTGGCGTTATTGTTCATGCTCCTCTTTTCTGACCAGATTTCCAGCTTATTAAGCGTACCTTGCAATCGATGTGTTTATATGGGCATTGATTCCTTTCTCGTCATTATTGCCAGATCCTCGGCATACATAACTGAGTGTATTCTCTTTGGTATGCATGTTGCTATGTCGTTGACGTTGATTAGAAAGAGAGTTGGTGAGAGCACTCCTCCTGAGGGACTACTTGCTCTAGTGTGGCCTTAATGCTTGTACTCTGAACTTGAACCCTTGCTGTTCTGTTCTCTAGGTATCTATCAAGCCATTTGTACATTCTCCCCTTTATAGTGTTAGAAGTTTGAGTTTAAGCCTCTCTTTCCAGACTGTGTCGAATTCCTTCTCCATGTCTACCAAAATTGCCAGTGTTTGCTTCGTTTCTTGGAAACCATCCTCGATTTCCTGTGCTATATAGCTTAGCTGATCTTCGGTAGATCGGTACTACCGAAAGCCACGCTGTTGCTCCACGAGAAACCTTTTGCTTTCCAAGTGCCATGATAGTCTTTTGTTCACCACGCGTTCCAAGAGTTTGCCTGTGCAGCTTAGGAGGCTTATGGGCCTGTAACTCGCCGGGTCGAGTTTATCTTTCCATGGCTTTAGAATGGGTAACATGATCGCATCCATTCTCTTGGTACTATGCATGTACTCTACGATATGTTTAGGACGGCCAGTAGAGCTGCCTTTGCTATATTCCCCAAGTTTTTAAGCTTCTCATTTATGATCCCGTCTTTTCCCGGGCGTCTTTTCTTTGAGCTCACCTAATGCCTCTTCCAGCTCGTTTCTGGAAAATGTATCCGTTAGGTGACTAGCAGATTTAGTGGCTCTGCCTTGGAGGCTCTCGCTTTTCTGTTCATTTCTCGCTTCTGGCTTTGGTATGCTTACTTTGCTGACTTCGGCAGTTATTTTCATTAGGACATTTGCAGCTTCCCTCCCCGAGCACATCTTTTTATTTTGTTCCAGAACTATTGGAGGTCGGCTGGTGTTTCATCACTCAGCGCTTTCACCAGCCTCCACTATTTGCGACCATCCCATCAAGGTTCAGGGATTCGGTATTTTCTACCCAGCTCTGTCTTGCTGACCGTTTGACTTCCCGTTTATATTTAGCTGCAGCCGCCTTGTAAGCAGTATTGAAGGTTACTGACTGGGCCTCTTCTGTCTCTCTCCTTGCCAGTTCAAGGTCGCCTTCAAGCTTTTGAACCTCGGTTCTCCAGTATGGTTTGTAATCCTTCGGCGCGTCTCTGGGTATAGTCTCCAGTGCCGCTTTCAGGATTGCTTCCGAGAGCTCCCGTTCCAATGGTCGCATGTGTTTATTATCATGCATGTTTAGTTTTTCAACATTGGCATCTGACAGTACTGCATAATGTTTCCAATTCTACTTTTGTAGTTCCACCGGGGAACAAACATTTTGGACATTTTGGACAACAGGTGCAAAGTGGAGATCTACTTGCAGTTTGACGGGCCTATGGTCGCTGTCTCCGAGCTGTTTAGAGACCGTACGTACTGTTTTTGTGGAAAGGTCGCTCGTTACAAAGCCCAGATAAGGAGCGCTAGTCGTATGCCACCTTGTCAAGTAGAAGGATAGCGGATCGTCTGGGGCATTGATAATGAACAGGTTGTTCTATATCTCCCAGTCTTCCACTTCTACACCTCTACTGTTCGTTTCGAGGTAGCCTCACCTTTCACCTTTTTGAATGGCTGTTGAAATCACAGACTACCATGCATGCTGTGTTATTTATAGTCATCGCCTCAAGTGATAGCGAGATTTCACTTGGGCAGTATAGGTTGTAAAGAAGAATCTGTATTTCGTCCCATGTGATGTGGATAACTACGATCTCTGCTACGCTGGCGCCTAGTGTTATCAATTCCGTTTGTTTCGCCGGAATGCCTTTTCGTACAAGCTTGACAACTCCACCTTTGTGCCCCTCTCTATCTAATCTGAAGGTCTGATAACCTCTGATTCAGAACTTGTGTTGGGAATTTAGGTTGTCTATTGTATGCACACTACGTCTATGTCTTCTGTAAGTCACTGTGCAAGTGCTTTCTTTTTGTGAAGCAGAACTTCGGCATTCATTTGCACAATATTTAGCCGTCTATTGCGAGTTTTTGGCATTATCGAACCAGTAGCTTTTTCCCGTAGGCAGCACTCGCTAATTTGCCGAGTCGGAGGACGGGGACCGTCAGTAGCAAAAACGGGCCCTTGAGGCATGGGGCCGATACTCGTCCTACCCGACGGATCGCCACCGGCGTAGCACCATATGGAGATTCTAAATTAAAAATATTCATGATAAAATTTGGTCCATGCAGCCTTAGCATGGGTATGCTACGTCACAAACTTCAGTACCACTTAGAGCTCTAGTGCTTATCCTTCAGTCGTGTGTCTGATTTCAACCATCGATTACTGGGCTCGCTCTCCGTTAGTCTTTTGCTGTCCACAACCAAAATCCACACGGCAGCAGGTTGCCATTTTCTTTCAGGCAGCGACCGTGAGACGACCTGCACCCCGGGCTGATGAGCGTCATCTGCCCAGCGAACCCGTATTTTAATGGATTATTTGGTTTTCCTACCATCCAGTTTTGTGTACGGCTTGCTCCACTAGACTTTGATTGTCCCCAATCACACACTACAAGGGAGCAGTGGTTCCTGCCAGGGGAGGGGGACAGAGTATTTTGTCCTGGGACGCTTTGCTCGTATACCACATTCTCAGTTTTAGGAGTCTCGTGCCGGCAAGTGGCAATTTCATTTGCTCTGCATTTTCCCTTGATCCGGGAAACACTGGGTTGGGTATGGATAATAATGTATGGATCGTTTCATTATGCGCTATCAGCGCAACTTAGATTTTGCACTCGCCCTTCATCACCCACCCTAATTTTTTCGGTGATGTTAATTGTGTGAACGGGTCAAAGGCTCATGGCGGCAACATGTGCCAGGGTTAGCGAAGGGGCACGTTAACCAAGACTCTGGCCTACACCTTCAAGTGGTGACCCTGAAACAGACTCAGGTTAAGGAGTATCGCTAAGGGGGCAGGGTTCTGAGAGACCCACAGGTAGTGGTAGTAGTGCAAACACGGAAAAGCAATGAATGGGCCGGAAATCCCTGAACAACACACACATTTCCAGGCCGAAGTCCGATAAAATATGCCCCCAAAAGCCGAGACATGAAGAGAAACTCGGCGCCATGTCCACGTGCATATCTTGGTCGTATCAGCTTCCCAGCAGATGGGAAAGGCTGCATGCAATGGGATGAGAGGTGCATTCTGAGCGGCGAAAATAAGAGCCATGAGCGCAAAATGGGCAGCGTGCCTTGGCACTCCGGATGCACGGTAAATGTGGTACATCAGGTGATACAAGGGAAGATTGCGATAAAACTCCGTATATGTGACCAAGCGAGGATTAAGATACTGGGTAAAGTTGACCGATCGAAAAACCCAAAGCTCATTCTAGAGCTTTACGAAACTGCCCTCCTGAGACAGCCGGGCAGGGTACGATTGTTCACGCAATTAACATCCCGGAAATATCAGGGGTGATGAACAGTGAGGACATCTAATGTTGCGCTGATAGCGTCGAATGAAAAGACCCATACATTAAGATGTGCGGGGCCCCAGCCCAGGGTTTCCCGGATCAAAGGAAACAACAGAGCAAACGCAAATTGCCTAGTGTCGATCCGAGCGTCCATAAAGCGTCCCAGGACTCTGTTCTCTTTGTAGGGAACCACTGCTGCCTTGTAGTTTTGGTTGGGGACAACCAAAGGCTAGCAAAGTAAACCGCAAACAAAACTGGACGGTAGGTGAACGATACAGTCGACTAACAGAACAGGTAAAGCTGGGCGGATGACGCTCATCAGCCCGGGAGGCGGATCGTTTAATGGGTCGCTGCCCTGAAAGAAAATAGCAACCCGCTGCCTTGTGGGTTTGGCTGGGGAATGCTAACGGAGAGCGAACCCAGTAAACGTTGGTATAAATAGGACAGACGGCCGAAGGATAAGCAACTGAGCTCAAATTGGCACTGAAAGCGCTGACGTAGCTATCCATGTTAAGGCTGCATGGACCAAATTTTATCATGAATATTTTTAACATATAATTTCGATGTGCTACTCCTGTGGAGATCCGTCGGCAGGACGAGTGCCGGGCCCCATGCCTCGAAGGACCTGTTTTTTAAACCCATCCTCCAACTCAGCAAAGCAACGAGCGAGGCCAACGGGAAAAGCTACTTGTTCAATACGGCAAAGTACTGGCCAGAGACGACTAAACATTGTGCAATGGAATGCCGAAGGTATTCATCACAGAAAACAAGCACTCGCAATAAGACGTGCAGAAGATGAAATTGATGTTGCGTGCATACAAGAGACGCATCTAAATGCACAACATAGATTCGGAATCAGAGGTTACAAACCTTCAGACTAGATCGAGAAGGGCACAAGGGTGAGTCTCACCCTAGTACGGAACAGCATTCCAGTAATGCAAGTGGATGTAACCACATGAAGCGCCGGGGCAGCAGACATCGTAGGTGTCCTAATCACATATGAAGAAATGCAGATTCTTATGTATAACTTATACTGCCCAAGTGACATCTTGCTGTTTCTTGATGCAATGATTATCAATGATACAGCAGGAATGGTGGTCGGAGATTTCAGCAGCCACTCAGACAGATGAGGCTACCTCGAAACGAACTGCAGAGGCGTAGAAGTGGAGGACTGGAGATAGAGAACAACCTTTTCCTCATCAAGGCCAAGACAATCCGCCAACCTTCTACTCGAGAAGGTGGCCACGACTAGCACCCCCGATTTGGCCTTCGCAACAAGTGACCTCTCTACAAAAACAGTACGTACGGTCACAAAGCAACTCGGATATAGTGACCATAGGTCCGTCAAGCTACAAATAGACCTACAATTTGTACCTGAGCCCAAAATGTGGTTGCACGGTGGAACTACAAAATAAAATTGGAAACAGTACAGAGGCACTGACAGATTCCAATGTTGAACTCATCAACATGCATGAAAAGAAACACATGCGATCCTTGGCAAGGGAACTCTCACAAGCAATCCTGAAAGTGTCACTGGAAACCATTCCTAGAGGTGCGGAAGGATTACAAGCCATACTGGACAGCAGAGGTTCAGAATCTTGAAAATGACCTTGAGTTTGCAAGGAGTGAGGCTGAACAGGCACAGTCACTAACTGACCAATACTGCTTACAAGGCGGCAGCAGCAAAGTACAAGTGTGAGGTCAAACGATCAGCACGGCAGAGCTGGGTTGATAAGACGAATACCTTAACCTTGATAGGGACGGCCATAAATGTGAGTTAGCAAAAGCGCTGAGTGATGAAAACACCAGGCGACCCCAATGTCCTTGAACAATATAAAAGATGTCTTCGGGAAGGGAAGTCGCAAACATTCTAATGCAAAAATATGCCGAAGTCAGCAGAGTAAGCATATCAAACGAAAAAGTCGATGACACAAAGAGAAAAACTAGAGACCTCCAAGGCGAGCCAAGAAAAGCTGATAGTCACCAAACGGATACATTCAACAGTAATGAGTTGGAAGAGGCGTTAAGGAGCTGAAGCTCAGAAATTCGCCCAGCAGGATGGGATCAAATGAGATACTTAAAAACTTGGGCACTAGAGCAAAGGCAGTTCTACTGGCCATCCTCAATATGTCGTGGAGGACAGGCATAGTACCACGAGAATGGAAGGAAGCGATCATGGTACCCATCCTAAAACCAGGCAAAAATAAACTCGACCCGGCGAGTTACAGACCAATAAGCCTCCTAAGCTGCACGGCAAACTCATGGAACGCATGGTGAACAAACGGCTATCTTGGCACTTGGAAACAAAGGGCTTCTCATGGCACAACAGGGAGGCTTTCGGAGATACCGATCTACAGAAGATCAAGTAACCTATATCGCCCAGGAAATCGAGGATGGTTTCAAGAAAAGAAACAGACACTGGCAGTATTGGTAGATATGGAGAATGCGATTGACACAGTTTGGAAAGAAGGGCTAAAACTAAAACTCTCACCCTCAGTATAAAGGGAAGAATGTACAAATGGCTTGATAGATACCTAAAGAACAGAACAGCAAGGGCTCAAGTTCAGGGTACACTAGCATGAAAGCCACATTAGAGCAAGAGTCCCCAAAGAGACTGCTCTCACCAACTCTCTTTCTAATCTGTGTCAATGGCATAGCAACATGCCTACCAAAGCGAGTACATTCTGCCATGTATACGACTACTTGGCAATATGGACGAGGAAGAGTCATGCCTATAGCAACAAATCGACTGCAGGATACGCTAAATAAAATGGAAGTGTGGTCAAAAAGTGGAATATGAAGATAAACGCTTCTAAAACTACCTACACTGTGTTCTCACAGAAAAACCAGAATCACAAAATTAAGCTTAAAGTCAATGTGCAGGATCTTCCAGAAAGCAAGACCCCAACGTACCTAGGAATCACACTCGATTGAAAGCTGACTAGAAGTGCCCCAAATCGAAAATGCTACGGCAAAAGCTGCACAGGCTCACGATTATGCGCAAACTCGCAGGCTCCACGTGGAGTCCTCAAAACACTCTACTCTGGGAGAGTGCTACAGTCTTGAGTACGGCATTGCAGCGTGGAGTAGTACATTCTCAAAACAGTTCGCCAAAGTTAGAAATAGTCCAAACCGTCAATGCGCATTATCACAGGAGCTATGAAGTCCACGCCCATCAAGGCGATGGAAACAATCACAGGCCTCCAACCAATGGCAGATCGAAGGACAGAAAAGTCATGGTATTGGCGGAAAAACTTAAGGCTCGATTCCCACTTCATGTACGAACGAATGAACGGATTCGGAAGAGGCAGGATACAGAGTACCAGTTTCGCAAAAAACGCCAAAGCACTGACCGCAGTACATCCGGTCCTAGCAGAATGCAAAGTCAAATCAATCCCGGCAACTGATAAGTGCCCGCCGGGGATAACCAAATTGCTGGAACTAAGGGACTCAATCCCTGGCATACACAGCAAAGGGCAGCAAAAAAACTTCAAATGAAGAGCGATCACGGAAAAATACATTTCGACCGAATACCCTCAAAATAAATTGACACACGTGTACACTGACGGATCGTCAAAGTACGCAATAAGCGACGGTGGAGGAGGAATAGTGTTTAAACTCTCAAACAAAGTGACTGTCACAAAAGCGATTGCCACAAGTAAATATTCAAATAACTACAGGGACGAGGCAGAGGAAATAAGAACAGCGGCCGAAATGATCCTAGAGAGAAGAGACACCTCTCGCAACAAAATCGTGATATTCACCGATGCTCTCGGTCATCACGGCACTCAAAAGTGTAGGCAAAACGGAGCTCAATGAGCTGAAGGCGACACTCGATGCACTAGAGCTCTTCAAACGCACCGTCATTCAGTGGATACCATCACACTGCAATATAATCTGAAACGAACACGCCGACAAGCTAGCTAAAGAAGGCGGGCGACTACCTCAGACTGATCACGAGATCGGTTATGAGAAAGCCAGAACAACCATCGGCTGGGACTATAAAGACAAATGGTAAAAAGACCATCCTCAGTACAACAATAGCGACGGGTATTATGGTCTGACTCGTAGTGAACAAGTTGCCATCCTCCGCCTCCTACCGTCCAACAAGCTCCTCGGCCACATGTTTCAAAATTTTTAATTAGCAACGCTTGTGCCCTGCAAAGTCGGACATGATGGCAGAGCATGTTCTGCAAGATTGTCAACTGATAGCAGGTGTAAGAAAAGAAACCTGGCCCCTAAACACAGTGCTGCGCGAGAAGCTGTACGGAGAAACGGAATCCCTCAAAACCACGGTAAAATTTATAATAAAAGTTGGTTCATCAGTCTAGGCAGGGATCGCGTGAGAGAATTGTGTGAACAACCGTACCTTGCCCGAATGTCACAGGGAGGACAGTTTAGTTAGGCGCTGAAACGTAACTTAGGGTTTACGCTAGCCAACTTTACCAGTATCTTAATCTGCGCTTGGCATCATAAACGGAATTTATCGCAATCTTCCCATGTGTCGCCTTCACCTGTTGTTCCATGAGCACGCAGCTCTTGGACTCGTGAACAGGGCTCCGAGTTTCGCTCTTGTGGGCGCTCTTCTCTGTTTGGGATGCACTCTCATCCTTTGCGTCAGCCTTCCTTCGGCCGAAGCTGCTACGCCCATTGTGTTCACATTTACCATCACATTTACCGTACCTAGGGACTCCTCTGACACGCAGCTCGACTCGTATAGAGGGCTCAGCGTTTAGCATCATATAAGCCCAAGTCCCTGCTTTGGGATGCACATCTCATCCTTTAATTTTGGTGCGGACATTTACTTCGGCGGGAGGTTATCATTCATTCGCTGACATCTTGTAATCTGCTGTATTCGTACGTTTCTGCCAAACTTGGGCTTTGTTTCTACGGACAACGGCCAGGAGATGCGTACATTTTGTTCGTATTTGTAGATCCGCATTTATGTTCCGTGCTTGCACTGCTACCACTACCAGTAGTTCTCCCCGATACCTGCCAGACCGGAACCAACGTCTATTACCAGGATCACCACGTGAAGGTAAGGGGCAGGGTCTTGATTAATTCCCTTCACTAACCCTGGCGCATGTTTATCCCAGACGCCTTTAACCCCTTTTTCTCTCTTTAGCCTGTTACGCCCTTGGCGTTTAGAGCAACAACAAACGCACACCATTCTTCCCTGTTCATGGCCTTCCTCTGTATTGTGTTCCAGCTACGATTCATTTCTTTCAGTTCTTGCTCTATCGTTCTCTCCAGGTCGTCTTGGGTCTTCCACGCTTTCGCCTACCCTCTGGAGTCCATCTCAGTGCAGTTTTCGTATCGGAGCCAGTCTCCATGCGCATCACATGTCCAGTCCATCTCCATCGTCGTCTTCGGATGATAGTGCCCATATTCTCTTGTTGGCATCGTGCAAGTAATTCTTGGTTCGAGATAGTAGTCGGCCAGTACACGCGTAAGATTTTTCGCAAACAAGTTGTATGAAAGGTGGAGAGTCTGGACATATCCTATTCTGTCATTCTCCAGCATTCCGATCCGTACATCAATGTTGACAGTACACAGCTGTTGTAGATACTAGTCTTGGTTCTGATGCTGTATTGGGCAGATTTCCAGGCGGTCTGAAGGAAGGGTCATGAATGCACTTCGTGCCTTACTCAGTCTGCTTTTAATGTCAGATTCAGCGCCTCCTTCATTGCTAATAACACTTCCAAGGTATGTGAAAGCCGTTGTATCTCGGAGGGTTTTACCTTCTAGTTTGACTGGTGCTGGGTTGCTATGTTCAGAGTCATTACTTCAGTTTTCTTCTGATTTATTTTCAGCCCAACCATCTTACTGTATTGATTAAGGCGCAGTTCTTTTCCTGGATATCTCTATGTGTGTAGAGATAGAGAGTGCAATGTCATCTGCAAAATCTAGGTCTTCCAGAGTGGATGTGAGCCTCCATCTAATACCTCTTGCCTTATCTTCCGTTGTTTTACGCATCACCCAATCTATGACAGTGTTGAATAATAGGGCTGACATAACACATCCTTGTCGCACGCCTGTTTTGACTTCAAACTTTAGCTCAGAGGTTTCAACACTGCATGCAAACTTGCTGTAGCAGCTTTTATAATATTTATAAAACACAGTGGTATTCCATACCATCTTAGGATACGCCACAGACTTTCAGTGAATGCTATCAAAAGCTTTTTCGAAATCTACAAAGTTGATATAGAGTTTGCTTTGCCATTCTGTTTACCCCTTTTTTGGATATGATTATTTGTTCTAGACAATGACTCTTGAACACATATTTAAAAAAAAAAAAACTAGTTTGTTTTCCCCCCTGACTTGTTAAATGCAAAATAAAATGCAGAAAACATCATGAGGAATGTTACAAAAAATTGCAGAAAAGAACCATACAATATTTTTTTCGCCATTCTACATAGTTTTACTGCAGTCTCCATCTATATTGATATTACGTCGCATTGGTTGCAATGTTTCACACCATACGTTGCTACTGGGAATGCTCATGCTCTTAGTATTCTGATCAATATTTTCCTGTCAGTTTTATTTCATAATTTTTTTAGTTATTTACTTTTGTGTAAGACCATGGTTGTTCTTTTTTAATTTCTTCATCCCACTTCCATATCTTGTTACCAGTGAACCAAGTTATTCAAAACCATTACATTTTTATTTGCTCTCAGTTGATAAAAATATACAAACATGGCTTGACAAAAAAATTAAACAACTCAAAACAGTATGTAACGGAACTGATAAGAAAACAAAGATCAGAATACTAAGAGCATGTATATTCCCAGTGGCAAAGTATGGGTGTGAAGCATGGACATTTAATAAAGCAGTGGAAAACTATATATGTGCTTTTGAATATAAGTGTTACAGAAGAGTCCTTTGTATATCTTGGACAGAGAAGAGAACAAATAGATCTATCCAGAAAGAACTCAAATCAAAGAAAACTGGCTGATGCTACAAATAAGAAAGAGAAAATTGAGATATTTTGGACATATAAAAAGACATGAAGGGCTGAGAAGACCATCATGTAAGGAAGCATACCTGGCAAAGAGAAGAAGAGGAAGACCAAGGAGAAGATGGATTCAGGATGTAACTGATGGTTTGAGCATGATGGCTGCAGAAGCAGGACATCTGGACTATGAGAGAGAGAAAATTCCGGTGGACTGTTGGGGTGGCTAAGTTCTGCTCAGGACAAGCTATTTGATGATGATAATAAAAATATATCTTGCCTTGCTTTTTTTTATCCATTGTGATTATTTGTATTACATTGAGATATAGATTTTGTTTTTCACTTTACTATAACATTTTCATTATTAAATTATAAATTCCCAAATATTCTCTATCAAGAATATATCCTGCAAAGACCAGATAGCTATACTGCACGTTATAGTAGATGAAAGATTAGAGTAGAACTCATCACTATACATATGTTTTGTGAACTAGGAAAAGACAATTAATAGTCTAGATAGAGAATCATTGTGGAAACTATTAAAACACTACAGAGTTTCGCCCAAGATATCAAACCTAATAAATGAAACCCATGAAGGAATGAAATGCAGAGTCATACATGAGGGCCAACTGAGGGAATCCTTTGAGACAAGAAGTGGGGTGCTACAGGGATGTATGTTATCACCATTCCTGTTCTTGTTGTCCATAGATTGCATCAGGAAATCAACAACATATAACAGATGGGGAATACAATGTACACTTAGGAAACAACTAGAAGACTAGAAGATACAATAATAATACTAAATAATACATCTTAGCAACTAGGTTTGAAAATAGCAGGAAAAAAACGCAAGGTCATGAGAATAAATGCAGTAAATGTTAACCAGATTATGCTGGAGGAAACATTTCTACAAGATGTAGAATCACACTTACCTTGGTAGCAACATAAACACAAAAAGGGAACATACAAAGATGTCAAGATATGAATACGAAAGGCAAGGGAAACTTTATTGCATTGAGTAAGATATGGAAGTCAAAGGAGATCAAAACAAACAGAAAGCTGAGAATCTTTCAATCAAATGTGAAGTCAGTGCTGTTCTATGGTTCGAAACATGAAGACAACAAAGAAACCATCAGAAAACTACAGACCTTCATAAATGGAATTGTACGTAAAATAGAAGGACTGAGATGGTATGATAAGATTACGAACAATGAACACGGAGAAAGAACTAAGCAGATACCAGTAGAGGAAGAGCAACGAAAGAGATGCTGGCGATGGATAGGACATACATTGAGAAGTCCGACAGGAAGTATTGCAAAGACAGGCACTGTTTGGAAACCCGCAGGGAAAGAGGAGTAGGGAAGGCTTTGACAGACATGGAGAAGAGAGCTGGATATTAAAAATATAGGTAAAACATGGAAATAATTGGAATGAATGGCAAGAGAGAAGAAGAGCTGGAAGAAGTTTGTGGAAGATATGTACTTCGTTGGAAGGTGAAGAAGATAATAGCAGAGTCCCATCTATTAACATTGAAAATCATACGTTCGACGTAGTTGACAGCCTTGCATACCTTGGCTCTGCATCACAGCAACATCTCCTCAACGATGAAATTAGCAGTCACATTGTGAAGACTTCCACTGCTATGTTCAAAATATCATAGATTGTACGGGAAGATAAGGAACTCATACGAAATACCAAACATAAGTATATAAGGTATGTGTTCTCAGAACTTTGTTGTATGGCAGTAAGATGTGGACCACATAAGCCAGGCAGGTACAAATGCAAAACGCATTCTGCATGCGGTGTCTCAGGCCAATACATACATTCCTATGGCAAAACAGCATCTCCAATATATAAGTCACGGACAGTGTTGTCTTTTCAAGCATGTACACATTCCTGAGTCAGCGACGTCTGAGATGGCTGCGACACGTGTTCCGTGTGAGCGATGGTATAAATCCCACATAACATTTGATATGATCAACTTGCAACTGTTAATAGACAGCATGAACGTCCATTGCTACTGTTTGTTGACACTTGCAAGCGTGATCTTACTTCATGCAGCATTGACAAAGAAAACTGGGAGCGGCTGGCCAAAGACAGGCAAGCATGGCGAGTCACAGTGAGGGGGTGACAAAAGAAAGAAAAAACACCATCACATTTGGAGGCAAAGGATAACGCAGAGGACAGATATAACATCCTATGTATCACCTCCAGTCTCCAGTTTGACCTACATCAGCTGTGTCAATTATTGCCATTCCAGAATTTGACATTACATCCACACCAGACTTTGCTATTCATCACATAACAAACTACACAACGCATAAACTATATATGATATGCCAATGATGATAAATGTTATGTTTAAATAGAAAACTATTTCGAAACAGTGACATTGATAAACATGTCTACTTGTGTGTATGTGTGTGTTTGTTTGATATCGTGTATACAAATACACAGGATAATAGTCTCTGTGTGTGTGTGTGTGTTTGTTTGTTATCGTGTATACAAATACACAGGATAATAGTCTCTGTGTGTGTGTGTGTAGCGCTCTTCAAATAAATCCTCATTTTTTGGTGTTTTCTTGTGATTAGACAGAAACGACAAAGTGAAGCTCTTTTTTAGAGAATTAGTTGGTCATTGGTTTATAAATTCTCAATTTCATCGCTAGCTAATGTGAACCGAGATAAAGACGCTCGATTTCATTGCTATGTAATGTGAACCGAGATAAAGACGCTCGATTTCATTGCTAGGTAATGTGAACCGAGATAATAAAAACGCTTCGATTTCATTGCTATGTAATGTGAACCGAGATAATAAAACGCTCGATTTCATTGCTAGGTAATGTGAACCGAGATAATAAAACGCTCGATTTCATTGCTAGGTAATGTGAACCGAGATAATAAAAACGCTCGATTTCATTGCTATGTAATGTGAGCCGAGATAATAAAAACGCTCGATTTCATTGCTATGTAATGTGAACCGAGATAATAAAACGCTCGATTTCATTGCAGGTAATGGAACCGAGATAATAAAAACGCTCGATTTCATTGCTATGTAATGTGAACCGAGATAATAAAACGCTCGATTTCATTGCTATGTAATGTGAACCGAGATAATAAAACGCTCGATTTCATTGCTATGTAATGTGAACCGAGATAATAAAAACGCTCGATTTCATTGCTAGGTAATGTGAACCGAGATAATAAAAATGCTCGATTTCATTGCTATGTAATGTGAACCGAGATAATAAAACGCTCGATTTCATTGCTATGTAATGTGAACCGAGATAATAAAACGCTCGATTTCATTGCTATGTAATGTGAACCGAGATAATAAAACGCTCGATTTCATTGCTAGGTAATGTGAACCGAGATAATAAAAACGCTCAATTTCATTGCTAGGTAATGTGAACCGAGATAATAAAACGCTCGATTTCATTGCTATGTAATGTGAACCGAGATAATAAAACGCTCGATTTCATTGCTAGGTAATGTGAACCGAGATAATAAAACGCTCGATTTCATTGCTAGGTAATGTGAACTGAAATAAAAACGCTTGATTTCATTGCTAGGTAATGTGAACCGAGATAATAAAACGCTCGATTTCATTGCTAGGTAATGTGAACCGAGATAATAAAAACGCTCGATTTCATTGCTAGGTAATGTGAACCGAGATAAAAAGGGTTCGTGATTTTAACTTTTAGCAATTTGTTGGAGCCCTAACTATGGGAACCATAACGTTATTAAATATTGATAAATGTTCCAATTATTCATCTTTTCAAATATTGTAAAGTGAATTGTATATTAAAGGTAATAGCACAAAGAATTGAATAGAAATCTACAAATCTGATCATTAGCTAAATGGTATTGGACTCTGTCAATAAAGTTTCAATGTAATGATATTGGTACAACTATTTGCAAAATAAATAAACAAAGAACACATGACAGACTTGTAGTAAATATTCTATAAAAAGCATGTTTTGATATATATATTTATATATGTAGAGAGAGAGAGAGAGAGACAACGATAGTAACTAGACACATGACAAACATTAAAATTGCCATATTTTATATTCATCATACAACTCCTAGATTTAACATACCTGTACGTTTTTGTCTTTGATATTTCAGAGTTTTGGCTAGACAGTCGTTGACATACCTGTACGTTTTTGTGTTTGATATTTCAGAGTGGTGGTTAGACAGTCCTAAAGGGCGTAAGTATCTAACTATATTCAGTTAAATTGTTTGTCCCATTTCTTGTTTGGAACACAAAGCTCTGGAAAGATGTGATTCTTTGTTCGTGATTTTCTTATGATTTGTTCACATAAGAGAGTTGGGAATAACGTGAATGAAAATCGAAGTCTCTGTCGTCTGACTTCTCGTTCCAAACTTGCATAAATCGGATGTGCTGGCCTAGTCACCATAGGCGCATAACTGGCACAACGTGAAAACGTTTTTGTTAAAGATCAATTATATATCACAATAACAATGATACAATTGAACGCAAAGAACGAAAGCAAAGAAGAAGAAGAAGAAGTTTCAAACTTGGATGATGTTTGACTATGGTATTCTAAATATCCTCTAAAACATCGTCCACTTATCTTCCTTCTTCTTGTAATTACTGCTGTCTTCTGGTCGATGTGCAATGACTTCTGCCATCTCTATGCGTTTCTGCAAATCTGCTACTGTGCTTAGCATATATTTATTTTTTACAATACTTGACTGCAGTTTTTCATGTAATTCTGAGTCCTGTAGCTTGAGTTCTTTGTTTTGTTTACCAATCTACGACAATTCTAATTTCAATCTGCCTACTTCTATCATATTGTCATTAGTATCCTTTCCCAAATGTTGTAATGACTGATAACATCCAGAAAAGCTTCTCTAACAGTCTGAGTACCTGTTGTTTCTGCATATTGTTCCTAGTGTCCTACACTAACTCCGACTGATTCTTAAATGTGAACACATCACCTGCTAACTCTACCTTCTTTCTATCTGCATAACTCTCTCTACTCTGTCCAGTTCCTATTTCCTTGAAAACGTTAGGTCTCCATACAACTGGGATTCTCAACTTTCTTATTTCTTAATAAAATTATGTGATACGTAGCAGTTACTACTAATATGATCTAAAATTAAATGTATAAGTCTTTCGCATTAATAGGTTATTGTTTTGACATGGAAACAGCAGCCATGTTGGATTGTAAGCAATGTTGTATGGTCACCAGAGTGAAATAAATAATAATTGTATTGTTTTTGACTACACAACCTAAATATGCCAATATTCTGTGTACATGACAACTTTAAATTATTCTGTAACATGCAAATGCACAACCTAAATATGCCAATATTCTGTGTACCTGACAACTTTAAATTGTTATATAACATGCAAATGCACAACCTAAATATGGCAATATTCTGTGTACCTGACAACTTTAAATTGTTCTGTAACATGCAAATGCACAACCTAAATATACCAATATTCTGTGTACCTGACAACTTTAAATTGTTCTGTAACATGCAAATGCACAACCTAAATATACCAATATTCTGTGTACCTGACAACTTTAAATTGTTCTATAACATGCAAATGCACAACCTAAATATGCCAATATTATGTGTACCTGACAACTTTAAATTGTTCTGTAACATGTAACTGATCGCTGGGTATGCAACGAATAAGAGATTTCAAATACACGGCAAAATATAGGCCCCATTTGTTTATAAAAAAATTCAAATACATTTATTTGCTTATGAAATGTGTATTTTCTGTTGTCTAGTGCCCTCAACATTAATATATATATTTGTCAGGGCCAAATCTCATATTTCTATCTTGAAGATTTCTTTGAATATGTAATTTGAATTAAGCCTAAATTATGAGGAAAATCGTCCGTTAGAGCATACAGTCATTGCCTAGCCTAATTGAATCTAAATATATGTTAGTTCTCAGATCAGGTTTTACAACGATACATAACTCGAATGGGTTTATTGAACTCCATACACTGTATCTAGGGACCAAACAAAGACAATTGTAGACATTTTCTTTAAAGAAATGTTAGAGGGTAAGAGTAGTATACCAGATATGCGAGTCTGGCTCACTAAAACAAAAAACAAAAAAATAATATTTGATATACCTCTGGAAAAATTACCGAGTCTGGCTCTAAAAAAAAATGTTGGATATATTTCTTTTAATGGTATTTAAAAAAAAAATTGTATTCTGACAATATGTATATTTGTATGTAGTAGTAAAATTACCAATTTAAAAAAAAAATTAATTATAGTTTTACAGTCTGATAATATGTATGTTTTTTGTGCGATTTAAAAAATAATAAAAGTGAAATATTCTTTTTAATATAATAATAATTTTGAACTACATTAAACATAACCAGTCAATTCGGAAATGATGATTTTGGCAGGAATAAAAAAATAAAAATCATCTTTTTAATATAATAATTAAATCATTATATATCTAAAAAATACATATATAAAAATGGACCACACCAGTGAACTGCAGAAGAGTTGTTCCAGTTGTTATGAAATTAAACCTTTCAGTTATTATATAAAAGATAAAACAGCTAAATATGGTTTAAGAACAAGTTTTAAGGAATGTAATAAAACATATAAAATGAAACATTATCAAGAAAATAAAGAAAAATATAAACAAGCATATCAAGATTTTATGATTGACAATCCTGATTATTAAAAAAATTATTAAAGAAAAACAAATATATATTAAAAATGTTCCCTAACAAAATGAGCAGAAGAAAAACCTTCAGAAATATTATCAATGAATATACAATTGATGATATTGAAGAAAATAATATAAACACTTATTTTAATCTTATTAGAGATAGAGTAAGAAATATAATAGATATAACTGAAAAACCTATTAAATTTAAACTATAGTCTGTCCATTAATTCGTGAGCACGTTTGAAATTGATTTTCTCGAAAACTACCTGTTGGATCTCAGTGATTTTTGCATGCAGCCTTAGAATATCCATGACGCTAAAATAAAGCTAACCAGTAGTTCATAGATGCTATGGATTTTGCACATCGGCGAATTCCTTTGATCTTTTATGACAATTGCAAATACGGGGGCTCACATTTTAGATTTTACAGTAATCCCTAGAATTTGTTCATGTCAATTCTATTCATAGGTGTATCTCCATATTAACTTGATAGGTCAAGTAATTAATTGTGTTGCCCTTTATGTGCAATCGTGAACTTGGATACAATATGCAACAGTTAGTCCTCCCCCCTTCGGTCACCATTAGACCCCAGGGTGTCTTAACGTCACCACAAATTGTATGATGGTAGACGCATTTGGATATGGAAATGTATACGTTGCTATTTCTCAGTCTGTAATCAAAATATGATTTGTATCATCCCGAATCTGACGATTCCATGAGGTTGATAATTGTTACTGGCTGGACAAATTGTAATCCATCTCGGTGCCAGTACTCGTCTTCCTCTCGGAGCACATGTTTAACACACTTCTTCCAGAACTGCATGTCTATCATTGAGAGGGACTCACGTGTCAGAACTTCAACATCACACATTTTAAACGTCCTGTTCTGTTCGGCAACTTGCCCTTTACTTTAGCCCAGACAAGCTCTATCGGATTGAGGTGAGCATGATATGGAGGTAGTCGAAAAGACGTGTGGCCGTATTCCGCAATGATTTTGTCAATATGAAACACCTTTGTCTTATTTGTCATCCTCACCAGGTGCAACAACTCGGGTTTCAAATATGTATCATTGAAGCTGACATTTTTCTTAGCAAGCCAAGTCCTAATTTGATCTTTTGTATTTGATGCAGTTGGTACTTTGTCTTCCGCTGATACTGCGTTGTGATAGGATGCATTATCCATTACCAAGCATGATGGTCTGTTTAGAATTGGAAGTAGATCTTTCTCCATCCAGTGCCTGAAAATATGTCCATTCATTTCTGTGTGGTAGTCCCTACCGTCGGTACTTTTTGATTGGAAAATAAGTCCAGCGTCATAGACAAGACCTTCTTCACTGCTTCCTGCATGTGTTAGTATAATACGCTGGTCTTTGCTGCTTGGTATTTTTCTTTTCTGTTCACAATCTACTGATTGCCATTCTTTAGCATTGGTGTGGTGAGCATTGACCCAGGATTCGTCCAAATATACAATATCATAGCCTTGCCTCCGCCGCTCACGGATCTGCCTCAGGTATTTACTTCGGGCAGCAATTAAATGTGGCTTTTCACAAATAATATTCCTGCCGCCTTTAGTTTTTCTGAAGGTGAAGCCGGCGGCTCTTACAATTTTCCATAGAGTACTTTTAGAAATGTCTATGCTGCAATCTGATTGCAGTTTTAAGTTCAGTTTCCTGAGAGTAACAAGTTGATTTGTCGCAAACATTTTCAAGAGCTCCGTCTTATGACATCTATGTCAAAGTCGTCAATTGTTCTTTTCCTTCCTTGCTTGACATTAGTGCACTTTGTGTCCTGTTTAATCCATCTGGAAAATGATTCTCTATTCAGACCAAGCGCCAGTTGCGTTCGTTTCTCAGGGTTATGAATATCGCAATATAGATGACTTCTCTTAGATTCCCTACGGAAGTGTTGGTATAGTAAAACTGTAACCTTCTGCATTGTTATAAATGTGCACTTCAGACTCATTATGAATGTGATATCAATGTCAGTTTTGATAAGCCAACAAATATGATACAATAGCTTCATACAAATAGCGAGATACACCTATAACTATACAACGGTATCCCAATTATAACGTCATATGCTTTCCGCGTTCAAAGTCGACTGGGTTCGGTGCACGGAAATTCGTGCAATTGTTGTATTCTCACGATATTTCAATGTTACCATAATGTATTTTTAGAACAACACGTCTGTGTACCGTAGATCTGTTACTATTGTGTACAATCCGGTGAGGTTGATTTTAATATAACCTGAAGAAGAAATATGTCAAACTACATCAAATTTTCTTGGAAAAAATATTTCTCTAGCGTCATGGATATTCTAAGGCTGCTTGCAAAAATCACTGAGATCCAATAGGTAGTTTTCGAGAAAATCAATCTCAAACGTGCTCACGCATTAATGGACAGACTATAGTTATAACTTGTGAATTTCTAACTGCATTAGCTTTTCAACTTATTGATGTATATTATCAAGGAGAGAATAAAATTATAAGATCTATGAATGATTTTGATATAAAATGTAACTCAATTATAGATTATTTTGAAACATGGTTAGATGAATATCAAGAATGTGATAGTGGATATGTATTCAATCAGATAAGAAGAACAGTAGTAACAACATATCAAACTCAATTTTTCAGAGCATCATCTTATATTACAACTCATTTTCAAAGTTCAAATATTATTCATGTACAAAATACAACAGATAATAAATGTTTCTTATGGTCAATTCTTGCTAAACTTTATCCTGCAGTTGATAATAAAGAAAGAGTAACAAAATATGGGCAATATGAAACTACTTTAAATATGAGTAAAATCAAATATCCTGTAAACAAAGAAGATATTCCAAAGTTTGAAAGACAGAATCCAAACCTAAGTATGAATGTTTTTGCTCTAAGTAATTCAGATGATAAATATTCTCTTTATCCCATGTATACTTCAAATGAAGATAGAGAGATTACAATTGATTTATTATACTTTGAACAAGATGGCAACACTCATTATTGTTTAATTCAAGATGTTAATTTCTTTTCAATGTGATAAATCCAGACATAAAAGTTATGTTTGTTGAAATTGTATGAATTCATTTAAAACAGAAGATTCATTAAAGAATCACCGAGAAAAATGTGTTAATCATAAGTTTTGTAAAACTATATTGTCCGAAAAAGATATGAATATTTTAAAATTTAGAAATCATTATTTTAGTTCTTCTAAATTATCTATAGTAATGTATGCTAATTTTGAAGCTAAAAATATACCAAATAGAAATACAACACAACCAGATTCTAACAATTCATATACAAAACCATTATTTAAACAAGAAATTATTTCCTATGGTTTATATATAAAATCAGATTATTCTAATGTAGCTGAATCAGAATATATTTCACATACTGGTGATAATGCAATAGAACATTTTTAAAAAACTATTATAGAACGTTTGAATTCTATCTACGATGAAATAAAAAAGTATGAAAGAATTAAATGTAAACTAACTAAAAAACAAGAAAAATAATTTAATGATGAAACAAAATGTTATATGTGTAAAAAAAAGTTTACAGAGAATAATTATAAAATAAAAGAACATAATCATTATAATGGAAAATTTAGAGGAGCAGTTTGTCAATCTTGTAATACAAAAGAAGGAAAACACTCTAAAATTATTCCAGTATTTTTTCATAATGGAAGTAGATATGATTTTCATTTTATGATTGAAGAAATAATGAGATATGAAAATGAATATAATAAACTTACTGTGTTAGCTAAAACAGCTGAAGAGTATATTTCTATTGAATATGGTGGTTATAATATAAAATTGAGATTTTCAGTCAGTTATAGATTTATGACTAATTCTTTAGATACTATTTCCAAAAGTATGTTAGATGAAGATTTTAAATTAATGCGAGAATATTTTAATAAAAAGATTTACAGTATTAAAATTCTTCACTTTTAATGAAGAGAAGAATAAAGATGAAAGAACATTCAAAGGTGTTTAACCTTATGAATATATTGGTTATTGGTTACTAAACTGACGTCATTGCACTCCGGGCAGACCCATAGGTGCTCAGCCTCCTCAACAGATATCGAAGAGAATGCATACTGATGGTTCCTGTGGCTCGCTGATTAAACACACCTCCCACTCTGCCTCTCAGGCATCCAGTTCGACTTGAACAACGGGTAACTCCAAACTGCTTAAATCGCTTGATCGAATCAACATCGATTTCAGTGTCCTCATCCAACAGAGAGTCTCGAAGAGACCGAAGAATATCCCCTTATCCATCTTCAACTCCCCAACAATCGATGCTGTTGACGCAAGCCTGTCCGCTCTCTCATTACCGTAAACACCCGAATGCCCAGGACAGTATATCCACGTAAGCCGCTGGAGGTTAGAAACTTCTATAGACGACATCCACTCATATCGAAACCTGCCCTTCTGGATCTTGTGAAGCATCGACTGAGAGTCAGATACAACAACTGCCCCAGTAAATGAAGTCCCAGAAATCCAATGGAGGGCAGCAGTAACGGCCTCAACCTCCATCCTCATACTAGAAGTAGTTGTCCTGTATGCCCCACTTTGCTCTGCAACAACCCTACCATACGCATTAGACAAGAAACCCCAGCCGGATTTCTCACCACGTTGAACCGACCCATCGGTATATCAACAACATCATCATCCCTTGCATTATCTTCTATCAGCTGCTTAACTGCGAGATCAGCCTTCATGTTGCCCCAATCTCTACATTCTCTTCCAAGAGTAATGATAACGTTGAGATAGTTCATCATGCTACCATCTGTTGGGATCCATTCTTCCCTTTTGGTAGAGTCGTAGAGTGGTAGAGTGGTAGAACCGTAGTCACCTGGCCAATTGTTCTCTCAGCTTGGGCCATCCACGACATGCCATGCTTGATTCTCGTGCCCTTAAAATCATTAGTGTTCTTGTGAAGTTAGTTAGTTAGTTAGTTTGTTCCTTTCATGCCAAAGGCGGCACATAGGGCAGAGGTTTTAGATCTCCATGTGATACGGTTCTTTGCTAGCAGTTGCAGATCTTGTATGGTTTTACATCCCAATAGTTTACTTTCTTGTTGGATGGTTCTTCGAAGAGTGGTCTTTGGTCTTCCACGTTTTCTTTTCCCAACTGGTGACCACATAAGGACTTGTCGATGTAGTCTCTTTTCGTCTGAACTTGTGAAGTGGATGTCTCTTATCCGAAGTAACCCGCATATATGCCTTGGTTTGGGCGATTGCATGACGAGAGCGTAGTGACAGAAGGCCAAGCATATATCTCATCTTCTCATCTTCACAAAGGGGGTATCTCTAGTGCAACCCAGAAATATACGCATACCTTCATTCTGAACCCGTTCGAGTCGTTCACATTGTGATCTTGATATCGTAAGAATTCCGAGTCCGTAATCTACCACTGACATTACCAGTCGATCGAACAAAGGGCAAGTAGTCTCTGCTCAAGGTGTGCGGTCACCATAACTTTGAGAGCCGCAAGACCACGCTTGCACCGTTGTATCGTCTGTTCAATATGGTGTTTGAAAGATAGACTACGATCAAAGGTTATTCCAAGATAGCGCAGCGTGTCTCTGCGCTCGATGGTATGTTCATCAAAGATTACACAGGGTAGGTCAGCCTTGACGATGTGATTATTCAACGAGCACCACAACATACACGCTTTTTCAGGATTGACCTGAGATCGAGACTCTCTACACCAACCTGAGATGGTATGCAATGTTTTCTGAATGTCGTCAACCATCTCTCGTCTATCTGACCCAGTCCTATATATTAAGATATCATCTGCAATGTCAATGTCCAACCCAATCCGGTTGGCTGAATTTTAGCTACATTTGCTGTGTGAATACATTTATTAAACAACACGGGTGATAGAGGAGAACCCTGGGGTAATCCCAGGCATATACGTGCAGGATCCGATGTTCATGTTCCTAAACGGAGTGCAACGGTTCTCTCCATTAAAGAGAAGAAGCATATTTAAAACCATATATTGATTTTAATACAGAATAAAGAACAAAAACAAAATCAGATTTTGAAAAAGATTTATTTAAATTAATGAATAATGCTTTCTATGGAAAAACAATGGAAAATATTAGAAATAGAATTAATTGACAACTTCTAAAGTGATGAAAAAGAAGTTAGGAAGTATATTATTAAACCTGATTTTAAAGATGCTATAATATTTAATGAAAACTTAGTTGCTGTTATAAATAATGTAACATCTATTGAATTTAATAAACCAATTTATACAGGAATGTGTGTTTTAGATTATAGTAAATTATTAATGTATGAATTTTATTATGAAATGATTAATGAATTATGACCAGATAATGAAATAATTGGATTTGACACTGATAGTTTCTTCTTAAAAATTGAAACAGAAGTTGTTTATGAAGATATGAAACAAATATTAGATAAACTAGACACAAGTGATTATCCAAAAGATCATCCTTTATATTCTGAAATAAATAAAAAAGTAATAGGAAAATTTAAAGATGAATTAAATGGAAAAGCAATGAGTGAAATAGTATTTCTAAGAAGTAAAGCTTATTCTTATACAATAGATGAGAAAGAAAAAAAGAAACTCAAAGGAATTGGTAGAAGAACATTAGAAAACCAAATTACATTTGAAGATTATAAAGATGCATTATTAACTGAATATACTACAATAAAATATAATAAAATGTATACTTTAAATTCAAAGAATCAGGAAATGTTTGTAAATGAAATAAATAAACAATCCATTAGTCCTTATGATGATAAAAGATATATATTTGCAGATAAAATAAAAACTCTTTCTCATTCAGATCCTGTTACTAATATATTATTTGTGATAATTGATAGTATTCCTTTTAGAGATTAACTAACCACAACGATCATTTTATTTCTATCAGATTGAAATTTTATGATTTTATCAGAGATAACAACAGTATAAGCTTCTGTTCTAGCAGGAACAGTAGTATTAAAATGAGCTGTTACTTGAATATCTGTTGTGCTATATTTTAATCTTTCACTTTGTTTACTTACGTCTAAAAGAAATAAAGGATAAATTGATTCATAATTGATATGATTAATAAATAGATAACAATCTATATCAGTTCCATAAAATTTAGATTAAAAATCAGTAGCATCTCCATATGCTCTAGAAAACAGTTGCTTTGCAAAATTTAAATTATAATCTACTCCTGGATATCTTCTAGAATTTAATGTTACATAGATATTTTTTGAATCTATATGATCAAACACTGAAGCATTTTTATCTTGATCTGATTTTTTATTTGTTTGAAAACCTATTATAATCCTTCTAGGACTTTCTGAAGAACTTTTAACAGATAATCTCCATGAGAAATGTGTTGCTTCTGTAACATAAATAGAATCACACTGTCTAAATCTATAACCGACATTAATTGCAATCTTTTTTTCAATCATCTTGTACAGTTTATTCTTTTGTTCAAAAGATGGTTCAACACGCGGAACAAACCATGATAATTTATCTAAAATGATTTTTCCATCTGCAACATTAACATCATTATATATTGCATCATCATCTGATTTTATGTTTAAAGTTAGTTGATGTTTAAAACCGTAAATTATTTTCCTATAATCGTCTGCAAAACCAAAAATATGTTTTAACGGAACTCTAAAACTGAAAGATCCTTTTGGATTAGGTTTTTCAATAAGTGATTGATGTCGTCTTTCAAATCCTTGTTGTTTAATTTCTGCAGTAGAATCTCCATACCACAACATATTTCATCCATGAGTTTTCATAAAAACCTCTGAGTAATTCAACAAACCTAAGCTTGTTGTTGTTTGTCCTGGATTATTAACATTTTCTATCTCTTGTCCGGATAGTTCATATCTTATATTTTGAAACATGTGCATTAAACCGTTATTACACAGTGTAATTAAATCTGCATCAACATATGATGATGCATCTGTCTTTACAAGTCTTCCTTCAATAATTAAATAACTTTCACTAGGATGAGTATATAGATCTTGTGTTTCAATGACTATTCTGATGTCTCCTCCGCTGTTGAGATTTGTTGTGCCTGATATGGGACTATATTCATGAACTTCATATTTTTCTATACTTTCATCAATTGTTAAGTTGTCATTTATTTGTAAAATTTCTTCCGTCATTTTTACAAGTATAAAATGTGTATTTTACAAGTATAAAATTTCTTCATCCGTAACCGACGCTTTTGTTATTCTAAAACGTTTAATGTAAAAGAAATCATGGATCTTAAGAGGACTAAATTCAACTTTTGCATTTTCTACTCGTTACATCTAGTCCTTCTGTTTTAAATCTAATTCCATATCCTTCATTCACTCCTTTCATTAAAACAAGTTTAAAATCAAATGGAGGTGTTAGTCTTTTTATTAAATCAGGTCTTGGACTAAATCCTGTTTTAAAATTAATTAACACACCTGGTAAAATATCTTTAGCTTCAAGTGAATCATGAATAATTCTTCCTTCAATTATTATAGTTGAATCATCAGGAGGCTTTGGTAATAATTGCTTTATTTTCTTTGAATTCTGTATTAACCATAAGATATGCTTGTTTTTCTTGACGTGTGCTGATATAGTACTGTGGAACATTATTTATACTACTCTCTCTGACTAATACAGCTTGTCCTAGAGAATCTAACAACGTAGGATCGTTTCTTAATGCTGCTTCTTCCTTTTTATTTAAAGGGATTAAGCTTCCGATTATTCTTCCTGAATTAAATATATTTAATATGCTGTGATCAGTTCCACTAGTTGAAATTTTATCAGGACTTAATTGAATATCAATGTCCCAATTATATTTTAAAGGTAATGGAATCCACCTACCATTTTTAAATATAAAAGATAGAAGTTTATTTTCTATTCCATCATTATTCATACCAGCATCCTTATAATTAATTTCTTCTCTAACATATACTCCTTTATCTGTCAATTTCAAACCGTACAAGCTATCTTTTTTTCCTTCTATATTAAATCTTTTGACATTCTCAAGCCCGTCTAAAGTTACTTCTTGTCTAAAATATACTTCTTTTTCTGTCAATTTAAAACTATACAAGCTATCTTTTTTTCCTTCTAGATTAAATCCTTCAACATTTTCAAGATCATCATCCAGATTTAGAGCATAATTTCTTAGTGGTTGAATATTTGTTATATAAGTAGTTGGATCATCACCCATTGAACCAAATATATCTACAGACATTTTATAAATAATTAATTTCACTATCAGTAACAGGTTTAGTTGTTAATCTTATGTGACAAATCGAATAAAAGTCATGAATTTTAATATTCTTCAAACTAATTGTTTGGTTTTCTACTTGAGTTAAGTTTATTCCTGGTGTAACAAATCTAACTAGAAATTGTGTTTCTTCTTTTTTCTCTAGCACAAATTTAAAATCGCTATTGACCGACGTGACAGCCATTAGTAATCCTGGTAATATTTCCTTGTTCTCACTTGTATCTTGACTAATTTCTTCAATTATAAATGTTGAACCTAGAGGAGGATTTATAATAAGCTTCATAACACCTTCATGTTCTGCATGAAATTCAAGATGTGCTTTCTTTTTATCTTGTGAAGAAATAGAGTCATTTTCTGATTTAGATAAAAATAATAAAAATGCAATACCAACATTTCCACTCGCAGGAAGAGAAACTAAGCTCCCAATAATTTTTCTAGAATTAATTATTTTCAATATAGCTCCCGTTCTTGAATAGGTGTTAGATTTTAATTTAATATCTAAAGTCTACTCGTATTTTGTAGGTACTGGAATCCAATTCAGTACTGTAGAATCATATGTAAATACAAATGTTTATAGGTTTATCTTGTATACCTCCCGCTGTAGTTAAACCAATAGCAAAATCATTAATAAATTGAGTAGGTACTTCTGTTCTAACGTATACATTAATAAATTGAGTAGGTACTTCTGTTCTAACGTATACATTAATAAATTGAGTAGGTACTTCTGTTCTAACGTATACATTAATAAATTGAGTAGGTACTTCTGTTCTAACGTATACATTTATAAATTGAGTAGGTACTTCTGTTCTAACGTATACATTAATAAATTGAGTAGGTACTTCTGTTCTAACGTATACATTAATAAATTGAGTAGGTACTTCTGTTCTAACGTATACATTAATAAATTGAGTAGGTACTTCTGTTCTAACGTATACATTAATAAATTGAGTAGGTACTTCTGTTCTAACGTATACATTAATAAATTGAGTAGGTACTTCTGTTCTAACGTATACATTAATAAATTGAGTAGGTACTTCTGTTCTAACGTATACATTAATAAATTGAGTAGGTACTTCTGTTCTAACGTATACATTAATAAATTGAGTAGGTACTTCTGTTCTAACGTATACATTAATAAATTGAGTAGGTACTTCTGTTCTAACGTATACATTAATAAATTGAGTAGGTACTTCTGTTCTAACGTATACATTAATAAATTGAGTAGGTACTTCTGTTCTAACGTATACATTAATAAATTGAGTAGGTACTTCTGTTCTAACGTATACATTAATAAATTGAGTAGGTACTTCTGTTCTAACGTATACATTAATAAATTGAGTAGGTACTTCTGTTCTAACGTATACATTAATAAATTGAGTAGGTACTTCTGTTCTAACGTATACCATGATCTTTCAGCTTGAAACAATATAAAACACCATCTTGTCCTTTTTTATCAAATCCTTCTACATTTTCGAAATCATCCAAGTTATTAACATAATTTCTAATATGTTCAAATGATGTATGCTGATTATCACCATAATCTGAGGAACCAAAAATATCTACAGACATTTTACTAGAAACCAAAATTTATCTCTTGAAAACTTCTACCATTAGTTAGTTCTTTTACAAAATATAAACATAAATAACCACAAATTACTGTGTTAGAATCTTGAACTTGCGTGGTATTATATTGTATATCTTCTGGAATCTCTCTAAGATAATCAATCAGTTCTAAAGGAGGTTGTATTCCATAACTATCAAAATATATTTTATTATCCTTACTTATGCGTGCCCAAGCAACCCAATGAGTTCCTTTTGTTTCATCAGTCAAATCTCCATCTAAATTTAATATTCCACATTTTTTGGTTGGTTTTTAGGTAATTCTGTTCTTATATAAACACCTCTAAAATTAGGAATTATTAACTTCTTAACAGCATCAAGTAATTGAAAGTTAGAAATAAGTTCGTTAGGTAATGTTAGATTTTCTATATTTATTTTAAACTATATAAAATAGACAAAGTCATGGCAGAGCTATATTGTTTTAAATGTAAACAGAAAACAGAAGCGGAAGATGTAGAATATACAAAAAACAAAAATAATAGACATATTTGACAAGGAACATGTGCTGTTTGTGGCACTATAAGAAGTAAATTCGTTAAAACTTCTGAAGGAGGGAGCCTAGCCGAAGGCAATCTAAATAGTCTAATAAACAAATTTCCAATTGAACTTCATTTACCGGGACATAATTGTACAGTTCCTGGAACTAATTTACAGAAAAGATTGAAAAATCCTTATGGACATCCTCCTGATTTTACACCTAAAGAATGGAGTAAACCAATTAACAGAGTAGATGAAGCTGCTATGCATCATGACATCTGCTACTTACAAAATGAAGATAAGAAAACAAGAAATAAAGTATGTGATAAGAAGATGTTACAAGACCTTCTTCTTCTTCTTCACCCTTCGCCCTAGGGAAGCATAGGTCCGCAACCAAGGCCTTTTAAGCCCGCCTATCCAAGGCCATCCTTTCCAGATCTCGCCACTCTCTCCCCGTCCTCTTGCATTCCATCTCTAACTCCCGTCTCCAGGTGTTTCTGGGTCTTCCCTTACTTCTATTGTCACCGGGTCGCTTCATGAGTCCCTCTACTTGGGGTCCCTCTTCTTACTCGGGTGGCGAGCTTTGAATTTTCTTGGTTGTGGTTTCTGTAGCTATCTGGTGTTTTTACGGTGTGGGGTAGCCAGCCCCACGACCAACCTCCTCAGTCGCCTCTTACGACATGCATGGCAGGTGACAGTGGTTATATTCTTTACATCCCTAATTTGGGCCCCGGTAACCACTCGGGCGGTTACAAGACCTAAATATTTTAAATCCCACTTTAAGAGAAAGATTTGATAAAGGGATTGTTGGTAATATTATTAAAGCTAAAGTTGCATTAGGTCTTGGCACAGCTCCGCTGCCTGTTGTTCCAAAAAGAGCCTCAAATTCAGCAGTGACTTAGCAGAAGAACTTCATAAACCAGTTATTAAAAAATTTAAAAAGAGAAGAGTTTTTGTAAAAGAAATAGATCAAATATGGGCGGCTGATTTATTTGATATGTCATCTTATTCTAAATAAAATAAAGGATTTAAATATATTCTGACTGTTATTGATGTATTTAGTAAATATGGTTGGATGATACCATTAAAAAATAAAAGTGGAATAACTGTTGCAGAAGCTATTGAAAAGATTATAAAGGATAGAAAACCAGAACAACTATGCGTTGATAAAGGAAGTGAGTTTTATAATAAACACGTAAAAGGTTTATTTAAAGGTTCACAGAGCGAAACGTCTATATTCAACAGAGAATGAAGAGAAAAGTAGTGTGGTTGAAAGATGGAACAGAACTATCAAAGAAAGAATGTATAAATATGTTACTGCTAATAATACTACCAAATATTATAACAGATTAGATGATTTAGTTAATGATTATAATAACACATATCATACTTCTATAAAAGTGACTCCTGTTGAGGCTAGTAAAAAAATAAATGAAGACATAGTAAGACAAAATCTTTATGGATTTAAAAAAGAACAAAGTAACTACAAAATGATTGTAAAACCTAAATTTGAAGTAGGAGATAGAGTAAGAATAACAAAGAAGAAAGAGTTCTTTGAAAAAGGTTATACTCCAAAATGGACAACAGATATAATTGTTATAGATAAAGTAATTTATACAGAACCAGTTACTTATAAAATACGTGCTTTGCCCTATGTAATTGAAAGATTTAGAGGGTG